>CM019908.1:36344535-36946645 GCA_009764595.1 Geothlypis trichas
GCTCCGTGAGGGAGTTGTGGTGGCCCAGGAGGCTGGGCTCTGTGTGAGGAGTTTTTTGGTGGTGCCCAGAACCGGGCTGAGCCGTGTCGGGTCTCGGCTGCTCCCTCCTCGCTCTGGCCCCGGCGCATCCCTTACAAACTCCGTCTCCAGGCCCCGGGGCGGCGGTGGGGCAGTGGCCCGGCCCGGGGCGCTCCCTCGGTGCCCGGTGCGGGGCAGCAGCCGGAGCAGGGGGTGCCGCGGGCCGCCCCCGCCCCAAACCCGCCGCCGTGTGTTGTGACAGGCGTGGATCTGCTTGCTCCGGCTGCTGGAGGATGTGGCTGTTTATTTCCAGTATTCTGCTCTATATCTGTAGCCTTCAGTGATTCCTTGAGTGCCTTACGTGGCTTGTGGACAGAATTCCTGACCGGGAGGAGAAAATGCTCCTGGACCGGCGCCGGCTCCTTCGCACCCCCGTGCCCCTCGCCGGCAGGTGCACAGGAAAAGATTTAGCTTCGACTCAGGAAATCGCCGTGTGAATATGTGTATTAAACCCTGTATGATGTGCTGTACAGTTTATAAAAAGGGACTGTTGTAAACTTATGCAAAACGTAACACAGAGAAGATGGAGGTTTTTGGTGCACTGGTGGCGTGCCGTGACCCGTGTCCTCTAATCCTGCTCCAGAATCATATCCAAAATACAGAACGCTGGGTTCAGTGCTGCGACAGCAACCGACAGCCCGAAAACAGGGGCTGGAGGGATCGACTAGAGAATTTTACAGATATTTTGTATTGTGATTCCTATGATATATATCGAGATACTTTCTATTCCTTGTAAAATACATAATTATTGTCAATTTTAATTAAAAAGATCTGTTTTAAACCTTCAAATTAGATGAACTGGTTTGGGTTTGAGGGGATGGGGGAGCTGGGCTGTGTCACCGGCCCAGCTGGGGGACCGGGAGATGCCCGGGAGGGCCGGGGGGTGGGGGCGTTCACCCGCTCCCCGCGCAGCCAACCCCGCGCTGTCTCTGCCATCGCAGACGCTGGAGATGTCACCTCGCGGTCGTACGCGGGGCCGGGCACGGGTGGATGGGCACCGGGCGGGGCGGGGGTCCCTGGCGGCTCTTAACGCGGCGCGGGGCTCTCTTTGCCGGGGGCGAGCGGCGGCGGGAGCAGGGGGAGCGCAGGGTCCATGGCGGGGCGGCAGGAGGAGGCTCTGCCCGCCTGCTTCGCGGGGCTGGGCGCGGGCAGCCCGCGGCCGCGGCAGAAGCGCGGCGGGATGTTCTGCAGCGTGGAGGATGCCTTCGACAACAAGACGCTCAACTTCGCTCGCTCGCTGCCTCCGGAACAGCAACACCCGTCGGGGGGCACCGCCGCGACAGCCAGCCGGGACCGAGCCCCGACGCGGGAGCGAACGCCGACCCTGGCCCCGGCCCCGAACCCAGACCCGAACCCAGACCCGAACCCAGACCCGAACCCAGACCCGAACCCAGCCCCGAGCCCGGACCCGCCGCGGCCGCGCTGCCCCCTGAGAGCTCCGGCCGCGCTGCCCGACGGCTGCCGGCAGGTAACGGGACTGCGCCGGGACAGGGGGCCGGGGGGCCTGGGCGAGACCGCGGTCGGGAGGGCGAGCGGGGACCCGTCCGGCTGTCCTCCTGCCGCCCGTCCCGTACCCTCCGTCCCGTCCTGTCCCGTCCCGTCCCGGTCCCGTCCCGTCCTGTCCCGTCCCGTCCCGTCCCGCGGAGCTCGCTCCGGGGAGCGGGCACTGGGCCCGTTCCCGCCGCGGGGGTCCGAGCAGGGCACGGTGCGGGGGCGCCGAGCGGCCGCCTTTCCCTCGGGGGCACGGCTGAGAGCGCCCCGCCGCTGCCGGCCCCGCTCGGCCCGCTCGGCCCCGCTCGGCCCCGCCGGACCGGCTGTGTCGGCGGCCGGGCGCAGCGGCGGGGGCTGGCGGGGCGCGCACGCAGGCGGGGGCGCGCGGCGGCGGGCGCGGGGCACGCGCGGCAGCCCCGCACACACCGCGGCGGAGGCGGCGGCGGCGGCGATGTCGCAGCCGGGCAGGAGAGCGGGGAGCCGCGGCACGGTGAGCGCTCCCTGCCCGCGGGCGAGGGCTGCGGGGCCGCGGGGCTGCGGGCCGGGCCGGACCGGCCGGTGGGCGCTCCGGCCGGCGGGGACGGAGCGGGGCGGGCGTGTCTCGCACAGCCGGGGGCGCCGCGGGCTCCTGCCCGCCCCGGGGTGAGCCGTTGCCGGCGGGGCCGTTGCCGGTGGAGCCGTTGCCGGCGGTGCCGGTGCCCAGGGGCCGAGCCCTGCCCCGGCCGCCCCTCGCAGCCCGCCCGCTCCGCTCCTTTGTTGCGCGGCCCGGCCGGAGCCCGGCGGTCCCGGCGCTTTGTCCCGGGGCCGCCCCGGGGGGACAAAGGCGGGCGGGCTCCGCCGCGGGGCTGCCCCGCCGTGCCCCGGCCCCTGTGCCGCCGGAGCCGCAGATGTGCCCCGGCACGCTCTCATCGCGGGGCCGGGCTCGCGCTGTGAGGGCATCCCGCAGCCGAGCTCTGCCTCCCCCGTCGGCCCTGGGTCCCCCCGCGGCTCCCCGGCGCCGGCCGCGCTGCGTGGGAGGGGATTCCCTCTCCCGGCGCTTTCCGGCGGCAGCCGGGACAAATCCCTCGATTGCCGTGCCTTGTGTTTTGTTTTTTTCTTCCTCTGCTGGCTCGTGGCAGAACTCCCTTGGGAAGAGCCCGGTGGGTGCGGGAGCCAGGGACCAGCCCCGTACTGGGATGCGGGAGCGGATCCTGGGTGTGGGGCGCTGCCGCCGGGGTGGGCATGGGGTCAGGGTGAGGGTGAGGATGGGGATGGGGTGAGGATGAGGGTGAGGACGGAGTGAGGATGGCCATGGGGTCAGGATGAAGGTGAGGATAGAGTGAAGATGGTCATGGGGTGAGAATGAGGATGGGGTGAAGATGGGCCCCACAAGGGGAGGGACCATCAGGGTCTCCCATGGGGCAGTAACACTGAGGCTTCTTTTGATTGATTTTATAGGACAAGGGGAAACAATAAAGACAATAAATCCTTGATCGTTAAAAAGAAAATGCAATTCTTCAGTTTTCCCTATATATGCCCGTGATGCTCTTTTAAGCAAGCCCCAAAATGTTTCTAGGCAGTTTTGCCTCCAGACCCGGCTCTTTGTGGGACAGCATCTCCAGGCTGTGCTGCCACGTGCTCAGGTGTCCCTCGGCTGGTTTTGTGCCCAGGCCGTGCTCTTTGTGTTGCCCATTTCAGCACTGGAAATAATTTTTCAAGCAACACCAGACAGCAGGAAAGGAATCCTCTGAAATTAGGCTACAGCTCCACATAGACATCAGTGCTGCTGCTTCCTAAATTTTCTAGTTAAAGATTCTGGGTGAAGATTCTGCAAATCTGAAAACTGTGCCAGTGTCTGGCTTTGAAGTGAGGCAAGTGCTCGAGGCTTTATCTGCCTCAGCCAAGACTGTGAGAGCGAATGAATGGCAATAAATTACCAGGTTAATGAGATGCACTGAGCAGCCTGGAGCTGAGGCAGCAACTCGGCTCAGCCCTCGGATCTGGGGGTGGCCAGGGCTGCCGGGCTCAGCGGTGCACCCCTGGCTCCTGCCACCTTCAGAGAGCTGGGCTCCTCCAAACGACAATTTCATGTGGTTCCCCTTGCAAATGTGGTTGTAGAATAGTCGGGGTAGTCACTGAACTTGAGTGATTGCAGGGAAAAATACTAAACCTAGACTCACTTAAAACTTGGAATGAGTAAAGTGGAATTCAAACAAAAAAATCTTTAAAAAACTCTGGATTTTTTTCCCATTAGGGTGACCACATTCTAATCAAAGGAGGAAAAATTGTCAACGATGATCAATCATTTTACGCGGACATTTATGTGGAGGATGGCTTAATAAAGTAAGTTAAAAATTTATATTTGCTAATGCAATTTCTTAGAATGATGCAGTGCCTTGGGATTTGAACAAGGTTCCTTCCCATCATTTTTTCTTTACAAAAATAAAGGCAGCATTTTAGAGTAGTGTCAGGAAAGAGCTACACTGGTGTAGCTGCAGCTGTAAAGGCTTGCAGAGCACCGGCAGCCGGGGGAGGAGCAGCAGAGGTTGTTTTGGCATCCTCCCTTCAAAGCTGTTGCCAGTTAAGAGGAGATGTTGATTTCCTTTGCAGGCAGATCGGGGAGCACCTGATCGTGCCCGGCGGCACCAGGACCATCGATGCCCACGGGCAGCTGGTGGTGCCAGGCGGCATCGATGTGCACACGCGGCTGCAGGCGCCCGCCATGGGCATGAGCTCGGCCGACGGCTTCTTCCAGGGCACCAGGGCAGCGCTGGCAGGAGGCACCACCATGATCAGTAAGGAGCTGGGCTGCTGCTTCCAGCAGAGCACACCGGGCCAGAGTCACTGCGGGGATGTTTGTTTGCCCTCATAGCACAGAAATGTCCATTTCTGCTGGACAGATCCGAACAACACAAAGCTAACTGAAGGTGTTGTACTGTGCAGAACCTCTTCCCCTTGCTGCACATGGATATTAAAAATACACACCTATATTAAAACTGTCTGCTTCTGACTCACCTCATCAGAGAGCAAGACAGACAAACACTTTAAACACCTTTTAATATGTTTTTAACAGCTCTCCAAGTGTGGAGCATTTTTGAGTTTCCCAGCTTTAAGCACAGGCTCCATTTCTGTGTTAATGTAAAGTCATTTTGCTCTCTGTTCTGTTCCTATTCCATTTCCAAGAAGCACTGCAGTGTGTGACTGCAGGACCATCCTCACCTGTCCTGGCACAGCTCCCCAGCGAGCCCATGGCCAGTGCTGCAGGGCAGAATCCTCTGTGCTGTGCTGGCTGAGAAACACGACAAGGCCATTACTGGGGTTTGCTTGTTGCACTGGTATCACTTAGTCTGGGAGCTCCGTGCCCCTGTCCCTCAGCAGACTGGGACTGAGCTGGCTCTGCCATGTCCAGCTGTGTGGCCAGGGCACGGTGCCCGGGGTGTCCCTGTCCCTGACCCACTGTCCCCACAGCAGCAGCAGTTGTGGCCAGGGCATGGTGCCCAGTCTGTCCCTGTCCCCGTCTCCGTCCCTGTCCCTGACTCCCGTGTCCCCGCAGCAGCAGCAGTTGTGGCCAGGGCATGGTGCCCGGTCTGTCCCTGTCCCTGTCCCCGTCCCCATCCCTGTCCCTGTCCCTGACTCCCATGTCCCTGCAGCAGCAGTTGTGGCCAGGGCGTGGTGCCTGGTGTGTCCCTGTCCCCGTCCCTGTCCCTGTCCCTGTCCCTGTCCCCATCCCCGTCCCTGTCCCTGACTGCCGTGTCCCCACAGCAGCAGTTGTGGCCAGGGCATGGTGCCCGGTGTGTCTCTGTTCCTGTCCCCGTCCCTGTCCCCATCCCTGTCCCTGACTGCCGTGTCCCCGCAGCAGCAGTTGTGGCCAGGGCATGGTGCCCGATGTGTCTCTGTTCCTGTCCCTGTCCCCGTCCCTGTCCCTGTCCCCGTCCCGGTCCCTGACTGCTGTGTCCCCGCAGTTGACCACGTGTGCCCGGACGCGGGGAGCAGCCTCCTGGCCGCCTACGAGCAGTGGCGGAACCACGCCGACAGCCAGGCCTGCTGCGACTACAGCCTGAGCGTGGACATCCCGCGCTGGCACGAGAGCCTCCGGGAGGAGCTGGAGGCCCTGGTCAAGGACAAGGGTAAGGGCAGAGGGACCCTGTGGGTTTGGGGTCGCTGCAGGGTCCCGGGGTGGCGGTGGCAGCCCCGCTGTCCCCCGGCACCCAGCGCTGCAGGGACATGCGCAGGCAGCCACACTCCTGCCCGTGGAGCTGGCACCTCCCTGTCCTTGGCCAGCCCGGAGAGAGCTGTGGATGGGGACATGGGCACCGAGTTCCTGCCATGACATCCGGGTCTGTGCCCTCACCTGTGGGCAGTTGGCAGCCTGGTCATGGAAGGGGATTTTGGAAGCTGAAGGAGTTGGGCTGGACACCCTGATGTGGGCTGTCAGATGTACATAAAAAAAAACATTTAAAGAGAAACCTCTGGGACAGGGTGTAGAAAAGGAAACTCAGCTGTAAGCAGTCCATAGCGGTTCCGTTTGCCTGTAACTCCTGTAACTCCTGTGCATCCCGAGGTGTCCGTGGCACATGGCTGGCTGGAAAGCAGGAAAGTAGAGCACGCGGCAGGGATTGATGCATTCATTAATACCTATTGCCGTGTTTGGAACTACACTTTCCTTCAGATATGCTAATGCAGAGCTAAGTGTCTTCAGTGTAATTTGTAGTCTTGCAAGCAAGGGTTTAATTGGCCAATTACCATAGAAATTCACAGTGAATTTCCTATTAAAATGCAGAGTGGCTGAGGTAATGGAGCTGTTCCTTGGAACACATATGAAATACAGCTGTAATTTGATCGTGGTTTGGTATTGCTTATTGCCTCTACCCATACAAAATACAGCAGCAATTCATAGAATCATGGAGTGGTTTGGATTGGAAAGGACCTGATCCCACCCCTGCCATGGCAGGGACACCTCTCACTGTCCCAGGTGCTCCCAGCCCCAATGTCCAGCCTGGCCTTGGGCACTGCCAGGGATCCAGGGGCAGCCCCAGCTGCTCTGGGCACCTGTGCCAGGGCTGCCCACCCTGCCAGGGAACAATTCCCAATCTCCCATCCATCCCTGCCCTCTGGCACTGGGAGCCATTCCCTGTGCCCTGTCCCTCCATCCCTTGTCCCAAATTTGAGAAAAAGCCATAGACTGGAGGTAAATCAGCCTGGGAGTGAGGCAGCTGAGTGTGCCTTTGGAGCAGTCACAGAGGGTACCTAACCCCAAAAAGGTGTTTCTTTTTTTTTTTATTCAAGTGCACCATAAAGTAGGGGTTATTGTCTTTCACAACTCCTGAGCTTTGGGGTCAGTGGGGACATTTCCCACATCAGCCCTTGGCTTTGCTTTGCTTCCAGTGTAACCCTCTCCAGGACAACCCCCTGGTGCAGCCACCCCGGCCCAGCCCACACCAGGGCGGTGACAAAGGGACAAAGCCACACGTGTCATTTCCTTTTTTCAAGGTGTGAACTCCTTCCTGGTGTTCATGGCCTACAAGGACAAGCTGCAGTGCACGGATAGCCAGGTAGGACCCCAGAGCACAGGGAAAGCCGGGGCCCCGTGCCAGGGGGAGCTGGCAGGGCTGAGCTGGCCCCGCTGTGTCTGGGCAGATGTACGAGATCTTCTGCACCATCCGGGACCTGGGCGCCATCGCGCAGGTGCACGCCGAGAACGGGGACATCATCGAGGAGGTACCGGGGTGTACTCTGCCCCTGCCCCTGTCCCTGCCCCTGTCCCTGTCCCTGTCCCTGCCCCTGTCCCTGCCCCTGTCCCTGTCCTGCCCCTCCCCCTGTCCCTGCCCCTGTCCCTGCTCCTGTCCCTGCCCCTGCTCCTGCCCCTGTCCCTGTCCCTGCCCCTGCTCCTGCCCCTGTCCCTGTCCCTGTCCCTGTCCCTGCCCTGCTGCTGCCCCTGCCCTGTCCCTGCTCCTGCCCCTGTCCCTGTCCCTGTCCCTGTCCCTGCCCCAGGAGCTGGAGCCCCAAAGCCTTGGAGGGAATGGGACCCTGTGTAGCAGCAGGTGCAGGAGCATCAGGGTGTCCTGTGGAATCATCAGTGTCCTCATGGATCATGTGGGTGCTTGGGTTCCCAAAAAGCACTTTGGGGGTTTCTGAAGGATGACTGGCTGCCTTAAGTGATGCTTTATCCCATTTAGTGTTGTGTTTAGGAGTTTGGATTACTTGAAAAAATCAGGAGGTTTGAGGCTTTTGCAGTAATGTCTGTGACATGGGCAGTATGGAAGTCCACCATCAGCACTTGGGAATTCCTTGGTGTCACAGCCTCTGCTCATGGGCCTTATTTTTCCTTTTTACCTTAGAAAAGACACTTTATGCTCCAGCCTGGGTCAGATACACAAGGTGCAGTTAGACTGGCAGTTCCTCAGGGTCACGGTCACACCAACATTCAGTCTGGTGTGGGAGTCAGGCTGAACTGAAAGCCAGATCCAATCCTTCAGATGGGTTTATTTGAGCAAACAGGATAAAGGCTAATTCCCACCTCCTGGGATTTATCTGGAAACCTCAGCTGGCCGTGGAGCCAGGCTGAGCTCATAGCTGCAGCAGTGTTTCTGTCAGCTGCCAGCCTGGTGACACTTGAGCCCTGGGGACAAACTTGGAGGAGATCTGTGACAAGAGTACAGACAAATAGGCACGCTGAAGAGCAGGGGCCTCTAAAGGATCCTGTGGGATCTGCTCCGTGGGGTTGGATTACATCCTTATGCCAGCTGCCTGGGAGGCTGCATGGTACAGAGCAGCAGAGGGACAGGTGAGCTGTGTGCTGGATGTCTGTGTTCAGATGCCACAGGAGTGACCTGGGACACTCCAGAGCTCATCTCAGCATCTGTCACTGCGGGTTCCCTTTCCTCCGTGCCACTTGGTGAGGTGCAAAGGGACAGGAACCTTTGGGAGGGGTGGCACTGGCTGCACCCCAGTGACAGTGACATCCCTGTGCCCATCCCTGCCTCCTGCAGGCTCCTGAGCAGCTCCAGCTGCTCAGTGCTGGGATCCCTCTCCCTTTGCTGCAGCCTGGGTGTGAGTCCCCTCCTCCAGAGCCATGGGTCTGAGGGGTGGGAGGCTCCAGAGGTGCTGCTGGGGCACAGCAGCTCCCACGCAGGAGCATTTCTGCAGCCCAGGACAGGTCCCTGGGAGGTGGCCCCAGGGGGTGTCCCATGTCCCACCTGCCCTCGGGGGGCTCTGGCCAGGGTGGGCTGTGTCCCGTGGTGCTCCAGCGGGCTGTGCCCATCACTGACTGCTCTCTCCTTCCTCCTCACCCCCAGGAGCAGAGGAGGATGCTGGAGCTGGGGATTACAGGCCCGGAGGGGCACGTCCTCAGCCGCCCCGAGGAGGTAACGCCACCTGCCCCCGCTGCAAGCTCCAGCCCTGCCATGCAGAGGGGCTGGGACCCTTGTGACAGGGGACCCCTGTGACCTGGGACCCCTGTGACCTGGGACACCTGTGACATGGGAACCCTGTGTCATGGGACCCCTGTGACAGGGGACACCTGTGTCATGGGACCCCTGTGACATGAGACCCCTGTGACATGAGACCCCTGTGACATGGGACCCCTGTGTCCTGGGACACCTGTGACATGGGACCCCTGTGTCATGGGACCCCTGTGTCATGGGACACCTGGGACCTGGGACACCTGTGTCATGGGACCCCTGTGACATGGGACCCCTGTGACCTGGGACACCTGTGTCATGGGACCCCTGTGACATGGGACACCTGGGACCTGGGACCCCTGTGTCATGGGACCCCTGTGTCATGGGACCCCTGTGTCGTGTTCTTGTGCCCGCAGGTGGAGGCAGAGGCCGTGTTCCGTGCCATCACCATCGCCAGGCAGGCCAACTGTCCCCTGTATGTCACCAAGGTCATGAGCAGGGTGGCTGCAGATGTCCTGGCTCAGGCCAAGAGGAAAGGTAACACTGGCCTGCACGGGCAGTCACTGAGCCCCTGAGTGCAGCAGGAATCTCATTGTGGCTGTGAGGTCTGAGGAGCCTCATCCCCTGAGCTCCCCCACGCTGAGGGCGCCGAGGCTCCTGCTGGTTTCCATGGCAGGCTGTGCCAGAGCTAATTGCTTGGAGCTGGGAGGATTGGATGTGTTGGAAGCTGTGACACTTCATCTAGGCAGACACAGCTGAGAAACGGGGAATAATCCACTTGTGATGGTTTTGGTGTGAAGTGAATGAAAAACAGATGTGGAGCAAGCTCCAAACTGCGGCTGGGGGTGGAGTGGGAAGGGCTGGGATCAGTCCTGGGGAGCAGGGTGGAAGGGGGAGCACAGTCACCGCTTCCCCAGCTCGTGGCTGCCAGACAGAGTCAGGCTGGGTTTAAAGGAAGGCGTGACAGCTCGTAGGAATGTGTGCCTGGTGTGAGGAGGGGACAGACAGATCCAGAACTTGCTCTGACAGTTCTCCCAGCCACCTGAGACAATGTGCAGGGCTGGCGAGGCTCTGCAGTGCTGCAGGAGAGAGCTGCCGTGTGTGGCTGTGCCCGGGCCGTGCTGCCCTGACAGCGCTCGCTCTGCAGGTGCCGTGGTGTACGGGGAGCCCATCACGGCCAGCCTGGGCACGGATGGCTCCCACTACTGGAGCAAAAACTGGGCCAAGGCCGCCGCCTTCGTCACGTCCCCGCCCGTCAGCCCCGACCCCAGCACGCCCGATCACCTCAGCACTCTGCTCTCCAGGTGGGTGCCGTGGCACACCTGGGCACACCTGGGCACGCCTGCCCTGCCCGGTCTGCATCCCGCCGATGCCCACCCGATGCCATGTACAGCACCCACATCGCTGTGGGGCCCGAGCCCACGAGGCTCTGGGCCCCATGGGCTGCCCAGCAAGGGGGGCTTTGCCGGCCTGGGGGGCCATCAGTGCCCCTCCCTGAGCCCTGCCCTGTGCTTCCCCCAGCGGGGACCTGCAGGTGACGGGCAGTGCCCACTGTGCCTTCACCACTGCGCAGAAGGCCGTGGGCAAGGACAACTTCACCCTGATCCCCGAGGGCACCAACGGCGTCGAGGAGAGGATGGCCATCGTGTGGGAGAAGTGTGTGGTAGGTGCTGCAGCTGTCACAGCCTCCCTGTGCAGACGAGCCCCAGCAGTGACACTGTCTAGACACTGCTGCAGCTTCAGAGCGCTGCTGATGGCAGACTGAGACACAACTGCCTGCACGGTGTGTTCAAAGGCTGCTGTGCAGGGACCCCCCTCTGCTTCTGCTCGGTCACCAGGGAGTCCCTGCAGCACTTTCTCCTGTCCCCACAGAGGCCTGGGGCATGGATGGGGAGAGGGCAGAGGGTGTCTTTCCCATGGGATGTGACTGTGGCCATGCTTCCAGCTGCCAGGTGACCCCAGGCCCCAGCAGGCTCCTGTCACCTCTGTGTGCCTGGCAGCAGGGCTGTGATCCCAGGGTGGATCAGTCTGTGTCCCTGCACCCCCATGCACACATCCCTGCCAGCAGCATCCCTGGGGAGCTCTATCCTGCATCCCACAGAGCAGATGTCCTGTGCAGACTGCAGGAGCTTGGGAGCCAAGCCTCCCTGAAACCTCTCTTTGATGGGCTTTGTTCAATGAGAAGTAGAACCTTTCTTAAGATGATGAGTGAAGATGGTAAAGAAACAGCACTGGTTGGGTTCATTTCCAGTCTTTCTTCACTGGGCTGTCCTCAGCCCTCTTCAGTGATCCTGAGATGCCTGTGCAGGAGCTGGAGCCAACCAGTGAAGGTCTTGTTTTTCAGAGACCTCAACCTTGGGAGTCCCAGGAAAACAAAACCTGTCTCTCATATCCTTTATCCCAAGGGCAAGGCTCATCCTCACATCCCCCTCCCCTGTAACAGCCCTGTGGCAGAGCAGACCCTCACCCACGTGGGCACAGGGCGGGGGCAGCAGCTCCTGCCAGGGCACAGCCGTGGGCAGGGACCTGCCCCCAGCCCTCGTCCACCTGGGCTGTTTCCCCTCCCCAGGTGCCCGGGAAGATGGATGAGAACGATTTTGTGGCAGTGACCAGCACCAACGCTGCCAAGATCTTCAACTGCTACCCCAGGAAGGGGCGCGTGGCCGTGGGCGCCGACGCCGACCTGGTGCTCTGGAACCCCAAGGCTACGAAAATCATCTCAGCAAAAACCCACCACTCGGTAAAACACACTTTAAATCATTTTCTGGGGCTGGTCTTACAGTCAGAAGAGATCTGGAATGCAATGCTTGGCCTTAGCTAGATCAGATTATTCAGCATGGGAGGAGTTGTCTGTGTGGGTAAATTGATGAAGGACCTGGAATTTGATTTTAAAAATAGTATGAAAATATTCTTTTATTGCTGTAAAGGGTGGGATTGGTACTGAGTGAGCACTCCAAGACAGCTGACATCTGGTAAGGAAGTCTTAAGATCCGTGTATTTGCTGTTGACTAGAAGAATGTCAGTGCTGAACTGAAGTATTGAACTATTGCTGAACTGCATTGTTTATTAGTTACAGTTTAATACGTTTTAGACTATTGCTATAGTTTAATATATAATGGTATTAATATAATACAAAATTTAAATATCCATAAATAATATATAAATAATATAATAATAAAAACATATTTTATTAAAAAGTATTAAACTATCGCTGTAGTTTAATATGATTGGTTTTAAGGTTTATTTTCTCCCTTCTAGTTTGCTTCCCATTGGAATCTTGTTATTTGAAATAGGGGGGTTTGGTCAGTTCTGACTGATGGTGCACGAGGAGCAGTGTACAAAAATGGGGGGCATTGTTGGCCTCCCCTTAAATCCTGCAGGCACTGAATATCAGGGTTTGCTTTTTCCAGAACGTGGAGTACAACATATTTGAAGGCACTGAGTGCCACGGGGCCCCAACCTTGGTCATAAGTCAGGGAAGAGTTGTCCTTGAAGATGGAAATCTGTGTGTCACCCAGGGCTCGGGTCGCTTCATCCCTAGGAAGACATTCCCTGACTTCGTTTATAAAAGGATAAAGGCAAGAAACAGGGTAAGGAGAGTTTTATTTGCCATAATCCCTTGCTTTGATCACAATCTCTCAGCTGTAGTGTATTGGAGCTGCTGTGCTGGCAAACCTGCAAGAGCAGCAGGAATATTATCAATGCTATTTCTTTCTGTGTGTAACTGCCTGGCACGTCAGTCAAGAATTCTTAGTATTAGAGCTAATAATGACAGTTTTATTAGCCTATTACAATGTTACAAAGCAAAAATATGACTTCTTTGTATTGATGTAGAGGGAGGAATTCCTCTCTTACCTGTGCTAGAGACGTTTCTGTTGCTGTATTCCCAGTGTCTGCCCTGCAGCCTTTGGAGGGTAAGGGATGTACATCCCATAGGCACTGGAATACAGTAAGATCAATCCTCCCATGTGCTGGCAGAGCTGTTTAAAGAGATACAAAGACATGCAAATATGTAAAGAGCTTCTCAGCAGCTTCGTCCTCCTTCCCTTTTCTGTGTGCTGTTGCAGACACTGTAATTCTGCATCCTACACAAAGGCAGAGCAGGAATCAGTAACCCACACTACTGCAGAGGCAGGAGCCCCGACTCTGGTGTGCCTCAGGGTGTCTGGGGTGCCTGGAGGGCAGGATGGGGATGTGCCAGCTCCCTGCAGGCTGGGAATGGGACCCAGAGAAGGTGCAGATGCCCCATCCCTGGAGGTGTCCAAGGCCAGGTTTAAAGTCCATTTAAGACCATCAATTCCAATCATTCTCCCAGCACTGCCCAGGCCACCACTGCCCCATGTCCCCAGGTGCCACATCCACACAGGTTTTGAAATCCCTCCAGGGATGGGGGCTCCAATACTGCCTGGGCAGCTGTGCCAGGGCTGGGCAGGTGTGCCAGGGCTGGGCAGCTGTGCCAGGGCTGGGCAGCCCTTTCCATGAAGGAATATTCCTTTACCCAGCCCCAGTCTCCTGGCACAGCTGGAGGCCTCTGCCCCAGGGTTAAACCCTCTTAATTTCTGCTGAAGTCCACAGGCCATTACCCTGCATCCCCCAAATGCAACTCAGGTGCTTTAATTAGCTGACCCTACTAGAAAGGAATATAAAGGAAGTACGGAGGGTTTTGATTCCTCTAGTGTGGGTTTGATGCCTGCTTTTCTAAGTGCTAGGAAATGAGAGGGCTGATATACCTCCATGTTCACTTTATCATGGTGACCCTCAGTGTTCAGGCACATTTCCAGGAGGGCCTCAGGTAAGGAGGTAGGCCCACGTAGCAAACTGGCATGCTGGTGTGTCAGAGGCACAGGGCTAGTGTGAGCAGCAGGAAGGTTTTTCATAGCAGGTGTATCAACTAGTTGTATCAGAATTGTGGGTAAGAGGCATGGATTCATAGGAATCCTGCTGATAAGAGCAGGACTTTTGTGACTGGTACAACAGGGAATAGCTCTTGAGGGGGGTTGAAGAGGCTTGGGTTGAAGAACAGAATAGTAGTCAGCGTATTCATGAGTATGATGTTGCCACATTTGGCTAATGAGAGTGAGAAAGGGCCTGCTGCATACTCTGTGTTGAATCTCAATACTAGTTTGGATTCTCCTCCTGTCAGGTCGAAAGGGCACGGTTGGTCTCAGTGGGTGCAGAGATGTATCTCATTACAGCGAGGGGCCAGCTGGAGTAAATAAGGTGTAGGGGCTCCTGGGTGACTGTGAGAGTGCTGAGGGTGTCGTTAGCGCTGGGGAGGGCAGCGGAGGGAAGGATGATGGCTGGGGTGGCCGTGGCTGACGCTGTTGTCCCCTGCAGCTGGCCGAGGTGCACGGCGTGCCCCGGGGCATGTACGACGGGCCGGTGCACGAGGTGCCGCCCAGCGTCAAGGGCCGCGGCCCCGCGCGTCGCGCCCTGCGCCGGCAAAGCCGCGGCGCCGCCCGTGCGCAACCTGCACCAGTCCGGCTTCAGCCTGTCCGGTACGTGGGCCGGGCCGGGCGGGGGGACGGCCCGCAGGGCTCAGCACAGAAACCTCAGCTGTGTCCCGTGGCTGCGGCCCAGGCGCCGAGTGCAGCACGGAAAGCGCCAGAGTGTTCCACAGTGTTTGTGTCAATGCACAAAGCCTGGTGGGGGCTCCGTTCCCAGGAGCCAGAGCAGGCAGTGATTCAGCATCCTTTGTGCTGCAGAAAGCTGCCCAGCAGCTGTCGGGAGCTTGGAAAGCCAATGCTCTGCCCTAAAACCACTTCCATAATGGTTTTTTAGCTGGTTGGATCACACGGGTCCCATATTGTTTGATAAATGTTACCAGTCCCCACATTTTATTATATACAGAATTTATTTCTAGGAAGGCCACTTATAAATCTTCCAGAAAGAAACAATGAAAAATTAAGTTCAGGCAAATACAGCCATTCCAAACTGTGCCATGCTCATAGAGTGTCCAAAATGGCGTATAATGAAATTATTAGTATTTCCTGAGGAAGTGTTTTGTGGTTGTGGCATGGCAGCAGTGGGACTGCCCCTCTCTCTGCTCTCACAGGCTCGCAGGCAGATGACCACATTGCCCGGCGCACGGCGCAGAAGATCATGGCCCCGCCGGGCGGCCGCTCCAACATCACCTCGCTGTCCTGACGCCGCCCCCGCCGGCCGGGCCCGGGGGCTGCTCCCGAGCTCGCCAGCTGCGCCCGCCCTTCCCGCTAGGTAGACGTAGAGTGATCCCCGAGGCAGCGCTCCCCCTCGGGGTCTCCGTGCGTGTTCCCCCGCTAGCTGCTAGGAAAGCCCTTCCCTGCTGTGCATGCCCAGCCCCGGGGCTGCGGGGCCCGCGTGGGCATGAAGGCACATCCCGGCTGGATCACGCTCCCTCCCAGCAGCATCCACTGCCCGCTCTCGTCCAAGGACTCTCAACAGACGAGCGCCGCCGTGGTTTCCAGCCAGAGCCCTCCGCCCTGGCCGTGTGTCCCTCCGCGGTCACAGCTCAGGGTGAGTGCAGCCCCGTGCCCTGGGGCAGAGTGGTGCTGCCCGCCAGGACCTGGCCTTGCCGTGGGCTGATGTCCTTCTGTCAGCCTCGTTTTTTAAAGATCATTTATACGGTTTTTTCAAGAACTGAGTGTGTGTCCAGTACCCAATACCAGGGCTTATTTGGAGGCCAGGTGCATGCAACACACTTTTTATAAAGATTATTCTAGCCCAGGTATTCTATTTAAAGGTGTGTACACAGAGTGAACCTCTGGCTGCAGAGCCATGCATGTACCTCCAGGAGTGGCTTTCCGTTCCTGTCTGCTCCTTGCTTGGAATAAACTTGGTTGGAAACCACGACATGGTGGAAGTGGTTGGTCCATCCGAGTCCATTTTGTTGCTTTCTTCCTTTGAGTTTTCCTGGGTGAGGCTGGGACCATCCCATGGTGACGTGCAGGTTGCTGTGCTCCCTTGGAGAGGAGAGGCTCATGGTGGCACTGTGGGCAGAGTCCCTCCCTTCTCCTCAGCTGTGCTCTCCTGGTTTGCCTCCTGCCCCGGGGTTTGCAGATGAACCCACAGCCCCAGGGGTGGGGGGTGGCTTCCCCTTGGCCCATGGCAGTTCCAGTGCTGGTGAGATGTCATGGCATGTCCGTGAGACACTGATTGCCCTGGCACTGCCAGCCTTGGCTCCCAGCTCTGTCTGAGCCACGCATGAGAAACAGAGCAGGGGGCACAAGCAGGGATCTAATTTGTGCGTGGGGGCTGGAACCACACATGGCAGCTTCAGATACATGAATCCATTAATTAGGAATGAACCCATAAATATAAACCAGGGAGGGATTTAATTTTTTGCTGGGGTTTTTTTTTGATTATCTGATATGACCTACATTTCACAGCTTAATGCTGCAGTAATTTCTGTGTTAAGCACATGGGAATGCATTTGTTTGGATGTTTTATATTTAATTTTAAATTTAATTTAATTTATTTCATTTGTTGATTTTCTGATTTTCCCTGAAATTGCACCAAGGCAATTAACAGCTAGTGGAAGGTGTCCCTGGCTTGGCAGGGGGTGGAATGAGATGAGCTTTAAGGTCCCTTCCAGCCCAAACTATCTATGGTTCTGTGATCTCTTTTCATCCTGAATAGAGCTTAAATTACAGCAGTGGGAAATCCCTAAGGGATGGGAAAGATAGAAGTCACAGTCTGATGGCAGTGACCTCCCCACCACCCCACATCCATGGGGGGACAAGGACACCCCAGCACCCCAAGCTTGTGAACACTTGGCAAAGGAGGTTCTGGGGTCCCTGTGCTGCAAATGTCCCTTTTCCCACAGCTGGCCTGGTTTGTGCCAGTGAGGACCCAGCAGAGTCCCCGTTCCCTGTCCCACATCACCCGGTTTAGGTCCCTCTGTGGCAGCCCAAGGCTCAGACCCTGCTGGCCGTTCCCTTGGCGAGGGAAGGTTTACATTTACTGTCTCTGTCAGGAGCTGTCAGAGCCAGCACAGCTGCCCCAGCTCCTCCCGTGCAGGAGCAGAGCCAGCAGCAGCATCTCTGCGGTGCCAGGAGAGGCTGAGCCGGCACCCACCCCGTGTCTGCCCCTAATTCCTTTGGACAGCTTTCCTGCAGGCTCTGGGTCAGGGACGCCGCGCCACGCTCGGTGCCCTTGACTGGCAGCACAGCCCTGGCTCTGCACAGGCTCTGCAGAGCTCGTGCCTGCTGTGGGGATGGACCCAATTCCCTGGGACAGCAGGGCTGCTCAGGGATGGACCCCCAATTCCCCAATTCCCTAGGACAGCAGGACTGCTCAGGGATGGACCCCCAAATCCCCAATTCCCTAGGACAGCAGGGCTGCTCAGGGATGGACCCCAAATCCCCATTCCCTAGGACAGCAGGGCTGCTCAGGGATGGACCCCCAATTCCCTAGGACAGCAGTGCTCCTCAGGGATGGATCCCCAATTCCCCAGTTCCCTAGGACAGCAGGGCTGCTCAGGGATGGATCCCCAATTCCCCATTCCCTCAGGACAGCAGTGCTGCTCAGGGAGCAAACGAGCTGGCAGGCAGGCACTGAGCTATCCCCGTGCTTGTCCCTGGCTTTCCATGCTCACCGTGTATTTTTTTGTTTATTTTTATTTTGCATGGCTTCTCACTGCCACAGGGCAGGGTCAGGCCCTGGAACAGGTGCCCAGAGCAGCTGTGGCACCCTGGATCCCTGGCAGTGCCCAAGGCCAGGCTGGACATTGGGGCTGGGAGCACCTGGGACAGTGGGAGGTGTCCCTGCCATGGCAGGGTGGAACAAGCTTTAATGTCGCTTCTCACACAGACCACTCTGGAATTCTGTGGTTCTGTGGTTTCCCTCTCATCCAGCACCCTGATCAGCAGCAGGATCAACTGCAGCAGGTAAGAAACACAAAGCTGGTTGACGAGGGTCGTTTGTCCCTGGCAAATTCCAGTTGTCACTGTTGAGGGTTTAGGCACAGTGGTGATGGCACAGGGCTGGCAGGCACGGAGCTCTCCTGGCTGCTGTGAGTGTTTCAGTCCCTCAGCATCCCCTGCCCTGGACTTCAGGGGTTTTTGTCGTTGTTGGTTTTTTTTGGGGTTTTTTTCAGCTTTCCCTGTGTGTGGGAAGCTGCCCTCCCTGTGTGACCCTCAGCTTTCCCCCTGCAGTGCACAGCCCAGCTGCCCTGGGGACACCCCGGAGGGTGCAGAAGGGACGAGGCAGGCTCAGACATGGGCTGGCTCAGGCTGCACTGCTCCTTTGAGGTGAGCAGCATCTCTGGGAGCTCACGGTACAAGCAAGATAAATCATCATCCCTGCACTGAGGGGATCAAAGAGGGAAAGCAGAGATCTCCTGACACTTCCAGAGATGCTTTTATTGAGGTTAAGATACAAAATCCAGGGCTGTGTGGGGAAATACCAAAGCCCTGTGAGCCGTGGCTGTGTGCCCTCTGTGCACGGATGGCAGCAGGGCCAGAGCGGGCACAGCTGTCCCAGGCCAGTGGGGCTCCCATCCTCACCGAGATGCTAGCCCAGCATGGACGGTGCCCGCAGCCCCAGGGTGAGCAGGTACATACTGGGATTAAATCCCAATATTGCTGGATGGAACGTGCCTGGGCTCGTCCGGCCCTTGCTGCTTGACCAAGGGCAGCAGCTGTGGTGGTTTCACCCACAGACCCTTTTGGCTGGCTGGTGTGTGGTGTTTCACCCCACAGACCCCTTTGGCTATCTGGGTGTGTGGTGTTTCACCTTGTGACACCTTTGGCTGTGGGGTGTGTGGTGTTTCACCCCACAGACCCCTTTGGCTGGCTGGTGTGTGGTGTTTCACCCACAGACACCTTTGGCTATCTGGGTGTGTGGTGTTTCACCCTGTGACACCTTTGCCTGGCTGGTGTGTGGTGTTCACCCTGTGACACCTTTGGCTGGCTGGTGTGTGGTGTTTCACCCACAGACACCTTTGGCTATCTGGGTGTGTGGTGTTTCACCCTGTGACACCTTTGCCTGGCTGGTGTGTGGTGTTTCACCCTGTGACACCTTTGGCTGGCTGGTGTGTGGTGTTTCACCCACAGACACCTTTGGCTATCTGGGTGTGTGGTGTTTCACCCTGTGACACCTTTGCCTGGCTGGGTGTGTGGTGTTTCACCCCATAGACCCCTTTGGCTGGCTGGATGCTGCAGCTGGCACTTGGGACAGGTCCAGGCAAGCAGGAGCTCAGGTTTCCCTCTGGCTGAGGGCTTCAGGTGATGGTGGAGGAAAAAGGAGTCGGTTCTGATGGAGGGTTTGGATCCAGAGCTTTATTCTGCCCTCAGGCCTCTGAATGCAGCACCAGCTCCAACAGAACTCCCTGAGCCCGTGGTTGCTGCTCCTTTAACCCCGGGGAGAGGGCAGGGAAGGGGCAGGGAGCGACCAGCCAGGTAAGGGAGGGGAGGTCTCAGGGGACAAATGACACCTGGATGGCCCCGTGTCCCCAGGGTTGAGAGGCATCTTTTGCACTCTGCCAATCACACGGTGCCCTGGCTGGAATGCCAGGATTGATGGACAGCTCTCAGCAGGGGCAAGGGAGGGGAAGGGAGAGGAGATTGGCACACGTGGGGCAAGAACCGGGATGCTGAGCCAGGCTGTCACATCACACTGCAGCAGGTACAGCTCCCATGAACACACCCTGCCTGGCACCAGAGGGGCACACGGAGTGCCCAGGGCTGGCTGTTCCCCTCCCAGTGCCCGTTTCTGAGCTGGAGGCCCCACATCCCACCCAGCCCTGTGCCAGCTGGCAGTGCCCCACCAGCCCTGCTTCCAGCTGGCTCCCAGAGCCCCAGCGTTTGGATGCTGTCGTGCATCAATACCCTGGAAATGACACCAGATCCTTGGCAATGTTAAAAATACACATTTATTACTCCACATGTGCAATGGCTTCCGACAGGATCTGCAAAAACACAACCTTGTCATAACTTAAATATTCTGTGATGTGGTAAAATTATCATGCAAGAAAATTACGGGAATGTATTAACATAAAATACAAAGATATATTTACATATATCTGCACTGAAATAGTTTTTAAAAATACCCTCCCAAGGCAGCAGGATTTCTGTCCATGGTCAAGTCTGTATTACTGATATTTTTGCTAGTATTTTATTACTCTTAGATTCTTTTTGGCAAGCTCTGGAGTAATAGAGAATTGGCAACAGAAGAAACATCAGGACCTGACCTGCCATTTGTCTTATGCACAAAATTCCCAGTGAAGGCTGTGGAATTCAATGCAAACACTTAAAAATATGCAACTTTGCAAAACTTTGTAACACAACAGAGATAAGAAAACAATCTCATGGCAAGTGATTAAAGGAGAATAATTTATAGGTGCTGTAGACTTTTTACAGCAGTTAATGGCACACACTGTATAAATCTGTCATACAAAAAAATACAGGTATTTAAATATTTATGTACAGAAAATTCCTGTGTTCTGGCTGTAGTGGAGGTGCAGCCCAGAGCTGTTAGTGACACCTTCCAAGCTGGGACGTGGGACCAGGGCTCTATCACGAGCTCACTGTGAGGTTTGCTCAGCAGCAGCAGCAGCAGCCAGGGCTCAGCCAGAACAAGGGCACCACCACGGGCACCACCACGGGCACCACAGCCGTCCCCAGCCCAGCCTGTGCCAGGGCCAGGGAACACCCACGGGATGGCACAGGGAGCAGAGAGGATCAGAGCCCAGGACTGCATGGTGGATGGACATGGGACACCCTGGCAGGAGCCACAAGGGTGTGCAGGGCCAGCAGGACTGAGCTGGGCTCAGCTGGCACTGGCTCCTTACAGGGACACAGCAATGGGGACACAAGAGGGGCCCAGAGAGGGGCACGGGGGGCAGGAGCACTGAACCCCTCCACAGAGGTTCTGACAATGACAATGACAATGACACTGAGCTGCTGTCACTGCTGTTCCTACCACTTCTGTGCCATTTCTTCTCCAAGGACTGAGTGCAAACAGGTGGCAATGAAACCTTGTCCCCCACGGGCTCTGGTGAGGTTATGCCCAAATATTATTTCCAACCAACACCAAGCACTTCAGTGCTGTGTCCAGGGTGTCTCTCCCACCCAGCAGTGACCCCACAGCTCTGTTCCTGGTGCTGGTCTCGGGGACCCAGGTTCAACAGTGTCCCCAGCACATCCCTGGGGATGCCCTGCTGGATGCCAGGGGTGCTGCCCAGGCAGCCAGGACCCACCCAGAGTGTTTCCCCTGGGCAGGAGCCGTTCCTGGCATCCCCAGAAGCCTCCTGGTTTCTGCCAGGTGCTGCTGAGCTGTGCTGCAGGATGCACTGGAGAAGAGCAGTGCTGCAAGGGGAACAGTGAGTGACAGGGAGAGGGCTTGGTGACAAGGCTCAGGTTCAGCAGCAAGCCAGCTCCTCCCCACACACACCAACCCCACCTCAGGGCCCACTGCTCTCTTGTCCTAAGGAAGGTGATGGAAACATCCATTACACACGTCCTGTAACTGCCAACACCTCTCCTGGCCTGACAGCTTCTGGCTGAGGAGGATGTATCTTCACCACTCATCTGTGGGATGGTTTGGTCAAAAAATCAGCACCGCTCCTCATCCTTCCAATAGTCCAAAATTTGCTGTTATTTACAGGAAGTTTCTAAATAGTGCAACGGAATTCACTGTAAAACCCTGCCCACACTGCTGGAGTAAATCACCTGTAATCCATAACTCCTGAATAAATACATGGCTTGAGCCTGATCTGCTGTGCCAGGAGAGGGCTGGTGCTCCAGCTGAGAGATGTGGGATGGAGACAAGGTGAGCACAGAGCCCTGGGGAGGACCAGGCTGCCCGTGTGGAGAGCAGGGGCTGTCAGCACAGCAAAGGGGCCAGGGCATGGGGCCTGCACACAAAGGTGAGCTCTGACAGGTGAGACAAGGTAACTGGGCCTCCCTGGTACCCAGTAAAGAGACTGGAAGTTACTGGAGGCAGAGGGCAGGTCCCCCAGCACAGCCTGGGATCACAGCCAGGGCAGGTGCCCTCCTGTGGCTGGGAGAAGGAGCAGGAGGACACAGTGATTTCAATGACTCAATGACTGGCCACAGCCCCTGAGCCATCACTAACACAGCTCCTAACGAGGCACGGGGTGTGCAGGACCCATGGCTGACACCAGGCACCCCGGGCCTGACAGCATCTCCTGGCTCTGCCCTGAAAATAGCCATGCAACTGGAGCCAGAGCTGCAGCTGCCCTCCTCCTGCACAGCCCTAAAGACTCCCATGAGAACACATCTGTGCACAAATGCAGCCACTGATTCCCACATAAAACTGTGGGAGACACACGCCGTGCCCTGCCTGTGGAAGATCACTTTGTACCATTCTGCCTTTCTGGTTTGTTCATGGAAACAAACCCGCAGCAGAACTGGTCCTGACAGAATCTGGTCTGTTACAAACATCTCCCTCCATTTCTGCACTAGGAACACCCAGCAGGGATGCAAACCCTGCAGCCTGCCAGCATCTGCACAAACAGCTGCCCATGGCTGATGGTCACTGTGGTCCCACCACACACCTGGGGCAGCCATGGGGCACTGCAGGGTCCATAGCAACCAAAACCCCTCTGCAGCAGGGCCAGCAACAGCACAGTGACCAGGAAAGGCAACAGCCACGGCTGGAGCAAGGGAAGATTTCCCGTCTCACTAAGAAGTTAAGACAGGTATTGGCAAATTATTTACAGTACTTGTACTTTACACTGGAAACAAAGTAAATTGAAGGGTGAAATAGGATATTCCTGTCCTTCATAACCAAGCAGCCTTGCAAGGCCACACACTCTGCCTCCAACAAAACCTCAGCCTGTGATGAACTGTGTCCTCTGAACCTGGGCACATGGAGCCAGACCCTCCAACCCATCCCACAGCTCCTCACTGTCTGCAGCAGCCATGTCAAGGAAGAAAACATTTTAAATGCATCTCTAATACACATTGAACCATTACCCAGCCCCTGCAGAATCCATGGAGTGCACACAAAACATTTATTTGCCTTGAATCTGAAGGAGCTGACAGGTGACACAGGGACAAGGAGGTGCCTGGGACACCCGTGTACTGCAGGACCCAAGCAGCTGGAGGCTCCCAGGAGCTGGTCCCAGAGCCCTGGGGCTGCTCAGGTTTGCACAGGGATTGCCCATCCCCAGAGCAGCATTTGTGAACAGGGAGTGCCAAAGCCAAGCTCACACCACCTCTTTGGCCTTCCTCCCTGCTCCTTGTCTCTCCCCGTGGGGCCCAAGGACGTGGCTTCATTCCCTGTCCTCTCACTGCATTAAAAACGTGAGGATCAGCAACCTGACATTAAAACAGAAAGACTAAATCAGTAGATCTCCTCCCCTGGCAAGTTGCATAGGCCATATCTTCCCCGACAGGGATCCATGGTCAGGGCTGGCCATCCATGGCCTGGGACAGTCCTGTGAGAGCTGAGCTGGCCATCCATGGCCTGGGACAGTCCTGTGGGAGCTGAGCTGGCCATCCATGGCCTGGGACAGTCCTGTGGGAGCTGAGCTGGCCATCCATGGCTGGGACAGTCCTGTGGGAGCTGGGCTGGCCATCCATGGCCTGGGACAGTCCTGTGGGAGCTGGGCTGGCCATCCATGGCCCGGACAGTCCTGTGTGAATCTGGCTCCTGGGCTGGCCATCCATGGCTGGGACAGTCCTGTGTGAATCTGGCTCCTGGGCTGGCTGTCCATGGCCCGGGCAGTCCTGTGTGAATCTGGCTCCTGGGCTGGCCATCCATGGCCCGGGCAGTCCTGTGTGAATCTGGCTTGCTCCAGCTCTCAGGGGCAGCTGAGCTGGCTGTCCATGGCCCGGGCAGTCCTGTGTGAATCTGGCTTGCTCCAGCTCTCAGGGGCAGCTGAGCTGGCTGTCCATGGCTGGGGCAGTCCTGTGTGAATCTGACTCGCTCCAGCTCTCAAGCGGGGCGGGCTCGGTGCTCGGCGCACCTGAGGGCAGGTGAGGGCAGGTGAGGGCGGTGGCCAGCCCCTCCTAGCTGCTGCCCGAGGAGCACACGGAGCTGCACATGTGCAGGGGCTGGGCCTCGGCCTCCTCGGTGGTCTCAGAGGCAGACACGGAGTCGCTGGGCTGCTCCTGGCTCCTCTTTAGCCTGTGGGAGCGGAGGAACGGGAGTTACAGAGCTGCTCCCCAGGCAAACCCCCCAGCACTGGGCAGGGGTCTGGGCCCCCGTGCCCACCCCCTGCTCGAGAGGTGCCCATGGCAGAGCCACGGAGAACGAGGAGTCCTCCCAGAGCTCACAAACAGGTCATGACAGAGCCCAGCGTATCAGCAAACCACACTGACCTGCTCTGAAATGCCCCAAAACAGCCTGCAGGGCTTCAGCCAGAGTACCCACAGCACGGCCAGGCTCCTGCCAACCCCTCCTGCACAGAGCCTGCCTCAGGCTCTGCTTACAGACCCCGCAGCCCCAACCCTGGGGAAGCTGTGGCTTTAATCCAGCACTTTCACTGCCTGCTGATTCCCACCAGGGACTTCTCCAGCCTGAATGATCCTGTGAATCTATTCTATGTGTTAAAGATCTCCACAATCACTGAGCCCAACCTTCCTCACCTTCATTTCCCAAAACATCATCTGCTAAAAGCAGGATGGGTGAGCAGGTGCCACGGGGAATGGAGGCAGTGTCAGACACACATGTTAAATCCCAGAAGTCTCTCTACAGCATATTTAATTTAATGGCAGTTAATAATCCTTGATCTTGGCTCCCATTGTGGCTAGAGCCATTCTTCACACACAGGCAGACCTGAGCTCCTCTGCTGACACCAGTCACCTGGGGCTAAGCCGGCAGCAAGGTGCTCCTGGCTGTCAGGCACTGGCACTGATTCCTAAGGGAAGTCAGAAAAAGGAGTATTTTTCCATAAAAAAACACCCCACACACTCACTTCTCTCTGTTGAAGATGACAAAGTCCTGCTGGATAGCTTCAAGGCATTCCTGGAGATAGTCATTTTCCTATTGAAGAAAAACAAAACATGCATAAGCAGCCCCATTTGCATCTCGCTGCTGCCTGCAGCCCCCAGCACTCCCAGCTGTGTGCAGCAGCCTCCAGCTGTGGGCAGCCATCCCCCTGCACCTCAGCCCAACAGCTGGAGGCAGCAGGGCTGGCTGCCATGTGGCTTTCACCAGGGGCTGGTGCCATCCACAGCAGCAGTTTTCCATAAAACACAGATCACACCGTTCCTGACACAAACACAACTCGCTTCTCCATGTATCCTGTATTTTGGGAGTGCTGTCAGCC
Organism: Geothlypis trichas; assembly: GCA_009764595.1. NCBI lineage: Eukaryota > Metazoa > Chordata > Aves > Passeriformes > Parulidae > Geothlypis > Geothlypis trichas. Next base: position 36,369,703 of record CM019908.1, read on the forward strand.
CAAAGGGAGCAGAGGCAGCGTGGGGAGAGCCCAGCACTCAGCCCACGTGTGGGAGTCCCTGCCAAGGCACACAGGGGGCTGCTGCCTTGTGCCCAGCCTGGGGCTGTGCAGGGACAGAGGCTGCACACACCAGACCTCTGCTGCTCATCTCACCCCCCAGAGCACCCACTACTACAAAAGTTTGGTCAAGCTCCCATAAGAGGATACGTGGTTGTTGGAATGACTCCCTGGGCAAATGTTTTCATCAAAACAAACCCATGGCTCCTGCAGTGTGCCAGCAACAGCTGCAACACCCGCCCAGATCCAGCCTTTCCCAGCTGCATGCTACCCAGGGAGCACATACAGACTGCGAGCTGTCTTTGCTGTTATCCCTTGACTTGTTCTTGGCGAGCCTCTTCTTCTTCTTGTGCAGGGGCCTTGACTCCAGAATCATCTCCTCCAGCTCGAAGGTGGGGTCGCAGTGCAGGCGCCCCTTCTGCCAGGACACAGGGCACGCTCAGGTGAGGCTCAGCAGAGACCCAGCAAGCCCTTCCCCTGGCACAGCCCCGCTGTCCCAGCGGCTCCTGCAGCGGGCCGGGCCCGACTCACGTTGGGGACGAAGGCCGGCTCCACGCGCTTCTCGCTCACGTCGCTCCACACCACGCCCGAGAGCTGAGCCGAGGCCTGGATGTGCGCCAGGCAGGAGAAGCGATGCTCGGGATTCACTGTCAGCAGCTGGGGAGGGAAAAGCATTGCTGATACAGCGCTGGAGAGGGACAGCAGCATCCCCGCCAGAGGAGGAAGGCGAGGCAGCCAGCAGCGGCCTGCCCGGGCCAGCTGCGGGGCTCAGCCACGCCAAGGAGCCTCTCTGCCGGGGGAAACAGAGAACTTACTGCAGGAAAAACACCTAAGAAAACGTTCTGCAGGCACCCCAGTGCCCGGGGGGGACACGGGGATCCCCTCATGGCTGAGGGGGCTGCTGGCACACGCCTGGTGAGGATGGATTCCCGGCAGCCTGGCCACCCAGCAGATGGCAATGCAAACCCGCCGAATGCAGCGCCACAGCCTCTGCCAGCAACTCCTCATTAAACTGAATCTAATTATGCAAATTGCCCACCCAACATTAACTCATATCAGAGGCACTTATTTGCTGCCGGCACCGGCTGCATCTTTCCTACAACAAACTCAGCAGCTACTTTTCAGAGCTCTCAAGCAAGCCAGAGCTAAACCAGCTGCCCCAACACATCCCAGCCTTCTGCAGCAGCAGCACGAGGAAAGCAGCAGAGCATTCCACAGAGCTGGAAACCCCAGCAGCTCTCACAACCCTGTCAGACCCTTCAGCCCCAAAGAACAAACGAGAGGGAGCAGTCAGTGCAGCAGTGCAGCTCCACCTCAGCTGCCATCCCAGCCAGAGGTGCTGCCTTTACAGGTGACACTGACCATGGAGAGGATGGGATGCTGGAAGGCACAATTCTAGCCCAGCTGGGAATCTGCCTGTCACACCAAAACCAGCCTTTTTGATCCCCTTGCTATCAAATATCATGCATCTTATTACAGGGATAATAAACACACAGCACACATAATTAATCATAGGGTCCCAGACTGGACTGGGCTGGAAGCTCACCCAGAGCCACCCCAGCCATGGCAGGGACACCTCCCACTGTCCCAGGTGCTCCCAATGTCCAACCTGGCCTTGGGCACTGCCAGGGATCCAGGGACAGCCACAGCTGCTCTGGGAATTCCATCCCAGCCCCTGCCCACCCTGCCAGGGAACAATTCCCAATTCCCAATCTCCCATCCATCCCTGCCCTCTGGCACTGGCAGCCATTCCCTGTGTCCTGTCCCTCCGTCCTTGTCCCCAGTCGCTCTCCAGCTCTCCTGGAGCCTCTTTAAGCACTGGAAGGGGCTTTAAGGTCTCCCTGGAGCTTCTCTTCTCAAGGCTTAACATCCTTAACTCTCCCAGCCTGCCTTTTGTATATAATTATTATTACTTAATTATTATTCATTGTTTATTAATATGCTGATAATTTTCCAGCTAGTCCTGCACAGCAGCTCCCATCCAACCCAAAGCCAGCCCAGAAGGACAATTCCTCCAGCAGTTCATCCAGCTCCAGCCCAGAAGGGCCCCTCACCTTGCGCAGCAGCGCGACCATTTCCTTGGACCAGGCTGAGGAGTACTGGACGCTGACGGTGCTGAAGAGCTGCACAAGGGACTCCACGGGGTTGCTGGAGTGGATGTCGTACGGCCTCTGGGGACAAGAGCACAAGGGTGAGGCGTGCCCTGTCCCTCGGGGCCAGCCAGGGCACACGTCCGCGGGCCGGGCCGGCCGCAGCCCTACCCAGCCCCGCAGCAGCTCGTAGGCCATGATGCCCAGGGACCACCAGTCCACCTCGAAGGAATAGCCCGTCCCGCCGCTCAGGAAGGAGTGGAAGATCTCCGGGGCTGAGCAGAAAGGCAGAACACACAACAGGTTACTCATTGTTCCCCGCTCCAGCAGTTCCTGTCAGTCAGTGCACGGCGCTGGGGGTGATCGTCCTGCACGGCTGCCCCAGGGAGGCTGTGTGAGGCCGGGGAGCAGCAGTGTGGGCCTGCCCTCACTGGGAACTGGGACGTCAGCCACTGCAGGGACAGCCCTCCCAGCACAGGACAGCACAACCATGGGCCCAGGAGACACCAGGTGCAAGGCTGGAGCCAGAGAGAGATGGGGAGGGCAGGAGGAGGAGGAGGCTGGATGGGATGAGGAGGGCAGGGCAGGATGGAGGGGGCTGGACAGGATGTAATGCAGAGGGCAGGACGGGATGGGATGGGATGGGATGGGATGGGATGGGATGGGATAGGGTGCCATGCCAGCCCCGATGCCTTCTCACTGGGAGCTCCCCTTCTCAAACAATCGGGCCCTGCTGAACCACTTGGGCACGAGCACCAATGTCTGAAATTAACTGCAGGGCCCTGGCTGGGGCAGCAGGTGCTGAGCACACAGAAGGTGACACAGGCACCAGGGCAGTGATTGTTCTTACCCATGTATGGCTTTGTCCCAGCCAATGCTGTCGCTCTTTCACCGTCCCTAATGATGGTTGCAATATTAAAATCTGTTAAATGGGCATGACCTTAAATAAAGACACATTTTAAGAAGGAATTAATGGCAATGCAGTGGCAATGCAGAGTCAGAACACATTTGTTTCATAGGCTTCTGCCCTCAGACAGGGTAGCACAGACACGGGCAGGTCAGGGTCAGATCCCATGGCATGACCATGGGAGATCCCAAAGGTTTCCCAAGATTTGGGCTGGCCAGGTGATTAAAGGGTAGGGAGCTTTGGGTTTTGATTTTAAATCACACTTGGAGATAGCCAGTAACCCCCAGCAGCTTCAGCACTGGCCAAATTGCTCTGGCCAGAAGCTACAGGAGTGAAAAAAAACACCAGGGAAACACTATCACAGAGCCACAGAATGCTTGGGTTGGAAGGGACAAAAGATCATCTCATTCCAAGCTCCTTCCATGGAGCTTCCACTAGGCATGGGTGCTGCAAGCCACCAAAGCCACTGAACTGCAGTGACTCCAAATTCCCAGGGCTGAAGGTGGGCTGATCACAGCACAACGGACAGGCCAGCTGGGTGACCCTCCCCACATTGAAAAGCACAGGGATGTTCAGGCAAACATGATCCAGTAAAAGCAGAGCAGCTTTTCCCACACTTTCCCCAGGTAAAAAGACACCTAGTACCCAGGACTATAAGGAATCTGTCCCTGGAATGAATGAGGGAGCAAACAAAGAGAAGCAGAGTGATCCTACCTTGTTCATCGAGGAGGATGTTGTCTGGTTTTACATCTCTGGGAAAAGAAGGAAGATTACAGCAGATGGAATGTCAGTCAGACCAGGGATGACACTCAATGACAAAAATCCTGCAATTGTTTATCTATCAAAAATTAGGAACAAATTAAACAAAAATATTCTAACATGAGTCAAGCTCCTTTATGATGGACTAGAAATATGCTTTTCCTGGGCAAATTGGTGAAAAACTGGAAGGATTAGACTTGTTCAGGAAGGAAAGGTAATTCCCAAGGGAAAAGAAATAACAATACTGGGGATATTTGTGTGAAGCCCTGGAAGGCTTTAACACCTGCCCTGGAATGTTCAGTGCCCAGGGAAGCATCAGACTCCCTCTGGGTGGAGGGGGCAGGAGCAGCAGCCGGGGGTGGCCAGGAGCAGCACCATGAGCCCCCGGGCAGCAGGGCAGGGCAGCAGGCCCAGCAGGGCAGGGGCAGCAGGCCCAGCAGGGCAGGGGCAGCAGGCCCAGCAGGGCAGGAGCAGCAGGCCCATGCAGGGCAGGGGCAGCAGGCCCAGCAGGGCAGGGGCAGCAGGCCCAGCAGGGCAGGGGCAGCAGGCCCAGCAGGGCAGGGGCAGCAGGCCCAGCAGGGCAGGGGCAGCAGGCCCAGCAGGGCAGGGCAGCAGGCCCAGCAGGGCAGGGGCAGCAGCCGGGGGTGGCCAGGAGCAGCACCATGAGCCCCAGGCAGCAGGGCAGGGGCAGCAGGCCCAGCAGGGCAGGGGCAGCAGGCCCAGCAGGGCAGGGGCAGCAGGCCCAGCAGGGCAGGGCAGCAGGCCCAGCAGGGTGGGGAGGTACCTGTGGATGATGTGCTGGCTCCGCAGGTAGTCGAGGGCCAGCGCCATCTCACAGATGTAGAGCTTGACTGTCTCCTCAGTGAACTGCACGTTCTGCTGCAGGTGGTAGCGCAGGTCACCCCCCAGGAGCAGGTCCACCACCATGAACATGTCCTCCTCGTCCTGGAAGGAATACCTGCGGGACAGGAGGGGCTGAGCCTCCCGGGGCTCACAAACACAGCCAGGCTTTCCCCCTCTCCTCATCACACAGCTCCAGGGAGAGCTGCACGTGCCCCACCATGGGCACAGAATCCAGAATCGTCTGTGCTGGAAAAGCTCTCTCACACCTTCGAGTGCCACCATTCCCAGCACTGCCAAGGCCACCAAGCCCCTGTCCATAGCTGCCACAACCACATGGCTTTTAAATCCCTCCAGGGATAGGGACTCATCACTGCCCCGGGCAGCTGTGCCAGAGCTGGGCATGCCTTTTGGACAGAAAATTTGCCCCAATATCCACCCTGAGCCTGCCCTGGCCCAGCCTGGGGCCGTTGCCTCTGCTCCTGTCCCTGTTCCCCCGGCTGTGCCCTCCTGGCAGGAGCTGTGCAGAGCCACAAGGGCCCCCTGAGCCTCCTTTGCTGCAGCCTCAGCCCCTGCCCAGCTCCTCAGGGATTCTCCATTCCCTGCCCAGCTCCTCAGGGATTCTCCATTCCCTTCCCAGCTCCTCAGGGATTCTCCAGCCCCTTCCCAGCTCCTCAGGGATTCTCCAGCCCCTTCCCAGCTCCCTCAGCCTCTCGTGGGGTTCCAGACCCTTCCTAGCTCTGTTCCTTTCCCTGCACACACTCCAGCCCCTCAAGGTCCTGGCAGTGTTGGACCCAAAACTGAAGATGCAAGTTTGCTGCTTGCACCTTCACAATCAAGCACGTCCAGCTCAAGATGCTCACTTGTTTTTTAAATCAATTCCTACACTAGGAAATGCTTCCCTGAAAGAGATGAGTGTCCCAGGGAATGTCCCCCTGCTCACTCTCACTGTCCCTGAGCAGCTGTGCCATGTCAGCCCACCAGCACAGAGCTCAGGCTCTGTCAGCCAGACACTTCAGGGAAACTTCACATTTTCAACTGCAAACAATCTCATAAAACCTACTTAAAATATCTCAGCCTATCTTAAAGATGAATTAAAACATAACTGCTAATTTAACCAGATAAACCAGGAAAAGAGATTTATATTTACTGTGGAGTAAACCGCCTCTCTAAATCTGCTGTGGGTCCCACGGGAGACTGACAGCAGTGGGGATACACCAAAACAACGCTCATTGTTATATTTGGTGCCTGCACTTCCAAGGAAAGAGTATGTGGGATTGTATAATACTTATGAATCACTCACTTCTGCTCCCATCTTAAATGTAGGTTTATTCTAAAACTATGAGACGAAAGGGTTTGCTACGAGAGCAAGTTCTCTCCAGAATTTCATTGCTTGTTGGGAAAAACATTTGCAATTGCTAAGAAACTGAAAAATATCAATATTAACTCGATTGGCTATTCTGGAGCAATGGATCAACAAAACAAATGAGACACATCACCCACTTCCATCACTTTGGGTATAAAACCTCCTCAGTTTTTAGAAGTCTCCCCCTCCCCACCAGCCTGGCTCACATCCAGCACTGCTGGAGGGGAGGGGACCCTCCACTGGGCAGGAAGGCTCAGAAAGGACAGATCACTGGAGCAGGGGGTCCCAGGGCCTGTGCCCAGGGCTCACCCCAAACTAACCAACGACACAGGGATATAATGCTCTACTTTCTAAAGTGTAAATTAGTTTTTCCTGCAAAATTTGATAACGATGTGTCTGAGCTCCAAAGGAATGTGTTTTATTTGGCCAGTGAGTGTGATGCAAAGCACGCCAAGGGATGCTGGTGGGCTGAGGGGTCAATGTGGTTGTAGGGCAGATGAGACAGACTGCAGCCTTGGTACTGGCACTGCCTACACAGGATACATTCCCCAGGCATTGCCAACTCAAGCTATTTGTTAGATTTCAACCAGATTTTAACAGTGTTTTTTAAAATTAGATGTTGCTCAGTAATGAGGATATTTCTGCCAGTGCACACAGAGTGAAATCATTACTGAGCAACTCGAAATGCCACTATTTGTGGTGATCTGCTGCTGTAAATGTTATGAGAGCCCCTGGGACTATCGGGTGCGTGGCTCTGCGAGCACCGGAGGCTGGGGAGGGAGGGAGGGAGCTGCTCACCAGAGATTCACCAGGAACACGTGCTCGATCTCCTGCAGGATCTCCAGCTCTCGGAACACGTTGCGCACCTCGTCCCTCTCGATGCACTGCTGCTTGTTCATGTACTTCATGGCGTACATCTTCTCCGTGTCCCTCTTCTGCACGATGCACACCTGGGCCGGGAGGAGAAAACACAGTCGGGAACATGTTCCACATCCTCATCTGCTGCTTTGGGAGGTGAGACCCACTCTGCCCAGCACCTCACCCCTCAAACATGCCTGGTCCCTAGGCTGACACTTGGGCCTACGGACAGCAGCATCCCTGCTCTCCATGCTGTGCCCGACCGGGGATGTGCGCGGGCTGTGCTCCAGCCCACTGCCCATCGGATGCTGCAGCTGCCTCCAGGGCATGATGGCTGGCTCCGGAGAGCTTTCCAAAGGGACAGCGCTTCCAAGAATTGTGTGGGAGCTGTGAGACACCTTTGGGCTCGCTGTGCCTGGATGGAAAGCGGCATCAGGCAGCCACAGGGCACGTGCCAGCCTCACTGTCCTGCTGCTCACAGCGCCGCTCCACAGGGCAGCTCTCACCTGCCTGCACATCCTGGGCTCCAAAAGGGGAGAATAATCCCTTCGGGCAGCTGAAAGCGACCAAAATGCAAACTGGTTACAACAACAAAGACCTGGCCTGGAGGGGCACCCTGTGCTTGTCCCCAGAGCCCTGCTCTGCCGTGGGCACAGAGTCCCCAGGCTGGCACCGAGCCCCTGGCTGGCACCAAGCCCCTGGGTGGGCATGGAGCCCCCGGGCCTGTCCCCGGAGCCCCTGAGCTGGCACCGAGCCCCCGGGTGGGCATAGAGCCCATGGGCTGGCACCAAGCCCCTGGCTGGCACCAAGCCCCCAGGCTGGCATGGAGCCCCCAGGCTGGCATCGAGCCCTGAGCCCCCGGGCTGGCCCTGCCACCCCCCTCAGTTCTGCTAATGACACCTTCATTACCAAGGTGCCTGCTTTCCCAAGAGCTAATTAGCTATCGCGGTAACTCTTTTTAAATTACTAATGGCATGTCTACATCTGCTATAATTATGCCAGCCCTCTGTTAATTATCAGCCCTGGCGGTAATTAGGATGAGCTGGATGCGCTCCCCGGGCAGCTCGGCCGGGGTGGCTGCAGGCAGAGAGCAGGCCCCGCTCACAGCGAGTGGAACAGGGAAAGGGAATTGCTGTGGGTGGCAGGGAACCGAGACAGGTGGGAGCCGCGAACGCTGCGCGCCTCGACACGCCGCCACTAATAACCATGTGCGAGCGCTAATGGTGCTCGGTATAATATCATCAGGGACACGCTGCCGCGAGGAGGGTGACAAAATAATGGGTGGTTATCGCTAGCCTGATATACCCCCTAATTAGTGATGCACAGGAATTACCGCGATTATTTTCCGCCGTGGTTACAACTGCGCTGAGAGCTGAGAATCGGCTGCTGCCATAACTCTCCGCACACCTCAGAGCTCACGATAAGGGCACCTCGTGGGCAGAGTGACCTGAGCTGTTCCCCTGCGTCTGGACCCCTCCGGTGCCCATGGGCGAGCAGAGCCCTTCAACTCCAGCTGCCAGGGACTGCTCCAGGTACAAAATGTAAGGGGAAACCTTCTTCATGCAAACTTAATAATAATAATAAACGACCTACCACAATGCACACCACCAGCAGGACCCAGCCCCTGCCTGAGCAGGCTGAATTGATTGTATGTTCAATAAACCCCGCAAAAATATATTTGATATATTCTTTGAGCAGCAAAGCCCTAACAATTTTCCTTTAAAACATGGTCATTGCTGTAGAACTGCTCTGAAAACAATCCAATCCTCTGGGTAACAGCCATCAATGTGCTGAGCAACATTCTCTCCTGATGTCAGCTTATTCCATATTATTGCTGGAAGCTCATTAATTTCTACATCCTTTATTTTTTAGGCTGTGACTTGCTGTACCTTAATGAGTATTACATGTTATTCTGATGTCATTTGTCTCTTGTTTCTCCACAGTGAAAATGGGAGCCCAGCATAATAAATGAGAAAATGATGAAAACTTCATGTACTCTGTAATTATGATAAACAGTTTTCTGCAATGGAACAGCATCACCTCCAGTTCCGGGCACTCTGGGAATGTTTGTTCTCTGATTTCTGCAGGAAAAGTGGATGTCAGTGGAGAGGCTGCCCTGCAGCTGAGCCCGTGGCATCAGCGGGGGCTGCCCAGTGCCCGTGGGGCTGCCTGAGGGCACAATGAGCCCTACAGCCCATGGACAGCTGGGCAGGGCACAGTGAGCCCCATGGACAGCTGGGCAGGGCACAGAGAGCCCCATGGACAGCTGGGCAGGGCACGGTGAGCCCCATGGACAGCTGGGCAGGGCACAGCGAGCTCCAAGGAGCCCATGGACAGCTGGGCAGGGCACAGAGAGCCTCAAGGGGTCCATGGACAGCTGGGCAGGGCACATTGAGCCCCATGGACAGTTGGGCAGGGCACAACGAGCCCCATGGACAGCTGGGCAGGGCACAGTGAGCCCCAAGGACAGCTGAGAAGGGCAGAATGAGCCCCATGGACAGCTGGGCAGGGCACAGAGAGCCCCATGGACAGCTGGGCAGGGGTGCTGTGTCCTCAGCACAGCCAGCACCATGTACTGATCACATCACATCACACTGCTCTTGATCAGGGTCTAAATCAGGTCAAACCAACACCAGGAGCAGTGCTGGTGCTGCCTGGCTGGGCTCAGCCACTTGGTGCCCCTGCCACAGGCAGGGACCATGCCTAAGGTGCCCCTGCTTACAGAAATGCATCAATGTGTTTGTGTCCCCCAAAATGGCACTGACACAAAACGAATCTTTTTTCTTTTTGTGCTTCTCTGTTCATGCATCTGTTCCTGGGGAAGAAATAAACATCTATTTGGTTACAAGTCAAGAGTGAGTTTTTTTAAATTAATCCATTTTCAAGCAAGTCTATGATGCAGAGCAAGGCAAGAAGCAGAAATGACTGTGTCGTGGTTCTGCACATTGCAGCCACACAAAGGGAGTGTTTGGTGGTTAAATACAGCCATTAGGAGCGCGAGTGGAACGGAGCCAGCCCTGCCAGGCAGAAGGCGGGCAGCAGCTGGGAGTGATTGCTCAGACACGGCACAGAAAAGCTTTGAGAGAGCCCCAGGTACCCGGGCATGTGTGCAGTGCCCCTCCTGCAGGGACGGCTGGAGCCCCCACCCACGACTCCAGCCAGGACAGGGGCAGGGGACACCTCCCGGGCACACCTGGGCCCCAGGGCCGAGATAGTGACAACACCTGTACTGTCACAGTGACATCACCTGAACTATCCCAGTGACAATACCTGTGCTGTCACAGTGACATCATCTGAACTATCACAGTGACAACACCTGTGCTGTCACAGTGACATCACCTGAACTATCGCAGTGACAACACCTGTACTGTCACAGTGACAATACCTGTGCTGTCACAGTGACATCACCTGAACTATCGCAGTGACAACACCTGTACTGTCACAGTGACAACACCTGAACTATCGCAGTGACAACACCTGTGCCATCACAGTGACATCACCTGAACTATCGCAGTGACAACACCTGTGCTGTCACAGTGACATCACCTGAACTATCGCAGTGACAACACCTGTGCTCTCACAGTAACATCATCTGCACTATCCCAATGACAACACCTGTACTGTCACAGTGACATCATCTGAACTATCCCAGTGACAACACCCGTGCTGTCACAGTGACAACACCTGAACTATCCCAGTGACAATACCTATGCTATCACAGTGACAACACCTGAACGGTCACAGTGACAACACCTGTGCTGTCACAGTGACAAGACCTGAACGGTCACAGTGACAACACCTGAACTATCACAGTGAACAATACCTATGCTATCACAGTGACAACACCTGAACTATCCCAGTGACAATACCTATGCTATCACAGTGACAACACCTGAACGGTCACAGTGACAACACCTGAACCATCACAGTGAACAATACCTATGCTATCACAGTGACAAACCTGTGCTGTCACCCCCGCTGGCAGCTCAGCTGAATCCCTCCCCTTCCCAGCCTGGCACGCTGCCTCCAGCAGGCTCTGCCTTTTCTCCTTTAGAAATCCAAGAACTTTTTGCCCTGCTGATCTGAAGAAATTCATCAGGCTGAAATCTCCACTCAGACGAGAGGTCACCTAATCATCGGACAGCATGTCCTGACTTAGCCTTGCTATCCAGGGACAGCAGAGTGTTCCTGGGCTCAAACAAAGCCATCCTGGGCAGGATCCTGCAGCTGCTAAACAGTGGGGATGGCTCTATCTGGGCTGCACAGACCTTGTTTCCTCCTGCATATGCAAAGGTCACCCAAAGTGAAGGTACTCGTGCCCCTGAGGGACGTCACCGTCACGGCTGGTGACAAACCCACAGCTGACTCAGGGATCTGTCTTTGGGTCTGAACTGGGAGCACTGGGTTTCCTTCTTGAATTTCTGCTCCTTTGGCTTCTGCCTCTGTAAGACGAGAGTGATGCCCTGTAATCCTCCCACACACAGACACTGTTGACTGCAGCTCAGAACCACGGGGACATTTCAGCTTAAAACCTGGATTTCACTCTTGGCTTTCAGAGCAGAGGCAAGGCTTAGAGTCAGCCAACACTACACACCTACACCAAACACCTGAATCCCACCCAGTTCTGAACCGTGGCCACTGCTCTAGTTTATAAAAATGCTTCTCTGCAGTGCTTGCACCTTGCCCACATACATTGATTTCTCCTCCAGCTTCTGCTGGGTGTTTATCCCTCCCTGTTTTCCCCAGTATCTACAGAACTGCCATTTAGCAGAAAGGCTGCAAATTGAAATGAGGAGCATTAACATGGAATTGCCCACGGCACCCAGAAGCATCAGCAGGCTCTGGGACTGCGTGGGGGGAGAAGTCTCTGCTGTGGGGGAAGCAGGCAGCAGCCCCGGGTGCTGGGGACACGGGAGATTCGCAGCCTCTGGAAGAACTAAATCTTTCATCCTGAAGGATCAGGAGCAGTGAGAAGGCACTTAGCGTGATGTAGAAACAGCTCAAGCTTTTTTGACAACTGATTTCATTTTGAGCACTAAATTTTACTTTGGAGCCAGACTGCAAGGGCGAGGATAGGCTGGACAATTGTGTTCACTGGCTTCCTGAGCTTGTTGAGCAAAGAGCAAAGCAGGTGAGAAGGGCTTTACTGCCCCTGTGCACTGCTGAAAGGATAACCTCAATACTGACTTCTAACAACTTCATCTCCTTTAGCCAAGCTCTCCTTGAATGGCTCAGCTCTTACACCAAGACATCGTTCACTTTTCCCAGGGTTTTCATCCTTTAGAAAGTGGCTGGAGAGAGATCCCTGTGACCCAGCATCCCCAGGTCCCCTCAGCTTTGCTCTTGTATCAAGAACTGCAGGCAGAATCTTGCCAATTATCTATAAAAAAAAAAAAAAAAAAAAAACAAAAAAAAAAAAACCACAAAATTAAGCTCTCAGCTGTTATCAGAAAAGCTGCAAACAGGGATCACTGTTCTGGGCATGGCCACAGCTGCACAGGACACAGAACTACTTTCCCTGGCATTCAAACGAATCTTTGTATCCATATTGTATTATGATGGTGCTGTTGGCAATTAAAATACAACCCTTCCCTAGTAATTAGCATCTGTGTAACACTGGTAATCAAAAACTTCATAACAATTTGTTCTACAATCCTCACAAGTATCAAGGATAAAATCAGCTGATCAAATTATTTTTTAGGCATAGCCAAGAGAGCAAAGCCTACAGCTGCCTCTCAGGTGTATGTGCAGTGACACGATTCAGGGTCAGGGATTCACCCAGCACAGGAGCCACGGGAACAGTGGATGAAGCTGCTGGAAGCATCTCCCACAGGCACCCCAGGGGCAGCTCCCCTACACCTGCAGGCCCAGAAGGGGCAGGCAGCCCCTCCAGGATGCTGCTGGTCCCTCAGAGGGGCTCCCCGTCCACAATGCTGACCCGGAGCTGCAAACACTGCAGGCTGCCAGCACCTGCAGCCCCTCTCCATCCCCTCAGGGCTGGTCCTGGGAGGGAGCTCTGGGCACAGGAGTCCTTTCACACCTACCCTTAGTTGTAAAGGGGTCAGGTAACACCCAGAGGGACTGTGGCACCCAGTCCTGGCCCGGGGCTGCAGCTGCACACAACCTGCCCGTGACAGTGACACTCGCCCCACGCTCAGCAGGGACACGGAACCGTAACTGTGTGACCCTGAATAAAAACTTACTGTGACTCAATCCAAACCCTGCACTGCTCGACTGCAGAGCTTACTGAAGCAGCACTCTGTCCTGGAGCAGCTCTGACAGCAGAGTCTCTGGCAGAGCTCCCTCAGCTGCTGTCTCCAGCACACCAAGACCCGTTTGCAGGACCAGGGCATCTGCTGCCATCCCCACCTCCCCGTGTGCCAGGGACCCAGCCCAGGGGACACCAGCAGGACAGGGCTGCTGGCTGTGACAACAGCACCCCTTGGTCTTTCCATACAGCTCACAGAAGGGTTTGGGTTGGAAGGGACCCCAAATCCCCCCCAGTGCCACCCCTGCCATGGCAGGGACACCTCCCACTGTCCCAGGTGCTCCCAGCCCCAATGTCCAGCCTGGCCTTGGGCATTGCCAGGGATCCAGGGGCAGCCACAGCTGCTCTGGGCACCTGTGCCAGGGCTGCCCACCCTGCCAGGGCACAATTCCTGCCCAATATCCCATCTGAACCTCTGAAGTTGCAGTGGTAGACAAACATGCGGGGCCCTCAGGAGCCATGCTCTAAGCACAAGGTTATCAGCTCAACAAATCTGCCTTCACATCTTTAAGTGCTGATTTTGTTTCCATTTCCAGACACCTTGCCACGTTTCACTCTTTAAGATATTTTTCATGGAGTCTTACAACTCTGGTTTTTCCCTGCTGAAAAGCTGTGCTTTTCCACAAGATTGATGGACTCGTTTGTCAGAACACCATAAATCATTAAAATCTCTTTTATGCAGCACTGCTGTTTGCTGCAGCCAAGTTGTAACAGCAGCTGATGAAACTTTTATTCACAGCAAGCCTGTTGGTGTTTCCAGGTCGTGTCAACACTTCCATAAAAAATCTCTTTCTCAGTTGCTTATGCTAGAGCCAAAAAAGTCTTCTGACCCAAAATAACACCTGCTGTTCCCAACAGCACTTCAGTGTGCTGTGTATCAGAGGATCACAGACTCCCACACTGGTCTGGGTTGGAAGGGACCTTAAAGCTCATCCAGTGCCACCCCTGCCATGGCAGGGACACCTCCCACTGTCCCAGGTGCTCCCAGCCCCAATGTCCAGCCTGGCCTTGGGCACTGCCAGGGATCCAGGGGCAGCCCCAGCTGCTCTGGGCAATCTCAGTGGTTTCAATCTGGAGTCCTGAGGATGTGCTCCTGTGCTTCTGTGCAGGCCCACAGCCTCCCTGGGGCTCAGCAGGCCCCTGTGGATCTGTATCCCCCTGGGTGTGCCCACACTCTGCGTGCAGGCAAAGCAAACCACGCGTGCAGGTGCAGCTGGGGCAGCTCAAAACACACTGCAAAGCTGAGCTTGTCCATGGTTTTGTTTTTTTTTTCCAGAATGAGCCCTATTCTGTCTCACTCACACAAATGGGACAGCCAGTGCACTGAAATGATGTCAGGGAAAGCTATCCTCATTGGCACCCTGCAAATGGGGCTGAGGCATCTATCAGGGAACATTTCCTCATTTCCCTGCAAGAAATCATGGAAGGGGACTGCAAAATGATATCTACAGGGTCTGAGTCCTGACTTAATGCAATTTAAGGTGGTTCAGAGTAAGCATTTCCCTTTAATGTCACGCTGAGAAAATAAGGTCCCATCAGACATTAAGCAGATGTTTCTGTAATTGAGTTTGGATATGGGGGATTATTTGACTTGAAGTTCCAAAACACATGTAGATTTCTTTTCCTCAGGAGAGACACTAATCCAAATAAACAAGGAGAAACTGCAGAAGTGACAGCAGAGAGCCCTAAAGAACAAAAAGGAAAGAGAAGAGGTTTTTTTGCTTTTACTTGTCCTGGCTCTCCACCTCTCCCCCTGCACACCAGCTGAGCCCCATCACCAGCCAGACACCCCAAAGCTGGTGTCTTTCCTCAGGGTTCAAACACAAACGTAGACATTTGGGATCCCCCTCTGGCCACAGCCCTGAGCACATCTGTGCTGGGGCTCAGTGGGATTTCCTGACCCCCAGGGCACAGAGCAGCCCCTGGGGAGGCCCTGAAGGGCACAGGGGCTGTGCTGGCACCGTGTGGAGAGCAGGGAGGAGCACAGCCCAGGAGATGTGCTCTGGAGCTGTCACACTGCCTACAGAAAGGCTGTCAGGCATCCACATTTCTGTCTGCCTTTAATCACATGCTCAGAGATCTCTGCTGGGCTTTTCTTTTTCAATAATTAAAGTAGAATGATGAAAACTCAGACCAACCTGCACAGATCCCTGAAGACACTGTGACCCATCTTTCTGCCTTTTGTGTGGATCCAAACCTGGATCCAGCATTTCCTGCAGCTCAGCAGCACTCCATAGATTTCCATCAGCACCTGGACCCTGTGCACAGCCACAGCTAACGAGCATTGTCTGAATAAATCTGCAATGTTTTCCTGTGGGCGACACACGTTTTGAGTTATGTCTAGTATTTGGAGCCATCTCTCCTTCTGGCCATGACTACATTCTGTGATAGGCTGGTTAAAGAGGCAAAATGATTGGTTTTAGCTACATATTTGACAGATATTGGGAACAGAAAGAAATCTAATTACTTCACACGAAGATTGGAGGGCCTTATTTAATCTGGGAACGTAAATGGATGCTGAAGTTCCCTGACCCAAGGCAAGAACACTCGCTGTGCTATTTTGAAAAGCCTCATCACTCATCGTGACCCGGCCCTGATGGGCACTGGCACTGAGACCCAAGTGGCCCCAATGTCCTCGTTTGTGCTGCTGCCACAACACGCCCCCAGGCACCAACTTCCCTTCTGTGCTGAAGGAAATAAACACAGGTCTGTCTTTTCAGCCCAGAAAGGAGGGGTACTCGTGTTTCACAGTGCAAACCCCTCAGGAGGAATCAGTGCCACTTGCAGCCAAATGCTTGATTCTCCCTTGGCAGAAGCTTGCTCCCTTGAGCCGGTGTTGAGCTGCACAAAGGGATCAGGCCTGGAGGGGCAGCTGTGGAGGCTGGGCAGGGGGAGATCCCTGCCAGAGTGAGGGCACAGGGCTGGGGTGGGCCTGGCCACAAACCCCCTGCCCCTCCTGGCTGCTCCCCCTCCCCTGCACTGCAGCCCTGCCTGGCCCCAAGGAGCCTGCAGCAGCCTCACGAGCCTCTCCAGCACACCCACCAAACAGCACCCGGGCACCTCGAGCTACCAGGACAAAGAAATGTGCTTTATATTCTTCCATGTTTCCAGGGATGGGACTGCTCTGCCCAGGAACACCCTGCAGGTCTCAGAATCACAGAATCACAGGATGCCTCGGGTTGGTGGGACCCCAAATCCCCCCAGTGCCACCCCTGCCATGGCAGGGACACCTCCCACTGTCCCAGGTGCTCCCAGCCCCAGTGTCCAGCCTGGCCTTGGGCACTGCCAGGGATCCAGGGGCAGCCACAGCTGCTCTGGACAACAACCTTACCCTGCCAAGCCCAAAGACAGCAGCAGGGGCTAAAACCGAGCTCCAGAGCAGAGCAGAGCTGATCTGAGAGCCTGAGCATGCAGCAGCTCCCCAGAGCTGTGCATGGGCACACAGGGGGCACCACCCCACCCTGGGGTGAGGGCTGGCTCCTGGCAAACAGCACTGCTGCAGCTGGGCTGGTGCTGGGTAATCCTCAGTGGGGTTTGGTTTCACTGCACCACTTGCTGTACATGAGCAGATAAGTACTGCATACTGCACTGCCCTTTGTTGAGAGGAATTTTTAGCACTTACTTTTAGAAACAATTTTTAGATCAAAAGTAATAATATGGCACAACAATCTTACTGCAGCTCCTTGAGAAAACGACACGAACAGAAGGAATCTCGATGAATTTTGGACATAAATAGTAAGTAAACGGGAGGTGAGGGTGGAAAGCAGAGACACAAAAGGCTTCTGTTCAATAAACACGGTTTCCTTCCATGTTCTTCTTTCTTTAAAAATTCTCATGGACTTACACTCCAGAGTGCTTTCCAAAGGGAGGTAGAATCCCTGACCATACAGATAAAATATAGTCTATCCCAATGTGACAGGTCAGTAAGAAAAAAAGAGTATTAAGAAAAAATAAGAAAAACCAATTTGCAATTGTCAAAGTGATCCTGTACTTACAGTTTCATTTCAGAGAACAAAATGGCCAGTTGGTACAAAAATGGAAAGCACTAAATTTAGAATTTGTCAGCATTTTCACTCCTGATATTTCAATTTTATGGAACTATTGAAACAGACATGATTTTGCTGTGCACATTGCATAAATAACAATGTCCAGGTCTTTTCAGCAGGTGACCCTCACTGGGTTGCACCTGAGGGCAACCTCACCCCAGGGTTGGCAACAGCATCGCGGATGGAAAGAGCAGGGGAAGGAGCCCAGACCCCCAAAACCCACAGCCCAGTACCCATGCTGCTCCCAAAGCTGGCTGTGTTTCCTGGCTGTGTTCTCAGGAGCCCTTTGCAGTGACAGCCTGAGCAGGCTGACCCTTCATGGCCCATCTGCAGTGCCCCATTCCTGGGCTGACAGGGGTGTTGAGCACACAGACACCTCACACAGACAGAAAGAGCAGGTGCCAGGGGGTTTCTGTCCCACAGCAGGTGCCAGGGGGTTTCTGTCCCACAGCAGGTGCCAGGGGGTGTCTGTCCCACAGCAGGTGCCAGGGGGTTTCTGTCCCACAGCAGGTGCCAGGGGGTCTCTGTCCCAGAGCAGGTGCCAGGGAGTTTCTCTCCCACAGCAGGTGCCAGGGGGTTTCTCTCCCACAGCAGGTGCCAGGGAGTTTCTGTCCCAGAGCAGGTGCCACGGGGGTTTCTGTCCCAGAGCAGGTTCCAGGGGGTTTCTGTCCCACAGCAGGTGCCAGGGGGTTTCTGTCCCAGAGCAGGTTCCAGGGGGTTTCTGTCCCACAGCAGGTGCCAGGGGGTTTCTGTCCCAGAGTAGGTGCCAGGGGGTGTCTGTCCCACAGCAGGTGCCAGGGGGTTTCTCTCCCACAGCAGGTGCCAGGGAGTTTCTGTCCCAGAGCAGGTGCCACGGGGGTTTCTGTCCCACAGCAGGTGCCAGGGGGTTTCTGTCCCACAGCAGGTGCCAGGGGGTCTCTGTCCCAGAGCAGGTGCCAGGGGGTTTCTGTCCCAGAGCAGGTGCCAGGGGGTGTCTGTCCTACAGCAGGTGCCAGGGGGGTTTCTGTCCCAGAGCAGGTGCCAGGGGTGTCTGTCCTACAGCAGGTGCCAGGGGGGTGTCTGTCCCAGAGTAGGTGCCAGGGGGTGTCTGTCCTACAGCAGGTGCCAGGGGGTCTCTGTCCCACAGCAGGTGCCAGGGGGTTTCTCTCCCACAGCAGGTGCCAGGGGGTTTCTCTCCCACAGCAGGTGCCAGGGAGTTTCTGTCCCAGAGCAGGTGCCACGGGGGTTTCTGTCCCAGAGCAGGTGCCACGGGGGTTTCTGTCCCAGAGCAGGTTCCAGGGGGTTTCTGTCCCACAGCAGGTGCCAGGGGGTTTCTGTCCCAGAGTAGGTGCCAGGGGGTGTCTGTCCCACAGCAGGTGCCAGGGGGTTTCTCTCCCACAGCAGGTGCCAGGGAGTTTCTGTCCCAGAGCAGGTGCCACGGGGGTTTCTGTCCCAGAGCAGGTTCCAGGGGGTTTCTGTCCCACAGCAGGTGCCAGGGGGTTTCTGCCCCACAGCAGGTGCCAGGGGGGTGTCTGTCCTACAGCAGGTGCCATGGGGGTGTCTGTCCCTGTCCCTCCCTCCATGTGGGCAGGGAGGGCAGCATGGAGCAGCCCCAGGGCACAAGGAGGGCCATGGTTGTGCAGAGTGAGGTTCTCCAGGCCGTGGGCAGGGCCTGCTCTGCTCCAACCATGGCCCCACAACCCCTGAGCCCACACCTGGGCCCTGGGGGCTCTGTGCACGGGACCCCTCAGCTGAGGGGACACCCAGCCCTCCACAGCACCTTTCTGATCCCCCTCCACAGGTCTGTCCCACAACAGCTCTTCCCACATCCCCTTCTCGCCCCTCTCCACAGTCCAACACCGTCCATGTGGGAAACAAGGCAAATGGCCCCTCAGAACACAGGAACAGAGGGCATTCCAAAGGAGAAGGGCTGTCAGGAAAACTGGGAGGGGTGGAAGCACCTGGTGTGCTCATCCCTGGGACGGACCCTGCCTCGCAAGCCTGGTCCTCACCAAGGCCCTGTCCCCTGGCACTGCCGCTGGCTCCGGGTGCCCAGCGCAGGCCGCGGTCCCTCAGCCTCAGCAAAATCATGTCAAACCCCTCATCACAACACTGCTCCTTTTGTGACTTGTGCACCGGTTGCATCAGTTTCTGCTTCTATTTTTCATGCTCCATCTTTAATTCATTGCTGAGACACAGGAAATCCCAACGGCCTTGTAGTGGCTTGTGGGCAGCTCTGCCTTCACCACAGAGAAACCAGAGCAGAACTGTGTCCAGCCTTTTGGAGCTGTGTCCATACAGCTCCCACGAGATTCAGACCAGTTTCTGAGCAGTGCACAGACACTTCAATAAGAACTCATGAACTTTAGACCCACAAGAAGAAATACAGGCTGTGAAGAAGGACAAAGGTTCCTTCCACCCACAGACACCCCTGCCCACAGTAACAACAGGGTACACCCGTAATGCTCTGGACAAACCCAGGCAGAATTTTCCCTAATAAACTCTATTTGCTGTATCATGCTGCTGTACCCATAATTTCATAGGAACTGAGGACACTGTTCCCTATCATTTTTGACATTAAGTGCTTTGTAATTGGATTGTCCAACCATGAGCGTTACACAACATCCCAAGCTCACAAGCTGCAGCTTCCAAGGACCTGTAGATGACCTCGATGTCCAACACAGCTTCAATTTTATTGTTGCCAAAAGCTGCATCTGACGCTGGAACCTTCCATCTCTCAGCTCCATTTACGAGCTGGTGGGGGTGTGGGCTATGATGGTTTGTCAGAACAAAAACAAGATCCAAATGCTGGCCACATTTCAGCCTCTGAGAAAATTGTAATTATCATTAGTGACAAAGGATGGGTTTTTTACTTTAAGAGGTTTTCATGTTGGCCATGTGAGAGCTGCAGTCTGGTGTGGCCGTGTGGGCCCTGCTGAGGGCAGGAGGAGCCTCTGCCAGCGGCTCACAGGGGAACAGGAGGTTCTCCTGAGGGCAGCGTTAACAGAACTATCATCACATTTCCAATCATTAATCTGATCAATGCCAAAACATTCTGCTCTCTGCCCTTTCAGGTGGGTGAATGTTTACAGAATTCTGTGATGCACTTAGGCTGTAGAAGTCTCATAGAATCACAGAATCCTTTCAGCTGAGTTGAAAAAAGATCTCCAAGACTGAGGTCTAATCTTTGACCAAACGCCACCCTGCCCACCAGAGCAGAGCAGAGCAGAGAATGCCATGTCCTGTCATTCCTCAAACACCACCAGGCAGGGGTGGGCACCCCACCACCTCCCTGGGCAGCCCATCCCAACGTTTCTCCAAAGCCAGGTCACCCTGACCCAGCTCCATCCTCCCCTGCTTCCTCCACAGCTCCTCCTCCTCCTCCTGTAACGCTTGCAGCTCTGTCCCTGACCCCTTCTGACAAAGGGCCAGGGCTGGATTCAGGCACATCTGCTGCTCAACAGGCAGCATATGCTGATCCATGAAAGGCTTTCCTTAATCAAAGACCTCAGAATGAGATCTCTTTGGGTTCAGGAGGGGAGGGGGAGCAGGGAGGGTGTGGGTGGATTTTGTTGCAGAACCTGACACTGAAAAACTCTCATTTAAGAGCCAGGAAAAGCCTGAGCAGGCAGCTGCTGTCAGCTCGGTGCACACACAGTTCACAGAAAGCAGAGCTGCTGGCACAGGGCACAGCGAGCTGGGTCCCTGTGGCCCAGCTGTGGGCACACTCCTGTGCTGTGGGCAGCTCCTGCTCCCAGCCTGAGCAGAGCCGCTCCTGAGGCTGCAGCCCGCGCAGCCAGCAGGCATCAACAGGGCATCGATGCCCTGTGGCACAGGCCAGCCCCCTGGGGACAGCAGCCACCTCATCCCCAGCTGCCCTGAGCCACTGTCACACTCCAGCCCCCGCTGCCAGCAGTGCCAGCCCCCGGGGAGACCTGGGGTGGCCCAGGGCCATCGGTGTGAGCTCAGGTGGGGACGAGGCTGCTGCCCTCTGCTCTCTTACACCTCTTTCCTGTCCACAGGTCCCTGGCTGCTGGAGTGAGGGTCCATCCCACCTCCAGCCCACACCACTGTGACTCACCCACAGGGAATGATGGGGGCTCAAACAACCCCAGGCAGCTTCTAATGCAAATGTTAATAAGGCACCGGGGTACAATAATAACAAAGGTGGGCAGCTTGTTTGGTAAATCATGGTCTTTTGAAGTCTGATCTTTCAGAAACCCCCCCAAACAGGTCCCCAGTGGGGAAGTGCAGGATAATCCCCAGCCCCTTCCAGCTGAGCTCACTGCTCACCCAGTCACTGCAAACCCTTCCCACTCTGTAATTTTCCTGCTGCTGCCCCCACAGCCCGAGATCCAGGCAGTGAGGAGGTGCTGGACCCCACCACCACTGCACCTTTCATGCTCTGCCCTTCTCTCCCGTGGCTTTTACTGACGACATGCTCACAGCTTAGCAACATCCAGGAAAAAAGAAAAATCCCTTGGTACTACTGGAGAGCTGGTGTCAGAGGGAGGATCCCCTGTGGGTGCTCTGTGCTTTCACACCCCCTGCTCTGCTCACTGCCCCAGCCCAGGCAGCTGCTCCTGTGCTGGAGGCAATGGTGGAGCAGGCTGTGGAATCAGAGAATCCACAATCATGGAATATCCCGAGCTGGAAAAGACCCACAAGGAGTCCAGCTCGTGTCCCTGCCAGACCCCCAACAATCCCACCCTGGCATCCCTGGCAGAGCTGTCCAAATGCTCCTGGAGCCCTGGGCAGCCTGGGCAGTGCCCATTCCCTGGGCAGCCTGGGCAGTGCCAGCACCCCTGGGGATGAGGCTGTCCCTAGTGCTGATGTCCAGCACCCCTGGGGATGAGGCTGTCCCTAGTGCTGATGTCCTTCACATCCCTCCTGCTGCAGGCCCCATCTCCTGCATCCTGCAGGGCTCCCTGGGCAGCCTCGGGGGCCGGGCGGGCTGGGGCCTGACCAGCACTGCATGACCCCACAGCAGCAGCTCTGCAGCACCCCAGGACCCACAGACACCCCTCAGGCTGTGCCCTCTCCATCGCCAGGCTGCCCTTTGACAGAGCCAAGCCCTGGCTGCAGAGCCTGCCAATGACACGGTGTGGGACCGAGTGACAGGAGCAGTGTCCAGCAGGGACAGCCTCTGCCCAGCCCTGGAGTGGCTCCAGCAAACCCTCAGGTGAGATCAAGGACAAGAAAGGAAAAATCAAGGGCAAAAAATATGTGTGGCAGCTAAATACCAAGGGATTAAGTTTCCAGCCTTTCTTTAGGGGGAAAAATCCAACATTTATAAAGCTGGAAAAAAAGAAAATGGATCAAGCTAGTGTTGATGTCAAAGAGGGATTCAGTTGAGAATAGACTTGAAGGGAATTTTATTTATGGTGCAGCTACTGGGTGGGCATCTGTGACCTTTAGAAAATGGATTAAAGCTTTTCTATACCCAGCTCCAGGCTGTGTGAATTATTAAAGCAACAAAATTGTGAAGTTGAAGTACTTGTACAAAGAAACCCAGGCACAGCCAGCCCTCACTGTGGAGCTGGGCACAGGGACCAGGACCCCCAGTCCTCTGGAGCCAGTGAAAGCCAGGCCCCCACAGGCTCCCAGCCCAGGTTCCCTCTGGAAGATTCCATTTCCTGTTGCTCTCATTCCAGCCCCAGCCTGGTTTAATCCCCTGTTTCCAATGGCACACAAAGGCACAAATCCACGCTGAAAAACTTCAGACGTGTTCTTATTTGTTCTCAGCAGTGAAGTGTAAATAATGAATTCCCACAGCCCCGTCCAGCTCCTCATCCCTTGGAAAAGGCAGCTGGGGCTGGGGACCATGGGGATGGTCCCACCAGGTGGAGGAGGGGGTCAGGAGCAAACAGCCCCCGCTGCCTCAGGGCACTGAGGCCACAAGAGGCCAACTAAACCAGGCAGAGCTCCTGGGCCTGCAGTGCCACCCCTGCCTTGGGACATCTCTGGGTCCCAGGCTGGCTCTGGTGAGGCACAATGAACCTCAGAGCATATTTCCCATGAAAACAGGACCACAAACTGCACCCCATTCCAGAAACCCCCTCCTGGCTGCTGCTCCTCGGGAAATGGCATCAGAACAGCCAAAACCTGGGCAACTGCTGCTGCTGCCTCTGCTTGGAAAGGAGCCTGTGCTGCAGGAGGAACACTATGCTGATATTAAATCACTGAAAATCAAATAATATCACCGCTACTATGTGTGGAAAATATTCCACACTTGCTAATTGGCATAAACATGGAATTGAACCTGACCTTCATTTGATTAATTGTATCTTAAAGCTGATTAAACCCATCTCTAGAAAACAGAAATTGGTCATTTATTGCAGATATGCCAGAACCACAGCTCCGGGGCACTCAGGCTTTTCAAAAGGGATTTCTGAGATCCTTTTCCCTTCCTTTCCCACAGTTCCCACACTGAGGATGTCACCAGCTGTCCTGAGAGGATCACAAAGTGACCGTGGAAGGAAATGCTGTGCCCAAGGCCACCCCAGGCACTGGCCCTGGTCCTGTCACCATGAGATCACACAGTGCCACAGCTCCCACAGTCACGCACACCCACAGGGTCTGCTCACACACTGGCTCCTAAATATCTTCCTGAACGTGGCCAGAGAGTGGTTTAATCAAGCAAACAAGTCACTCCTCAACTTTTAGTAACACTTGCCAGGTAGGTAGTTTTATGTTTTCTGTAATTAAATGTGAGCTGTAAATGACTTGGTAAACGCAAATGCTTTTCTCAGTGTCAGAGGAAATTCAGCATATTGACAAAGTCATCCAGAAAGACGACAGATGAATCATTTCAGCATTTTGTTGAACGTGTGTGTATGGTTCTGCTGCCTGATAGACTGCTACGTGCCAGACTTCACCTTTGTGCAACGCAGAGCAAGCAGCCCCAGGGAGCAGCTCTCTGCAGAGCCCAGGGACTCCTGCCCTGGGACAACAACTGGTGCTTCTCTGTTTCGTGTTCTGAGCAGAATTAATTTTCCAGCTGCTGCTCCTTAATAGAATAAAACCTCCTTGTCTGGAAAGTTTATATGTGAAGTATGAATCTTCTCCTGTCAGCTCGAAACAAGCTGCTCTTTTTCACTGAGGTTTGGAGTTAGTGTTTGGCCTTTGTGAGCTGAAGACACAAGACCCTGAGTGTTCCTGTTCTCACCAGGAGAGTCTGGGGACACTTTCTTCTGCTGTTTGCCTTATCCTCACAGCACAAGGGCTGGGCTGGTATTTATCATTTGCCATCATTCAGCAGAAGCCCAGAAATGTGACAGCGCTCTGCTGCATGCTTTCACCTCCCCTTGCTCGAGGGATGTGGCTGCAAAGAGGGGTGAGTGTTTCAAACCACCTCCTCAACCCGTCACAGTGACTTGCACACTGCTGGCAACCCGCTTCCATCACCCTGGAAGCCCCAGGCAGACTCTCATGGAAGCCCAGCAGGAATTCATGTGGGTGGGTTGTGCCAGAGCAGGGGAATGGATCTCCTGGTGCTCGTCAGGGAGCTGAGGCTGTATGGGAACATCTGCTCTAGAAATGAGCACTGATGGCAGCACTGGGACTGAGTGTCCCCTGTCCTGCCTGTCAGAGCAGCTGGACCCTCCCCATACAGAGCACGGCTGATTTTGTGCTGCCACTGCTACCCAGCACCAAAACTGCCTAATTCACATAAAGTATTCAAAAAAGGATTTCAGTAATTGGTAAATATTTGGGTTCTTCTGACCAAACAGGTCTCAGATCTCCTGGGAAAGTTCTGCTTTTGCAGATCTTCCAGCCATCCAATCATCCAATGTCAGGCTGCTCCCCAGGCCATGGCCCAGTGCAACAAGACCTCGTCAGGCTGTCCCACAGAGGGAGAAGGCAAAGGACAGTGTGAGTCATCTCCAGAGCCAGGTCTGCATGTTCTCACCCTCGTGGCATCAGCTTCTGATCAAAGTGTGATGGGAGAAACCAGCCAAGATGACCTGAGCAGAGGGAAAGGCGAGCAGGTGCCGTTTGCCCCTCAGCTGTCCTGTTTATGTCCCCAGTGCATGGGGACACCTGTGCCACCCACTGCGCCAGGCCTAGCCCTTCCACAGCTCTGACACTGCACATTTCACACTATTTCCATGGCCCTGTCTGCCCCCAAAGCCCCAGTGCTGGCACACAGCCCCACCCACACAAGCAGGTGACACACCTGAGCCAGCAGTGTCCGGGATCAGCGCTGGCACTGTCACTCCCAGCTGTCACCCACCACACACAGGCGGGTGAGGCTGCACAGGGCTGGCAGCAGAGCAGTGACAGGAGCACTGCAGAGCTCCCAGTGCAGCCCCGTGCTCGTGTGACATGCCATGGGCACCGTGCTGGCACTGCCAGACCCGGGCAAACGCCAGAGTCACCTGGGCAGGGGCAGAGGGCCAGCCAGGGGAACAGGGAATGGAAAAGGACTGACACCAGGAAACCAACAGTACCCACTCCCAGAGATACACAGCTTTTTGATCATCACCTCCCACATCCTCCCACACGCTTGGCAAGAAAAGCCAGTTAAAAATAAACAACAAAACCTCTTCAGCATAACTGATTTCTGATTGGGAAAACAGCCCAGGACTTCACAGAAGCCTCCTGACCCATGTGCCAGCTCAGTCAAGCACCAAGGACAACTTCCAGCATCACTGCCTGCCTCACTGACCCCCCACAACCCAGACATCCCCACAGGAAACTGAAAACATAGAGAATGTTTGCTGTGAAATGGTCACAATTGTGCTGGTAACTTGCATCACATCTGTTGCACCAAGATGCCAAGAATTACAGCAAAGCCAAATGGCAACAAGGTATTTTCCTGAACATTTTTCCTGTGTTGACTGAGCAGCCATCATTAAAAAAATAGAAAAATGGCCAATTTCAGCCCCATTACTGTTCCAATAAACCACAAGTACATAACAGCAGACACCTGACAAACCATGCAAGACTGAGAGCTCCAGCCTACCTTGCCAAAGCTTCCCTTCCCAATGGCCCGGAGAATCTGGAAGTGGTCAAAGTTCACTACAAGGCAAAGAAAAAAGAATTTACATTTGTAAAGGCTTTACTACAAATAAACTCGAATTTTAAAGAAGGCAGGGAGACAACTACAGAGCGTTGGCCAAGCTTTTATTAAAAGTTTTCCTCTGGGGAAGCTGCAGGACAGCAGCTGCTTTCCTTTCAGGTCCCTTCATGGGCTGGCAGAGGGTTGGATGAGGTTACTGAAGGAGTGCTTTAGCACAAAGTAAAACACAGCTTCGACCTGTGTGGAGCCAGGGGGAGCCTCCCAGAGCTCAGGGGCAAACTGAGAGTGTGACAGAGTGGAGAGCGTGGTGAGACCCTGCCCTGCCCCACAAACACTGCCCCACACTGTGCCCTGCCCATTGCCCACTGCCCCACAAACACTGCCCACTGTCCCACAAACACTGCCCCTGCCCCACAAACACTGCCCACTGTCCCACAAACACTGCCCCACAAACACTGCCCACTGCCCCACAAACACTGCCCACTGTCCCACAAACACTGCCCACTGCCCACTGCCCCACAAACACTGCCCACTGTCCCACAAACACTGCCCCACACTGTGCCCTGCCCACTGCCCACTGTCCCACAAACACTGTCCCTGCCCCGTGCCCCACAAACACTGCCCACTGCCCACTGCCCCACAAACACTGCCCACTGTCCCACAAACACTGCCCCTGCCCCACAAACACTGCCCACTGTCCCACAAACACTGCCCCACACTGTGCCCTGCCCACTGCCCACTGTCCCACAAACACTGTCCCTGCCCCGTGCCCCACAAACACTGCCCACTACCCACTGCCCCACTGCCCCCTGCCCCACAAGCACTGCCCCTGCCCCACTGCCTCACAAGCACTGCCCCTGCCCCCTGTGCTCAGCCAGCTCTGGCTGTGCTGCTGTTGGTGCTGCCAAAGGGCAGCATTAGAGGGCAGGGACAGCCCTCCTCTCCCTTCACGTGCAGACCCCTCTGGATGACATCCACAGTTTTTTCCAGAGCCAGCGTGAGGAGCAATGACAGGAGATGATTGAGCAGCTGTAACACCCAGCCACTGACTCCATCAGCTGCTGCTGCAAACAAAATTATTTTTATACCAAAGTACTGCTGTGACTTAATTTAATATCAGTGTTAAATAAAGAAGACAAGGTGAGGAGGAGCGTGCTGATGGACCGAGCCCACCTGCTCAGATACAGCTGCCAGCCCTTGCCAGCTGTACCATGAGACCCTCCCCGTGCAGGGAACCCTCAGCACTCCTTGCCACATGTCTGGATGAAAAGAAATGCTGGGCATGGGCTTGGGGTTTGCAGCATGAGATGGTCAACAGTGAGCACTGAGCCTGCTGACTGGCCACAGAGACCAAAATCACTCCGGAGGAGTGGGAACAAAGAATTCACTATAAATATTACGAGTCCCACTCCCAGATCTTAAATAAATGCACATCTGTCATCTCTGAGGATGAATCAAGAGCCCACGCATGCCCATGGAGTTCCTATTACCCTTTTGTGCTAGGCTTATATCCAAAACATTGTTATTGTCACTTTTGTGGGACGTTTTCTGCAGGAGAGCTCAGAAAACTTTGCCAAATGAAACTGAGAACAGAATGTGGGCCAGCTCGTACCCCGTGTGTCCCTGCACTCCCAGCTCCCTCCCTCGGGCCTGCTGAAGGGCAGAAGCACCACCACTGCTCCATGTGCAGCTGCTTGAGTTGGTTCAGCTGAACTGACTGTGTGGTGATCAGCCAAAGGCTGCACTCCTTGATCTTGGCTAGGGCTCTTATTCCACCCTCAATGTCTCTGGGATCTGCCCAGGATCTCTCCAGGAGACCCCACAACAGAGCCCATGGGGACTCCAGTGTCCCCACAACCTTCTGACAGCCTCCCACAGCCCCAGGGGAAGGGCTCAGCTGCACGGATGCTGTGTCACCTCCTCATCACCTCCTCCTCTGCGGGCCTTTTGTGTTAGCAGTGATTTTATTGAGCATTTTCCTACCACCCCACTAGAGGGGCTGCAGTGAGCAATGCCAAACTGCAGCTTCAGCTTCATCAGTATTCTGTCTGAAATGCTCTGGCCGAAGCATTTGGAGCAATGTTTTTCACAGATCAAATGTTTTTCACGTGCAACCAAATCCACGGGCTGACCTCGTGTCACCAAGAGGATGCCCAGCTGCAGGGAGCCCCTTGGAAGGGCAGTGTTCTCCTGACAATTCAACCACACGCAAGTGCTCAGGATCTGCCATCACTCCAGGAGGAGAGCCTTTGATAATTCTTTGTTATGATGTTTGGAATATTGTGTAAAAAGGCATTGCCTCTGAGAAAACAAACCCCAAAGTGTCATTTCCATGTATCCATGACTACAGCTGATCTGGGAAGCCTGCTCAAGTCAGCAGGCAGGAAACAAACCTAGAAATGAATATTCACCAGGCCCTTGAACCTATCAGAAGAGATGTCACTTTTAATAAATTAATACAGAGTTCTGCTGCTGGGAAGTTCGGATGATGCACTGACTGGTTTCCCAGTTCCAGTATTTTCTGCAGCATTCAGGAGGCAATCTGATAATTCTGTGTAGGTAAACAATTCTGTGATTACACATCCCAATAAAGCAAAAGCAATCTCAGCATGGGAAGAAGAAAATCATAGTAGCAGTGTGCTGCTTTTTGTGCACAGCACGGTGGATTACTAAGAATGTTAACTTATCACTACGGAATACGTGATTATCCCCAAAATAGAAATCCTGAACCTGCCTGGAACAAGTGCGTGTGCTCCAGAGGCTGACAGAGAAAGCTGTCCTTCACCCACAGCCAGCAGGGCTGCCTGGCTCTGGGGCACTGCCACCAGCCTGAGTCCCAGACATGGCACAGGAGGGGACAGTGCTGCCCCTGCCAGGCCCTGCTCACCCGCTGCTCTGGCTCTGCACAGCTCCAGCAGCCACAGGCTGGGGGCAGGAACAGCTTCAGGAGGAGCCAGAGTCCCTCACAGGCACCTGGAAACCTGGGGGCTTCAGGAAGCACCTCTGTACAGAGGCTGCTCACACCTGGAACAGGCGTCCTGCAGCCATGGTCATGATCCAAGCCCCTCAGGAGGCACTTGCACAATGCCCTTAATGGTGTGCTGGGGCTTTGGGCACTCCTGAAGCACCAAACCCAGGGACAAAATCAGTCTAGGTGAGTGGGACTAGGAGGAGCCTTACAACTGAAAATATTCTGTTCTTCTGTTCCATCCCATCCCATCCCATCCCATCCCATCCCATCCCATCCCCATCCCACCCCACCCCACCCCACCCCATCCCATCCATCCCCACCTGCAATGTGCAGACAGGAGGAGCTGATTGCCCCCACAGCCAGCCCGTGCCCTCTGTGTGCAGTGCCCCAGGAGCTCCCTGAGCTCCTCACAGGAACAGGACACTCACTGTTCCAGCAGTGCCCCAGGAGCTCCCTGAGCTCCTCACAGGAGCAGGACACTCACTGTTCCAGCAGTGCCCCAGGGAGCTCCCTGAGCCCCTCACAGGAGCAGGACACTCACTGTTCCAGCAGTGCCCCAGGAGCTCCCTGAGCCCCTCACAGGAACAGGACACTCACTGTTCCAGCAGTGCCCCAGGAGCTCCCTGAGCCCCTCACAGGAACAGGACACTCACTGTTCCAGCAGCTCCTGCTCCCGTGGCACCTCGGCAGGGAGGGACACCAGGGGACAGGAGACGTTGGCATCTGCCATGTGCTGCTTGGGCTCTCCCTGGCACCGAGTGACAAACCATGAATCACAAATCAAACAAATACCAGAGCCTGGCTTTGCTGTGGCTCTGCTCTCCAGTTCCAGGAATGCGTGACGAGCAGCATGGCAGGGATGGATGGCAGGGATGGATGGCAGGGATGGATGGCAGGGGTGGATGGCAGGGGTGGATGGCAGGGATGGATGGCAGGGAGGGATGGCAGGGATGGATGGCAGGGATGGATGGCAGGGAGGGATGGCAGGGATGGATGGCAGGGGTGGATGGCAGGGAGGGATGGCAGGGAAGGATGGCAGGGAAGGATGGCAGGGATGGATGGCAGGGATGGATGGCAGGGATGGACAGCAGGGAAGGATGGCAGGGATGGCAGGGGTGGATGGCAGGGAGGGATGGCAGGGATGGCAGGGATGGATGGCAGGGGTGGATGGCAGGGGTGGATGGCAGGGATGGATGGCAGGGAGGGATGG
Organism: Geothlypis trichas; assembly: GCA_009764595.1. NCBI lineage: Eukaryota > Metazoa > Chordata > Aves > Passeriformes > Parulidae > Geothlypis > Geothlypis trichas. Next base: position 36,400,079 of record CM019908.1, read on the forward strand.
CAGGGATGGATGGCAGGGATGGACGGCAGGGAAGGATGGCAGGGAAGGATGGCAGGGAAGGATGGCAGGGATGGATGGCAGGGATGGATGGCAGGGATGGATGGCAGGGAAGGATGGCAGGGAGGGATGGCAGGGAAGGATGGCAGGGAAGGATGGCAGGGATGGATGGCAGGGATGGATGGCAGGGAAGGATGGCAGGGAAGGATGGCAGGGAAGGATGGCAGGGGTGGATGGCAGGGATGGATGGCAGGGATGGCAGGGATGGATGGCAGGGATGGATGGCAGGGAAGGATGGCAGGGAAGGATGGCAGGGAAGGATGGCAGGGGTGGATGGCAGGGATGGATGGCAGGGATGGCAGGGATGGATGGCAGGGATGGATGGCAGGGATGGATGGCAGGGATGGATGGCACGGATGGATGGCAGGGATGGATGGCAGGGATGGATGGCAGGGATGGATGGCAGGGCTCCACGTGCCCACAGGACCTCCCCAAACCTCACGCAGCCCAGCCCTGCCCACTGCACAACAGAGTGCCAGGTGCTGCTCTGACATCCCTGTAATTAAGATCTCATTGTAATCACAAGATGTACTGTGGCACAAAGCAGGCTGGATACACAGCTTCCACTGCCAGTGAAACAGAGAGAATGAGGAGTACATTTCCCCAATTCCCTGCTAAAATTCATTGTACAGAAGGATGAGAGATGCAAAACAAAAAAAAAAAAAAGGAAAGGAGAGCTTTGTCTTCACTGTTTCAAAATTATTAATGTTTTCATTCCTTTTTGCTGTTTATTCTGCATTTATTTGCAAGATACCTGAAAGTAATCCTTCAGAGGCACAGTGGACTCCCAGTGAGTGTTCAGCATCAGGACCTGGTATTAACCTCCAGCAGCAGGAGAACAATGCAGTAGGATGCAGTTAGTAAACCTGGTCTACAACACCCTCATATCTGGGGAACCAGCAAAATAAATCTCATGTTAAGGTTCAAGTCAACCCTTTACTCCTCAGCTGCATGTTTTCCAGCATCATTAATACCAACAGGGACATCTAACTCCAAGAATGATTCTCTTCCACACTAAAGGCCTAAGAAATAATTTTTTTAATCTTGTAACAGCAAATGTGTCAGGGTAGCATGACATGATCCACTTTCTATCAACATATTTCTAGACATTGGCATAATAAATAACATTTCTCTACCCACTGTCTTTCTGCAATGTAGCTCGGAAGAAGCACCCCAGTAACTGATGTGGAAATATTAAATTGTGCCCACAGAAACCACAAGTTTGCTGCCACAGAAGGCTGTGAGTTTGATCTGGCAGGAAGGAGAGGCCCAGCTTTGCTGCAAAGCCACCCCTCACAGGGTGACAGGGAGGGAGGCCACCCCGGCAGGGACACAGGGGATCGGGACACGGGCACAGGGCAAGGGGGCAGGACAGGAGCCCAGCAGGACGGGGAGAGGGGACCTGGGGCAGCTCGGGGGCCACGGGGCTGGGCAGGGATGGGCACAGAGGGGAAGGAGGCAGAGCCACACCGGGAGCATCCAGGGATGGCACGAGCTGCCAGGAGCAGCAGGGACAGGGGCAGGGCAGGGGAGGGAAGGGAGGACTTGGTTTGAAAAGCTTTCACACAGGAGCATCAGCCTGGGTGAACTGGAAGATGATATTTGTGTTCAAACACTGAGCTGTGGATGGAGAGAGGCAGCACAGGGCTTGGGGGCAGATGTCAGCAGTCCCTCCCCAGCCTGGCACCCCTGGAACACAGGGCACCCCACCTGCCCCAGCCTGGCACCCCTGGAACACAGGGCATCCCACCTGCCCCAGCCTGGCACCCCTGGAACACAGGGCATCCCACCTGCCCCAGCCTGGCACCCCTGGAACACAGGGCATCCCACCCGCCCCAGCCTGGCACCCCTGGAATGCAGGGCATCCCACCTGCCCCAGCCTGGCACCCCTGGAACACAGGGCATCCCACCTGCCCCAGCCTGGCACCCCTGGAACACAGGGCATCCCACCTGCCCCAGCCTGGCACCCCTGGAACACAGGGCATCCCACCTGCCCCAGCCTGGCACCCCTGGAATGCAGGGCATCCCACCTGCCCCAGCCTGGCACCCCTGGAACACAGGGCATCCCACCTGCCCCAGCCAGAGGGCCGTGAGGGCAGCACCCCACTGCTCTCCCTGCTGTCCCTGCTGTCCTGCAGAAAGCACAAGCAGCAGCTTTGGTCTCCAGCATCTTGGGCCAATCTGCTTTGCCTGTTCATAGCCACAGAGAAGTTACACAGGTGAGGGAAATGGAAATACAGCTTGATATGGCTGTCAGGAACCTCCAGTGAGCATTCACTACCCAGGAATCCAGAGAGTGCAAGTAGATAATGGAAGAAATTAAAGGTACAACGCCAGCCCAGGGCTGTAAATGAGCCCCTTTAGGAACCACAGACTCAAACCTACTATTAGGAAGCAACTCTGAAGTCGTGTAACAGAGACTTTTTGTATAATTAAAAATGAGTCCCTGCAACTCTGTAAGGAATCAAATGCACCATGCAAAGCAACTGCTAAGCCAGTTTAGGAATACTGGGTAATGGATATGCAATACACAAATGCTTGCATTGGCCAGAAACCATTCCTAAACAGCAAAAAATCCCCTTTGCATTGGCCAGGAGCCCTTCCAAAGAGTGTGAACAGGTTGCATTCACCTGATCTCCACCAGCGAGCTCAGGAGGCAGGAGTGCCAGGGCCCAGCCCCAGCCCTGCTCCATGGCCGTGCTGTGGTGCCAGAGCCATCCCTGGGGCTGGGGTGCCCACAGGAGCCCCCAGGAGTGCCAGGGCGCAGCCCCAGCCCAGCTCCATGGCCATGCTGTGGTGCCAGAGCCATCCCTGGGTCTGGGGTGCCCAATGGAGCCCCCAGGGGTGCCAGAGCCCAGCCCCAGCCCAGCTCCTTGGCCGTGCTGTGGTGCCAGAGCCATCCCTGGGGCTGGGGTGCCCACTGGAGCCCCCAGGGGTGCCAGGCCCAGCCCCAGCCCAGCTCCATGGCCATGCTGTGGTGCCAGAGCCATCCCTGGGGCTGGGGTGCCCACTGGAGCCCCCAGGGGTGCCAGAGCCCAGCCCCAGCCCTGCTCCATGGCCATGCTGTGGTGCCAGGGCCCAGGCTGTCCCCACACACAGCTGCAGCAGTGCCACAGCAGCTCTGCCCACAGCAGCACTGCCAGCACTGCCCTTCTGGGGTTGTTGCTTCTTTCCTTACTTCTACCAACAAGAAAATGTTATTTCAAAGAACTATAATTGATTTATGCAAAAAGGAAATAAGAAAGCCTTTCTAGCACATGTTTTTAGGAGCATAATGTTAGCAATAAACAGCTGCTGGATGTTACTTAATGTTTCTGCAGCATATGTTAGGAATGATAAATGGCTGAGCTTCGGTGCCTCATGAAAGATTGAGGCTGTTCCGTGTTCAGGGCTCGGCTGGGACTGCAAAATCCCCAAAGTGAACAGAAGCACCTTTGTAAAGCTACGTTAAAATTAATTTCAGACAAATTAATTCCAACCAGGTTTGTAAAGTTGGCTGGAACAGGACACTGAATTAATTGCCTCCATTCATTTGTTGACAACGTGTAAAATTGGCGCTTCTGGAGTGTTTTCAATACTGGCCATGCCAGTACTTTTTAGCACTATAAAGACTCTTCTGCAGATTTATTTTAAAAGGTATAAAAGGAATCAAGAGTTATACAAAATTAAGTGATTAAGCTCAAATGAAGTCTTCGTTTCTCCTCTGAAAAAATTTGAATTTCAGGTGCAATATCCAAGCTGGGTATTATTCACTGCTACTCTCAGCTCCTCACCCAGCTCCACATCCTGGCCATGCAGGCAGGGACTCCCAGCCCTGGCCAGCACTCCCCACAGGCCACAGGGAACACACTTTGCTCTGGGGAAAAGCTCATTAAAATAAAAGCTTAATCACAGAATCACAGAATCATTAAGGCTGCAAAAGACCTTGGAGTTCACCCAGTCCAACCATCCCCAGCACCACCACGGTCACCAACAAACCTCAGCTGCCACATCCACTCAGATTCTGAACACTCCCAGGGATGGGGACTCAGCCCTGCCCTGGGCAGCTGTGGAAGCAGCCTTTGCATGGACAGCTCTCCCAAAATCCACCTGAGCTGCCCTGGCCAGCCTGGGGCCGTTCCCTCTGCTCCTGTCCCTGCTCCCCTCCTGGCAGGAGCTGTGCAGAGCCACAAGGGCCCCCTGAGCCTCCTTTGCTCCAGCCTGAGCCCCTGCCCAGCTCCTCAGGGATTCTCCATTCCCTTCCCAGCTCCTCAGGGATTCTCCAGCCCCTTCCCAGCTCCTCAGGGATTCTTCAGTCCCTTCCCAGCTCTGCTCCCTTCTCTGCACACTCCAGGCCCTCAATGCCAAATACAAGGCTGAGAACAAAGTTTAGGGTGTCTCTGCCATTTCCATTCTAAACTAAAAGCTGAACCAGCTTTGCTCAGCACAACAGGAGGTTTGGGGTTGATCAGCCTGAGCTCACCCCCGTCCCTGGGAGAACATCCATGGTTTTATGCAGGTTCTGCATGTTCTGGCTCTTCAGTGTCCAGCTCTGCTGAGCAAGCCCAGCTTAAATACAATTAAGGAACTCTCATAGGGATGTAAAAGCCTTTAGTAATCAGAAATAAAATCCAGCCAGCAGACATACACTGCTTCCAGGAAGAAACTCATCACTACTGCTCTAAGCCAGCTCAGCCCTCCCAGGTCTATGAGATGATGGCTACCAACATCTGAAGAAGCAGGAGTCCACAGGGGACCCTTGTGATGAAGCAGAAAGCTTGAGGAGAAGGAAATGAAGAAAATATTGTTGAAATCTGTAATAAAATTCAGGACGTGGAAGTTCAAGAAGCATCTCCAGCATTAAATGTGGCAGAGATGGATCACAGAGTCACAGCATCCCAGACTGGACTGGGTAAGAAGGGACCCCAAACCCCCCCCAGTGCCACCCCTGCCATGGCAGGGACACCTCCCACTGTCCCAGGTGCTCCCAGCCCCAATGTCCAGCCTGGCCTTGGGCACTGCCAGGGATCCAGGGGCAGCCACAGCTGCTCTGGGCACCTGTGCCAGGGCCTCACCTCCCTCACAGGGAGGAAATCCTCCAGTATATCCAAACTGAATTTAACCTCTGTCAGTTTAATCTTTTAAAATCAAAGAAAGTAATTTAATTAGAAATCCCTTTGAGGCAGGATATTTCCCCTTTTATGGGATGTGTGTGTAGCCTCATGGGATCCCAGTTCAACAGTTCATGCCCTTAGATTTAACTCCAATAATTTTTTTTAGCAAGAGAGGGTTTATGTTACTGCAGCCCTCTCAGAGCAGCCCTCCCTTAAGTACAAGTGCACCCTTGTATTTTGCCATCAGCCACAGCCCCCAGAACACACAAGGGGTGGAAACTGAAGATGCCCAAGAGTTCAGCACCCCCCTCCTGTCCCAGGCTCTGCAGAGGCTGGACTGGACCCTCGATTCATTCCTCCATCCCAGCTGTCCTCACCAGACCCATCACTCATGAAATATGGATACTGCAGCTCTCCTCAGCCTCCACACTGGAGCAGGAACCTGCCCTGCACCCTCGAGCTGCAGCTGAACTCTAAATTATTTAAGCCCATCCAGAGATGCTGGATGAATTCTGGAGGCGGGACAGCAGCAGGGCTGGCAGCTGAGCTTATGCAAACCCAAATTTAGGTGGAAGGAGGATGTGTCTGTGCTGGAGAGCTCTGGATTCCCATGCTGAGGACACCACCAGCGCTGTTCTGCTGCCCACAGGGAGAGAGAGAGGCCCCAGAGGCAGGAGGAGCAGCTGCTCTCGTGGCAGCCTGGCCAACAGCCACTGTCCTGTTTGCCTTGGCAGTCACTCCAGGGGCAGGCGGGATGGAACCCCCAAGAGGAAGGGAAGGATCAGATCCCACAGCCTGGGCTGCAGGGGCAAAAGCAATGACAGGGACCTGCCAGCCCGTGGGGTTCACCCAACCCTGGGCACAGCAGCAGGAGCTCTGCTGGCCTCTCTAGTTCTAAACACGAGCAGGAAAACAATTAATGGCAGCTTTACTGCTCTGTGGGGAAGCAATTCCACCAGCCAAACTCCATAGCCTGGTCTGAAATTTCCAGAAGGCACAGCACTGGAGGGCAGTGGTGCAGGATCCTCTGGCTAATGAGCCACCGAGCTCCATCTTGCTCCATCCATGCATGATCCATCCATCCATCCATCCATCCATCCATCCATCCATCCATCATTCATCCATCATCCATCCATCCATCCATCCATCCATCCATCCATCCATCCATCCATCATCCATCCATCCATCCATCCCTCCGTCCATCCATCCATCCATCATCCATCCATCCATCCATCATCCATCCATCCATCATCCATCCATCCATCATCCATCCATCCATCCATCATCCATCCATCCATCCATCCATCCATCCATCCATCATCCATCATCCATCTATCCATCCATCATCCATCCATCATCCATCCATCCATCATCCATCCATCCATCCATCCATCCATCCATCCATCCATCATCCATCCATCCATCCATCCATCCATCCATCCATCCATCCATCCATCCATCCATCCATCCATCCATCCATCCATCCATCCATCCATCATCCATCCATCCATCCATCCATCATCCATCCATCCATCCATCCATCCATCCATCCATCCATCCATCCATCATCCATCCATCCATCCATCCATCCATCCATCCATCCATCCATCCATCCATCCATCATCCATCCATCCATCATCCTCCATCCATCCATCATCCATCCATCCATCCATCCATCATCCATCCATCATCCATCCATCCATCCATCCATCATCCATCCATCATCCATCCATCCATCATCCATCCATCATCCATCCATCCATCCATCATCCATCCATCCATCCATCCATCCATCCATCCATCCATCATCCATCCATCATCCATCCATCCATCCATCATCCATCCATCCATCCATCCATCCATCCATCCATCCATCCATCCATCCATCATCCATCCATCCATCCATCATCCATCCATCTATCCATCCATCCATCCATCCATCCATCCATCCATCATCCATCCATCCATCCATCATCCATCCATCCATCCATCCATCCACCCATCATCCATCCATCATCTCTCCATCCCTCCATCCCCTGCTTTAGTGTTTTCTGTAAGGTTTAATTCTGTCTGTGCCCATCAGTCACACTGCCTGGGTGAGGGGCAGATTGAGGTGTGCTGTTGTCTCACCATTTTAAAGCATTGACCACAGTTCAGTTCTGTCTAATACAACAAGGACAGATTTTTTTAACATTTATGACACGGTAATAGTTCACTGAGTGTCCCCAGCTTGCAGTGTAATAAATACAGGGATTATATCAGAAATAAATCTGCTTATTTCCATGAGCTTGGCTCAGCCTGTGGTCCTGACTGTACAAGGGAAACCATTAAACAAGAAGTTAATTCTTTAAATCATTTCAATTCACAATTTAGAGAAAAGTTGTTCTGTGACAAAGCCCCTCTGAGGGTCAGACACACAAACTGCTCCCCACCCTCAGGTCTTCAGTGCACCTGTGCCCTGGGGATGAGAGAAGCCTAAATCTTGGCCTCTCTCAGCAGGAACCTTCTTGGAGTGAATTCACAGAACTGAAGGGATGCAAAGGGTTTGTGCTGCCATCCTGCCCAGGAGCGTGTCTCACTCCACCTTCCATGCTCCAGCCTCTCCTCTATGTTAATCACTTCAAAGTTGCTAAATTATTCACTGCTCAGAAAATACATTTTCATTTCTTAGAGCTGGCAGCCAAGAATGACTTACAGAAATAGGTCATGCTCATCCCATAGAAGAATTACCATACACTTCATCTGCTCCCCTCCCCAGTTTCCATTTTTAAGCTCTGCTCCACGTGAGGATGGGCCAAATTTAAACAGTCTGCATTTTTCATGCTGCTCCCACTGTCTCCACCATGTGCCCTGACTTTCCATTTTTAATAAACTGTACCCAGCAGAAATATTACCAGACCAACTTCTGTCTGGTGTTCCTGTAGACCCGAGCAAAGCTTTAGAGATAACTGCAAAGGAAATAACCCCATTTTCCAATGCCACCACCCTGGCTAGAGAAACACCATCCTGCTGGAGCCCAGCCAACCACTGCCCTTGGCCACAAAGGGTTTGCACCTGCCTTGAAAGGGGGAGCAGGTTGTAGCTTTCCCTCTTTTCATTTTTGCTACCGAAATATCTCCAAAATAAACAGATTTTAATGTGACATTAAAAAAACAAACAAACAAACAAAACAAACTCCTTGCTGGCACATTTAACTTTCTGGTTTTACACATCCCCAAACGAAACACCATTGGCTGAGGCCTGCTGTCAGCAAGCTGTCAGCCAGGATATGCCCAGGCTGCTGCTGTCTGCTGGGTCCACAGGGATTTCCCCTCCCTGGGAGCACAGAGCAAGGGCCCAGCTCAGGCTTTGTGCTCCTGCTGTGCTTTGCACAGGCAGAGCCAGTGCTGGATTACCTGGAGGCCACGCTGGTGCCTGCAGGGATGCAGCCCAGGGGACACGAGTGGCACACGAAAGTACAAAGCAGGAGACCTAAAACAGCATCAAAGACTCACAGACTGCTTTCTCTTGGAAGGGACCTTAAAGCTCATCCAGTTCCAATCCCCTGCCATGGGCACAGACACCTTCCACTAGAAGAGGTGCTCCAAGCCCCATCCAACCTGGCCTTGGATATTTCCAGGGTTGGGAATGTGCAATACCATCACTAGAACTGATGAGACAGAGCAAAATCAAGACTGGGCCCATCCTGAAGGCAGGGGAGGGAAGGAAACTGAGTGTGGCAGGTGCAAGGGAGGATGGAGAGGACCACAGCACCTCAACGATGTCACTGAGCCATGGACAGCCACCAGCAATGTCACCGAGGACATGGACAGCCACCAGCAATGTCACCAAGGACACGGACAGCCACCAGCAATGTCAGGACATGGACAGCCACCAGCAATGTCACCGAGGACATGGACAGCCACCAGCAATGTCAGGACATGGACAGCCACCAGCAATGTCACTGAGGACATAGACAGCCACCAGCAATGTCACTGAGGACATGGACAGCCACCAGCAATGTCACCGAGGACACGGACAGCCACCAGCAATGCCACTGAGGACATGGACAGCCACCAGCAATGTCACCGAGGACATGGACAGCCACCAGCAATGTCAGGACATGGACAGCCACCAGCAATGTCACTGAGGACATGGACAGCCACCAGCAATGTCACCGAGGACATGGACAGCCACCAGCAATGTCAGGACATGGACAGCCACCAGCAATGTCACTGAGGACATGGACAGCCACCAGCAATGTCACCGAGGACACGGACAGCCACCAGCAATGTCACCAAGGACATGGACAGCCACCAGCAATGTCACCGAGGACATGGACAGCCACCAGCAATGTCACTGAGGACATGGACAGCCACCAGCCCTGTGCTCTGCTGCCAGTGCCATCTCTGATCCAGAGTGAATTGCCCTGCCTGTCTCGCTGTGCTGCTCCTTGAACACTGCAGTGCCAGGTGTCCCCAGGCTGTGCCACCCACAGCACCAACACAGGGGCTCTTGTTGCCCACGGAACTGAGCAAAGAGTGGAGCAGAATCATCTCCAGGCTGGAGAGGCTGCAGCTCGTGGGGCAGCGCCTGCAGCTCCCAGGGAAAGAGAAGGCAAAAACAATGAGGAGAGGTCCTCTGTGCACAAAGGCAGAGCTTGGGGATGCTTGGCCCTGTGGAATCCTCAGGAGACTTTCCTGACTGACTTTAATGAGACTCAGATTCTCCCAGCAGGGCCCTGGGAAGTGCCCCCTGGTGCAGCAGCTGGGTGCTCAGTCTGGTTTAGCAGGGGGACCTGCCCTAAGCCAGCCCAGGGAGAGCCCAGCACCGTCAGCACGGTGCCAGCCCTGCAGTGGCCCAGCCCTGGCAGAGCCAGTCCCTGCAGCCCGACTGCGTGCTGGGGATGCTGTTTGTTTGTGATTCACACCACGAGAGGGGCTGAAACCCAGCGCAGCTGCCCTGCCATATGCAGAGATTAATTACTGTATCATTTGTTCCCATGGCAGGTCAGAGAGATCATTACCAGCTCAGGAACACGAGTGCTAATAATAGTATTGCTCCCAACCATACTCCAGCATTCAGCCTGCTCCGATTGTTCTGCTCAATAACAGCTTACACTAATTCCCACCAACTTTCAGCACCCGTCTATTGAGGAGTTCACACTCAAACGGCACAAACTCTAATTCACAGCAGGATTAACTCTTCGTGCTTTCAACTTAATTACGTGCAGTCAGGTGGCTCTTGATGTTCCTTCCTCCTCAGCTAAACCCAAGCACACACATTTAATGATTCCTGTGCGCAGTCACTGATGGAGCTAATTAGGACTCCTGGGGGGCCAAGTGCAACTTTTCCAGTGTTGTCTAAACTGAACACAAAATGTTCCAGGAGCCACGCTGCGCACCCAGGCACAGCTCGCTCCTGTGACTCTGCAAAACCCGACAGTGTTTGCTGGGAGAAAGGGAAAAACCCAAAAAGTGCTGCCCACAGAATCACAGAATTGTTTAGGCTGGAAAAGTCCCCTGAGACCATCGAGTCCAATCACACCTCCAGCAGCCAAGGCCACCCGTGTCCCCAGCTGCCACATCCACACGGTTTTCAAAGCCCTCCAGGGATGGGGCTCCAGCGCTGCCCTGAGCAGCTGTGCCAGGGCTGGACAGCCCTTCCCAGGGAGGAATTTCCCCTGATAGCCAATATGAGGTCTCTACACTGGTGATAACAGCCCATGCAGCATTTCCACGGGCACTCCCAGCCCCGGGCAGCAGAGGCAGGAGCGCAGGCACAGCAGCACCTGGAGCAGGCAGGGCTGGCACGGCTCTGGGCACCCGTGCCCATGCCCTGAGGTGAGTCCCAGCCAGGCAAACCCCACACAAGGAGCAGCGGGCACTCAGCGGGCATGGCCTGGCAGCCAGGAGCACAGAGCACACAGTGCTCCTGGAAGCTCAGCAGACACCCCTGGTCATGGACCAAAGGCCCATGGAAACAAACATCTGCAAGGCTGAAGGCACTGAGGGAAGCAAGGCAGGATCTGCGTGTGCCCAAGAGCTCCTGGAGCTCTGTGTTAGACACTGGGCTCTGTGACTGCAGTACCAGCAGTGCCTGTTTGGAACAGCCTCAGGGAACCCTGCTCTGAGAAACTGCTCAGCTGCCTCCCGAGTCTGAAAAAAGAAATACTTCAAACCATTAAACTGCTTGATGCTGATTAAAGGATGACTTCAAACTCAGGGGACTGCCCCAGCAGATGTGCATCCCTCTGGATCCCAGGCACAGCCCAGCTCCTGTGCATGGGCAGAAAAGCAGCAGCAGCTCCTGTGCTGCTCCTCAGCCAGCCCATGCATCACCTGTCCATGTCCAGGTGGAGCATGGCTGTGTGAGAGAGGAGATGCTGGGGTCACCAAGTCCAGCCAGGGCCATGGTTGTGTGAGGGAGGAGATGCCCAGGGTCACCATGTGCAGGTGGAACCATGGCTGTGTGAGGGAGGAGATGCCCAGGGTCACCAAGTTCAGGTGGAAGCATGGCTGTGTGAGGGAGGAGAAGCCCGGGGTCACCATGTCCAGCTGGGACCATGGCCGTGTGAGGGAAGAGAGGTCCGGGGTCACGGTGCCCAGCTCCAGGTAGGAGTGCTCCATCCTCCAGGCACCACAGCCCGGGAGCGGAGCTGCCCCGGCCGGCAGAGCCAGTGCCCAGTGCCCGGTGCCCAGTGCCCGGTGCCCAATGCCCGGTGCCCAGTGCCAGCACAGCAGGAACCCGCCAGAAACCCCCCGGAGCCCCCTCCCAGTGCTCCTGGTGACAGGGAGGCCACGGGGAGCCGAAGTGAAGCTGCCTTAGGAAAAGCCAGGATCGGTGTGACGGACGAGCAGGTGGTGTCAGTCCCGGTACCTGTCACCGCGATTTATCCTCCCGGGGATGCGCTGCTGATGATGCCCGGATTTACAGCAGCCCCTCTGATGTGACAGTGCCCCTGAGCAGCAGCTGCACACCCACAACCTGCACACGAGTCACTGATTGTCACGGAACCACAGCAGCCCTTGAGCTGGGACTGCTGGGGCTGGCACTCGCTGTCCCATCCTGGTTATCAGCAAACCAAAGTGATTGAACACACACCTCTGGCAGCCCACGGGCTCTCCTATCCCATCCTGGTTATCAGCAAACCAAAGTGATTGAACACACACCTCTGGCAGCCCACGGGCTCTCCTATCCCATCCTGGTTATCAGCAAACCAAAGTGATTGAACACACACCTCTGGCAGCCCACGGGCTCTCCTATCCCATCCTGGTTATCAGTGAACCACAGTGATTACACACACACCTCTGGCAGCCCACGGGCTCTCCTGTCCCATCCTGGTTATCAGTGAACCAGAGCTATTAAATACAATACCTCTGGCAGCCCACGGGCTCTCCTGTCCCACCCTGGCTCTCAGGGAACCAGAGCTATTAAATACAATACCTCTGGCAGCCCACGGGCTCTCCATTCCCATCCTGGCTCTCTGTGAACCAGAGCTATTACACACACACCTCTGGCAGCCCACGGGCTCTCCTATCCCATCCTGGCTCTCAGGGAACCACAGTGATTACACACACAGCTCTGGCAGCCCACGGGCTCTCCTGTCCCATCCTGGTTATCAATGAACCAGAGCTATCACACACACACCTCTGGCAGCCCGTGGGCTCTCCTGTCCCATCCTGGCTCTCAGGGAACCAGAGCTATCACACACACACCTCTGGCAGCCCACGGGCTCTCTATCACCCAGCAGCCTCCCAGCCTGGCCCGGAGGCAGGAGCCCCATCTGCCTGCCAGGAGAGAGCACAGTGAAGCCACGCCATGACTCACCTCCAAACAGGAACAACTTCAAACCCAGCACCCAGCTGATGCCAAAAGCGCCCAAGTAAATAGACAAGGGAATGAACTCCTATGAAATGCCATAAATATAACTTTGAAATAAGCCAATGAAGCCCTGCCTTTGCTCAAACTAGTGCAATTACCCCCAAAGAAAAAAGAGGGGAGCAGACATTGTCAACAAGCAGGTGGGGACAGCACTGGGGACCATGCCATGCTCTCACCTGCCTGTGGCACTGCCCAGATCCCTCCCCATCTCCTCACACTCCCTCTGCTTTCCCTACGGCTGGGTCACATCTTCTGTCTGACATCTCACTGTGAACAGCACTGAGAAATACCAAATTCAACAAATTCCTGATAAACTGTAGAATCATTTGAATGAAATCAAAACCTTTCCCTTCTCTCAGCCTCTGTTTTCACACTTGACATCTCGAGCATTTTCCAGTTAGATTTAATGAACAGAAAGTGTTCTCTTTCTTATTCCCTGAAGGCAAATACTATTTCCTACCTCCTGGGGGAAAAATTGTTCAAAATCTACTTCCTTTTGATCAAGAAACAGAGAGAAAAAGACTAAATGTTTCTTAAATTAGCCTACTAGTATCCAGAAATACCAAAAAGTCATTATAATGGCTACATATATTTGTTCCTACAATGGAGAATATGTACATTAGCTGCCAGAGGAGGGGCCAGGCGCTGTGCTCACGGTGAGGACGGAGCTCCAGGGTGTGGCAGGCACACAGGTACACCTTCCTGGGAAAGCTGAGAGCACAGCCTGCCTGTCCCTTCCAGCTGGAAACCAGCGTCCAACCACAGCCTCAGCCCAGCACAAATGATACTCGTGGGGCCATAGGGAAAAAACATGGGGAAAGAAGTTCTGCATTTCCAAAAATTCCTCTTCTTCTTGCCTTTTCCTCCCCTTTGTGGGGCAGGTTTCCAGGAGGTGTTTAAGCTGCCAGCCCTCGAGCTGTGCTTGCCCAGCACAGGATGAAGGCAGTCAGTGCCTGGTGCTGGGAGCACAACCAGGCTCAGAGTGCTGGGAGAGCCCTGCTCCCCTCCCTCCCCCTGGCTGAGCCTTTCCCCACCCAGATGCACCCCGGGGACAGAGCTCCAGCAGGGACAGAACAGCCAGTGCCATCAGAGCTGGGCCACAGCACCGGGCACAGGAGAACCCCCTGCCCTGAGCTCCCCACCCACCTCTGTGCCATGGCCCAGGGCTGCCCAGCACAGCCTGCTCATCCCAAATCCCTCTGTGCCATGGCCCAGGGCTGCCAGCACAGCCTGCTCATCCTCACACAGAGCCCAAATCCCTCTGTGCCATGGCCCAGGGCTGCCAGCACAGCCTGCTCATCCCAAATCCCTCTGTGCCATGGCCAGGGCTGCCAGCACAGCCTGCTCATCCCAAATCCCTCTGTGCCATGGCCCAGGGCTGCCAGCACAGCCTGCTCATCCCAAATCCCTCTGTGCCATGGCCATAGAGCTGCCCAGCACAGCCTGCTCATCCCAAATCCCTCTGTGCCATGGGACAGGGCTGCCCAGCACAGCCTGCTCATCCCAAATCCCTCTGTGCCATGGGACAGGGCTGCCCAGCACAGCCTGCTCATCCCAAATCCCTCTGTGCCATGGCACAGGGCTGCCCAGCACAGCCTGCTCATCCCAAATCCCTCTGTGCCATGGCACAGGGCTGCCAGCACAGCCTGCTCATCCCAAATCCCTCTGTGCCATGGCACAGGGCTGCCAGCACAGCCTGCTCATCCTCACACAGAGCCCAAATCCCTCTGTGCCATGGCACAGGGCTGCCCAGCAGTTCCCAAATGCTCAGCACAGAGCCCAGATCCCACCCAAAGCAACACTGCAGCCTGGCCTGCAAACACTGCCAGTGCCTCATACCTGTTTGCAATTCCTGCCAAGCATCTCCCAGGGAAACGGAACCGAGTGCTGACACTGAATCATCCCCAGACAGGAACCTCTCCACAGAAGGCCCTTCCCAGCTGCTCAGGCAGACCAAGGTTGACTCTGCACACACGTAGGCATTTGTTTTTCCTTTAAAACTGCCGTGTTAACTGCTGGCTGACTCTGCTGGCTCTGGCAGGAGCTGGGGAGTCCAGAGGCAGCTGCTGCTGCATCCCCGGTGCAGGAGGAGATGCTGGTCCAGCTGATGCCTGGGTTTTTTTAATAAATGTGTAATTTACAATATTGAACAAAATATGGAATAAATACCACTTGTCACTATCCAATGCTACAACTTCCCTTAAGCCTGTAATTACTTAGAAAAGCCTTTCACTACTGTACAGATCTCCCACAGATTTCCCCTCAGTAAGTTCAGGCTGGAGCTGATGACTGTCAGCTGAAAGACAGGAGCTGATTTCAGCCTATTTATCCTCCAGATTGATCTATCCCACAGACGAGGAGAAGAAACCAATTGGATGATGTTCATGTTTACTGAGAGCCCTGCAACAGCTCCAGCCCAGGCTGGCACGGCCGTGGAGGTCACAGTGCCCAGGTGCCCTCCAGTGATGGCTCTCACAGGGATGCCAGGTGCCAACAGGGACAGGGAATGGAGAGGACACAGCCCAACTCTCCTGGGAATGAAGAGGATACAGCCCATCTCCTGGGGGAGAGGGAATGGACAGGACACAGCCCAACTCCTGGGGGAGAGGGAATGGAGAAGATGCAGCCCAGCTCCCAGGAGACAGGTAATGGAGAGGATACAGCCCATCTCTCAGGGCAGAGGGAATGGAAAGGACACAGCCCAACTCCCAGGGGAATGGAAAGGACACAGCCCAACTCCCAGGGCAGAGCTGGGGAATGGTCCCTGAGCCAGGAGCTGCTGAACCTGTCCCCAGGTGTCCCCAGCCAGACACACAGACACACCCCACTCCCCTCTGGGGGCCTGGCCACTGCTAACCTCACACTTCTGAGCTGGCTGCCCGAGGGGACACAGCCCAGTGACACAGCCCAGGTGACACAGCCCAGTGACACAGCCCAGTGACACAGCCCAGGTGACACGAGGGAGGCTCCAGGGCACAGCCCAGGTGACACAGCCCAGTGACACAGTCCAGTGACACAGACCAGTGACACAGCCCAGTGACACAGACCAGTGACACAGCCCGAGGTGACACTGCCCAGTGACACAGCCCAGTGACACTGCCCAGTGACACAGCCCAGTGACACAGCCCAGGTGACACTGCCCAGGTGACACGAGGGAGGCTCCAGGGCACAGCCCAGTGACACTGCCCAGGTGACACGAGAGAGGCTCCAGGGCACAGCCCAGGTGACACAGCCCAGGTGACACAGCCCAGTGACACAGCCCAGGGACACAGCCCAGGGACACAGCCCGAGGTGACACAGTCCAGTGACACAGCCCAGTGACACAGCCCAGGTGACACTGCCCAGTGACACAGCCCAGTGACACAGCCCAGTGACACAGCCCAGGTGACACTGCCCAGGTGACACAGCCCAGTGACACAGCCCAGTGACACTGCCCAGTGACACAGCCCAGTGACACTGCCCAGTGACACAGCCTGAGGTGACACTGCCCAGTGACACAGCCCAGTGACACAGCCCAGTGACACTGCCCAGTGACACAGTCAGTGACACAGCCCAGTGACACAGCCCAGTGACACAGCCCAGGTGACACTGCCCAGTGACACAGCCCAGTGACACAGCCCAGTGACACAGCCCAGAGACACAGCCCAGGTGACACAGCCCAGTGACACTGCCCAGGTGACACAGCCCAGTGACATAGCCCAGGTGACACTGCCCAGTGACACTGCCCAGTGACACTGCCCAGGTGACATTGCTCAGGTGACACAGCCCAGGTGACACAGCCCAGGTGACACGAGGGAGGCTACAGGGCACAGCCAGGCCCCCAGTGCCACCAGCTGCAGCTTTACACATCAGGTGTTTTTCCATGTCTTTTGGGCAAGAAGTACTCAAAATGCATTAATGCCCTGCTCTGTTAACAAAGAAACTATGGCAACACACACGGAGCTGCCAAGAGAATTACTGAAACAAGGTTTAATAGTTAATAAGCAGCCAGATGATGTCAGATTCATCCATTAAGGCCAGTTTATATCTGCCTATTAGAACTTAATGTCCCAGAAAGTTGGGTTGGCCAGGATTAAATCGTCTTCCTTTTAGCCCAATTATCAGCAATAAAACCAATTTTCTAAAGAATAGGGTAGAGTTATCCAAAGTGTGGCCAGACCAAGGCTGTATTTTGTAGCATGCCTACAATGTTCCTTTTGTTAAGGAGCAATTTTCTGGATGTCAGAGATGTGAATCAAAATTTAATGTGTGTGCGTGTGTGTGTTATGGAAATGGCAATTGCAGCAGTTGCTCGCAGCACACCCCGACTGCCAGGCAGCACAGGAAACCAAAAGCTTTTATTCCCATTTATGCCAGTGCATTTCTGAGTGTGCTGGAATTGTTCTTCTTTCTAATTGAGGCGATCAAGAATTCTTAAGAAATAATTTTCAGCAAAAATTCGTTTCTAAAATGGAATAATGAATATTTTATGGAAAAGCATTAAGTTGCAGATACACCTGCAGAGGGCTTTGTTTACCCAGCTGGCCACATCCACCATGAGGAGACCCTGAGGTCCCCACAGCTCCTCATTGTCCATGCCACCAGCAAACCTCCCAAGCCTCCAACCACTGCTTCCCTCCTGTTTACTGAACCAGCCAGAGCCTGTTTTGCTGCTGATGGAGATGCAGCAGAAGGTGCCTCCCTCCCTGTGGCACTGTCACCTGGTCCCAAAGGCCAACCTTCAGCTCCAGGTGCTGGGCAGAGCCCCCCTCCCCAGGCTGCTGCCCCATCAAGGGTTTATAATGGATCACACACCCCAGCTCCAGGCACAACTTCTGTTCCTGCAGGGCTGCTCCCTGACCAGTGTGCCCCAAACCCTCATCCCTGCAGCTGCTGCCGTGGCCAGAGCTGCTGATCTGCAGGAGCATCCACCCCTCAGCCTGCTGGCACTGCTCTGTCTGTGCCACGCTCTGTTCTGAGCAGCTCTCCCATCACCAACCCTTGAAACCACCTCATCTCTGACCTACACATCCTCTGCAACTTTCCTTCATTCCAGTCTGCAGTGCTGCTGGAATCAATCACAAACTCCCAGGGCTTTCAGAGGCAAAGACAGGAGATTGCTTCTGGAAAGGTCCCTGCTCTCCTGCCTGTGTCTGACTCCTTCCGCTCCCTTGCGCTCAATGCAAAATTAAAATCTCTGGCAAAAAACTCCTCCTGCACTTCCTAAAGCTTTTTGTACATCCATCCCTAACCGTGGCATCCAGCTCTGGGGCTTCAGCTGGCCCCGAGGAGCTGCCAGGCGTTGGAGCCAGCCCAGGAGACGCAGGGGAACGGGGCAGTGCCCCCAGCAGCACCCCTTGGGATCAGCCCCCAGCTCCCTGGGCTGCCCTGGCACCCTGGGCTGCCCTGGCACCCTGGGCACTCACAGCCCCGAGGCTCTGCCTGGTGGTGCCCAGCTGAACCCTCCTGGCACCTCCACACCACAGCCCAGGACTGCCAAAGAGGCACTGGAGCAGGGGTCCCAGCAGAGCTGGGCACGGGCACGGGGGACAGGGAGGGCACCCGAGCCACCTGGGCAGCACACCGGGGCAGCACACCTAGACAGCACACCTGGGCTGCACACCTGGGCTGCACACCTGGGCCGCACACCTAGACAGCACACCTGGGCTCCACACCTGAGCTGCACTCCTGGGCTGCACACACCTGAGCTGCACACCTGGGCAGCCCTGCTCTTCTGGGAACACACGGTGCAAGAGTCAGGGGAATTTCTCACGTGCACGCAGCCCCTCGGCAATAAAAGCACTGAACAGCTTTACAAGGCTCAGCTCCTCGTGTGAACACCATGGCAGAGACACGGAAACATTCTCTCCTTGTGAAGTGAACAGCTGAGGCACTCGCAGCAGATGGACCATATTTGGATCTCTCTCATAAATACAAGATTCACCAGTTGGAATTCGGCGAGAGGAGCAGCTGCCCATTGTCCCGCTTGGAGGGGTTTTGCTCACCAAATAAGCACAAGGCAGGTGTCAGTGGAAGGAAAATCACAGAATCCCAGAGCTCTGGGGCTGGAAAAGCCCTCCCTGTCCCAGCTCTGAGTGCCACCTCCAGGTGCCACCTGCAGGGATGGGCACTGAACCCTCCCTGGGCAGTTCCTGAGCCCCCTTCCCATGGGGAAATTCCTGCTGTGCCCACCCTGAGCTGCCCTGGCCCAGCCTGGGGCCGTTCCCTCTGCTCCTGTCACAGCCTCAGTCAATGCAAGCACAGAAAATGTCTCAGTGACCCCCTGATTCTCTTAACAAGGAATCAGAACAATGATTATTGGAGTTTCAAAACCAGACAGAGCCTGCTCAGCCACAGTCCTGTCATTGCATCCCCAGAGCAGTGCTCTGCCAGGGGTACAGCTCTTCCCCTAATCCTGCACAGAGCAAGGGCTGCAGTTTAGGGAGGGTGGCTTTTCCTGCCTGTATTCTGTTACACAAACCCCACCGCAGCTACAAAAACAAGCAATAATTAAACTGCAACCCAATCTATTGTCTTTATTTAAGATAAATTATGAATTGCTGTGTTATGGACACTCATTAAATCCAGAGGCTGCTAAATCCAAAGATCCAGAACTGCCTGACCTAGTGCCCACAGAACTCAATGCCAGCGTGCCCTGGCTGCATGAGGCCAGCAGCAGGCAGTGCCAGCAGCACCCGGGTCCTGTGGGGTGGGTGGGGAGGGAGCATCGATCCCAGCAGGGCTGAGATGACTCAGTCGGGCCCGCTGGAATGAGGCAGGCGATAAAAATACCCCGGAGACGTCAGGCACATCCCACAAACACCCCGACCTGCAGCCCCGCTGCCACAGCCGCTCTGCAGGGCCAGAGCAGGGCTCGGGCCCAGGGCTCTGCCCGCCCCCTCCTGCCCAGCTGGCACCCCTGGGTGGCACAGCCCCTGCCAGGGCTGCTGCAACTGCTGGGACTGCTCCGAGCGCCTGGCAGGGACTGCACACCACTGCCAGCTGTGGGGCTGGCACCCGGAGCACTGACGGGCACCCAAAAACACTGACGGGCACCCAGAGCAATGATGGGCACCCGGAGCACTGATGGGCACCTGGAGCACTGATGGGCACCCGGAGCACTGATGGGCACCTGGAGCACTGATGGGCACCTGGAGCACTGATGGGCACCCAAAAACACTGATGGGCATCCAAAAACACTGATGGGCGCCCCAAAGCACTGATGGGCACCCAGAGCACTGATGGGCATCCAAAACCACTGATGGGCACCCCAAAAACACTGATGGGCACCCAGAGCACTGATGGGCACCCAAAAACACTGATGGGCACCCAGAGCACTGATGGGCACCCCAAAAACACTGATGGGCATCCAAAAACACTGATGGGCACCTGGAGCACTGATGGGCACCCAAAAACACTGATGGGCACCCAAAAACACTGATGGGCATCCAAAAACACTGATGGGCACCCAGAGCACTGATGGGCACCCAAAAACACTGATGGGCATCCAAAAACACTGATGGGCACCCAGAGCACTGACAGGCACCGAGAGCACTGATGGACACCCAAAAACACTGATGGGCATCCAAAAACACTGATGGGCACTCCACAGCATTGATGGGCACCCAAAACCACTGATGGGCACCCCAAAGCATGGAGGGCTGCTCCCACAGCACACAGACACTGCCAGGGCTCTTCCCTTTCCCCATCAAACCCCTCCCAGGATGCACATTCACTCCTGTCAGGCCTCAGTTCTGGAGCACAATAAACCATCTTTGTCTTATTCTTTTAAAAAGTAAATTTTCCATAGGAACGTGGAGCTTTGCCTCTTTCAGAAATAAGGATTTTCTCTCTGTAATTGCCATTAAGCAATGGGCACTCATTGAATTAAAGGCTCTCTGTAATTTGACAGGAATCTCTAGGAATAATTTCCCCTCGGATTAGCTCTTTGAGAGGTTTCCTGACACGATGTGATGGACAGACTGACCCTCCCTGGGAGCGGGGAGCTCACACAGCCCTGCTCGGGAGCTCCAGGATGAGGCTGGGGGATCTGAAACACAGCCAGGCATCCCCACACCCTCCTGGATAACCCTGAGCCCCAAAGGATTTCCTCAGAAAGAATTTCAAACCCTCTCCCTGCTCTGGCCTCGTCCCTGCTACGGCCCCATGGAGGGAGGGGAAATGGGAGCTGCTGCAGAGAGCGTGTGAAGTTCCTGTTTTAATTAATAATGTCAAACCTGTGCTGCACGTGTCAATGGGGCTGGAGAGACACGCTCATTGTGAATGATTCCTTGTTAACTAATTATGAAATGCAAAGTCACTGCCAATTCACCATTGCCAGACAATGCCACAGCTGCTGTCACAGCACACAACAGGCTCAGGCTCCAGGACAGATCCCTCAAAGGCAGCAAGAGATGGGCAGGAAAATGGGGTCCTGTTCATGATGGCACTGAGGGTCCCCCTGCTCTGAACACAGAGCTCAGACACTGAAATATTGCATTGCTGCTGTGACACTGAATATTGCACTGCTGCTGTGAAATATTGCATTGCTGCTGTGACACTGAAATATTGCATTGCTGCTGTGACACTGAATATTGCACTGCTGCTGTGAAATATTGCATTGCTGCTGTGAAATATTGCATTGCTGCTGTGAAATATTGCATTGCTGCTGTGGCACCTGCAGCTGCTGCCTCAGGATCACTGGGGACACACATGTGGCTCTCCCTCCTTTCCTGTATTTCTGTTTGCTGTGCCCAGCCCCTGTGGGTGCCCTCTGTGCCCAGCCCCTGCAGGTGCCCTCTCTCTCTCTGTGCCCAGCCCCTGTGGGTGCCCTCTCTCTCTCTGTGCCCAGCCCCTGTGGGTGTCCTCTCTCTGTGCCCCTGTGGGTGCCCTCTCTCTCTCTGTGCCCAGCCCCTGCAGGTGCCCTCTCTCTCTCTGTGCCCAGCCCCTGTGGGTGCCCTCTCTCTCTCTGTGCCCAGTGCTGTGGGTGCCCTCTCTCTGTGCCCAGCCCCTGCAGGTGCCCTCTCTCCCTCTGTGCCCAGCCCCTGCCCGCTCCTGGCACTCACACAGGCCCGGGGTGCCAGGGCTGGGCGCTGGCCCCAGGGTCAGAGCTGCTGCACTCCCTCTGTGGCTTTGAGAACCAAACCCACGGCAGCAGAACATCTCTGTTTACACCTCACACACCGTGTGACACTCGGCAGGGTATGAGGAGGGAGGGTAATTAAATCTCTGCTGTAATTGTCAAAACAAACAAGCAACGTCTCCTTTGCTCATTTGCCGACGGAGATTTGCAGATTTCCGTTTGGAAATGGAAGGATGCAGGTGTTGGGGGGATGTGGCTGACAGGAGGAGGCAGGGGGTGCTGGGGATGGGTGAGCAGGGCTGGTGGGCACTGGGAGCAGCTCAGAGCCCCTGGCACATCCCCAGCTCCATGGGCATGGAAGGGCCCTGGGGCAGAGCCAGGGGAGTCACACAGACAGGGAAACCAGAGCAGAGTGTGTCACAGACAGGGAAACCAGAGCAGAGTGTGTCACACACACAGGGAAACCAGAGCAGAGTGTGTCACACACACAGGGAAACCAGAGCAGAGTGTGTCACACAAACAGGGAAACGGGACCAGAGTGTGTCACAGACAGGGAAACCAGAGCAGAGTGTGTCACACAGACAGGGAAACCAGAGCAGAGTGTGTCACACACACAGGGAAACCAGAGCAGAGTGTGTCACACACACAGGGAAACCAGAGCAGAGTGTGTCACACACACAGGGAAACCAGAGCAGAGTGTGTCACAGACAGGGAAACGGGATCAGCCCAACGAGCACCTTGTGCCCCCACCACCGTCCCTCAAAGAGCTCTCCTCTCAAATGCTCCTTAATTAACTGCCAGTAATTAGTGTCACCCAGCAGCCTCAGCAGAGTGCCTCTCGAAGGCATCTCGCTGCCCTCCAAACACAGAGTGCTTTAATTGGAGCGATCTCAGCCAGGCTGTGGGGTCTGTGTGCCACCAAACCCACCTCCCTGTGCTGGCCACGCTGTGCCAGGGCAGCCCTGGGCTCCAGAGGGGGCACCAGAGGAGGATTTGTGTGTGTGTTCCTCCTGTGTGTGTGTCCCTCCTGTGTGTGTGTGTGTGTGTGTGTGTGTGTGTGTGTGTGTGTGTGTGTGTATCCCCTGTGTGTGTGTGTGTATCCCCTGTGTGTGTGTGTGTGTGTCCCCTCTGTGTGTGTGTGTGTCCCTCCTGTGTGTGTGTGTGTGTATCCCCTGTGTGTGTGTGTGTTCCTCCCGTGTGTGTGTGTGTGTGTCCTGTGTGTGTGTGTGTGTGTCCCTCCTGTGTGTGTGTGTTCCTCCCGTGTGTGTGTGTGTGTCCCCTCTGTGTGTGTGTGTGTCCCCTCTGTGTGTGTGTGTCCCTCCTGTGTGCGTGTGTGTGTGTGTGTGTGTGTGTGTCCCCTCTGTGTGTGTGTGTGTCCCCTCTGTGTGTGTGTGTCCCTCCTGTGTGTGTGTGTGTGTGTGTGTGTGTGTGTGTCCCCCCTGTGTGTGTGTGTGTGTGTCCCTCCTGTGTGTCCCTCCTGTGTGTGTGTGTGTCCCCTCTGTGTGTGTGTGTCCCTCCTGTGTGTGTGTGTGTGTGTGTGTGTCCCTCCTGTGTGTGTCCCTCCTGTGTGTCCCTCCTGGGGCACACTGGTCCCTCCCACCACCCAAGGCAGTCCTTCCCCAGGCTGGCACACACACACACCGAGGTTTGAGGTGCAGGGGCAGCCCCAGCCCTGCACTGGGTGTCACAGGGACCAGCAGGGGGATGAGCTTCAAACCACATCAAGTGATCAGGCTAAAAGCAGCAGAAGCTCCAACAGCAGAACCAGGGACCATTTTCCTGTTCCCTCTGCCTGTTCCCAGCTCATGTCCAGCACACCAGCTGCAGGGGTGCCAACAGGACACCCACACACCCCTGTGCCAATGTGGGGGCACAGCACAGCCCAGGGCAGCACAGAGCAATGGGCACTTCCACCCACCAGACAGACTGTGACAGCTGGACACCCCCGTGCCTGGGACAGCACTCTGTGACCCACAGGGACACTGTCACCACATCTGTGACACCTGCACACCCCCGTGCCTGGGACAGGACCCTGTGACCCACAGGGACACTGTCACCACATCTGTGACACCTGCACACCCCCGTGCCTGGGACAGGACCCTGTGACCCACAGGGACACTCAGGACCAAGGACAAGCCACAAGAGCATCACTGCTGGGCTGGGCTGGGAGCACCTGGGCACCCACCTCTGTGCCAGAGCCAATGACACAACCAAGAGTTCACCTGCAGGCAGAGGTGTGCCACATCCCCATGGACCAAACCCCCCTGGAAGCACCTGCAGGGAGGGACTGAGGTGTGTGGGGCACGGATCTGACAGCCCTGCACAGCTCCACTGGAGCCCAGCACCACCCTGACAGCACAGACCTACTTTGCAGCAAACCCTGCACTGCATTTGCATCGTGCTGAGACACAAAGGACTTGCAAGCTGTGGGGCTTCACTGAAAGGTTTGAAAACACTCCTGGGAATGGAGCTCCCACTGGGGTCACGCATGGGAAACCTGATTTTGGGTGTGTCAGAAGAGCCCCAGTTCCACTCCTACAGCAGATCCTGAGAGAACACCAGCATGGGACACACTGGGGGCACAGAAAGGGAACCTGTCTGCACAGGTACCTCCATGGCACATCCCCACCCTAAAGAAAACAATCACTCCTTCTGCGAATGTGTCTGTGATTGTGGCCCACAGCAGTGCCCTGTGCTCGGTGCTCATTCCTGGCCCAGGTACAGCTGTGGCCTTTCCCCAGCAGTGAGAGGGCTGTGCCCGCTGGCAGAGGAGGCTCTGTGCCCACACACCACAGCTCCAGGCAGCACGCTGCCTGTGCCAAGCCTTGCCCAAGGAGACTGGCACTGCTGCGTGCTAATGACACCTGAGGGCAGCTCCCCCACACCTGCTGGGGCTGGCAGCTACCCTGGCACAGCTCTGCTGCTGCCCGCCTGTGGCAGTGCCCATCCACACCCACTGCAGTGTCAGCACGGCCATGCCCACCTCCCTGCTGCCCTGCAAACCCTGACAGTGCTGTGCTCTGCTGCCAGCCCGGGCCGGGCACACAGGGGTGACAGCCTGGGCACCGAGCACAGAGAGCAGCAGCAGAGCACGGCCTGCCTGCCCTCCTGCACCTGCCCAAGGCAGCTCCTCTCACTGCTCTGTGCCACTGAGAGGTAAATTTGGAAACAACAGATGTTTCTCTATAGAGCAACAGCCAACCTGTGGAGGGGAGCAGAGCCAGGAGAGCCAGAGCAGAGCAGAGCCCCAGCTGGGAGTCAGGGCTGCAGCACTGCCCAGCTCAGGGGGACAATCACACCTGCTCACGGGGACACCACAGCAGGGGCTGCTCCGTGGGCAGGTGCTGCAGGAGCACACCTGGAGATGGGCTGGGCTGGGGCAGGATCACACCTGGAGATGGGCTGGGCTGGCTCAGGAACTCACCTGAGCAGGTGAGGCACACACCTGGATGGGCTGGGCTGGGGCAGGGATCTCACCTGGAGATGGGCTGGGCTGGGGCTGGAACTCACCTGAGCAGGTGAGGCACACACCTGCAGATGGGCTGGGCTGGGGCAGGGATCTCACCTGGAGCAGGACAGGCACACACCTGGAGATGGGCTGGGCTGGCTCAGGAGCTCACCTGAGCAGGTGAGGCACACAGAGTGAAGGAGGGCTGTGTCTGCTCAGGGACAAGCAGAGCAGAAGGAGCAGTGCCTGGGGGCAGGGCTGTGCTGGAGCCCCCCAGGGCCAGCCCAGCGTGTCCCCAGTGCCAGGCTGGGGTGGCATTGGGGACCCTGCCCTCCCCCTGCTGTCCTTCCCGTTGCCATGGCAATGCAGAGAACAACGAGCAGCCCGAGCCATCCAGGGATGCACCAGGTGCTAACGTGACATCCAATGCACTTTCCATGCTGTAACCTCATCCCACCCTCCTGCAGGCACACCACGGTCCTGCAGAGCAGGGAGAAGGGAAAACAGCGGGGCTGTGTACTGAAGGATCAGGAATCAGTCACAGGACACTCAAAGTACACAGACCACGGCTAACCAGGACCACAGCACTGGGGAAGGCCCCAGCACTGTACTTGGAAGACTTAAAACATGAATTAATAGAAGAACAGCAATATTAATAATGAAGAACACTTTTCCAAGCAGGAGCCACATGACATGCAGTCACCACAGGTACCTGAAGCCCTCAGACCTGGCAGGTTTTTCCTGTGCACCCAGGGAGAGCCACAAAAGCTGCTCAGGGCAGAGAGGAGCAGGAGCCACCCACACCTGGTTTAACTCTGTGCTCCAGGCAGCAACAAACAGCAAGAAGGTATTGTGAAAACTGCTGGGCTCACAGCAACAACCAGCGTGCCATGGATCACACACAAGCATTTTCAAGTGAGAACTTAAAAACTGCTGAAAACAAGACAGAATTCAGCATTTTCTTTTTTTTTTTTAAATCACATGACAGGGTTTAAGAGGTCTGAGACAAACACAACTTCATTGGGGAACAACCTACCTCATTCTCTTTGATATCACATATTCCATCACTTATTTTATGTCTCCTGATCATCACTGCTCTTCCCAAATCTTTATCCAGAACCACTGCAGTTTCCTACAACGTGTAACAGTCCCAGGACAACAACTCTTTGTAACACAGAAAGCCCAAGAATATTTTCTACAATCAGCTGCTTCTGGTTTTCCATCAAAAGAGGCTTTTACTACTTGCCACACCAGCAAATTCATTGTGGGTCATGAAAGACAGTCTTGTTCCTCCTGCTGGGGCTGGTGACAGCTACCAGAGCACTGGGCAAATGCACCAAAAAGTGAAACTGTGCAGCAGCCATGCTGCATTTGAGCTGCAAGAGATGCAGGAGCAGAGACATTTCACTGGGAAATGCCATTTCCTTGTTTTCCAGCACTGGGGCACACACTGCACTGAAGGATGGTCTCTGCTGCAGCGTTTCACACACTGGAGCACCAAAGAGCAAATCAAAAAGAACAGAAAAAAATCTCCTGGAAAAGAGCTGAACTGGCAGCTGGGCTCATGTCTGGGCAACTGGATGGACGAGCACCATGAAAATACAGGAAAACACAGCTGATGTCTGGTTTGGGGCTGTGGTTTCCAACGTGTGCACGTTGATGAGAGCACACCCTCCACCACCAGCTCCTCCACAGAAAGGGGCTCAGGCCCTGGCACTGCCCAGGGAGGGTGGCAGTGTCCCCTGGAGGTGGCACTGAGCGCTCTGGGGACAGGGTGGGGATGGCACAGCTGGGACTGGGACCCCAGAGGGCTTTCCCAGCCCCAGAGCTGTGGGATTGTGTGGAACACCCGTTACCGAGGGCAGAGTCCCCCCGGGCCCGCTGTGGGTGGGAGCAGCGTGCTCGGGGTGTGTGTGCTGGGCTCACTGAGACATCCCAGGCCAGACCGCCCTCCTCAGCACAGCCTCGTCAGCGCGGTGCTGACAGCTTCAAAACAAACCCTGGATTTCCCTCTCGAGAGCAGCCACCGGCGGCTGTGCAGCTCCGGGGCGCTATTCCAGGCTCCGCTGCTATCTTGGTCCCACAGGCTCGTGAGCAGCAGACACCTCCCAAAATACCTCCCAAAATACCTCGGCCAGCAGCAGACACGCTCCCAAAGTCCCTCCCAAAATACCTCCCAAAATGCCTCCCAAAATGCCTCTGCCAGCAGCAGACACCTCCCAAAGTACCTCTGCCAGGGGATGCGCAGCTCGCAGAGCTGCAGAGCAGCCCGGGGCCGGGCAGGGTTGCTGCTGTCCCCTGGCCTCCCCCTCCCTCACAGACTCCCCGGGGCTCAGGAGGGACCCCAGGGCAGGCTGAGCACCCGCACAGCCCAGGAATGCCGGGCCGGGGCTGGCGAGCACCATCAGGGCTTTGGTGGCCCTGGCACCGCCGGGGTCCCGCTGCAGGGCTGCCCTCGGCCGCTCCCGGGGCTGGGCAGGCATTGCCCACAGCCCCGGCAAGGGAGGGGGCTCTGGCGGCGGAGAAGGGAAAATCAGGAGCAGGACAGTGTGAGTGAGAGGCCATCACTGCCACGGGCTGCAATGACAGCAAATCTGGGCAGGAAAAAGCACCACAGGAGAGTGGGAGTACCTGAAGATGTTTTGCTCGACCCCGGGTGGGAGCAGTGATCCCCTTTGTGCTCCCTGCCCAACAACAAGCCTGATCTTCCTTCTGGAGGTGTCAGAACAGATTCACTCCACGGGCAGCCCTCACCCGAGCTCACAGGGACTGGGCTGGCCCGCCTGCACCTGCAGCATGGCACAACCATGGGCATTCATTCCAGCTCCACCAGAAGAGAGCAGACCCAAACCCACAGCAGGTGTCAAACAGAATTATTCACCGAGTCCCAGTGCTCTGGGCAAGGCAGACACCCTGCTCCTGAGACAGAATTCTCTGGAGCACAGAGATGTGCTCGGGCTCCGGGGAGAGGGAACAGCTCCAGGCAGGGATCACCCACAGGAGGGGAGCCAGGCCTGGCACGGGGAGCAGGGGCAGTGCCCGCCATGGGCTGGGCACCGAGGGGGCTGCAGGGGACAGGGCTGGCCCTGGCACAGCCCCTGCTCACCCTGCACTGCTTCTGAGGCCCTGGCACAGCCCCTGCTTACCCTGCACTGCTTCTGAGGCCCTGGCACAGCCCTGCTCACCCTGCACAGCACTTTGGGCCTTGGCACAGCCCCTGCTCACCCTGCACAGCTCCTGGGGACAGGGCTGGTCCTGGCACAGCCCCTGCTCACCCTGCACAGCTCCTGAGGCCCTGGCACAGCCCTGCTCACCCTGCACTGCTCCTGGGGACAGGATTGACCCTTGGCACAGCCCTGCTCACCCTGCACTGCTCCCGAGGCCCTGACACAGCCCCTGCTCACCCTGCACAGCACTTTGGGCCCTGGCACAGCCCCTGCTCACCCTGCACAGCACTTTGGGCCCTGGCACAGCCCTGCTCACCCTGCACAGCACTTTGGGATGTGTTGCCCAGCACAGGTGGGGCTGTGCCAGCTCAGCATCCCAGCACTGACCCTGGGCACCAGGCACCCATCCCGCCCAGCTCAGCATCCCACCACTGCCCTGGGACACCCTCGGAGCAAACCCCAGGGAGTGACCCCGGGCAGTGCCAGCGAGGGAGCAGGAGCAGGGCTGGCAGTGGAAAACCCCACAGAGCAGGAGCAGCAGAGGGGCTCTGGAGAGCAGAGGGGGAGGCAGGGGTGCCAAGCTCAGAGCACGGAAAAATCCAACCCAAGGGCAGAAGAAGCACTAAAGTGATTTCCCAAGTAGTGCTGAGGGGCAACACAGACTGAACTGTTTGTTGATGTTACTCAGCCTTTTGATAAACAGAGGCAATTTGTTCTAGTTAAAAGAAACCTGCTATTTTTTAAATAAATGCACAGATTGATCTTTACATCAGAAAGCCATGTAGAGAAACACACAACAGGCTGGAACTATTCATTCATCAATCCCTAAGTTTGCCTCGCTGCAGCTGCGCTTGTTCTGACACCTGCTCGCACTGCTCCTGCTGTGGCATTTCACATATTTCACATCTCACATGGAATAAAGCCCACGGAGCCCTGCCCTCATCCACACTGCACCAGGGCGGCCACAGAGCTGCTGGGCTGCCCCTGGCACGGGGATCACAGCAAAGCCCCGAGCTGGGGCTGGGGCAGAGCTGGCAGCTCCTGCACTGCCCCATGGCCCTGCACTGCGGGCAGCTCTGAGCTCTGTGCCACAGACTGCACCCCACTGCTCTCCCCAAACCCTGGTGCTGCTTACAGGAGCTGTGGGGAGCTCTGAGCTCTGTGCCACAGCCCGCACCCCATCAGTGCTCCCAAACCCTGGTACTGGTTACAGGAGCTGTGGGGAGCTCTGAGCTCTGTGCCACAGCCCGCACCCCATCAGTGCTCCCAAACCCTGGTACTGGTTACAGGACCTATGGGGAGCTCTGAGCTCTGTGCCAGGCTCACAGCCCCAGCCTGCACCACCCCAGCGCTCCCAAACCCTGGTACTGGTTATAGGAGCTGTGGGCACCTCTGCAGAGCTCGGTGCCACAGCCTGCACCCCACTGCTCTCCCCAGCCCTGTGCTGGTTACAGGAGCAGCACTGCGGGCACCTCGGAGCTCTGTGCCAGGTTCACAGCCCCAGCCTGCACCCCACAGCTCTCCCCAGCCCTGGTTACAGGAGCAGCACTCTGGGGAGCTCAGAGCTCACAGCCTGCACCCCACAGCTCTCCCCAGCCCTGCTTACAGGAGCTGTGGACACGGCAGGAACCCCAGCATGTCCCAGGCAGGTCAGAGGCACCCCAGGCTGTGTCCAGAGCCCCTGGCCAGCCCACCCCAGCAGGGACACAGAGCCAGCCCTGCCAGCAGAGGGGACTGCTCCACCCTGTGCTCAAGGTCCTGCCAAGCCTCTTCCGTGCTGGAAGGGCCACTAATCCATGCCAGTTCAAAGTTGTGAGCAAACCTAGAATCAGGCTTGAATATGGAATCATGGGGCCTTTCTGCATGAGTATGAATTATTCATGTGCTTACCATATGCAGCATTGAGCCTTTAGAGTGCAAATTATCTGGGCCCAAGCTTTGGCCCTATTCTCTGTGAAGCATAAAGCACGTTTTCCAACAGTGCAAACAATCCAAACATAATGTGTATCATTTTCTGTGTTCCTGCTGGCTGGTCCTGCCTGCCAGTTCCCATTAAGACTGGAACCAGTGCACAAAAAGCCAAGGGGCAGTGTGTGGCTCTCCCGTGGACCCTGACACTTGTTTCACAGGGCAGTGAAACGTGCCACATCTCCCTCTCAGAAGGCAACCCATATCCCATATCCTGTATCCCATATCCTACATCCCATATCCCATATCCTACATCCCATACTCCACATCCCATATCCCATATCCCATACTCCATATCCTATATCCAACATCCCATATCCTACATCCCACATCCCACATCCCTCTGTCAGTGAAACCCTGAGTGTGTGGGTGAAGTGCCCAGCCAGCAGCAGGCCCCGGGCAGACTCACCCTCCCCAGCAATGTTTCTCCTGGTGCCCACGGGCAGCAGCAGCCCGAGCTTTATCCCCAGCCTGCCCAGCCCACCCTCCTGAGCTTTGCCACACGCCAGAATCAGGAACACAGGGATTGTGCAGGGAGGCAGCGTGTGCTGCTGCTGGCTGCCCCACCTGCACACCCGTGCTGTTCTCTGCTGCCTCAGTCCTGGGCTCCCCAACACTCCCACAGCTTATTCTCAATCTACGTTTTTCCCACTTTCCACCAAGTTCCCCTGTTTCCTTGGGGTTTTTCCCACCCTGGATATCTGAAATACTCACACGATGGCCTTTTGCTGCCCCAGTGATCCCTCCAAAATCCCAGGACACAAATCACACCCCAGGATTTTCAGCAGTGATGACAACTTCTGTGAGTTGTGCATTTTCTCTGCCTGAGGGTAGGAGGGGGTTGTGGTCAGGAGAATAATGAAAAGGAGAAAGAACTCTTTTTTCCTTTTCTTTTCTCCTGGGCACAGATGGCTGAGGCAGGAGTGCAGACCCAAAGTGACAGAGCAGAACCTGCAGTGCTCCCACAGCCCCACTCCTGCCCTCCCCACCCTGCTTCAGAGCCACCCTGGGCCTTCCCCAGGGCTCCAGTGCACACATATCCACGGAAATACAAAATTCACTGGTGCCTGTGGACAGCTCAGCTGAAACCGAGTGCAGGTTTGGACAACAAGGCACCTCTGGGCTGGGACAGCCCTTGCAGGTGACCCTGAGAGCCACTCAGGCATCACCAGCCTTAGGAGCCACCAGCTCTGCTGGAGCCACTGGAACCAGGCAGAGGCAAAATCGATCAGCTTCCAGAAACACCAGCAAAGCTATAAACATATTACATTGCACTTTAATTCATTTAATTTAATTACACAGCAGGGCTAACCATGGGCCTGTGAGGATTCATGGGCACAGGCAAAGCAGCAAGGCACATAGTGGGCACGGGCACACCAGCAAGGCACACAGTGGGCACAGGCAAAGCAGCAAGGCACACAATGGGCACAGGCAAAGCAGCAAGGCACATAGTGGGCACAGGCACACCAGCAAGGCACACAATGGGCACAGGCACACCAGCAAGGCACACAATGGGCACAGGCACACCAGCAAGGCACATAATGGGCACAGGCAAAGCAGCAAGGCACACAATGGGCACAGGCACACCAGCAAGGCACACAATGGGCACAGGCAAAGCAGCAAGGCACACAATGGGCACAGGCAAAGCAGCAAGGCACACAATGGGCACAGGCACACCAGCAAGGCACATAATGGGCACAGGCACACCAGCAAGGCACATAATGGGCACAGGCACACCAGCAAGGCACACAATGGGCACAGGCAAAGCAGCAAGGCACATGATGGGCACAGGCAAAGCAGCAAGGCACATAGTGGGCACAGGTAAAGCAGCAAGGCACACAATGGGCACAGGCACACCAGCAAGGCACACAATGGGCACAGGCACACCAGCAAGGCACACAATGGGCACAGGCACACCAGCAAGGCACATAATTCAGACCATCATTCAGTGCCTGCATGTCCTCAGCACTGCCAGCTACTGGGGAGCCCTGAGCAGCACCTGGGATGTAAATGAAGACATCAGCACTGGCACACTGGCACACCTCATTGCCTGGCACTGCTCAGAGGCAGCTGTTCCACACTTCCCAAGCCCTCCCAATTCTCCACAGCTGTCACCAAGAGCAATGTGACTCCTGAGGAGCAGTGGCACAGGGAACAGGACACTGACATTGTCCCTTCTCTGTGCAGAGGAGCTGAGCTGCCCCCAGGCTGTCCCAACACCAGTTCAGGACAGAAGCACCAAGCCAGGCCCAGGCAGCACAGACCCCCTCCCTGGCACACACACACCTGGGCAGGTGCTGGCACACACACACACACACACACACACACACACACACACACCTGGGCAGGTGCTGGCACACACACACACACACACACACACACACACACACACCCACACACCTGTGCAGGTGTTGGCACCGCCCACATCTGGGAGGGACTCCCAGCCAGCCCTGGGAGCCTGCCATGCTCCCATGCCACGCTCCTTTGCCTGCTCCTGTGCCACGCTCCTGTGCCCTCTCCAGTGCCCCGTGTGCTGGGACCTGCAGCCCAGGCAGCACAGTTGGCAGTGCCAGCCCTGCTGGGAAGGTCACCATGCCAGCCCTGGGGACCTGGGGGAAGGAGGGCACATCCCCAGCCATGCTCCTGCATGTTATTCCCAAATCACAGGAACTCCAAGCTGGTCATGAGCACTGTGGCCTCCACAGAACACACCAAGTGTTAATCTGATTTAATATTTCACTCAGTACTTGCAGTGACTTTTCCTTGATTGCCCTTGTCCCTCCCTATCCATCGACTGCCCTTCAGACCACTGTTGTGTTTGTTCCTTTTTTGTTACTCCAGCTCTGTGCCAACAGTCCCGGCTGCCCTGAGGACTCATTTCACCCCGATCTCCTCTCCTCCACCTCCCACAGACACATGAGCCCGTCGAGAATGGCTTTTCATGAGACTCGAGCCAGCATTAGTGTGAAGGGACCACAGCCAGCAGGTGGAGAGGGACAGCAGAGCCACGAAACAGCTCAGAGCCAGTCACCCCCTACTGCCCATGGCACCCCACACTCCAGGGCTTGAGATTGCTGAATTCCCAGGATTTAACCTGTGTCTGCATTCCATGGCACACTGCAAAGCCTCACGCCTGGGAACGTGTCTGTGCTGGGCAGGATGAGGGGCAGGGGCTGTGGAGGGAGCCGGCCCTGGGCAAAGCAGCCCCAGAACAAAGCCCTGCTGGGGATGCTCAACCGGCTCTGCTGACACCTCCCTGCAATCCCCACTGCCTCCTCCTCCCGCCCGCTGGCTTAGCTGCCACTGTGATAACACAGAAAGGCTTTTTCCCCTGTGTTTAAATATCAGGGAAGGCATCTGTGCTCCCAGCCCACGGCCACCAAAGTCAGGCTATGGGAAAGCTCTCCCTGCAGTCTGAGCAGGGAACAAACACTTCAGTCAGTGCTGTGCACAGCATGGACGTTAACACATCTGCATCTGACCCCAAATAAGTAGGATTTGGGATTTTACACCTGCCTTACTGGGCACTGGGCCATAGATTTCCAATAGAAGGGAACGTTTCCTGCCCAGGGCTTGCAAGCCCTGCCCAGCTGAGGTGACAGCCAGGTTCTGTGAGGAGCAGCAGCAGGGACAATGCTCAGGGCACCAGGGGACACAGCCAGGCCATGCTGGCTGCCCCAAGACCAGCACGTGGTTTATGGCACTGATCACCTCAGAAGAGAGAGACAAACTTTTCCTGATCCATCTCCCAGGACCCTCTCCCAGCAGCACAGCACAATGTCCCCAGAGCTGTCACAAGCCTGGCCAGAAGGGTTTGGGTGCCCCAGAGGTGAAGGACACAGAACAAGGTAGGTCAGGCTTTGCTCCCCATCCTTCCATGCCCCGTTCCCCCAAACCTCTGACTGTCTGGAGCATGCCCTTGTCTCCCTGAAGGTCCCAACCCCTGGAACAAAGAGCTATGGGGACGAATCCCACGCTGGAAAACTGCTGCAGAGAGCAGTGGAGAGTGCTGGACATCTCAGTGCCATGGCAGGGCACCTGCACACCCCACACTGCTGCCCCAAGCTCCTGCTGCTGCCTTCCAGCCCCAGCGCCAGCCCCTGCCTCTGCCCAGCGCTGTCTGAGCTTGTCCTGAGAGGGGACACGGCACAGGGCACCAGGGACACGGCACAGGGCACCAGGGACATGGAACATGGCACCAGGGACACGGCACCAGGGACACGGCACAGGGCACCAGGGACATGGCACAGGGCACCAGGGACACGGCACCAGGGACACAGCACATGGCACCAGGGACAGAGCACCAAGGACACTCACAGTACATGGCACCAGGGACACAGCACACAGCACCCAGGGACACCTTACAGCACATGGCACCAGGGACACTTCACCTGACCAGGGACATTTCACAGCACATGGCACCAGGGACATTTCACAGCACATGGCACCAGGGACACCTCACACCACACGGCATCCAGGACATTTCACAGCACACAGCATCCAGGGACACCTCACAGCCCATGGCACCCAGGACACTTCACCTGACCAGGGACATTTCACAGCACATGGCACCAGGGACATTTCACAGCACATGGCACCAGAGACACCTCACAGCACATGGCACCAGGGACACCTCACAGCCCATGGCACCCAGGACACTTCACCTGACCCGGCCAGCCCTCAGCACACACTTCCCACAGTCAGGCTGCTCCCCTGGGAGAGCTCCAGCCATGAGCTGTAGAACTGGAAATGAGTTTAAAAGTTGATTTTGATGCAAGTAGGATAAACACAGGCGCCTGCACCCGACCCCCTTACAAAACACCATCTGCATTCTGCCAGAGTCAAACAAGGGATGGGGGGAAAGTGATTGATGGAAGTCACTGGGCTGCACCATTCAAACCTTGTGCATCAGCAGAAAAAACAAATTCAGCATCAGGACACGGACAGGAGCCCTGGACCACCGGCCCCTGTCAGCGAGGGAGGCACAGCACAGCACAAAGCAGCAGATGGCTTCACAGATTCTCATGTATATTTACACACAGTTTTTTTAGTAAGCCACTTTGATTCAGGAGAAACCACATCCAAAATGCACTCTTGAAATTCCTCTTCAGACACAATTGCATAGAGAGATAAATCTCGCTGTGGTTTCCCCCTCTCTCATGTAACACAACTGTGGGCAATGCTAATGGCACTAAGTGTGCCCTGGATTTCCTCCTGCTCAGCCCTGGTGTCCAACAACTCTGCTGAGCATTTTTCCAATATCTGGGTTGAAACATTCCCATTGGTTTCACAATTACAGGTTTTCCTCACCTGGCATAAAAAATAAACCTAAAATAATAGTCGTGTTTCTTTCTTCTAAAAAGCAGGGAGATGTCAAAAAAACTTGCTTGGCTGTTTCCCACAACAGCATAATTCCTGCCCAAATGGCAAACAAGCCTCATGACTTCTGTGCCTCCTCTCACTCATCAGCTCCTGCTAGGAGGGCACAGCCGGGGGAACAGGGACAGGAGCAGAGGGAACGGCCCCAGGCTGGGCCAGGGCAGCTCAGGGTGGGCACAGCAGGAATTTCCCCATGGGAAGGGGGCTCAGGCACTGCCCAGGGAGGGTTCAGTGCCCATCCCTGCAGGTGGCACCTGGAGCTGGCACTCAGAGCTCTGGGCTAGGAGCAAGGTGGGGATCCCCTGGTGGGCACAGCTGGGACTCTGATCCTGGAGGGCCTTTCCAGCCCAAATAAATCAGTGATTCTGTGAGACACCCCAGTGCCCCGTGCCCTGCACAGAGACGTGTCCCAGCCAGCAGACTGGCACTGCCCACCCTCCCCTTGGGCTGGAGAAGAAACCCACTCCTCGAAAGAGGAGTTTTTAAAAATCCTTACAGGTATGAATAACAAAGCCTGAAAAGTCCCTGCAGACAAGGGTGTGTTATTCCCGATGGAAAACAGCCCATGGTGTAATGCAGAACCCACGAGCCCACTACGATTCACTCCAGCCCACTGAGCCCTGCTCACTCCAGCACACCACAGCCACGAGTGCTCCACCCTGCAGCCCTTCTGTCCTTCTGCCTTGTTTTCCTCCACCCTGCAGCCCTTCTGTCCTTCTGCCTTGTTTTCCTCCACCCTGCAGCCCTTCTGTCCTTCTGCCTTGTTTTCCTCCACCCTGCAGCCTTTCTGTTCTTTTGCCTTGTTTTCCTCTTCCCATACTTTTGCCCTTGTTTTTTTCCCTCCTTCCCCTCCATTCACTGCCTTTCTGTGTTCACGAACAGGGTACAAGCACCTTGCCAGAACCGAGCTCTCAAAAGCATCCCTGGGCAGCATCTCCAGCTGGACAGGCTGCAGCTCCCTGCCAGCAGCTTGCCAGCTTTTCTGAGGCACTGGAACCAGCTGGAGAGCGGCTCCCAGAGCCAGAGAAACCCATGTCCCCATGCCAGGGCTGCCTGGGAGCACACACACACACCCACACAGGCACTGCCCTCTCACAGCCTGCCTTCCTGCTAGTTAACCCCAGCTGGGAAATGGCAGAAATCTCTGGCAGGCTGTGTGCAGCAGGGCAGGGCAGCCCAAGGGCTCGGACAGGTGCGCCGTGCCCAGCACACAGCAGCAGGCACACCTGGCCTCACCTGGCACCACGGCCACGGGAACAGCAGGATGGGGACAGCACAGCAGCCAGGAGGGCAGCAAGGAGGGAGCAGCAGAGCTGCCCCTCGGGCACGGCTCCCCAGAGCCCAGCTCGGCACTGCCCGGCCCTGGATGGACCTGGAGCCAGCCCCACACAGGGGCTGCACCAGCCCAGCTCCCATCTCTGCCATACAAGCCCAGCCAGCACGACAGAAAAGATGCTGAAAAGTGGGGAGGGTTGAGAGAAGGTCCTTAGGACACACTCTGGAATACCAAGTTTACCCTTGGGGTCAGGCTCGGAGAGCTCAACCCTCACATCCCCCAAGGACAGCAGCAGCCGTGCCCTCCCGAGATGGGGTGGGACACACGAGCTCCTGCCCTGCTCCCAGGAGATCCAGCAGCAGCTGCGGCTGCACTGGGGCAGGCTGAGGAGAAATGGCCATTCCCAACAGAGGGGAGCAGCAGAGAACCCTCTGGAGGCAGGTGTCCCACACCACAGAGCACACACACACATCCCTGCTGACCCCAGGCTGAGGAGAAATGGCCATTCCTAACAGAGGGGAGCAGCAGAGAACCCTCTGGAGGCAGGTGTCCCACATCACAGAGCACACACACACATCCCTGCTCACCCAGGCTGAGGAGAAATGGCCATTCCTAACAGAGGGGAGCAGCAGAGAACCCTCTGGAGGCAGGTGTCCCACACCAGAGAGCACACACATCCCTGCTCACCCAGGCTGAGGAGAAATGGCCATTCCCAACAGAGGGGAGCAGCAGAGAACCCTCTGGAGGCAGGGGCTGCACACCACAGAGCACACACATCCCTGCTGAGCCAGGACATCCCCGTGCTGCCCCAGGCACAGCGCTGTGACAGGAACCAGTGACCCAGTGAAGCCCCAAACCTGTCCCCAAGGACTCAGGAACAAAGACTGTAAGGTCTGCAATGGTTTGGAGTGTGATCTTAGTACTGGCTGTGTTACTAGTGACTACAATGAACGTTAACATTCTATTTACACACACCCTGACAAACTAACTGAGATCATCTGCTGGATTACAGCAGTCAGGCTCATCCTGTGCAG
This sequence comes from Geothlypis trichas, assembly GCA_009764595.1. Classification (NCBI taxonomy): domain Eukaryota; kingdom Metazoa; phylum Chordata; class Aves; order Passeriformes; family Parulidae; genus Geothlypis; species Geothlypis trichas. The sequence continues at coordinate 36,438,425 of CM019908.1, forward strand.
AGATCCATCACAAGGAACCACGTATGGGCAAAACTGGACATACCAAATGGTCTTTTCCTTTTTATATTTTTAATTGATTTCTCATTATATTGTTGTCACTAGTAACTCTTCCACATTATGTCACACACAAACCCAAGTATCAACTGGCTTCTTTATCTAAGGAAGTTATTGGGATGTCTTAGGAGATCACCATAGCAACCGTGCCATGACAGTAAATATGAGTTCACTGGAACAGCACTGTAATTGCTCTGAGCACACTCTAACAAGGAATTATGGAAAAGCAGGAGACATCAAGGAAGCAATGTGCCAATAATTGGGACACAGCGAAAGCACTGATTGAAAGCACCTGGAGAGGAGTTCCCAGGCTCCTGCCAGCAGCCGTTCAGCTGCAGAGCTCCCTCACCCTGGCTGGCTGCACGCAGGCTCAGGGCAGAATTAAAAGCCTCTTAGAAAGAAATTTTATTTTTACAATGTAATTGCAGCGAAGCCTCCGATTTGAGTGTCTTTACTCGGCTTGCTCAGTGTGAATTGCTAATAAAAACATGTTGGAGAAATCAACCAGCTCTTGTGCCAGGAAAAGTTTGCCTGGTTTAACCCGTCAGAAGGTTAATCACAGACAGGTGTGGTCCCCTCACAGGGAATCCCAGCAGATCCCGACCCTCACATCACCGCGCTCAGACCAGACTAACACATCGAACTCCAGGTCCATCCAGGGCACGATTCCAGCACCCCCATACACACAGGGATTTTTGTGTGTGCTCGGTTGGTGCCACAGGGCCAGCACAGCACTGAGGAGTGCCCTGGCACCCGGCCAGGCGGCTCTCCCGACTCTTCCCCCGCACACAGTCAAAGTTTCCTTCCTTTGCTCCTCTGCAATTGCACCCTGCACCGACATTTCTAATGCAACGGTGCTATCTCACGGCATGTTCCTACCCCTCCCAGTTTGTATTTTGGGGACAGCCCCAGAGCAGCTTTCTGCCCCGGCAGCCGTGCTGGGCGCTGATGCCGGCGGCACTCGGCTGTCCCTCGGTCCAGCGGGGCTGTCCGTGCACGGACCGAAACTTCGCTGCTGAGCCGTCCCCTCGCCCCCTTCCCAGCGCCCCTTTTACCGGCGGGGTGTCCGTGGGCAGCGTCCCGCGTCCTGCGGGAGGCAACGCCCGGCCGGACCCCGAACCGGGCACGGCCCCCGCCGCCCGCTCCGCCGGGGGACCCCAGGGCTGGGGGGCAGCTCGGCACCGTGGGATGGGGCACCCCGGAACGGGGCACCTCGGGACGGGCAATGCGGGACGGGGCACTGCGGGACGGGCACCGCGGGACGGGGCACCGCGGGACGAGCATTGCGGGACAGGGCACCCCGGGACCGGCATTGCGGGACGGGGCACCGCGGGACGGGGCAGCCCGGGCTGGGAACCGGGGCACCGCGGCAAAGGCGCCGCCGGGGCAGGGCAGGGCAGAGTGCCCCGGAGCTGGACATCCGGGCTGGGCAGGGTTGAGCATCCCGGGCAAGGCGGGCACCCCGGAGCATCGCGGTCCGCACTCACCGTCCTCTCGCTCGTCGAAGACGGGTCTCTTGGAGGAGGAGGCGCTCGCTCCCATCCTCTTCTTCCACTTGCTCCAGTGAAACATCGGGGCGGGCGGCTGGCATGCCCTGCGGCCTCTCCCCGCCGGCCCGGCGGCTCCCGCGCCCGGCCCCGCCGCCGCCCTCAGCCGCCGCCCGCCCGCATGGCAGCGCCCGGCGCCGCCGCCTCCCGCCCGCTGCCCGCGGCGGCCACAGCGCGGCGGGGCGGGGACACGGCGGCGGGAGCGGAGCGGGCCGGGGGAGGCGGGCGGGGCCCGGCGGGGCGGGGACAGCGGAGCGGGGCCGGGAGCCGGGGGCGGGTCGGGGGATGCGGGCAGGGGGTGCAGAGGGACCGGGAACGGGGGCAGGGGGTGCAGAGGGACCGGGAATGGGGGCAGGGGGCTGAAGCGGGGCTGGGAACCGGGGAGGACGGGGAGCCGGGAGTCGGGGGCGGGCCGGGGAATGCGGGCAGGGGGTGCAGAGGGACCGGGGGATGGAGGCAGGGGGGTGGAGCGGGGCTGGGAGCGGGAGCCAGGGGCGGGTCGGGGGATGCGGGCGGGGCGGGGTGAGCGGAGCGGGGCCGGGCGGAGCGGAGCGGGGGATGCGGGCAGCGGGGTGGAGCAGAGTGGGGCCGGGGGCCGGGGGCGGGCCCAGGGCGGGCCGGGCGGAGCGGGACCGGGGGCGGTGCCGGGGCGGGCCGGGATGCTCCTCCCGGCCCCGCCCGCATCCCCCGGGCCGTGGCCGTGCCGAGGGCGGCGCTCCGGGCCCCGCGGCTCCCGAGCTGAGCCCTGCCCGGCCGCTGTCCCCGGCCCCGCTGTCCCCGGCCCCGCTGTCCCCGGCCCCGCTGTCCCCGGCCCGCTGTTCGAATCTCACGGCACAGACCGCACGGGCAGGAGCGGCCGCCACGCTGCGGTGCTGCCCAGCCCTTCCAGCCCGGCCCAGCCCAGCCCAGCCCAGCCCAGCCCGGCCCAGCCTTTCCCCGGCTCCCGGCCGTGTCTGTGCCAGCGCACGCCGCTCATCCTGCCTCGGTCCCTGGGGCTCACTACCGATGTCGGAACTCACTAGAAGCCATTCCCCCTTGTCCTGGCATGTGTAAACAGTCTCTCTCCATCCTTTTTGAAGGCCCCCTCCAGGCACTGGGGCGCCGCGATTAGGTCGCCACAAAGATTTTTATTTTCCGTGCAGGCCAATCCCAGCTCTCTCAGCCTTTCCCCATGGGACAGGTGCTCCGTCCCTCAAACCATCTCCAGGGCCTCCTGTGGACTCGCTCCCAAAGCCGATGTGCTGGCGCGCCCAGGCTGGAGGCGGCTCCGCAGGTGCGGTCTCACCTGAGCGGGACAGAGCCCCCCGCCCTGCTGCCCGCGCTGGGGGATCAGCCCAGCACACGGGGCTCTGCTCCAGGGGGTTCGTGCTCACAGGGCCATGGCCAGCTCTCCCCCACCTGCACCCCAGCTCCCTTCCCAGGCTGCTCCCTCCCTGCTCAGCCCCCAGCCGGCCCCGAGACCAGGGCTTGCCCCGCTCCAGCACCAGCACCTGGTTTTGCTAAAGCTGATGAGATTGTTGAGTGGAACACGCTCATGACCTGGGTTTCCGTGGCTTGCTGAACTGGAATGTCTCGTGGGATGGCTGATGAAAAGCATCTCTGGAATAACTCTGTGCCAGCAGACCATGTCATGGCAAAGGACGGCTCTGGAGCCAGCGGACCACAGCTGGAACACCAGCAGTACTTCCGTGGTTCCTGAGGTGCTGTTTCCAGAGTTTTCATTTTAAATTGATGCTGTTTTCTCTCCCAGCATGTTTTGAAATGGATACGTCAGTTATTGTGCTCCTCACAGAATGTGTGCGAGCAGGCAATCATTATTTCAAAGAGCCTGGAAGTTGTAAAAGGATTACAATGGAAAGGTATCATTTAAGAACAGTTTTCCAAAGGCAAAGAATAGTTCTCAAAGAGTATTTCTTTGAAAAATCAGAAAGAATTTGCTCTCAAATAAAAAGATGGAACACTTTTATACAAGGCAGTAATTTTAGCTTTGTTTAGGTATAGGTTTGTGTTTAAACACACTGTGAATCCCTGAGCTATCAGCTTTCCTCCTTCCTTTCTCCTGCCTTTACATTCTGTGGGAAAAGTATGAAAGATGCCATCTAACAGCTCCAGTCAGTTGTCTTTTCTTCCTCATTCTCCACTAATATTTGGACAATGAAACCCAGAGCACAGAGTCTTTTCCCAATAAATTTTCAAGACTGGATTGGGACATAAGGATGTGTTTTTCCTCATGTCAGAGGGGGATTTCAGTCCACGCCATCTCCTAATTCCTTTCCCTGTGCAAAGGCAGAGAGTGCAACATAGGGTTTGTTCAATTTATTCTTCATTGAGCAGCATAGTAAGTGCTTATACCTTCCTAAACAGGAGTCAGAGACAAATAAAAGATCTTGTAAGTCTTTTGTTTGTTTACTTTTAGTGTTCCATTATTGTAGCAAAATTACATTAATTTCAATTGTATTAATTTTCTACTTCAAGAACTCAAAAGTGTCTCCCTTGCTGTTCCTTGGGCACTCGTGTCTGACAGCAATTTTAAACCCAGGGAGGGATGTGCAGTGGAAGATGTTGATCCCCTCAGCAGCCCCTGCATGTCAGGGGTCTCAGCACAGGTCACCCACCCCAGTGACACAACTGCAGGCACTGAGGAAAATGAGCAGTCATAACTGATGCCAGTCCTGCAGGAGGGAAAAAGCAAAATCCAAAACCTGCTCTACAGTGGTCCAGTGCAGGAAAGGGAAATGGAGAGACAATTCTGCCTTCTTACATATCCCGGTCTCCAGGGAAACAGAGAACCACTCTGTGCTTGAAATGAGGGAGTTTAAATAAAAGCTGACTTTCACAGTAATTTATTCCTCAAACATCTTTGGCTGTAGCTGTGACTGCACCTCTAAGGGGCAAATGTGCAATTTGGGTGGCCAAAGGGTCACTGGGAACAGGCTGTCCTTGAAAACACTTGGAGTTCATTACTCCTCTTTCCAGTTTTTCCTCTTGGTTTCCAGCCTTGTTTGGTGGTTTACATTTTATGGAGACAATCAGGCGTTTTACCAGTGGGAGTCCTGGGGACACTCTGCGTGCCTGGCAGTGCTGGCGCTGGGAGCGTTCAGCAGATCGGGTGCTTTGCTCAGATCACAGCACACAAAGAGCTGCGAGAAGGTTCTGTTCCTCCTCGGGGAGCCACGAGGGGACCTTATGGAAAGCAGAGCTGCCGTGGTGGGCAGTGCCCAGCCCTGCCCGAGGGCACTGCGTGTGCCAGGTGTGCAGGAGGAGCCAGAGCAGCCCGGCAGGGGCTCCGGGCTGGGAGCTGCGGGTGCCCTGGGGCTCCCTCCTGGTGCTGGACCAGCAGAGTGTGGGTCAGTGCAGCCCTGAGTCAGTGCAGCCTTGGGTGGGTCAGTGCAGCTCTGGGTCAGTGCAGCCCTGGGTCAGTGCAGCTCTGGGTCAGTGCATCCCCGGGTGGGTCAGTGCAGCTCTGGGTGGGTCAGTGCAGCCCTGGGTCACTACAGCCCTGGGTCAGTGCAGCCCTGGGTCAGTGCAGCTCTGGGTCAGTGCAGCTCTGGGTGGGTCAGTGCAGCCCTGGGTCAGTGCAGCCCTGGGTCAGTGCAGCCCTGGGTCAGTGCAGCCCTGGGTCAGTGCAGCTCTGGGTCAGTGCAGCTCTGGGTCAGTGCAGCCCTGGGCAGTGCAGCCCTGGGTCAGTGCAGCCCTGGGTGGGTCAGTGCAGCTCTGGGTGGGTCAGTGCAGCCCTGGGTGGGTCAGTGCAGCCCTGGGTCAGTGCAGCTCTGGGTCAGTGCAGCTCTGGGTCAGTGCAGCCCTGGGCAGTGCAGCCCTGGGTCAGTGCAGCCCTGGGTGGGTCAGTGCAGCTCTGGGTGGGTCACTACAGCCCTGGGTGGGTCAGTGCAGCTCTGGGTGGGTCAGTGCAGCCCTGGGTGGGTCAGTGCAGCCCTGGGTCAGTGCAGCCCTGGGTGGGTCAGTGCAGCCCTGGGTCAGTGCAGCCCTGGGTCAGTGCAGCCCTGGGTGGGTCAGTGCAGCTCTGGGTCAGTGCAGCCCTGGGTGGGTCAGTGCAGCCCTGGGTCAGTGCAGCTCTGGGTCAGTGCAGCTCTGGGTGGGTCAGTGCAGCTCTGGGTCAGTGCAGCCCTGGGTGGGTCAGTGCAGCCCTGGGTCAGTGCAGCTCTGGGTCAGTGCAGCCCTGGGTCAGTGCAGCTCTGGGTCAGTGCAGCTCTGGGTGGGTCAGTGCAGCTCTGGGTCAGTGCAGCCCTGGGTGGGTCAGTGCAGCCCTGGGTCAGTGCAGCCCTGGGTCAGTGCAGCTCTGGGTCAGTGCAGCTCTGGGTGGGTCAGTGCAGCTCTGGGTGGGTCAGTGCAGCTCTGGGTCAGTGCAGCTCTGGGTGGGTCAGTGCAGCCCTGGGTGGGTCAGTGCAGCCCCGGGTGGGTCAGTGCAGCCCTGGGTGGGTCAGTGCAGCCCTGGGTCAGTGCAGCCCTGGGTGGGTCAGTGCAGCTCTGGGTGGGTCAGTGCAGCTCTGGGTGGGTCAGTGCAGCTCTGGGTCAGTGCAGCCCTGGGTGGGTCAGTGCAGCTCTGGGTGGGTCAGTGCAGCTCTGGGTGGGTCAGTGCAGCTCTGGGTGGGTCAGTGCAGCCCCGGGTGGGTCAGTGCAGCTCTGGGTGGGTCAGTGCAGCCCTGGGTGGGTCAGTGCAGCCCTGGGTGGGTCAGTGCAGCCCTGGGTGGGTCAGTGCAGCTCTGGGTGGGTCAGTGCAGCTCTGGGTGGGTCAGTGCAGCTCTGGGTGGGTCAGTGCAGCCCTGGGTGGGTCAGTGCAGCCCTGGGCAGGGGAGCTGGCACCACTGGGCTCCCCGTGGCTGAGAGCAGAGCCTGCCAGAGGGCACAGCCACCACTCACACCTTTGGGAGAGTTTGTCTTTTCCCATCCACCTGTACTTTTGTGTGTTCACTCTTTTCCAAGAGATTCAGAGAGATAAGAGCTTTCTTTCACTTCACCAGCCATGAAATCACCTCCAGCCTTACAGAATGGCACATGCTGAGCCAAACTCACTCTGTCCAATCAGAACCATCAGCAAAATCCACTGACATCAATGGGCATCCGTTTAACTGGGAGACACAATAAAGCCAAATAAATTCTTTATTAATCTCCCGGATTATTATTTTAATCAAAGTATTTGTACCAGTTATTATCTCATCCCACTTTTCTGAAATGCCTCAGTTCTGCAAGTGAATGAGTCTTCTTTGAGGAATGACTGATTGTTCTCATTCCCAAGCATCGTGAGCTGAGTATTTCACATCGTGTCAAAATTAGTATGAGGGAAACTGCGGGTAATATTTAAACTTCCACTGTTGATCTCATATTTCAATTAAGCAGCACAGATCCTGGAGTTTTCCTTGTTATGCTGTGCCCTACCAGGAGCTATTACAGTTCCCATTCTGTCGTATTTCTGGTGGCACAAAATGATTGCAATTTTCTCCTTTCATTGCTGTAAATCAGGATCAGGTTCCCTGGTATCAGTGAAGCTATCCTGACTAAAACCAGTGTAAATAGAAACAGAACTGCCTGGAGCAGCATGATGTTCTTCATGGTTATCTGGTCTCAGGAGCTGATGAAGCATTTCCAAACAAAAATACCACAAATTATCACAAAACTGCAAAGGAAGCAAACACTGTTAGAAACTCCTGATTTGGGCAGGGAAACTAGGGGGGCAAGATACCATGATATTAAACTCCTTAAAAAGCCCTATCCTGGTTATTATGGCTGTAATTGCAACATGTTTAAGATGATGAAAGGAATATTACTGTGATTCCCAAAATTCACAGGCCTTCTTCATTGAGAAGAAAGCCTACAGAGAAAAGCCTGTGTTTATTTTTAAAAGTCCCTCTAACAGAACACATAATTCTTTCAGTAAACACTACATAAGGGGGAAATTTCACATATTTTCCTATCATTAGTGTTTCTGTAAATACTGCCAATTCTATTTTTAAAGATGCTAATAGTAAAGACTGGGAGCCAGCTGTTCAAAGTCTTTCAACACCACCCCAGTTCAGTAGTGGATTGTGTCAGAGGACAGGGGTGCGATGGAGGGAGCACTGGGTGGATGGGGAGTTGGCTGGATGGTCACACACACACACAGGTGTGATCAGGGTCCCTGTGGCACCCAGGGGCTGGGATGGGCACATCCCTGATGTGCCAGACAGGGACAGTGGCACTGGCAGTGACCCTGAGCTGGGTGTGGGCACACTCCAGAGGGAGGGATGGGGCACCCAGAGGGGCCGGGCAGGGCTGGGGCTCCGGGCACCTCCTGCAGTCCAGCCCAGCCAAGCACAGCACCCTGCACCCGGCCAGGGCAGAGCACCCTGCACCTGGCCTAGCACAGAGCACCCTGCACCTGGCCAGAGCAGAGCACCTGCACCCGGCCAGGCACAGCACCCTGCACCCAGCCAGGGCAGAGCACCCTGCACCCGGCCAGGTACAGCACAGCACCCTGCACCCGGCCAGGCACAGCACCCTGCACCCGGCCAAACACAGCACCCTGCACCCGGCCTAGCACAGAGCACCCTGCACCCGGCCAGGTACAGCACAGCACCCTGCACCCGGCCAGGCACAGCACACCCTGCACCCGGCCTAGCACAGAGCCCTGCACCCGGCCTAGCACAGAGCACCCTGCACCCGGCCAGGCACAGCACCCTGCACCCGGCCAGGCACAGCACCCTGCACCCGGCCTAGCACAGCCCCTGCCCCCGGCCAGGCACAGCACAGCACCCTGCACCCGGCCAGGCACAGCCCCTGCACCCGGCCTAGCACAGCACCCTGCACCCGGCCAGGCACAGCACCCTGCACCCGGCCTAGCACAGAGCCCTGCACCCGGCCAGGGCAGAGCACCCTGCACCCGGCCAAACACAGCACACCCTGCACCCGGCCAGGCACAGCACAGCACCCTGCACCCGGCCAGGCACAGCCCCTGCACCCGGCCAGGCACAGCACAGCACCCTGCACCCAGCCAGGCACAGCACAGCACCCTGCACCCGGCCAAACACAGCACAGCACCCTGCACCCAGCCAGGCACAGCACAGCACCCTGCACCCAGCCTAGCACAGCCCCTGCACCCAGCCAGGGCACAGCCCCTGCACCCGGCCCGGGCAGAGCCCAGCCCAAATCCCCGGGGCTGGGGTGAGCAGCCATGGCAGGAGGAGCTGGGGGTGCTGGGCACGGCCCAGACACGGCCCCAGGGTGGGGAGGGGATCCTGCCCCTCTGCCCCCTCAGGGGAGGAGCAGAGCTGCCCCAGCCCTGGGGACAGCAGCAGCACAAGGAGCTGGAGCTGCTGGACAGAGCCAGAGGGGCCCTGGAGCTGCTGGACAGAGCCAGAGGGGCCCTGGAGCTGCTGCAGGGCTGGAGCCCCTCTGGAGCCAGGCTGGGACACCTGGGGGTGCTCACCTGGACAGGAGCAGCTCCAGGGAGAGCTCAGAGCCCCTGGGGCTCCTGGAGAGGGACTGGGGACAAGGGATGGAGGGACAGGACACAGGGAATGGCTCCCAGTGCCAGAGGGCAGGAATGGATGGGATATTGGGAATTGGGAATTGTTCCCTGGCAGGGATGGATGGGAGATTGGGAATTGTTCCCTGGCAGGGTGGGCAGCCCTGGCACAGGTGCCCAGAGCAGCTGGGGCTGCCTCTGGATCCCTGGCAGTGCCCAAGGCCAGGCTGGACATTGGGGCTGGGAGCACCTGGGGCAGTGGGAGGTGTCCCTGCCATGGCAGGGGTGGCACTGGGGGGGTTTGGGGTCCCTCCCAGCCCATTCCATGGTTCTGTGCCCACCTGCAGTGCCCAGGAGCAGGAGCAGGGCCCAGGCAGCCCTGGAGCCAAGGTGTGAGCGCTGGGGCAGGGCAGGCTGGCACCCCTCAGCAGCCCTGCAGGTGCCAGGGCAGCTCTGGGCACCACGGGGCCTTGCCCAGCCCGAGGTGGGCTCCCTGTGCTGCCTCCCACGCTGCTGAGGTCACTGCAGCTCTGCAGTTCCTTGTTTGTTCAGCCTTTTGCAGTACCAATCTGTATCCTGCTTCATTTCCTCGATGCTCTGATGCTTGCCTAATCGTGTGAAAAAGCCTTTTTATTGCTGGCACTACTTGAGCAATTCAGCCCTTTAATTTTTTGGTGACTTCTGCCTCCTTCAAGTTGTTGTTTTTCTTTCCATTTACATGTCTGTTTGCTTTTCTCCTTGTGCCATTCATTTATTTAGATTAACCAAATGTTTTACTAAGAAATTAAGGACATATGTTGCTACAGTTTAATAAGATGCATTCTGAGAATTCAGTCTTTTAGTTCTGGCTGCTGCTTTGGGACTGGAGCTCATGACTCTGGCTTGCTGAAAGTCAGATGAAGCTTTGGAGGGACGTATTTATTGACTTTTGCTCTGCTATTTCTTTCTGCCTCATTAGGATAAAATCTTCTTAGACAGTGCCATGTTAAGGGAGTGGTATTGTGTTACTGTGCTGATGCTGCAGAGAACTCAGGCTTCAGTGAGGAGCTTGAAGTGGACAACCAGACTTGAAAAAGGAAATCTGAAAGCCCTGCTTTATGATTTGCCTAACTTATGGATCTTTCCCAGTCCACTTTCTCTCCCTGAAATGTCAGTGAACTTGCTTCACCATTACTATTGTGCTACAAAATTCTAAACACAATGCTGAGATCAAAACTAGCTGAAATAATCCCTGCTCTAATTAATGGACGGATGTCATTGCTTTCAATCCTAATGTATTTTCTCATGTAACCTTAAATAAAATTACACTTAAATATTTTTTTGTTTTGGGTAAACAAATACAAAGCAATATTTCTCCCAACACTTCCTTGCCATTGATCCATTTGTATTTATCATTAATATTGCCCTCTGGTTTACAAATACTGCTTGCAATTAGGATTTAATTACCTAAGTAGCCTCAAAGAAAATCTGTTCCAGGAAAAGCAGAATGTAATGACTAGTCATACCTGCTTCTTCTTAAAATCAGGTAACAGCCTATTAGCAGCATCTGTCTGCTCAAAGCAGATGTGCACCCGTGCTGGGAACAGGTGCCTTGCCTCATTCCGTCCCAGTAAGGGGATTTCTTAAGGACTTGTGCCCAAAACAAAACAAAATGGGAAAAAAAACCCAACAAAGAAAAAAACCCATAAAAACCCATGGAGATTGAGGCCAGCTGAGTTGTGCCTTGGAGCCAGCTGCTCCTGTGAAGCAGCAGCAGGATTGGGCACTGCAGGGCAGCACAGGGTTTAGGAACTCCAAGGTTTCTGGTGCAGTGGAAGCTTTCAGGGTCCCAGGTGCCCCAGTGTGTCGGGTCAGGAGCTGCCAGCCCAGGTGCCCCAGTGTGTCAGGATCTCCCAGCCCAGGTGCCCCAGTGTGTCAAGAGCTCCCAGCCCAGGTGCCCCAGTGTGTCAGGATCTCCCAGCCCAGGTGCCCCAGTGTGTCAGGATCTCCCAGCCCAGGTGCCCCAGTGTGTCAGGGCAGGAGCTCCAGCCCAGGTGCCCCAGTGTGTCAGGAGCTCCAGCCCAGGTGCCCCAGTGTGTCAGGGCAGGATCTCCCAGCCCAGGTGCCCCAGTGTGTCAGGAGCTCCAGCCCAGGTGCCCCAGTGTGTCAGGATCTCCCAGCCCAGGTGCCCCAGTGTGTCAGGGCAGGAGCTCCAGCCCAGGGCTGACCCAGTGTGTCAGGAGCTCCAGCCCAGGTGCCCCAGTGTGTCAGGAGCTCCAGCCCAGGTGCCCCAGTGTGTCAGGGCAGGATCTCCCAGCCCAGGTGCCCCAGTGTGTCAGGGCAGGATCTCCCAGCCCAGGGGTGCCCCAGTGTGTCAGGGCAGGAGCTCCAGCCCAGGTGCCCCAGTGTGTCAGGAGCTCCCAGCCCAGGTGCCCCAGTGTGTCAGGGCAGGATCTCCCAGCCCAGGGCTGGTCCAGTGAGCCGAGGTGGGAGCAGGGGGGCAGCGTCCCCAGCCATGGGAGGTGTTTGTGTTCCAGGTGTGGGATCCAACCAGACGGTTCCTGTTTGCCCAAAAATGCCTTTCCATCGTCTCTTTCACCGTGGGATGGTGGCACAGCGCCAGGTGAGCCCGTGTGAGGCTGTTAGCTGTTCTCAGGGGCAGTTCAGCACAGGCAGGTGTGACCCTGCTGCACAGTCTGACCTCTGCTGGGAACGGCAGGACAAACGCGGGGCTTGACATGAACCATCAGCAAATCTCGACCTTTATTGATAGGTACACATATTTATATTGGTGTTAATGAAGCTCATACATATTGCAAAGGTGAGCTCATTATTGGTTAGTTACTTTATTGACAGGTACACATACTTATATTGGTGTTAATGAAGCTCATACATATTGCAAAGGTGAGCTCATTATTGGTTAGTTACTTTATTGACAGGTACACACATTTATATTGGTGTTAATGAAGCTCATCCATATTGCAAAGGCGAGGTCACTATTGGTTAGTTACTTTATTGACAGGTACACATATTTATATTGGTGTTAATGAAGCTCACACGTATTGCAAAGGTGAGCTCACTATTGGTTAGTTACTTTATTGATAGTTACACACATTTATATGGGTGTTAATGAAGCTCATACATATTGCAAAGGCGAGGTCACTATTGGTTAGTTACTATATTGATAGTTACACATATTTATATTGGTGTTAATGAAGCTCATACATATTGCAAAGCCAAGCTCATTATTGGTTAGACACTTATCAGCCAGCTACGCCTACTTCTGCATTCTTGTAGTTATTCTATTGAAACTGTTCTTCACATTTCTGCAAAGATTTTCCTCCCTATCCTGCTGTTGCACCAAGGGCACAATGTCCTTGCCTGTTGTTGGACACTGACTGCTGGCTCCTGTACTTGTCTCCTTCTGGCTTAGCCAGTGGTATCATATCTACCTGACCCTTCTCAGCCAGCCAGGTGTGCACAGAGCTCTGCACAGACCTCCACCCTGCACTCAGCGTTTCATGGAGGCACAGGACGGGCTGGGTGGGCACCAAAGCTCGCCCCACCCCACCCCTGCCCTGGGCTGGGCTCCCTCCCACCAGCCCAGGCTGCTCCAAGCCCCGTCCTGGGACTCTCCCAGGGATGGGGCACCCACAGCTTCTCGGGGCACCCTACACACTCTTAGCTATGGTCTCTAATTTCTGGATTTTATTTTTTTTTAAGAAAAAATCCCAGACTAAATAACTTCCATGTGATAGTGGGGCCCTGGAAAATGTTAAAGGTAGACTCTGAAAATGTTAGGCTTTGTGTTTTGCCAGATCATTGCACCTGCGTAAGCAGTATGATAAATGATATAATTGTTAGATGTGATGATTGTTTAGTAATTAAAAATAATTATTGTATAATCATAAGAAGAATCATGAGAAACTATGTTAGAAATTTAAGGGGGTGCCATGAGAAGCCATGTTTGGCTGAAATCTATGTATACAATAGAACAATATAAGTTTACTAATTAACATAAAAGTTATATAACCATAGAATATAAAAACATGTTCATCCCGAATGCATGTTGGAGTCAGATTTGGGTTTGTACCCCTGACACCCAGAGCCCTTCAATGAAAGCACCAGCATATCATCATTCTGTGGTTGTGTGTTTCTGAATAGCACATGTGCTGTTGGTGCAGCTGTGCATTCTTTAATGCCCTTTACTCGTTCTTCCCACAGAAACGTGGAGCCCCTGGCAGTGCTCACGTGTGACATTTTACACATGTGAAAGTACCCACCTCTTTCTGGGATTAAAACATGTTTGTGTTTTTCTCTCTCAGAACTGGTATCGGAAGAAAATGTCCTGTCAACAATTCCTGACAAATTGTTTCAGAATCTGCCAGATCTGCTCTGGCTGCTTCTCCAGCCTGAAGGGATTCAAGCTCCCCCACGCAATTGGTTTCCACAAGTAAGATCCCTGGTCACACAGGCAGCCTAATAACAATTGTATTTATCCTCCTCTTGCCTGGCTGTAATTTCATTGCAACACTCAGACTTTGAGATGGTTTTTCTTGGTACTGCCTTTGGTGCAGGGCAGTGGTAGAGCAGCTTAATGTTGTTTGCAGAAGCTCAGATGAACTGAAAGGTCCAGCTGATACTACAGGGTGAACCCAAACTCTTTTAACTTCAGAAATGTGAGAGCTGTTGCTTTTTGATGTGAGGTTTGTGCCATTTTCTTTGGGTGGCCCTTTTGCTGGTGCTGTAGGGGAAGGGGAAGTGCAGAGGCACAGTCACAGACCCCAGCCTGCCCTGGTGGCACGGAGGGCAGCTCTGCCCATGCCCTGTGTTGATGGCTGGCTGACAGGTATGTGTCTCCTGCTGGGAGGACTGGCTGGCTGTCCTGGGCAGAGGAGGAGTGCAGGGAGGAAGGTTCACCACAGGGACCCCACTCTGAGCAGGGACACTCACTCTCAGCTTGCCATGAGCACCAAATGAGCTTCACCAGCTTTGTGGATGGCCTTGGACAGCTCCTTGCTTCTCACTGCAGAACTGGAAGACAAGTCCCAGAATGTGGTAATTAACTGGAACAAAGACAATTTTTTACTGGAAGGAAAGAAAAGACCAGCACAGAGCAGCTTGTTTGCAGTAGTGGTACTAAAATAAACATTTGTGTGAGAATGTTCAGGAGGAAAAGGGGACAGAAGAAAAGAACCCAAACACGATATGATGGTGCCTGGGGAAATTCTCCATATCCATTCCTCCCTGGCAGGGTGGGCAGCCCTGGCACAGGTGCCCAGAGCAGCTGTGGCTGCCCCTGGATCCCTGGCAGTGCCCAAGGCCAGGCTGGACATTGGGGCTGGGAGCACCTGGGACAGTGGGAGGTGTCCCTGCCATGGCAGGGGTGGCACTGGGTGGGATTTGGGGTCCCTCCCAACCCAAACCTTTCTATTCCATGGTTCTGTCTTGTGACTGAAACAAGGTGCTTAAAGGCATTTTAAGATCTCCTGTTTGTGAATCATTGCATATTCCACTCGTGATTAGACCAATGCAGCAAATGAAGGTGATGTCTCCAAAAATGGCTGGAAAACACCAAGGTTTTGAAATGCAGCTCTCATGTCCAATTTTTAAATTGGACAGGTGGGAGTATTTTGATGTGGTTTTTTTGTGTTCCTCATTGTATGAGGGGTTCCTCAAATCCAATGGCAGCTGTTAGTCCCTTCATGTGCTGTGCTTTGTCTTGTCTGTGTTTTTCCACTGGCTTCAACCAGCAGCTCAGCTTTTAGGAAATGCCCATCACAAATATCCACTGAATATTCCTTAGTTGCCTTTTGTCCTTATTTCATGTTGGTCCACAAGCTGTATTCCGAGCTATTTGGAAATTCTGTGGGTATCCTTTCTCTCCTTTTTCTGCTTTAAAGCCATTGAATTCCCCACTTCAAAATGTGAATGTGAACACAGTGCTTTCAGGCTTTGACTGAATTGAAATGCCTTAAAATATTGCCACAAATGTTAATGTGGTGTTGAACAGCTGCCAAAATGTTTGTTTCTCCTTCCTAGAGGTAATGAAATATTATGACTGAAACGACCAAGCTTCCTTAGTGTTTGTTTTGTTGAGTTTTAACAGCAAACAAGTCAATTTGCAATGCTGGGAAATCAACCCAGCCCTTTGTCTGGAGAGCTGCATTCGAACTGATGTGCTGCTGGGTAGAAAGGCTGTTTAAAGGAATGTTATTGCAATGTGAGAGGGAGGCAGTGAAAGCTCAGAGCAGGTGAGGCTGTTTGTGCCTGGCCTGTGTTTGGTGGCCGTGGGGACAGTGACCTGTCCGTGCTGTGTGGAGCACACACAGAGCCCTGAGCCCTGTGCAGCTCAGCAGCCACGAAACAGCAGCTGCACCCTGAGCCTGGGCATGTGCCTGTGCTGGACGGTTCAGGAGCCAGGGTTGATGGATTCCAACAGGCTCTCGGGTCCAGCACCTGCCCGGCCCGGCTGCTGGCTCTGCTCGGACACTCAGGATGGGTCGGGGCAGGTGCGGGTCAAGGGACGAGTCTGGATCCTCGACATTCCGCTCTGCAGATTGTTTATTATTCCTTCAGATTGTTTATTATTTCTGCAGATTGTTTATTATTTCTGCAGATTGTTTATTATTTCTTATCTTACAGAGTTTTCCTCTCTGCCAGCCGGGATCTGCTCAGCAGGGCAGCCAAGGGCACTCTGCCTGCCCCAGGGTGGTGTTATGTCTTTATACTACAAACCACGTGTGCAATGTTACAATTACTGTCCAATGCCCATCACCTGTGTTAGACACTGAGCTTCTACCCTAAACCAATCTGTAAGTGCCAACATCACAGCAGAAGATGGAGGCCAAGAAGAAGAAGGAGAAAGGCTGGACACACCCAGTTCCCTCCATCTTGCCTCCTGAACCCCCATACCAAAAACCCCAAAATTTACTTTTCCACCCTGTGATAACTTCACTAATATTCCACTTAAACTGTTGTGGCTTACTGATCTTCATCTAAGGTTGGTAATTTGCTCCACGGGCCATAATCAAACCCACAGGGGCATTTTGGGCTCTGTGCCAGGGTCTCTGAGCCCCCTGGCAGGGTCTGGGCTGCTCAGGACAGCCAGAGGGATGTGCTGGTCCTGACAATCACCAACCATTATCTACCTGTGCCAGGGGTGTCTGCTGTGCCCCATGCAGGGCTGCTTCCCAGAACAGCAGCACCAGAGCTTTTCAAAACAAGGAAGTTGATGAAATTAAATAAAAACAGGGCATATTTCTTTCTAATCTTATTATCAAAAAGGGCTGAGCAGCTTTAGCTCAGATTTAGCCAGAGGAAGGCACTCAGCAACCCAAAGACTAAAGCTCAGCAAAGTGATAAACAACAGCAAATGATGTGTTCATAACGGGGACAGGCAGTCTCAGACTTTAAAGTGATAAGCAGGATTTGCAAAGATCAAATACTAAATATTGGAGCAGTGCATAATGAACGGGCATAAATGCAAACTTCAGATTGTCATGCTGGAAAGCTTTGGGCTGTGTTGTTTTCCAGCACTGATGTTAATACTGGAGAAATCTGGGTTTGTCTTGTGTGCCTTTCCTACTCCTTCCTACTGAAGGAAACAAAGACAGGAAAAAATTAAAGAGGAAAAATATTCTTGTGTTTCTATTTAATTCAGTGAACTTTGCTTTTGCAGCTGCTATTTTTTTCTGTTTATTGATAAGGCAATTGAAAACTCTGCTTTTGGAAAGGAATCCTATAAAAGAACTCTCACAGGGCTTGGTGAGTGCCCACTTCTGGTTTGAAGATGTCAAAGGTTTTTTGTCTCTCAGTGTTGAATTCTGTCACTAGACCCTAAAATGCTTTGATATTTATCTAAAGAATGGGATTAATTTATTGCAAACATGTGCTATGAGAGACAGGAGGAATTATTTATGTTATTTAAAATGACAGAATCCCAGACTGGTTTGGGATGGGAAAGGACCCCAATCCCCCCCAGTGCCACCCCTGCCATGGCAGGGACACCTCCCACTGTCCCAGGTGCTCCCAGCCCCAGTGTCCAGCCTGGCCTTGGGCACTGCCAGGGATCCAGGGGCAGCCACAGCTGCTCTGGGCACCTGTGCCAGGGCTGCCCACCCTGCCAGGGCACAATTCCCAATTCCCAATCTCCCATCCATCCCTGTCCCTGGCACTGGGAGCCATTCCCGTTCTGGTGCCCCCGGGCTGTGTGCAGAGGGTGCTGAGAGCTGGGAGGTGACCCGGGTGTGTGCCACGTGTGGTCACTGTGTGGCACCTGTGGGTCACTGTGTGGCACCTGAGGGGCACTGTGTGCCACCTGTGGTCAGTGCCCTCTCAGGCACAGCTGCCACACTCCAGCCCCTGTGCCCCTGTGCCAGGTGTCCCTGCAGCACCCTGGAGCAGGCTGTGTGTCCCAGCAGGATCCCTTGCAGCAGAGCTTTGAGCAGGGAACCCACGCAGCTCAGGGAGCAGGGGGTGCCCTGGGCTGGTGGCCCCCACAGCCCCTGGTGCCCCTCGGGTGCCCAGGGCAGTGCCCAGCAGCCAGGGCATCACACGAGCAGCCTGTGCCTGGGGTAACTCTGCTCTGTTTGTCCCAAGCTGGGCAGTGACAAATCCAAACGATGTTATTTGAGCACTGAGGTGTCTCTGTGCCCCCAGAGCAGAATGAGCCAAGGCTGCTGCTACCCACAGTCAGCCTGGCTCCATGCCCTGCTCACGCCAGCCCTGGGCTGGGTTGGTGCCCTGCCAGCCCTGCCAGGCTGCTCCTGAGCTCGGGGGTTCCCTGCCATGTGTGCCATTTGCTGTGGCCCCGCAGGAGGTGCAGGTGCTCCTGCAGTGCTGCAGGCTTTGTGAGCAATGCAGCAGAGTCAGGAGTGTGCAGGAACCCAGGGCAGGACCTGGGAGCAGCATGGCACTGACAGATGGCTGGGGCACCGGGGCTCCCGAGCTGTGCTGGCCCTGGCACAGCAGAGGTGCCCATTTGGGGTTTTTGGGATGGCACAGTGACACATGGCTGAGCTGTGCTGGCCCTGGCACAGCAGAGGTGCCCATTTGGGGTTTTTGGGATGGTACAGTGACACATGGCTGAGCTGTGCTGGCCCTGGCACAGCAGAGGTGCCCATTTGGGGTTTTTGGGATGGCACAGTCACACATGACTGAGCTGTGCTGGCCCTGGCACAGCAGAGGTGCCCATCCCAGCCAGCACTGCCAGCAGGGGTGGCTCCATCCCTCCCTCACATTCCCCTGGTGTTTTCAGCACTCCCAGGCACTGCTGAGGCTGGCAGGACTGGGCCAGGCTGCTCTGTCCCACCAAAGCCAGCCTTGGCTGCTCTGCTGCCTTGGCAGTGCCCAGGGTGGGTGGGTGGCACTGTGGGACGGCGGCACAGCACCAGGCTGGCACCCCACGGGCTGTGTTCACAGAGCTGTCCCCTGCCCCAGGGCTGCTGCAGGCTCTGCTGTGCCAGGGCGAGCCCTGGGCAGCACTGTGCCCTCACCCAGGCTGAAGGAGGCCAGTGCGGGGCTTGCCCAGGGCACAGCACCAAGGGCTTTCATTGCCCTGTGCCTGCCGGGCTCCCAGGGCAGCCCAGGTCACATTGTGCAGCCACAGGGAGCTGGGCACTGCCAGGCAGCTCACCTGTGACCTGGGAGAACACCTGGAATGGTGCTGGGGCACGGGGAGCTGTTGGCAAAACCCAGGGTATTTGTACAGAGCACACATTTCACAGGACAGTTTATTGTGGAAATGAAATGCTCTGTGAGCTGATTTCCCACTCCTCCTCCATTGCCCACTGCCCCAGCTGCACAGCTGCCAGCAGGAGAGCAGGGCACAGAGCAGGGCACAGAGCTGCAGGGGCAGCACTGCTCAGAGGAGCCCTGCACTGCTGTCCTCTCCTGCAGCGGGTGCAGCACCGGGTGATGGCACCAACCAAAACACATCAATGCACCATCAATGCCAATCAATAATCTGTAAGGCCAGCTGAGGCCAGTTTGGAGGCTGATCCATGATAATTCTGCCTCAGCTGTTAGGCTTGGACACGTTTTCCTGTAGACCTGGCATGAATTCTCAGTGTTTGTTATTGAACTTTCTGTAGACCTGGAATGAATTCTCAGCGTTCACCTTTGTTGATTAAACTTTCTGTTGTTGTCAAAAGTCACCTGCTCAATGAATGTGACACCTGTGGAGGGGAGGCAGAAGGCTGAAAAATGACAAATTATTTTGTTATTTACCTGTGGCTGTTCCTAAATCTGGTTCCCCTGACTGATGGAGAATTGTCATTAAATAGCAGAGATGAAAGGTTCACTGCCCAGGCCTCAGCCTCCTGTGCTGTAGAAGGGGCTCAGTGCAGTTTTCCCCTCTCCAGCCACTGAGGAAAGCCCAGGCACTGCAGAATTGTGTGGCTGCCTCTACCCAAGGGTTCCTCAGACCTGGCAGTGATTTAGGAGCAGTTCCAGGGTGAAGCTCCTCAGGAGGGCTGTGCTTTGAAGCTGGAGTGGCTTTGGAGGGGATGCTGAGAGGTGCAGTGCCAGTTTGCCCCCCAGGTGTGCCAGTGCCAGGGCATTGTCCCCCTGCCCTCAGATCAGCGTTCAAACCTCAGTGCCCTCCAGCAAGATAAAAAGGGATTGCATTTTTCCAATAGTGAAGTCATCTGTGACTCATTTTGATCATGTCTGGTTAAAAATAGATTCAGTTTCTTCGTAATAAACTATTTTAAATCTGATTGTATTCCCAAATATTCCTTTACAAGTTGCATTTTCAAAGCCATTTCTGCTTGTTAATAACGCAACTCTTCCATTTCTGTTTGTAATTTATTATTATTTGAAGTCATTTCCTTGTTTGTGACTCATGGCATTATGAAAAGGTGTTCTGGAAATTAACTGTGTCTTGCTTAGCACAGGTTTGTGTTTGGGTGGTGGGGATGCCTTCGGTTTGCTGAGCCCCAAAGGAGCAGTCAGAGGGGTGGCTCAGGGCTCTGACAGGAGCTGTGCAGACTCTGCCATGCCCAGAGCCAGCAGCAGGAACTGCACAGCAGCACAGTCAGTCTGTGCACTGAACGTGTGTTTCAGTTCTGTCCACTTTTGTCACTCTGTCCCCTCATTACACAAATGGCACTTCTGGGCTGGGTTTCTGCTCTCTGGGCAAGTTCTTCCTTTCTGTGTTTTTTCCTGGCCATTTTGCCTGCCTGGAATATTTCCACTGCTCTGTGCTCCCAGGGAATTCCTCTGTCCTGGGCTCTCCTCAGAGCCCCTGGACTTTTTACAGGAGTGTGGAGGGACAGGACACAGGGAATGGTTCAAACTGAAAGAGAGTGAGTTAAGATTAGAGATTGGGAACTGGGAATTGTTCCCTGGCAGGGTGGGCAGCCCTGGCACAGGTGCCCAGAGCAGCTGTGGCTGCCCCTGGATCCCTGGCAGTGCCCAAGGCCAGGCTGGACATTGGGGATGGGATGGGATAATGGCATGGGATGGGATGGGATAATGGGACAGATACATATGGCATGGCATGGCATGGCACAGCATGAGCTGTAAGGTCCCTTCCAGCCCAGGCTGTTCTGTGGCTCTGTGAGTCACTGGAGGCTGATTCCCCCTTGTTCCCTCCCAGCCTTTAACTGCAGTGGACAAATGCCTGTTGTGCTGCCAGTGTTGGCACACGTGCAGGGCAGTTGAACTCCCGTCCAGCTCTCCATGCAAGAGGGACAAAGCCAGGCCTGGTGGCAGCAGCAGCACTGCCCGTCCCTGGTGTGGCTGCAGGGCTGGGCACCTGTCCCTGCTCTGAGGGTCCCTCTGCCCTTGTCCCCAGCTCTGTCCCCAGAGCAGCAGGGACCGGCTGCTGTCCCCAGCTCTGTCCCCAGAGCAGCAGGGACCGGCCGCTGTCCCCAGCTCTGTCCCCAGAGCAGCAGGGACCGGCCGCTGTCCCCAGCTCTGTCCCCGGAGCAGCAGGGACCGGCTGCTGTCCCCAGCTCTGTCCCCAGAGCAGCAGGGACCGGCTGCTGTCCCCAGCGCGGTGCCCGGGGAGCTCCTGCCCACCCCGATGCCCCCGTGCCCCGTCGGCTGCCCGGCCTGCCCGGCCTCCAATCCAGGCTCTGCTTTTCCTTTTGGAGTGAACCTGTCAATACTGCAGGCGTTGGCATTTCCAGGGAAGCGCTGTCGAACGGAGCTGCCAATCACACTGCAGGATTTGTTTTGTAACATTCCTTTCAGCTTTAATTACTGCTAATTCAGAACCAAAGAGCTGCGCCGTGAGCAATGTATTTGTCATTTCTGCGAGTGAGGGTTTAGGGAAACATTCCCAAAGGGCAGATCCATTATTCCGTGCTGGAACGAGGGAGGCAGACAGGCACAGGCAGCGTTTTGAGCAGCCGGGCTGTCAGGGGTGAGGCAGGCTGGGTGTACAGCTGGGCTGGGAGAGCAGATTCGCAGTGACTCCAGCAGAACAATGTGAAAAACAGATCCTGATGGAGATTGCTGTGGGGCTTTTGGTGCTGCGCTTCCAAAATCCATCTTTATAAACCATGTGTCCATCTAAGATACATGTCAAGACAATGCATGATGCTTCCTTTCTCTTACAGGCTTGGTACATTTATTTTCTCAAAGATTTACCAGATTTCAGCTGTTGTGCTTTTGTTTGAATCAAAAATAATGGAAAGTATTATTTAATTCTGCAAAATCCAGTTAGACTGGGAAGACTGCTTCTTTTGTTTTACTGCTATGAAACATAATTTATAAATGTTTACAAATAATCAGCAGAAACCTGATTTCTGAAATGTATTGTGCATCTTTGGCACTGTGTTCCCCCTCAGCAGGCAGAGACAAAGGTCTGAAGGTGACTGTCACCCTGCCTGTCCCCTTCTCTCTGTCTGGGCTGCACATATTTCTGCTTAGGGGTCAATGGGTGCTCGAGGTTTCCCTGGGCAAGGAGGGGTCTGGTGATGCTGGGACTGAGGAGAAATCAGCAGCAGAAAGCCACAAGGCACTAGGAAGAAAACATGGAAAACTTCAGTTAACAACTTCAGTTCCTTTTCTTTCATATGAGGAAAAATAATACAGTGTAAAAATTATTTATCAAAATAATGCATTCATTTCTGAGTGGGTGGTAGTGCTGGGTTAGCTGACAAAGTTCATTCTGTCTGACTAAGCTTGAATAGGGCAAACATTAGCATAGAGAAACAGTCAAAATTTCTAAAAACCAAATTTAGAAAAATCCATGAAAATTAGCAACGCTATTAAGCAACAGGAGAATATAAGGCCAAAAAAAAAGAAAAGAAAAATAAGAAAAGCATGCAGGCAATCACTACAAGCATGACAGTCTGTTTTGGACTAGTTAAGAACCACTTGAGTTGGCCAACTAAATAATTTAAGGTAGTATAGAGTGTCTGCCCAAGTAGAACTGGTAACTCTCATAGAAATCAAAACCCGGGGAATCCCAGCCCCTGCCTTGGCCCAGCTGCCCTGGCCCTGGGCACTCACCCACCTTTCCCAGCCCCGGGCACTCACCCACCTTTTCCAGCCCTGGGCACTCATCCACCTTTGCCAGCCACACCTTTGCCAGCCCCGGGCACTCACACACCTCTGCCAGCCCCACCTTTGCCAGCCCTGGGCACTCCCCCATCCCTCCCAGCCCTGGACCCTCACCCACCTTTGCCAGCCCTGGGCATTCACCCACCTTTGCCAGCCCTGGGCATTCACCCACCTTTGCCAGCCCCACCTCTGCCAGCCCTGGGCACTCACCCACCTCTCCCAGCCCTGCTCCCCCGGGTCCCTTCAGCCAGGGCTGCCCAATGTCTCTGCTCCAGAGGAAGCCCCCCTGCCCTGAGAGCCCCAGCTGCCCCTGGCATTGCCACGGGGTTCTGCAAAGGGACCAGATCCCTCCTGGCTGTTCTGGGAATGCACAGCTGCCCTGGCTGGAGCCTCAGGTGTGTTGGAGATGTGTTGGGTGCCTCCACTGGAGCTTGTTGGCAGGAAAGAGTGAGCCAAGGGACACTGTTCCTGTGGCCTTGTCAGTGAGGAGTGTCACCCGCAGTGTCACCCGCAGTGTCACCCTCATCCCACCCAGCTTTGCAGCCGGGGGATGCTGGGGCCAGGAGAAACCAGGACAGAGAATGAATGTCCCAGTGGTGTGATCAGATATCAGCCTGAGCATCTGAGAGCATCACCGAGTGGAGGTGAGGCTGTGTGAGAGACAGGCAGCAACACTCACCCAGGAACAGTCAGAGAACACAAGGTGAGGCTGTGTGTGTGTGAGACAGCAGCATTCACACAGGAACAGTCAGAGAACACAAGGTGAGGCTGTGTGAGAGACAGGCAGCAGCATTCACACAGGAACAGTCAGAGAACACAAGGTGAGGCTGTGTGTGTGTGTGACAGACAGCAGCACTCAGCCAGGGATGCTCAGAGGGGCACCAGGGGACTGAAGCTGCAGCAGGGGCTGCTCTGGGAGCCAGCACAGGAGGGGAGGCTGGGCTGCAGGGCTGGGCTGCAGGGCTGGATTGGGCTGCAGGGCTGGGCTGCAGGGCTGGGCTGCAGGGCTGGATTGGGCTGCAGGGCTGGGTTGCAGGGCTGGGCTGCAGGGCTGGGCTGGGTTGCAGGGCTGGGCTGCAGGGCTGGGCTGCAGGGCTGGATTGGGCTGCAGGGCTGGGCTGCAGGGTTGGATTGGGCTGCAGGGCTGGGCTGGGCTGCAGGGTTGAGCTGCAGGGTTGAGCTGCAGGGTTGGGCTGCAGGGCTGGGCTGCAGGGCTGGGCTGGGCTGCAGGGCTGGGCTGCAGGGCTGGGCTGCAGGGCTGGGCTGCAGGGCTGGGCTGGGCTGCAGGGCTGGGCTGCAGGGTTGAGCTGCAGGGTTGGGCTGCAGGGCTGGGCTGCAGGGCTGGGCTGGGCTGCAGGGCTGGGCTGCAGGGTTGGGCTGCAGGGCTGGGTTGGGCTGCAGGGCTGGGTTGCAGGGCTGGGTTGCAGGGCTGGGTTGCAGGGTTGGATTGCAGGGTTGAGCTGCAGGGCCGGGCTGGCCAAGGCTCTTTGCACGGCAGGCACTCAGCAATGATAGCTGACATTCCACAGGGCATCCAGGGCAATTTAGGATATTAGGGAGGAAAAGAGGACAGCTAATGAGCAGAAGACTCTGGGGGAAATGGAAATGCAGTGCTGGCTGATACATATGCAGGAAATGCCTTCTGTGTGCTCGTGTGTCCAGGGACACAGTCATCACATTTATGTACAACTGGTGCTCAGACCTACTTTAACAAAATAATTTAGTACACTGTAAATACCCCATAAGTCGTTTTTAGAAGCAGCTCAATATTGTTCATCACACACCAGAAGCCTGAGTGGTGTCTGTGTTTGAGTGAGGTGTTTGAGCTCATGTTCTTAGAGCAAATTCTGTTTGTCTCTTCTCACACTTTCTCTTTTTCCCCCCACTATTGCAGTTATAAATTTACATTAGGAGGGCAGAATTAAGAAGTTGTCAGCAGAGAGGGAAAGATGCATTATTTATGGTCTGATGGATTCCAGAAGCCATTAATAATGGAAATACTGGGCATATTCCCACAGAATGCCTCTTCTCACACTTAAGCTTTCCTGTAATGAGGGCTAATTACTGTGGGTACCATTAGTATCAGACTGGAATTAGGGGTGTTAAATGTGATATCATTCAAGGAAATGCAGTAAACTTAAGGTATAAATAAGCTCCTTGAAGTGCAAAACCATGTGGTGAAATACTAAAATACAAAAAAAAGCAACTCAAAATATCATGAGACTGGAAGCTAAGTCAAAATACTGATGTACAGATGACTCTGTTTTTAACAAATCTCAGTTCATGTGTGGTATCATTAAAGACAACCACATGCCTTCCCAGAATGTGACGTGATTATTGTCTTTGTGTTTTAAGACCTTGGTTTTAATTCTTGTTATTTTTCAATTAGGCAGTAGTGTTGCTTAATTAGCACTATTTACCTTCAAGTTTTACACATTTTAGCATGGCCTGACAGCAGCAGTGTGTTTTTCTAAGGAGACATGTTTTATCTGCCTTACCCGTGCTTGATGTTTGTATCATTTTTCCATGTTGGTGAACATTTATTGTAGCATGCAGAGTATGCAGAAACCTGCTCACTGAGATTTGCAGGTATCAGGGTCTCGAGAGGAGCTGCAGAGCAGGGCACCCTCTGTGAGACCCCTGGCCTGGCTTTGGCAGCAGGAGAGCTGCCCTGCCCTGGCCTGGGGAGATGGTGCCAGGAGCAGAGGCTGGGACAGGCAGGGTTTGGAGCTGACCCTCTCAGGAGCCCAGAGCTGAGGCTCAGAGCACAGTCCTTGAGCTGCACACACCATCCACAGCTCCCAGCAGAGATGGGCACCATCCACAGCTCCCAGCAGAGATGGGCACCATCCACAGCTCCCAGCAGAGATGGGCACCATCCACAGCTCCCCAGTAGGGATGGGCACCATCCACAGCTCCCAGCAGAGATGGGCACCATCCACAGCTCCCAGCAGGGATGGGCACCATCCACAGCTCCCAGCAGAGATGGGCACCATCCACAGCTCCCAGCAGGGATGGGCACCATCCACAGCTCCCCAGTAGGGATGGGCACCATCCACAGCTCCCCAGCAGAGATGGGCACCATCCACAGCTCCCAGCAGAGATGGGCACCATCCACAGCTCCCCAGCAGAGATGGGTACCATCCACAGCTCCCAGCAGAGATGGGCACCATCCACAGCTCCCCAGCAGGGATGGGCACCATCCACAGCTCCCAGCAGGGATGGGCACCATCCACAGCTCCCAGCAGAGATGGGCACCATCCACAGCTCCCCAGTAGGGATGGGCACCATCCACAGCTCCCCAGTAGGGATGGGCACCATCCACAGCTCCCCAGTAGGGATGGGCACCATCCACAGCTCCCAGCAGGGATGGGCACCATCCACAGCTCCCAGCAGAGATGGGCACCATCCACAGCTCCCCAGCAGGGATGGGCACCATCCACAGCTCCCAGCAGAGATGGGCCCTGCACCAGCTCACACGGAGGGGCTGGACAGGACACCTGGCTGCAGGGAGGCTCCTCACACTCACCCCCAGCCACAGCAGAGTTGGTGTGAATTAGTGCAAATCCATCATCTGCAAACCTTCCCAGAGTGTTCCAGCAAGGAGACCACTGATATATTCAACACACCCCTAAAAGCAAACTTCTGTGCTTTTAAAGGTATTTTGTGGGTTTAGAAGTCCAGTCCTAGTATGATTTTAAATCTGGTATTAATGATAGAGCTAGAACTCCAAAGTTCCCTGTTTCACAGAGCTGTCCATGTGCCAGTGCCTACAGGGGCTCCAGGAGAGCTGGAGAGGGACTGGGGACAAGGGATGGAGGGACAGGACACAGGGAATGGCTCCCAGTGCCAGAGGGCAGGGATGGATGGGAGATTGGGAATTGGGAATTGTTCCCTGGCAGGGTGGGCAGCCCTGGCACAGGGTGCCCAGAGCAGCTGTGGCTGCCCCTGGATCCCTGGCAGTGCCCAAGGCCAGGCTGGACATTGGGGCTGGGAGCACCTGGGACAGTGGGAGGTGTCCCTGCCATGGCAGGGGTGGCTCTGGGGGGGTTTGGGGTCCCTTCCACCCAAACCATTCCATGGTTCTGTGAATGAGAACAGGCCATTGCTAATCATGGAAATAAATCAGAGGTTCCTCTCCAGAGGAGGCAGCTGTCGAGGGTGAGTTTCATTAGGTGTCTCAGGGGTTTTGGTAAATACTGGCATTTTAATGAGTTTGGTTTGGAAATGAGCAAAGCTGACAAGTGTGTTGCTCGTGAGGTAAAGTGAACTATTCCTGTATTTTCCCCAAGCTCCCTCACCATTTGTTGCAGCCTTCCTTTCCAACAAACAGTGTACCTGAATCACTCTAAATAGTGATTTTGGGTTTTAACTCCCCTTCAGTGAGCCACAATCTTGAACGTTTGCAGGATTTGATCACTGCTCTTCAAAACAGCAAATCAAGCGTTGCTCCTGCTGATTTTTGTCTGTATGAGTACACGAGTTGTGTTCTGTTCTGTTGAACTCAAACAGGCTGGAATGACAAACCAAGTGTAAGTGAAGGTCTAGAACAGCATTGTAGCTTAGTTCTGTGGTCACGTTTAATGGTGGTTTACACAGTGTATATTTAAAGAAAAATATTCCCATGGTCTTAATATTTAGAATCTGTGGGCACGGGCAGGAGTTTGGAACCTTGTGTAACAGGGGAGCTTTGTGCTCCCTCCCACGGGCCCATCTGTGAGCGCTGAGCTGCAGCACCCTGGGCGTGCAGGGATGACAGGCTGTGCTGGGAGTGCTGCTGCTGCTGCTGCTGCTCCAGGGCTGAGCGTCCCTGAGGATCTGCTCCAGGATCCCCCGAGTTCAGAGAGAGCCCAGCCTGTGCTTGGGCAGACCTGACCTGCCCATCGGGCAGCACGGCGGCTGCAGCAGCAGCAGCTCTGGGCACAGCCCTGCCTGGCAGGGTGGCTCAGCCCTGGCTGCTCAGCTGGGCACCTCCAGGGCACCCAAAGAATTCCTCACACAGCTCCCAGGGCGTGAGCCAGGTTTGGAGCACGCTGTAAATGTACCCTCGGATGGATCAGCTGCAGGTAAATATGAAAGATCACTGGATGAGTTCAGTTCTGCACCTACAAAGGGGTAATTTGAGATAAGGCTAAGTTTGTTTAACCTGAGATGCCAGCTGGGATGAAATGCAAGGTGTGCAAAAGCTTTCATTTCGTGGTTGTCATCGTTATATGGCTTATGTCACACATCCAGAATCACAGGGTGGCACAAGGGTTTGGGTTGGAAGGGACCCTAAAGCCATGGGCAGGGTCACCTTCCACTAGCCCAGGTTGCTCCAAGCCCCATCTAACCTGGCCTTGACATTTGAATTTATTATGTCAGAAGATCTCTCTTGTTTTGACTCACAGATTGCATCTGGGCCCTCGTAGTATGTTAATGATTATTGTAGCTGTTTGCTTTGCCTTTTGGCTTCCTCTGATACATGGAACATATTTTTAACTCCTATTCATCATGCACAGAGCTCTGTCTTCAACTCAGTCATACACAGCCCATGTCATACTTATTTATACCCCAGTCAGCTCTGGCAGGCTGTAAGTGCTGCAGGCAAATGAGAGAAGTTGGGGCTGTATGTGGCTCTAACTCAGTCCTTATATGCACATTAATTACCTCACTCTTGGCTTCCACTCTGCTTTTTCTCCAGAGCAGAGATCCCAGCACAGAGCTGGGATTTTCCGCTGGCAAGCCCTGCTTAGTTTCAGAATTCCCTGCTGCTAACAGGATCAGTGGATTGGACACATTTAAACCTTGCTGGGGGCTGTGCTGGACTCAGGCAGCAATGTGGGGTCGTGCCCATGGCCAGGGCCACCAGGGACCCTCAGCAGGGCTGTGGGCACAGCTCTGAGAGCTTCACTTCTGCAGGGTGTGGGGACAGACAGGGCCTCTCAGACCTGGCATGAGCCAGGAACACCGAGCACGTCACCAAAGTGACTGTAAGTTGGATGAGTTTCTGCATGGTGGGATGGATAAACTGCAGGTGAAGGGCTTGCCAAATGATGAGATCTGTTAACTGTGTGAATCCATAATGATGAGATCTGTTAATTATCCGTCAGAAGGAAGCCACTGCTGAGCTCATGTGCATCAATAGCTTGCTGGTGTCTGCCAGAACACGGGTGGCTTTGTGAAAAATCCTTGGGAATAAAACATGCACTAAAAGAAAGCAGACCAATGAGCCCGTTTCCACTGGGGGCTGACTGACACCACACACTCTGTTTTGCCCAAAGCCCGAGCAGTCTGGCTGGGGCACAGCACTGCAGCCCCCTCCTCTGACTCCACAGAAATCCCTCGTGGTGGCCTTGAGTGAAGTGTCACAGTCCTGTGTGGCCTGCAGGACAGTGGCCTAAGGAAGGGGACAAGCCAGGAGTCTGGGAGCTGAAGGAAGAAACAATGAAAGATGTAACAGAAGAATTTCTTGCTGATGAACGTGTAGGTGCAGCCCACGGCTTTACTGGAACGGGGAAGGGCAGCTCTGCACCAAGGCAGCTCCTCTGGGCAGGTGAGCAGCCTCTGGGTGTGTAACCAGGATCGTGCTGGGAAACTCTGCTTTGCCACTGAAAAATATCAAAGCAGTTTAATGTGCATCATTATCAAATCTGTATTGGGTGAATGAATGGTATTTTGACACTAGTGCATGGAATACTGTCACAGCTCATGTCACAGTTGAGATGGCCACAATACCCAGAGTGTCACCACACACTTCAGAAAGCTTCAACCCGTACACAGTGACACCAAACCACACCAGAAGGCAACAAGCCTCTGTCCTTGTTGGTGTGTCAGCCCAGCCTTTTATCCCTGATGTCCACACACTGCACCTGTGTGCCCTCTGCTCCCTGGCTGGCTGCTCAGCACACCTGGGCACTCCATGGCTCAGTGCTGCTCACCTGGGCACTCCATGGCTCAGTGCTGCTCACCTGGACACTCCATGACTGTCAGTGCTGTCAGTGCTGCTCACCTGGGCACTCCATGGCTGTCAGTGCTGCTCACCTGGGCACTCCATGGCTGTCAGTGCTGTCAGTGCTGCTCACCTGGGCACTCCATGGCCGTCAGTGCTGCTCACCTGGGCACTCCATGGCTGTCAGTGCTGCTCACCTGGGCACTCCGTGGCTCACTGCTGTCAGTGCTGCTCACCTGGGCACTCCATGGCTCAGTGCTGCTCACCTGGGCACTCCATGGCTCACTGCTGTCAGTGCTGCTCACCTGGGCCCTCCATGGCTCAGTGCTGCTCACCTGGGCACTCCATGGCTCACTGCTGCTCACCTGGGCACTCCATGGCTGTCAGTGCTGCTTACCTGGGCACTCCGTGGCTCACTGCTGTCAGTGCTGCTCACCTGCTTCTCACAGCTGCACCACTGGGGATGGGCTGGGCCACAGCCCCACTCCCAATCACCCCAAACTGTGTGCTACAGGATACAAACCAACTTTTCTATTTTCTATTACTGAAAATACTTTTTTTTTTTCTCCAGAATTGAAAGCACCATTAGGCTTTCTTATTTCCTCAGTTGTTATTTTTTTTTTTTTTTGTATTCCTGCTTTGGTAATTGTACTCTTGAATATCCAGATTCCTTCTACTGAAAACCAACAGGATTTTATGATACTGACTATGATGGACTGTAAAATCCTACAGGTAATTTATTTTTTCATTTCTAGTATATGCAATATGATAAATTACTATATATAAATACAAGACAAGAAGTTATGTTCCTTTATATTGGCATAGAAAGCACTTTATGAATGTTTTATGTGTCTCATTTAGCAATATGCATATAATACAAACCCTACTGGAAAGAATGTATTGGTGAATCCTTTCTGAAACAGGGAAGTATCTGGCTGTGTGAAGGAGAGAATAAACCCAGCGGAACTGTTCTTAATTTTATTTTTTGCTTGATAATTGCCACACCAGCAATGGGGGTTTTTCCCCCCCACAATATTCACTAATTCCCCACAATTCTGGGGGAATTGAGTAATGCCTGTAGTTCTGCATCTTGTGAATCGTGTTCTGTACTTTCATCTCTAACAGTTTTGAGTCTGGATCGTCGTGCTGCTGTTCGCTCCCTGGTTCAGCGGCCTCTGTGGTCACTCCTTTCTGCGAGGTGCAGAAGCTGCGCCCTCCCTGCGCTCCCAACGCCTCCGGGGCGGCTGCGGGACCGGCCGGGTGAGCTCCGGGCACGGGGCAGTGCCGGGATCTCGGTGTGCTCTGAGCAGTGCCGGGATCTCGGTGAGCTCCGGGCACGGGGCAGTGCCGGGATCTCGGTGAGCTCTGAGCTCTGAGCAGTGCCGGGATCTCGGTGTGCTCTGGGCACGGGGCAGTGCCGGGATCTCGGTGCGCTCTGGGCACGGGGCAGTGCCGGGATCTCGGTGCGCTCCGGGCACGGGGCAGTGCCGGGATCTCGGTGCGCTCTGGGCACGGGGCAGTGCCGGGATCTCGGTGTGCTCTGAGCAGTGCCGGGCTCTCGGTGAGCTCCGGGCACGGGGCAGTGCCGGGCTCCCGGTGAGCTCTGAGCAGTGCCGGGCTCTCGGTGAGCTCTGAGCTCCGAGCAGTGCCGGGCTCCCGGTGAGCTCTGAGCAGTGCCGGGATCTCGGTGCGCTCTGGGCACGGGGGCAGTGCCGGGATCTCGGTGAGCTCTGAGCAGTGCCGGGCTCTCGGTGCGCTCTGGGCACGGGGCAGTGCCGGGCTCTGGGTGAGCTCTGAGCTCTGGGCAGTGCCGGGCTCTCGGTGTTCTCTCGGTGCTCTCGCTGTGCTCTCGGTGCGCTCCCAGCGCAGCAGTTCGGCGCTCCCGGCGCTGTTCCAGCACAGGGCAATGCTGTCCTCTGGCGTTCCCCGGCAGGATCGCCGGCCCCGCTGGGAGCACTGGGAGCGGCTGAGGCTGCTGTACTGGGAGCACTGGGAGAGCTGAGGCTGCTGCCCTGGGAGCACTGGGATGGGCACTGGGGAGCACTGGGGGCACTGGAGAGACTGAAGCTGCTGTCCTGGGAGCACTGGGAGCACTGGGGGCACTGGGAGCACTGGGAGAGCTGAGGCTGCTGCCCTGGGAGCACTGGGGGCACTGGGAGCACTGGGAGAGCTGAGGCTGCTGCCCTGGGAGCACTGGGGGCACTGGGAGCACTGGGGGCACTGGAGAGGCTGAAGCTGCTGTCCTGGGCTGGATAGGTGCTGTCCCCTCACACACCTGGGTTTGGGCTCTTTAGTGCCTGACAATGACATTAATGAGAGCTTTGCACGGAATTCTCATACTCTGATTATGTTTCATTTTTGCTCTCACACTAAGTGTATTTCTTTGCTCTTTTATCATGTGTTAGGAGCAGTTTTCTTATTCCTCGGGCACGACAGAGAATATTCCTTTATTTAACCCCAAAAATTTCAGTTTTCAAATAATTGTTGGAATGGCAGAAAAAAACACAAGGCAGCTGCTCTTAATTAATCCATCTTAGAAGATATTTCAGAAAAATGCAGGGATTTTCCTGGGTTTAGAGCCCTGTTTCTGCGCTGAAGGCAGGCAGGTGAGCACCCGTGGCACACCTTGGCTTCCCCGAGGGTGTCAGAGGATGTGAGCCCACCCACCGTGCTGTGTCCCCAGCCCTGGGCACAGAGCCATGGGGGAGAGTTCTGGAAATTCGCTTGATCCATGGGATTCTCGCTCTGGAGCTGAGAGGCTGCAGCAGCACAGGCACTGCAGCTAAAATAGACTTGGCAGGTGTCCTGTGAGCAGCACTGAGGGGAGCTTGGCACGGCCAAATGAAGTGCTATAAAATGATTCAAATCTACAACAATCATTCCTCTTGGTGAAACACCTTGCTGAAGCATGGCTAAGGTGATTTGTCTAGGAAATCATTTGCTTCACAAAATATTTTTGAGGTTTAAAGGCATTCAACCGGGCAGAACAAAGGCAATTTTTTTCTGTTGCTTAATTTGGAAAGTGCTGAGGGAAGGGCAGCAGAGTGCCAAAGAGCAGCAGGCTGGGCACGGGGGAGCGTGGAGGTGGGGCTGTGCCTTGGCTCCTGACTCAGCACCCACGGTGGCTCCCAGCAGGGCTGTGCTCCATAAATAACTGTGCCCTCTGCCCTCTGCTCCGGGCCAGGGCTCAGAACATCTGGCAGCAGGCCCTGGGCAGGCAGGCCCTGGCAGGACACAGCACCGGCCCCTCTGTGGTCTAGGTGGGCATGGGGAGAGCTGGGCACGCTCTGCTGGCTCCCTGAAGACAAGGGGCATTGCTTTGCTCCGTTTTGCACTTCTAAAATTAGTGTGTCTGTATGTGAGGCTCTGTCCTGCCTCACTGTGCAGGTGTGTTCCAGCTGATCCTCTCAGCACACGACCACTGAACAAGTGCCTGGAAATGGAGGGGAATTTTCATCAGCTTTCAGGGAAAATGCACTATGATTTAGTGTATATATAATATATTTTATAGCATATATAATACTACAGACAGTATTAATCTATCTCATAATGAGAGGTGGTTCCAGACCCCACAGCTGTGGCCAGACAGGTCTGATGTTCAGTGAAAGTTAGTATATTAAACAGAACAACTGAAATAATAATTTTACCATGTTTACTTCACTCTCTCAGAGAAAATAAACCAGAACAGCACGTCAAACAGCACATGGGAATGGAGAAAGCAGGAGGGGAAAATGAAAAGGGACATCCCAGCAAAGGCAGCTGTGTTTGCTGTGGAAAGGTCTCCCCTGGGTGTCTGTAAGGTGTGGGTGGGTCTGTCCCTGTGCTGGGGGCACTGATTCACTCTGTGTGTCCCAGCATGGCCCAGCTGCCCCAGGCACACCCAGTCACCGGGTTTAGGGAGTGACAGGGAGCTCTGCAGGGACACCAGCTGACCTTCCTGGCACCACTGCCAGCGCTGCGAGGGTGCTTAAAGTGTCCTTTTCCTTCTGAAATGACTTCTGATTTCTCTGTCCCTGGGGACATCAGAACTTCCCTCTGTGCCTGTGTCCTGCCCTCAGCATCTTCCCAAGGCAGCCCCAGGACTTTGGCTCGTGGACCCCTCTTGATGTGGTGACTAAAGCACTAACAGAGTTCCATAAAAACGACACCAAACACCAACTAAGCTGAGATTTTTTGTTGCTATTTTGCTGCCTGGATTAACAGCAGCAAGGAAGCACAGTGCTGCTGATGGGAGCCATCGTTTATCACCATTTCTGGCAAGTCTCTGCTTGACACAGTTGGGTCTCAGCCCTTTGAGTACACTGAGAATTCAGCTTCAGTCGCAGCAGAGAAGCTGTGTGGATTCCATTGGATCAGGCATGCTTCAGTCTGTCAGCAATTTGGGAAACCACAGGCTCTTTCCAGAAAGCATTGGTAAAAATAAACATGTTATTTGTACATATTTGCATTGGGATGCATTTGGATCGGTATTTGCATGGGGAAGGGCGTAGGCAGAGCTCAGGCAGTGATCCTGCCCCGTCTACTCTGCCCTGGTGACGCACACCCGGGGGGCCGTGCCCAGTTCTGGGCTCCTCAGGACAGGAAAGCCAAGGAGCTCCTGGAGAGGGTCCAGCAGAGGCCACCGAGGTCATTTTGGGATGGAGCATCTCTGAGATGAGCACAGACTGTGGGAGCTGGGCCTGGCCAGGCTGGGCAAGGGAAGGCTGAGAGGGGACCCCGCCAGCCCCTCCAAATCTGCCCAGGGGCTGCCAGAGGCCGGTGCCAGGACAAGGAGCACGGGCCAGGAGCTGAACCACAGCGAGTTCCACCCAGCACGGGGAAGAACTTCTCTCCCTGGAGGGGCAGAGCCCTGGAGCAGCTGCCCAGGGAGGGGCTGGGGTCTCCCTCTGCAGAGCCATTGCAAACCCTGCTGTGTCCTGTGGCCCTGCTGCAGGTGGCCCTGCCTGGGCAGGGTTGGGCTGGGCGATCCCAGAGGTGCCCCAGGCCCAGCTGTGCCTGAGCCATTCCTGAGGGACCCAGAACCCCTTGGTGATGGTGATTCCAAAGCACCCAGAGCCCTTTGGTGATGGTGATTCCAAAGGACCCAGAGCCCCTTTGGTGATGGTGATTCCAAAGGACCCAGAGCCCTTTGGTGATGGTGATTCCAAAGCCCAGCTCTGCTGGCCCTGAGCCATTCCTGAGGGACCCAGAGCCCCTTGGTGATGGTGATTCCAAAGGACCCAGAGCCCCTTGGTGATGGTGATTCCAAAGCCCAGCTCTGCTGGCCCTGAGCCATTCCTGAGCGACCCAAAGCCGGCAGCGGCCCCCATGGCGGGGGCGGGGCTCACCTGACAGCCCCGCCCCCTGCACGGCCCCGCCCCGCGGGTGCCGGAGCGCGGCTCGGCCGCCAGGTGGCGCCAGGTGCCGGTCCCGCCCCCAGCCCGGCCCCGCCCTTCCCAGGCAGACCCCGCCCCTCCCGGCCGCGCCCCGCCCCGTTCGGGGGTCGCCCCCGCCCCGTCCCACGCACGTGCCCGGTAGCGGGGCGGGGCCGTGACGCCATGGCCGGCGGCGGGGCGGGGCTGTGACGTCAGGCGCGGCGGCGGCGGGCGCTCCGTGAGGTCACGGCCCAGCGGCCCGGCCCAGCGGCCCGCCGGCGGGGAGCGGCGGGAGCATGGCCGAGCCCGGGGCGGCGGCGGCGGGGGACGCGGCGGGGGCGCCGCCGCCGCGGGTGGGCGCGTGGGTTCCGGTGCTGGTGGAGCAGATGGTGAACGACACGCTGGTGGTGACGCTGAGCTGCGGGGAGCGGCGCTTCACCGGCGTGCTGCTGGACTGCTCCAAGAGGTGCGGCCGGGGATGGGGGCACCGGGACCGCGGCGGGGAGCGGGGCCGGGGCGGCGGGGCCGCGGCGCCCCCGCGCCCTTTGTTCGGCCGGGCGGGACAAAGCGGCGGGGTCGGGACCGGCCCGGGGGCACGCGGCGGGGGAGGAGCGGTGCCCCCGGACCGGCCGGACCGGCCGCCGCCCCGCACGTGGCCCCGAGGAGCGCGTCCCGGCCCCGGGGCCGGACCCCCGGCCCTTCCGGCCGCAGCTCCCGCGCCAGTCGCTGCCCTCGCCGGCCTCTCTCCCCGCGCGGAGCTCCCCGAGCTCCCCCTGCCGAGCCCCCCCACGTCCCGGCAGGGCCCCGGGGCCGGGCGGCGGTTCCGGGGGGTCCCGCGGCTGTTCCGGGGGTCCCGCCCGGCCCCGGCGCTGCCCGAGTTCTGCGGAGCCGAGCGGGGCATCTCGGAGCGGGGCCGCGGGCTGGGCTCTGCGCCGCGGGCACCTCGTGGTCACTCACACCTGCCCGGCTCTGGAGGTGGCCGTGCTCGCGGCTGTCCCGGGCAGGGCCGGCTGTCCCGGGCAGGGCCGGCTGTCCCGGGCAGGGCCGGCTCTCCGGGGCTGTGCGCGGTGCCGGCCGTGGTCCTGTGAGGAGCAGGTTTGCTGTGGGTGAGGGACAGATCCGTGCTGCGTGGGAGCACAGCAGCCTCACCTCTCTGATCCATCCTAGGAGATGTGCGGAGCAGGAGTTCTGAGCTTCATTTTGTCCTTTATTTAGTTTCACGTGGCTATCCCGGAAAATTGGAGTCAGATTTTCAAACGCATTCAGGCACCTAATGCTGTGCAGAGTCCATAAGCCCACCCTGGAGTCTGGTCCCAGCCTGAGCAGTTGGTGTCCCTCGAGCGCCCCAAACCATCTCTTTCTGCCTTCTCACGTTTCAGTTATTTTCCTCTGCAGTGACACTTCTTTCACCTGGTTTTTTTCACCCTAACCTTGCTTCATTATTTTTCTTCATCTTGTTTCCTCCCTTTGCTCCTAGTGGGTCCAAGAAACAACCAGATGGGTGTTTTTCCCAGGCTTTAAGGCAGCTCTGCAGCCCGGTGCTGCCGCAGCCCTGTGGGTGGTGACACCGGATGGGAGGCAGTGGATGCCCTCTGAGCGCTGGGGCTGTCCCGAGGGTCGGTGCTGGTTCTGGGGCTGTCCCGAGGGTCAGTGCTGGTTCTGGGGCTGTCCCGAGGGTCGGTGCTCGTTCTGGGGCTGTCCCGAGGGTCAGTGCTGGTTCTGGGGCTGTCCCGAGGGTCGGTGCTCGTTCTGGGGCTGTCCCCGAGGGTCAGTGCTGGTTCTGGGGCTGTCCCCGAGGGTCAGTGCTCGTTCTGGGGCTGTCCCGAGGGTCAGTGCTGGTTCTGGGGCTGTCCCCGAGGGTCAGTGCTGGTTCTGGGGCTGTCCCCGAGGGTCAGTGCTCGTTCTGGGGCTGTCCCCTGGTGCTGCACCCTGCCCATGGTGGTGCTGAGGGCTGGCTGGCCTGCGCTGGGCATGGTGGGCAGGGAGGGGTGGTGGCCAGCACAAGGGGAGAGCCATGGCCTGTGCTGGTGGCTCTCAGGAGGGGACTCTGTGTGAGGCAGGACCCTGGGGACTTGGAGCGAGCCCTGCAGTCATCCCAGGCCTGGGGCGTGGAGAGGAGGAGAGATCTCGTTCATCTACAGCAGAACACAGGAGCTGGCCTGGCAGTGGCTGGAAGGTGAAGGTCAGGATGAGTCCCACACAGCAGGAGTTTATCCACTTGGTGCAGTGGGTGTGTGGCAGAGCTGTTTCTCCTGCTGCTGCCTGGCTGATGGAGCTGTGTCCCACCTGTGCAGGGGTCACCCATGCTCTGCCTGTACCCCCTGGCAGATGGGGCTGGCAGGAGAGGAGCCACCAGAGCAGGTTGTTGGACCTGCATTGAAACAGGAGATTACCCCAAAAAGGAAGGAGGGCCAGTATGGTGATTGTTCAGCTTTCTTTTTGGTTTAAAGTGGTTTCAGCATCACACAGTAGATGAGTCTGTTTAACTTAGTTGTGGCTGCTCCATCTCTGAAAGTGTTCAAGGTCAGCTTGGACAGGGCTGGGAGCAGCTTGTCTGATGAATGACATCCCACCTCGGGCAGGAGAATTGGAACTCCTGGATGATTTCTAAGGTCCCTTCTAACACAGACAATCTGTAATGCCTCGTTTACTTCTCCTGAGCTGTAGTGAGTGCTGTGGGGAGCTGAGCAGGAGGGAGGCCTGCCACCCTGAGCACCCAGGGCACCCCTGGCCATCCAGGTCCCGGCTGGACGCCTCTGGTGTTTTGCCAAAAGGCAGGTGCAGGTTTGAACCCCAAACTGCCTGCCTGGGTGTGCAAGGGCTCAGCCCATGGGCAGCAGAAATACCTGCCTGTGCCCAGCCTGTCCCCTGCTTGTGCCCCTGTCTCTCCCCTGCCTGTGTCCTGCTTGTGCCCGTGCCCATCCCCTGCCCTGCCTGTGCCCTGCCTGTCCCCTGCTTGTGCCCCTGTCTCTCCCCTGCCTGCCCCTGCTTGTGCCCGTGCCCATCCCCTGCCTGTGCCATGCCTGTGCCTTTCTGCCCCCTGTGCCTTTAGGAATGGGGGGATGTTGGGAGCAGTCATGCCTGACCTTCCAGCTGCTGGGGAATTATTTGCAGAAGCAGTGCTCGTGTCCCTTCCTGCCCCAGCCTGGATGATGCAGCAGCACCAGGGCCTGCCCAGTGACTGGCAGTTATTTGCCTCCAGTAAACTGGCTGTGCTCAGAGTGAGCTCCATAGTGTGCATGCTCAAGTAGAGATTGAAATGCTGCTACTGTGTTTCTGATAACAAGATTTGGTAGTTTTGCTACAGTTGACCTTACTTTAAAAGTTGGGTTTTAGTTCTGCAGGGGTATAAATAAAGGAGGATGGCATCTCCTGTATCAAGCAGAGACTGGATTGAGGTAACCACGTCCAGTTGGCTGCAGCTGTCCCAGAAAGGGGGATTACAAGCTGGGTGAAATCCCATCAGCAGTATTTCCTGCTGCTTTAATCACAGAATCCCAGAATGGCTTGGATTGCAAAGGACCTTAAAGCTCATCCTGTTTCACCCCCTGCCATGGCAGGGACACCTCCCACTGTCCCAGGTGCTCCCAGCCCCAATGTCCAGCCTGGCCTTGGGCACTGCCAGGGATCCAGGGGCAGCCACAGCTGCTCTGGGCACCTGTGCCAGGGCCTGCCCACCCTGCCAGGGGACAATTCCCAATTCCCAATCTCCCACCCATCCCTGCCAGGGAACAATTCCTGCCCAGTATCCCATCTAACCCTGCCCTCTGGCCGTGGGAAGCCATTCCCCCTTGTCCTGTCCCGACAGGCCCTACTGAGAAGTTTGTCCCCATCTTTCTGACAGGCCTCCCTGCTGAGGTGGTGCCTGGCACAGGCTGACAGCAGGGGAGGGCAGTGGCCTGGGCTCTGTGGGCACGTTCTGTGGCACAGAGGCTGTGCCCAGCCCAGTGGGACGTCAATGCTGCAGGCACAAACCATCCTGTGAGTGAACCTTTGGGTGCTCCACTGCTGCCAGGTGAGGAGCTCCGTGCTGCTCTGGAGGGTTCAGTGACCTGAACAGGGGGAGTGGGCTTATGTCTACAGAGGAGCAGTTTTCTGTTGTGACCAAGTCATGCAATCTCACTGCATAAAATAACCATAATTCACAGCCATCATTTCATTCAGAAATGGCCTCCCTTTGGAGTATGAATGGTGCTGACATCCCTGTCTGGCTGTACAGACTGTACTGGCTTTCTGGGTTGTCATTTAAAGACACCTACATTCTTGGTTGTCTCTGTTTAAAAAAAGCCTCTTGGAACAAAAATATTTTGTTCCAAATTACGTGATTTCAACAGCTTAATCTTTTCCCAGTTAAACTGTCATTTAACAGCAGGTTGTTGCACTTTTTCAGTAATGGGGCAGGACTTTGGAGGCTCCTCTCCATCAGGAAACCCACGGCAGTGGCTTCGTGCTGCTCTTGGTGAGAGGTGTGGCACAGAGTGGATGCCCTCAGCTCCTCTTTAGTGCTCTCTGCAACATTTACCAAGGTGTCCCCATCTGTGACACCACCAGGACGCTCCTCCCGTGCCTCAGGAAGGGTCCTTCCTTCTGGTGGTTGGAAAGAAAGCAATGGCTGGCAAGGAGGGGAATGGGAATGTACATCCAAAACCCACTGGTATTTGGTCTGTACCTGTTCTCCATTCCTTTGGCTCCTCTTTGTGGCTCTCCTACACCACATTTTGTTATTATTAAGAAGGCCCACGTGTTTCACTGATGGTGTGATCTCTGCAGAAGTGTCTCTGGAAAGCCAAGGCAGGGACCTATCCCCAGTCAGAGTCAGTGTTTCAGGGCAGAATCTGTCCCAGTGCTGTGTTAGTGTAATATTTCTAATGCCAGGCCAAGGGCATAAATTCATACATTTGGGAGACACAAATTGTGAGTTTCAGCATTTCAGAGGATTTGCTTTTGCCAGTATCCAGGCAGGATACTGTGTCTGGGCCTTGGTGGCCTGCAGTGAGACTTGGCATTGAAGGACAGGGTATCATCATTGTTAACCCCTGCTGTTCTGGAGGAGCCGTGGGTGCCTTATGTTACCAAATACAGCTGAATATGGAGAGACTGAGGAAGGGGAGCAGAGCTGTGTCCTGCTGAACCTGTGCAAGTTATCCACCCAAGTCAGGCGTTCAGGTTTAGAATGAAAAACTGGAAAATCAGCCAAGCATCTGCAGAGAAGAAGGGCAGTTCCATAGCTCCCTAGGCTAATCCAGATCACATCCCTCCTCCGGCCTTGCCAGCCTGCTGATGCAGTAAACTGCTTTGTCGGATAAATTTACAACTCCTTAGAGCAAAACTTTGTGCAAAGAGTTCATAGAAATAGAGGTTTTGATCCCTTTGCCTTTTCTGGGAGAAGAGTAGGACACCTTGCCAGATTTCTGCACTGCTGTTATTTTTTTCAGTGGCAGAATTGGCTGCTTGATCGTAAAAGTCAAGAGAAAGTGTTGAGCTGTCAGCACTGAGGCTGTGGGATGGCAGGACCTTTTGGGTTCCCAGAGAAGCACCTTTCAAAGCTCCTGACTGTGTTTCTTTCCCTCCCCTCCTTCTCGCCCCAATTTAGGTCTGGATTGTTCTGTCTGCCATCCTCCTTCCCGAAGCACGAGGACCCCCCCGCTGGCGCCTGTGCCACCGGAGCCGCCGAGGGCAGGGAGCTGCTGAAGGCACGGGTGCCACCGAGGTCAGGGGTGCCACCGAGGGCACAGGTGCCACCGAGGGCACGGGTGCCACCGAGGGCAGGGGTGCCACCGAGGGAGATCCGGAGCCGCGGCCCGCCGAGGAGCCGCTGCCCGCCGCTGCTGCCGGCGCCGGGCAGCCTGCCGCCCTTCCCGCCCTACTTCGAGGGCGCCCCGTTCCCCCGGCCCCTGTGGCTGCGGCACACCTACAACCAGTGGGTCCCGCAGCCGCCGCCGCGGACGATAAAGAGGACGAGGAGGCGCTTGTCGCGCAACAGGGACCCGGGCAGGCTCATCATGAGCACCATCAGGCTGCGGCCCAGGCAGGTGCTCTGCGAGAAGTGCAAGAACACGCTGAACCCCGAGGATGCCGGCGCGCCGCGGCAGAACGCCAAGACCAGGAGGAAGCTGAGCGTTCAGGACAAGGAGCAGAAAAAGCACGGCGACTCTGACTACGTGGAGAAAAGGAACAAAAGAGAGAAGAGGGAGGATGATAAGTTTTCTGGGGAACTGGTGCATCGAACGCCGGTTATAAAAATATCCTACAGTACTCCGCAAGGGAAAGGTGAAGTGGTGAAAATCCCTTCCCGGGTTCATGGCTCAGTCAAACCGTTCTGTCCGGAGCCAGCGTTGCAGAACGGAGCCGGGGACCAAGAGGAGAGCGGGGACTCTGAACGGTGCCGACAAACCAAGTGTTTCATGGACAAGTCAGCAGGCAGCCAGCTTGCTTCCATTCCAAAACTGAAGCTCACACGGCCAGTGCATTCCAGCGTGGATGTCCCGCCCCCAAAGATACGGCTGAAGCCCCATCGCATCAACGACGGCGAGAGCGTTTCAATCTATAAGGCAGAACTGATTGATGAAATCAATGTCCTCCAGAGCAGCAGGGAGTCCAATCCCGGGGCGTTCTACAATGATGAGTCTGCTGACAGAAGTTTAGCTGAGATGTCTTCAGGCAGTTCAGGTGAAGATGATGACTTCAAAAGGTTTCCCCAGGGTAAAGATGGACACGATAACTTGGCTTTCCTCATGAATTACCGTAAAAGAAAAGCAGATTCTTCTAGTTTATCGGTATGTAGCAATGACAGTCTAGATGAATCCAAGTCTTCTAGTTCAGAAGTGACATCACCAGAACTGTGTGACTTTTTGCCTGGTGATGATGCCTCTGTCTCTTCATCTTCAAAAGATGAGCGTAAAATTGTGCCACCGCTGACAGTTAGACTGCACACCCAGAGTGTGTCTAAATGTGTTACAGAAGATGGAAGGACTGTTTCAGTGGGGGATATTGTCTGGGGGAAAATTCACGGGTTTCCGTGGTGGCCAGCACGTGTTCTTGACATAAACCTCAGCCAGAAGGAAAACGGGGAGCCTTCGTGGCGAGAAGCTAAAGTGTCATGGTTTGGTTCTCCCACAACCTCGTTCTTGTCTGTCTCAAAACTCTCTCCTTTCTCGGAATTTTTCAAACTGAGG
Organism: Geothlypis trichas; assembly: GCA_009764595.1. Classification (NCBI taxonomy): domain Eukaryota; kingdom Metazoa; phylum Chordata; class Aves; order Passeriformes; family Parulidae; genus Geothlypis; species Geothlypis trichas. The sequence continues at coordinate 36,480,442 of CM019908.1, forward strand.
TTTAATCGCAAGAAGAAGGGCATGTACCGGAAAGCCATCACGGAAGCTGCAAAGGCAGTCAAGCACCTGACTCCAGAAATACGAGATCTCTTAACACAGTTTGAGACATAACTTTGCCTCCAGTATCAGGTGAGTGATTGCTGCACTAACGCTTGCCATGAAAAGCCTCCTGGGGCTTTTTTAATCTGTATTCCACTGTTTGTCCGCATTTATTTTTCCATTAAATCTGAGATTGGCAATTGTGACATTTACATGCTTGGCTGTTAGTTGGTGGGGGTAATTTCAGAGGTGGTGAGAAGCTTAATTCCAAACTCTTTTGGGGACCATGGGAATGGAGCCCCTCTTCCCAGAGGGAAATGCAGGCCAGGCAGGACACTGTGAGGAAGCAGCCTGTTCCAAGAACTGAAAAATCTGTAGCTGTGTGCCTGGAAGACTAACAACTCCTAGACTTTCAGTTTCCTTGGGTCAAAGAACTAAAACTTTGGCTGGAATAAAGATGACATTTATTATATGACATTATATTAGGACCCCTTTGCTCCCCTTCTTCTGATCCCTCTGGTTTGGATTTCTTATGAAAACCCTTTACAGCTCCTGAGAATGATTGTACCAAAAACTGTCTTTGTGGAACAGTATTTCAATATCTCACAGTACTTGGGGTTTGGTTTGTACCTAAATTTTCAGTGTTTCTCTGGGGAATGGCCTGGATCAAATGAAATTCCTTTGGGCTTTACATCTATGTGAGGACATTAGGTGGGAGTGGAAACGTGAGATTGAGTCTTTGTAATGGATGGGTTTCCCTTTCTCATCAAATAATCTGCCTGGCATGAAAATTTGGTGCCTAAAAATACAGGATGTGGCATGACTGGGAATACAAGTTCTTGGGAAAATCCAGTGACTTGGACGGAACCTGGAATCATTTCACAACCTTTCTGTCATCACTGTCCAGACGAACTCAGCTGTGATGGTATTAACAAGGGGGGATTAACTTCTGTTGAAAACAGGAGGTATCCCTGGGAAGAGCCCTGTGTCAAAGGCCATGCTTTATGCAGTGTGGATCGTTATGTTGTCCCCTGAATGCTCTGCTCTGTTTCATGCTTGGAGGACTCTGTGAGCGAGCCAGGGCTGCTCCTCTGGACTCTTCATTATCTGAGCTGTCATAGTGCAGTGGGACTGGGACGGTCAGTGCTCATGTAATCCTGATGGGAAAAGGGGATTTTTTTCATTCCCTCTGTCATGGGACTTCACCCCTTGCTTGAGTGTGATGAAGGACTTGCTTTGCTTGGGTTATGACTCCATCTCAGCAGGCCTGGCTGGAGTAGATACCCAGAGCATGACAAATTCATGCTGTGTACTCAGGGCGTCTGGACAGCTGCAGCAGCAACATTTCAGCTTCCTTCTTGCCCGTAGAACTGCTGCTTAACTCTGGCTAAGGACGTTATTATATCAGGAGTGTTTGGATTGGACCCAAATTCCTATTAGCTAGATCAGGAGTATAAATAAACCTGCTGCCCAGAATGTACTGTCCTTGCCCGTGGAAGGGTCCTGGCCAATCCATGGCTCCTGTCTGGACAGTGCTCAGGTTAAAGGAGCAGCAAACTCCATCCTCTGGGCTGTCTTCAGTGTGTGTGTGAGCACTTTGGGACAAAGGTGAGGAGTGTCACCATCGTTCCTGACTTCTGTCCTTGCCCTTGTGGGTCCTGGGCGGGCTGGCCTGGCCCAGCTGCAGGAGAAGGGACAGCTTGAGGAGGCCCCTCATGCTCAGATCAGAGATTGGCTGTGCCTTCACTCCACAGGGAGTGGGAAAGCTGTGGCCAGGAGGAGTCCTGAGCCCAGAGCTGGAAGTCAGAGTGGGAGATGCTTGTCCCCACGTGCCAGCCTGCAGGGAGCACTGGCTGTGGCCCCAGCAGGGCCTGGCCAGGAGGGGGGCTCAGGCTGCAGGGCAGGGCCTCCAGGAGGAGAAGAGCCCTTGCTCCAGAGACACGATGGGGTCTGAGCTACAGGTGCACAGCAGGTCTGTAAAGGGGGGACAGAAGGACATCTGGAGAACACGTGGGTAAGAAAATGATGGGATGGCCTGGATTAGACCAAAACTTTCCTTCCCTTTGTGCTCTTCAGCCAAACCTCTGGATGTGTGTATGGGTATGTACATTTAGCAGATACCACTGTTTTGTTGGCCTCCTTCAACTGCCTTTCCACAGGGGATTTCCTGCCTTACGTGTCTGAGCTGAGCTGCCAGCACAGGCTGCCAGGCTGAAGACAACATGACTGTTGGATAAAGAACTGCAAAACTGGAAAAGCAGAACTACAAACTGCCTGTGTTCCACATGTCACATTTACCTAGTTTCCCCATTAGACCAGCCTGTCTGGAGTTTTGGTACATCACTTATAAAACTGCTTATTATTTCAGAGAAGTGTCTGTACCTAATTCTCTCCTTGCAGGAGCATTGAATTTTGTTGCTTTCCTTGATTTTCCACAAGGTAGAACTGAAATGTTTCCTTCATTCAGCTGCTCATTCAGTGTCCTTTCCTGAAGGATGGCATGAAAGGGTTTGGGCTGGAAGGGACTTGGAGTCCATCCTGTTCCACCCCTGCCATGGCAGGGACACCTCCCACTGTCCCAGGGTGTCCCAGCCCCATCCAGCCTGGCCTTGGGCACTGCCAGGGATGCAGGGTCAGCCCCAGCTGCTCTGGGTAACCTGGTAATATTGCATGGAACACTAAAATCCATCATGCTGGGGCTGCACCAGCAGTGGTACAAAGGTTTTTGTCATCAGGAGTCCATGAAGTGGCTTCAGCCCTGACACTGCTCCTGCTGATCCTGGCCACAGCACAGGTTTGTCACTGGTGACACTCTCTATGGTGAAACTTTGTCTTCTGGCATGTGATGTGTTCTGCAGAGCACAGTTACTGCAAAAATGTACAAACACCGCTGGTCATTTGTGGATGCACAAAACTGGAAAAATTTGATTTATGGTTTTTTTTCTTTTAACTTGGTTTGAGTTGGAAAAGCTGGTAGGATCACTTCTGTTACTGCTTTGTCCTTGGGGTTTCTTTGCAAGGAAAGTACTAGTCAGGTAATGACAGGGTTTGAATTAAGTAAAACAAGTTTCTGGAAAAACAACAGGCAGGATAGCAGCCTGTAGAACTCAAACTTGTAGGCCTTGGTTCAGAGCAGGGCCAGGACAGACGTGTCTGCTCAGCACCTTCTGGGGCTGCTCTGCAGCCTCCCTGGAGTGGCACCAAGGAGCCAGCCCAAGGCACAAGGACAGCAGTGCCCCTGGCTGGAGTGACAGGTGCCAGCCTCTCCCTTGAGGAAAGCCCACCCGAGGGAGGGCAGGGGGCCAGGACCCTGGGGCTGGTGGCACACCCGTTTTATTGGGAGTGGGCATGGCTGTGCCCTGGGCTGGGGCAGGGAGGGAGGGAGAGCTGTGTTTGCAAAGGCCCTTCCCTGCACCAGGAATGCATCCTGGGGGAGCACGTGTGGCTGCAGCCCTGCTGTGTGCAGAGGGTGTCCTGCAGGGACAGGCCCTTGGCAGGGCTGGCTCTGCTGCTCTGTGCTCCTCCTGAGCAGCTCCTCACGGCAGGTGCCCCCTCCCTGCACACAGACATGGAGTAAACCTCTAGTAAAAACTGCTGCTAGGTTTTCATCTGCATCTGTGCATGAAACAAGTTTACAGCATGTATATTCCTTTGCTTTTTCAGTCTGGAAAACCATTTATTCTTCCTGTCTCTCCCCTGTCCCCAGGCTGTGACTGTGGAACCATTAAACTTGCAGATGCTGAAGGCTTTCATTTTAACTGCTGTGAGCTTCATAGACCCTCAGTGTCAGTACATCAAGCCACCCTTCACACTGCTCCTGTGTGCAGCAAACGCAGAGCTGGCTGCATGCTCACTGTCTGTAGAAACCACTCATGTAAAACCTGGAATATCTCATCGTGACTTCACCTTCAGAGGTGTTCAGGGCTCTGTGTGTCCAGCCAGTGCTGCTGCCAGCAGCTTGTGAAAGAGCATCAATCACTCCACAGCTGTAATTCCTAACACCCCGTCCTGGTCACATGGAATATTTCAGTGCAGAAGATGAATGCTTGGCATTTTTCTTGCCCTGCTTTCCAGATGCTTCACTCCACTAAAACCAGGCATCCAAGTTAATTACTGTTTCAGAGTCTTCCTGCTTGGAAGTCAGCATCTCTGATGCTAATACAAGGTGGGAGAGCAAGTCCAGGATAGGCAGTGCTGCATTTCTGTGTGCCCAGTGCTGATGGGTGGAGCTGCACGCTGGGTGCCATCCTGCTGCTCTGCCCGTCCCAAAGCACTTGCCCGTTGTGCCCGGGGGCTGCCCGTGGGGACACCCAGGTGTGTGCTGCCCTGCCCTGCCCTGCCCTGGCAGCGTGGCCCCTCCGTGCCCCCTGCCCGGGTGTATTCAGTGGAAATGCCCCCGGGCCTGCTCTGTGCTGTTTGTAACTGGCACGGGTCAGCTTTCAGAGCTGTCCCTTCAGCTGCTGCAGGAGGTTGTGTCCCCCAGGGGCTCACACGGGGCTGAGCGTGGCTCTCCAAGCTCCAGCTGGAGCCCCAGGAGCTCCCTGCTGGTTGTGCTGGCTGAGCATGCCTGGGGTGGGCAGGGCAGGGCAGCTGAGCGTCCCCAGCAGTGTCACCAGCCCCCAGTGCCCCCAGTGCCTGCAGATCCACACAGGATCAAGGGCTGTGCCAGGATCTCGGGGCAGGAAATGGGAGAGGTGTGTGGTCAAAGAACCTGGCAATTGGTTTCTCTGAAAGCTTATGAATAAAGTAAAACCAGAATTTCTGTACATTTTCCTGAATTACATTTATTTACTTGTTTGGTGTTTGAACTCAAGTGGAGGTGTGGAATTGCAGCTACAGTTCCCCTTTTCCCAGCGAGCTTGGAGAGCAGCAGGGTGGGAGCCAAGGGGCACCCAAGGGAGGTGTCTGGTGTCCCAGGCAGGCTCAGAGCTCACCCTGCCCCTGTGGTGCTCCAGCAGGTCTGTACAGCACTGAGCACCTCCAGGGTGCCCTCACACAAGGGCTGCTCTGGGCCAGGAAGGAAGGGGGAGTTTGGAGAGCTCAGCAGTAGCTCTGTGCAGGGAAGGGTGCCTGTGCTCTGCAGGTGAGGAACAAACAGGATCCTCACAGAGCAGCCGTGCCCTGCTGATGGCACAGGGAGCTGCCTGGCACCTGGGGCTGCCTGGCACCATGGGTGACAGAAATTGTACTGTCACAGATGGGTTTGGGGTGGAGATACCTTAAAGATCATTTTGTTCCACCCCCTGCCATAGGGACACCTTCCACTGTCCTAGGTTGCTGCAAACCACATCCAACCTGTATTGAACAATTGAATATTTCTCATTTTCATCTTCAGGTGTGAAAAGTAGGACTTTGATCCCAAAAATTGATGTGAAGGCTCTTGTTTTCAGCCTTGATGAGTTCTGTTTTATCCATAAGTTGCTGTCAGTGGTGCTGGCAGCAGGGTGAGCAGCAGTGTGTGGGCTGAGTGACAAGCTCTGCTCGTGCCTGTGCAAGGCTTATGGAGCTCTCACCTGTGAGGTGAGGTGAGCACGAGCTGGGATGTGCTGCTTTTGGCCAGGGTACAAGTAGCTTTTGTCACAGGGATGGGTTGGGGCTGCGTTTTGGATTTGGGCTGAACACAGGGTTGATAAAATAGAGATGTTTTTGTTATTGCTGAGTAGGGCTCACACAGAGCCAAGGCTGTCCCTGCCCCTCACACAGCCCTGCTGAGGGTGTGAGGGAGCTTGGGAGGGGACACAGCCAGGACAGTGACCCCAGCTGGCCCAGGGCTATTCCAGTCCATATGATGTCATACTTGGTATATAACATGGGGGGAAAAGGAGGAAGGGGGACAGTTGGGGTGATGACATTTGTTTTCCCAAGTCATGGTTAAGTGTGATAGGGCGCTGTTCTCCTGGAGGTGGCTGAACACCTGCCTGCCCATGGAAGCAGGGATTTCATTTCTTGTTTTGCCTTCCCTATGAAGTTATCTACCTCAGCTCATGAGTTCTGCAGTGTTTGTGGTCCCAGTTCTGTCCCCAGTCCCACTGGTGGGGGGAGCATGGCTGAGAGGTTCCTGGCTGCTGGATGGGGCTGTACCACCACATGGGCCTGCTTTATTTTATTTATTTCAGTCTGCTTGCTGCAGCTGTTCTGTGTGCTCTCTCTACCTGTACACAGCACATGGGCTCTGCATGAGCCAGATAATGAACTGTGCACATCTGAGATTACGTGCAGCTGAAATAGGCTTGGGGTGCCCAGCAGCAAGGGCACAGATGGGGCTTAATGCCTCAGCTCCTGGAGGGCTCATGCTCTTCATGTCTACAGCCCTGTGCCCAGGGCTGCAGCTCTCCAGCCAGCCATGGGTGCTCTCTTGCCTCTCCCGGGGCTTTCCCTGCCTGGGCAGGAGCAGGAGCAGCAGGACCCTGCCAGGGGCACGGGTGACAGTGTCCCTCTGGGGTGCCCGTGGGCAGCAGAAGGGTTCCCCTGCCCGGGTGTGCCCCAGGTGAGGGTGCCCTCAGCTCAGTGGGAGGCTCCCTGGTGCCAGGGCTGTGCACAGGAGCCTGTTGTGCCCTGCATTAGCTGTGGCCTCCTGGCCTGTCCCTGCCCGGGTGGCTCTGGCAGGGAGGAGCTGGGCAGGGTAATGAAGCTCTTCTCATTAAGCTGATGAATTTCTCAAGGAGTGGATGCCTTCCCTGATTTACCAGTTCCAGTTTCATCTGCAACAGTCCATGCTAGTGCAGGATCAGCCAGCCTGAGTTTCTCTATGAAGTACATTTCCTGTGTGCTCTCTGCACCCCAAGAAATGAATTGTAGCTAATTACTAGTTTGGCTTCCCTTGTGAGTGATGACTTGCTCTGTTTTGATGCACGCCAATACCTGAGCCATTTACTCATGTGGAAAACAGTCCTTTCCAAAGGCAGAACCCCTCAGTGCAGGATTTGTCATAGGGATCCTTGGATGATGGAGGTTGAGAGCTCCAGTGCTGGAGAGCACAGCTGCCAGCCTGCTGGAGTCAGCTGGGTTCTGGTGCCCTGAGAGCTGCAGACAGTTCCAAACCCTCATGAGTGGGCCAGGGGGGATCCCAGCTGCCCCCCTTTCCTTCCTGCTGGGAGAGGAAGGCATGGCAAGGAAGGGCTTTACCAGCTGGCTGCTAGCAGCAGCCTCTCTGCATTTCCCCCAGAGAGAGATGGCTGGAGAAACGCTGATTTGGTGATGCTCAATTACAGCCTGCTGTTAATTGCTTTATGATTAGAAAATAATCCTCAGAATCAGCTGCTTGGGCATACTTGGGGTGCTGCAGCCTCCAAAGATAAATTGTCTTTTGCACTCTACTGCTGCTGCTCAGTGTAGATTTATGAATGGCTTTATTTGATCCAAAACTTCATTTTTTAAATTATGAACAAGCACTTGGGTTCAGGGGAGCTGCCTTGGCTCTCCTTTGGACACCCAGCACCCAGGCTGTCCTGAGCCAGCCCTCAGGTGTTGTGTTAGCTACACACAGGCCAAGGCAGCAGCAGCAGCTCCATGCTGGAAGTGGGTTTTTAAACATAAATGTCTGAAGCTTTCCAGGGATGAAGTGAGAGCGTACAAGGGGCTGCCACTGTGGCTCTCCTTTGGACACATGAGAACTCCTGTGCATGCACAGGCACCAGGGCTCTGTCATGGGGTGGCTGTGCCCCTCGAGCTGGGCTGCAGGGCTGTGCAGGTGCAGGTGCCCAGCCGGGCTGCAGGGCTGTGCAGGTGCAGGTGCCCAGCCAGGCTGCAGGGCTGTGCAGGTGCCCAGCCAGGCTGCAGGGCTGTGCAGGTGCAGGTGCCCAGCCGGGCTGCAGGGCTGTGCAGGTGCAGGTGCCCAGCCAGGCTGCAGGGCTGTGCAGGTGCCCAGCCGGGCTGCAGGGCTGTGCAGGTGCAGGTGCCCAGCCAGGCTGCAGAGCTGTGCAGGTGCAGGTGCCCAGCCAGGCCCCAGAGCTGTGCAGGTGCAGGTGCCCAGCCAGGCTGCAGAGCTGTGCAGGTGCAGGAGCCCAGCCAGGCCCCAGAGCTGTGCAGGCTGCAGAGCTGTGCAGGTGCAGGAGCCCAGCCAGGCTGCAGGGCTGTGCAGGTGCAGGAGCCCAGCCAGGCTGCAGGGCTGTGCAGGTACAGGTACCCAGCCAGGCTGCAGGGCTGTGCAGGTGCAGGTACCCACCCAGGCCCCAGAGCTGTGCAGCTGCAGAGCTGTGCAGAGGTTTGGCCCCTGTCCCCATGCAGGAGCCCCATCTGCCTGGCAGTGGCAGGACCCTTTCCTGGGACCTGTTTGACCTCGTACTTCTGGTGTGATTCTTTCTTCCTCCCAGTGAGGAATCCCACAGAATCCAGCCCCCCGAGGGCTTGCTGTTACCTCCTCAGCCAGGAAATGCATTTTTTCCTCTTTAGACAAGATCTTCTCACTCTGTAATGTCTCTAAAGTGTCCGTGCTTTCAAAGCCACTTGAGGGATATTGTTCCAGGTCCCTGGGTGTCAGGAAGGTTTTCCTGGGTGTAAGGTGATAAACCTGCAAGTGAGGTTGTTGTGTGTTCTTGAAAGTCTCTGTGTTCATCAGAAGACAGATAGATTCCCCTGCAAGATCAGGTATATATTTATACTCTGCTGGCTGCAGGTAACAGAGCCCTGGGCTGAGACCTCCCAGTTTCTGCCAAATACTGAAAGAGTGTGTGAAACCTGACTGCAGCCCTTCTCTGGAATACAGCTTTTGGGACAGATGTTCCTGGGGATTGAATCAGCTCTTTGCACTCTGCATTGTGTGGGCAATGCTGAGGATCATTCTGGATGCTGAGTCTGAGTGAATCAGTGTCACTTTGGGTCCCCTGCCTGCAGAAGCAGTGCTGCTGCCATGTCAGCAGCTTTGGAGATGTGATCCTGTTCCTGTGTTTGGTGTTCTTGGTTCATTGTGCTCTGTAGGTCACAAACCTCAGCTGGGGGTGGTTTGAAGGTTTCTGATCTGCTCTTCTGTGGTGTTAATGTTGTATGTCAGGAGCACACATGCAGGCTGGCATCTCCTGCACTTCCAGCTCAGCTGACATGGCACAGCCTTAGGGCTGGCCATATTCTTGTGCTGCTGGGGCTGCATTGCCCTGGGAACGAGGGGCAGTGATGCTCTGCAGCTGCTCAGAGTCAGTGCAGGTGTCTGTGCCGTCCTGTCCCTTGGTTCTGCATCACCGAGTTGTTCCATGTGTCTTCTGGCTTCTTCACTTGAAGCAAGTGGATCTTCCCCTTGAACCCTTCCAGGGCTTCCACACTGTAGCCTGGCTGGGGCACTGCAGCTGGGCACTGCAGCCTGGCACTGCAGCTGGGGCACTGCAGCTGAGCACTGCAGCTGAGTTACTGCAGCCTGGCACTGCAGCTGGGTTACTGCAGCTGGGCACTGCAGCCAGGCACTGCAGCTGAGTTACTGCAGCTGGGCACTGCAACCTGGCACTGCAGCTGGGTTACTGCAGTTGGGCACTGCAGCTGGGTTACTGCAGCCAGGCACTGCAGCTGAGCACTGCAGCCACAGTCAGCAGCCTGAGCACTTGCAGGTACTTAGGAAAGCTTCAGTAGGGCTGCTCTCAAGGGGAGGATAATCCTATTTTGTGGATTGTGTTCCGAGAGTGGAGGCAGATGTTCTTCACGTGGCGCGCTCCGTGGGGACTTGTGGTGGATTAACCTACAGTGACCCACCCGAACAGGGACTGCAGAGTCTTTAAGCCAGACCAGAGATTGATTATCATCACTGTAATTCATATCGTGTGGGTGTTGGGGAAAATCCCACTCTTACTTTGGCTTTGTTAGCCTGACAGCCCAAGCTGCAGCCGCTGCTGGTTGTGCCTGCTGGGCCAGCTGGGAGCAGGAGAGCTCCTGGCTCTATTTAGAGGGAAGCCTCAGCGTGTGCCTTGCTGCTCTGCCACAGTAACCTCTCCCTCTCTGCCTCTCTCCAAGGTAACAGAAGACGAGCCCAGCTGTTCTCCTGGCGGGTCACCGAGCCCGGCCGTGCTCCCGGGACGCGCACAGGAGGAGCTCGGGCACGGCGTGCCACGGGACAGGTGACAGGGACACGGAGCTGGGAGCCTCTTCTGGTGTGGGGCAGGGAAGGCTTAAGGATATCTTACCCTAGAATGGGAACTGGACCAGTCGGACGGCAGTGAACTAGGAGAACAGCAAAAACCACAACTCGGAATGTATTTATTACTTAAAAGTTAGCTATTCTTGATAAAACTCCCCAGATTATTGCTGCTGCTTATTTTACTTACAGATTTCACACCCTTGTTAATTTTAAAGCTACCGAACTTTTATTCAATACTGTACCCTGAGAAATGTAATTGGGTCAGGACATGCAATAGAATGAAATCATTGTAGTGTCTTAAGTACAATGGACTCACTTTGTGTCTATTAAACCTTGGAAGATGTGCAACACACAACAGTGTGGCTCTCATTGCGTGTCAAAGCTTTCTCGTGTTGTTCACTGCAGAGAATCAGTGGTTCCAGGTATGGAACAAGCAGTGCTGGGGACTGGGATGTCCTCGGGTTCTCCCTTGTGCTTTCCCAAGGCACCTGGAGGAGCAGCACAGCCCAGCCTGGGCCTGCCCTTGCTGCATGCTGGAGGGTCATGCTCTGGCCAGGGAGGGAATCCATGTTCTGGTATGTTCACACTCTGTGAGTGGGATTGAAGGCCCTCTCAACATGTTGGACAGAAGGGTCCTCTGCTTACCCATGACCAACAGGTGATGCAGGATTCTGAACCAGCAACCAAACAGCTTTTTCTGCCAAATTCAAATGGTTCACAAACTGAAGTGACATATGGACAGGATTTTGGAGCTGTAAGGGTTCGTTTTTTGGGTTTGTGTTAGTCTACCCTTTCCTTGGATTCCCTCAGTCCAGAGACATTAATTTGAGGTGGTCTGTTGCTTCTGGTGCTGGAGAAAGCAGTTGGAAGTGTCCCTGCCCAGTGCTGTCTGTCTGTCTGTCTGTCTGTCTGTCTGTCTGTCTGTCTGTCTGTGGGAGGGTGCCTTGGAGCTGCTGATCCCTGCACTGCTCCTGTTCCTGCCAGCTGGACCTGCTGCAGCAAACACGGGGTGAGCTCTGGCTGAGTTAGGGCGAGCAGGTTGAAATGTCACAGGCTCGTGTTTGCCTGGTTTGTGCTGCTTCACACTGTGTCTTTGAGTGCCAGCAGGGGAGCTCAGAGCTTCCCATTGCAGCAGCACAGTGTCACAAGGAGAGCTCAGCACCAAGCCCCCTGTGCTGAGCCCCAGCCCAGCCCTCACCAGGGGAAATGTGCATTGGAGCAGTGGGAGGGCTGTGCTGTACAACAGGGGATGTTGAACAGGACAGCTGTTTCCCAAGGCCAGTTTCAGTCACCTCTGCAAACAAATCAATGAGCTTCCTGTTTTCCAAAAATAAGTGTGAGAAGGACAGCAGTATTAGCAGGGGATGTGCTCCTGCACCTTGTGTGAAGCCTTTGTGAGTGGGTGTTTGCCCAGGCTGGCAGAGGAGCTCCTGTGCTGGGAGTGCTCCTGCTGCAGGAGGAACAGCCTTGCCTTTATAGCTCCTGCCTCTCTGGCCTCAGGGGCTCTTTGTGAGGTTTTCTCTTCTTGAGCTGGGCCTGGGCTGGCCTGATGGCTGTGAGGTGGTTTTTGTGTTTTCTGCTCACACAGTTGTGCACTGTACAAAATTCCTGCCCCAAAGTGCTGCCAAGCGTTTGGCTGTAGCATTGCAGCAGTGAGCTGCAGGGAGCTACAAGCAGCCTTCTGTTCACTTAGAAAATAATTTTAAAAGGCAAACGAGAGTAACCAGGACCCTACTCCTCACTACTCCCAGGAAAAGCACTTGTCTGCCCCATCTCCAGTGAAGGGCTGCTCCATCACACACATGGCAAGGCTGCTCCAGGGCTGAGGGAGATGCCAAGGACAGAGGGTGAGTGCTGGCCACGTTCTGAGCAGGCAGCCCCTAGCACTTGGGCACAATGAGCAGGCAGGAGCATTCTTCAGAGCAGCTACTCAGTCTCTGCTGGGTGTGAGGGAGCTGTGTGGTACCTCACACTGTGTGATACCTCACTGATTTTCCCTGGGCTTGGGTCATGGGATAGCTTGGGAGGGTTTGCTCAGGGCCAGAGTCCATCCTGTAGTCTGGGTGGTCCCCAGGGTGGAGCTGTTTAGGACATGTCCAGCTTTTCCCCACAGTCTCTGCAGTACAGCCCCTGGTGCAGATCAGCCCTGCCAGCTGTGTCACAGCACGGTGGGAGCTGCTGGCCTTGCCCCCTGCCCCGTGGATGGGCACAGAGTGGCACTGCTGGGAGCTGCTGGCCTTGCCCCCTGCCCCGTGGATGGGCACAGAGTGGCACTGGAGCTGCTGGCCTTGCCCTCTGCCCCGTGGATGGGCACAGAGTGGCACTGGAGCTGCTGGCCTTGCCCTCTGCCCCGTGGATGGGCACAGAGTGGCAGTGCCAGCTCGTGCCCTCTGGCAGCGCTCTGCTCCTGGGGGCTGAGGGGGACTGAGTGCCTGTGTCTGTGCCAGAAACCTCCCCTGTCCTCCCCTGCAGGCTGCTGTGGCCAGGCCGGGCTCCGCTGTCCTTGCCCCTGGGTGTGTGACATTCCTGGCATTGCTGTGCCCTTGGAGAGCAGACAAAGGCTGTTCCTGCCCTGGGCCCGGCTGCTGAGAGCTGAGGGGCAGTGCCAGTGCCAGCAGGTGGGGGGTTCCAGAGCTGTTTGCTGCCCTGTGTGCCAGGGCTGGGCAGGGACCCCCCTCCAGAGAGCACTGAGAACTGGTGTGCCAGGTCTCCTTGTTGTCCTGTGTCCCTTGTGGTGCCCATTGGTCTGACAGCTGTCTGTCTGTCTGTCTGTCTGTCTGTCCTAACAGCAGCCTAAAGAATATAAAAGAGGAGTGACATGTCGGTGCTGCAGGTGAGTCACTGCATTGCTGACACTTTGCTGAGATCTGCCACAGCCAGTTCAGTGCAAAGGTGGAACAGGAGCTGGTGCTGGGGAGGCAGGGCAGTGAGGGCACACGGGTCCTGCTGGGCTCGGAGCTCAGTGCCACGGGAGGGTTAAACCCCAGCCCTGCACACACCAAAGCACAGCCCAGCCAGAGCTGCTGCCCCACTGCTCCTCTTGGAAAGATGACTCAGGTTTTGGCAAGGCTGAAAGGATGGATCTCAAAGCAAATTGCTTCTTTGCCTCGGCCATTATGCGGAGAAATGAAAATAATTTCTCAGCAAGTGCAAATGCATAAGCCAAGAGTACAGTGATGGTTCATTTCTTAACTGGTTTAAAAAACCTAGTGTGGAAGATTCTAAATATCACTTTTGATAATGTGAGATTGGAATGGCTTCATTCAGTCTTTGACTGTGTCAGAGTAAAAGCTGGATTGGGTTAAAAGCCCGAGTGTGACACTGAGGAGCAGTGAGTGGTCTGGAGCACTCTGTGCCTCCCCCCCAGTCCCACCCCTGCCACGGGCAGGGACATTTCCTCCAGACCAGGCTCTGCCAGTCCCATCCAGCCCGGCCTGGAACACTGCCCGGGATGGGGCAGCCACAGTTTCCCTGCCAGCCTTTGCCAGGGCCCCACCTCCCTCCCAGGGCAGGATCTCCAGTGTCCCATCTGACCCTGCCCTCATCAGGATGAAGCCATTCCCCCTCGTCCTGTCCCTCCAGGCCCTTGTCCAAGGTCCCTCGCCATTATTCAAACCTATCAGAATTTTTGTAATATGGCTTTTTGCTAATATTCTAAATCTATAGATTAAATTTTGGAGTCATGGTGGGCAAACCATTGTAGCATCTGCTTGCCTTAACCTGTGATGTTTCCCTAAATCTTCTCTTGCCTCTCTTCCAGCTTCAGGATTTCTGTTCTCTCTTCCCTCTTCGGGCACTCAGTTTGGCATTGATCTGTCCTGCTCACCTCGCTGCAGTAATCCTTCCTGAGGCTGAAGTGTTCCTTCATGAGGAAATGGAGTTTAAATGTGAAAATAGCTTTATCCTGGCAAAAGAGAAACCTGCTCTTCTGGAATGTGGGAATTTTATTATTTTACTAGAACTTCAGATTTTACACTGTCCATTTTTTTATTCCTGCCTGTAGCAGAGGCCATCCAAGCAGCCTCGGTGTGTTTCTCTGTCTTAGGATTTATGGCTCTGCTGTCAGGCCAGGGATCGACCTGGAGCAGCAGCAGCCAGGTGGGAGCTGGGGTCCCCTGCCCACACCTTGGTCATCCCTCGGCAGGGAGCCCAGCCAGGGTGCTGGGCCGTGGCTGTGACTGTGACAGTGACAGTGACTGTGACAGTGACAGTGACTGTGACAGTGACTGTGACCATGACTGTAACCATGACAGTGACCATGGCTGTGACCATGGCTGTGACCATGGCTGTGACCATGACAATGACCATGACAATGACCATGACAGTGACCACGGCTGTGACCATGGCTGTGGCTGCCCTGGCTCCCTCATCCCAGCCTGTCCATCCCTGCCTGGTCCCACCAGGCTCTAGCCAGGGCTCTGCCTGCAGCTGGTCCCTGTGCTGAAGCTGAGCCCTGGCTGCACAGGAGGGACCAGCCTGGGCACGGGCAATGTGTCCCCAAGCACTGCAGGGAACTGGGCATGGTGCCCACCTCTCCAGGGTGGCTCAGGCGAGCACCATCAAAGGGCAGCTTGCTGTAATCCACTCAAACGTCTGTCGTCTATGGAAAATATTTCCTTCCTCCTAAACTCTTTTTTTCTAAAGTGCATCTCATAAAACACAAAGTTGGGCAAGTTGTTTTTAAAGCAGATTTCTGAGGGAAAGCACATAAACTGCAAGCTGGTTTGCATTAGACACCGAAACCTGGAGCATTTGGCTTTGATCAGCGAAGCCCCAGTGGCTGGAAGCAGAACGTGGCTGCAGCAGGAATGCTGAGGGCAGCTGAGCTGGCTCCAGGCAGGGAGGGGCTGCCTCTCCTTGGGGATGTCCTTGGTGCCACTGCAGGCCACCCTCAGTGGGTAGGGTGGCACGGGGACAAAGCCTGGGTCCGGGCTGGGGGAGGAGGGGGCACGGCCGTGCCAGGGCTCAGCCAGCAGAGCCCGTCCCTCTGTGGCATTTCCTGGTGTCCAGCCTGGAGCAGGGAAACCTTTGGGGCCAAACCCCCTGAAATGCAGCATCTTCCTGGTGCCTTTGCCCCCCGTTCAGGGAAGGGGTCCCAGGAGTGTCCCAGTGTTCCCTCCCCGCCAGGCGAGGCAGGGGAGACACTGGCACAGCCTGGGCTGGAATGGGGCTGTGCTGCTGCTGCTGGCAGAGCTGGCGTGGGCATGGTGACACCAGGTCACTCGGGCCACGTGTGGCGGCTGCTGAAGGTGAAGGTGGCTGTGCTGCGGGACAGGCCTGGGCTGGGCACCAGGGCAGAGGGGACGGGCAGGGCTGCCCTGGTCTGGTGGGACCTGGAGTGAGGGGTGCCAGCCCTGCAGCCCCACATGGGCACAGTGAGGGGTGCCAGCCCTGCAGCCCCACACAGGTACAGGGCACAGTGAGGGGTGCCAGCCCTGCAGCCCCCATGGCACAGGGCACAGTGAGGGGTGCCAGCCCTGCAGCCCCACACAGGTACATGGCACAGGGCACAGTGAGGGGTGCCAGCCCTGCAGCCCCCCATGGCACAGGGCACAGTGAGGGGTGCCAGCCCTGCAGCCCCACATGGGCACAGTGAGGGGTGCCAGCCCTGCAGCCCCCCCATAGCACAGGGCACAATGAGGGGTGCCAGCCCTGCAGCCCCCATGGCTGTGCCACCGAGCCCTGCTGGGGCAGGTGACCCATGGGCACATGAGGGGGCACAGGGGGCACACAGGCACCAATATCTGCATCAGTGAGGTTTAAATAGGAATCCTCATGTTACTGCAGCCTCTCCAAGCCCTAATTATTTATGATTTCCACAGTTGAACCTCTGTTGCTAAAGAAAAATTGAATTTTCCCAGCGGCACAGAGGCTTGGCTGATGAGTCACGGTGCCTCATTAGCTAATCTTAGAGCCTCTGTGAGTTACTCACTGGCTGCTGATACGGAGTAGGCTGAGAAAATGCTCCTTTGGAGTGGATAATTTTGGAATTTGGGTCTCTTCCCTGGCAGGAGAGGGTGTGAGTGTGCGGGGGTTCAAAGCCATTATGTGGGTGCGTGCTGGTCTCCCAAGGGGATCCTAACACATAAAAACTCAGAGCCTGGGCTGCTTTCTGCAGTCAGACCCATGGGTGAGTTTCAGTGTGTGAGGGTGTTTTAAATTGGGAAATAACTCACTGTGAGTCCGTGCTGTCAGGTAGTGGGGTAATGGCCCTAGTGAGGACAGGGTTTATTCTGGGAACATGAAATGTGGAAGTTGGTAATGGCGGAGCACAAAAGTGAGTTTGGGGTGGAATTCTTGGGAGTGGCCCATGCAGGGCCTGGAGATGGACTCGATGATCCTTGTGGCTCCCATCCACTGCAGGAGATTCTGTGATTCTATGAATTCTGGAGTTTTTAGATTTTCTCTGGAGTTGATGTTTTCTTTCAAAGTCTCCCAAAAAGGTGTGTGTCTGAGGAAGCAAGATCACACATGTTCTCTGTGAAATGTCCATGTTCCCCCTGGAAAACATGATGGGATCATGAGCCTGAAATGCCTGAGTGCCCCCTGGCCAGGCACATGTCCCCGTGGGCAGCACCTGCCAGGCTCTGGCAGCCACGGGGCAATGCCCATGGGCAGCTGTCGAACTGCAGGAGCTTTCAGGACCCTTTGGGGTGGTGGGAGGCGTTTCCTGGGGGAGCAGCAAGGAATTATTCCTGCTACTGTAATGATTTTTATCTTTCTTTTTATTATGGCTTATGTGCGTGTGCACCAAAAATTTCATCAACATTTTCCCAAGTGGTTGTTTCCACCGTGGCTTGAACTAACAAAGTTTATTACAGGTAATTTTTCTCCTGGTGCCAGACGCTGTCAGCTGCTGATTTGTGCTGCCAGCTCGGCCTCAGGGGATGGTCCCTGACACATGAAACAGCTCTTGGTATGATAATTGCAGCAATTTCAAGAAACAGGAGTAGGGGTCTGGGCAGGAATTGCCTTTGGGAACATCTGTTTCACCTTTCTGTCTATGACCTCTTTCTGAAAGCATCTTTTCAATTAAAAAAAAAAAGCTTGTTCAGTATAACCCATTCTTGGAGTGACTCACAAGGGCTGTGAGAGCTACACAAGGGCAACTTGTCCTGTGCCAGTGGTGGGAAGAGGATCAGGCCTTGGCAGGCGCTGCCCAGGGAGGTGTGGAGCCCCCATGCCCGGAGGTGTCCAGGGAGTAGCTGGGCATGGCCTCAGGCTCAGTGCCAACGAGGGCATTGGTCACAGGTGCTGCTGGAGCTCTTTTCCAGCCTCAGGGATCCTGGGATTCCAGGAGAACTCTCCATTCTGTGTCTGCCACCCTCTGCTCGCAGCCTGGGAACACCAATCTCTGAGTTTGATGGAGCTGTAGCTGCCCCAGGTTTGTGGTGTTCAGACCTGCAATCCACGACGTTCCCCAGGGAAGGCCAGGCCAGGCTGCAGGACAGGGCCATGGACAGGGCCCAGCTCCATCTCTGCTCTGCGGGCCCCAGCTGGCTCTGGTCGGCTCCCACGGCAGGCAGAGCCAGCACAGAGGGGCAGAGGAGCCGAATTTGGCTGCGCGGTGCAGGGGAGGGCAGTGGGACACAGGGACCCCGTGCCCAGCCCCGTGTGGGTGCAGGGCTGCTCCTCCCAGGGCTCCTGGACACAGCCTGGTGTCCCCTCCTCGAGCAGGCTGCAGAAGGCCTGGGGGAGCTGGTGCTGAATCCAACCTGCCCCATAAGGTCACTCCCTGCTGTGCCCACCCCAGCCTCGCTGCCCCTGCCAGGGTCGGCTGCTGCTCTCACCAGGGCAGCTTTGCACCCCGATTAATGCATCCTTGTTCCAGGTTAAACTACTCTGCCTGTGACAGATGTTAATTATCAGCTGTAATTAATGGGTTCCCAACCCCCTCCATTACAGTACTGGGGCTGAATCATGGCCATCAGTTCAGAGCAGCTCCTGGTGGTGGTGATGGATGCTCCTTCTTGGTGGTGCCACACATGTTTCCTTTATTAGGAGCCACCAATGTCTCTCTGGGAAGTGTGGAGCAGCATTCTGTTTGAAAAGCATTTTTTGTGCAGGGCTTTGGGCTTTTCCCTGTGCTACAAGTCAGCAAACAAAACTGCTGTTTACCAGTGCTGCCCTTGCAAAACAGGACCTGCAGCCTCTGCGTGGGGGTTCAAGGGCTGTGGCCTGATGTCAGGGCCTCCATCTTTGGGGATTTACGGGTGTAGTAATCTTTCCTTCTGGAAGTGCTTTGCATCTGCTGCAGAAGAAAAACCCAGACACATTTCACACCAAAATGTGTTACCCAGACTGCTGTTCCTGCGGGCTTGGTGAAGCTGAATGTGGAATGTGCAGTGCTCTGGGCAGGGGACACACAGCCCCAGCCCTGTGCTCAGCTCAGCCAGCCCTCCCTGTCCCTGTCCCTGTCCCTGTCCCTGTCCCTGTCCCTACCCAGGGGGTGTCAGGGCTGATGGCGGCAGCCAGCCCAAGTGGGAGGGACAGGGACAGGGACGGGGACAGGGACGGGGACAGGGGACAGGGGCAGGGACGGGGACAGGGACGGGGACAGGGACGGGGACAGGGACAGGGACAGGGACAGGGACAGGGACAGGGACAGGGGCAGGGACAGGGACAGGAACGGGGACAAGGGCAGGGACGGGGACAGGGACAGGGACAGGGACGGGGACAAGGGCAGGGACGGGGACAGGGACGGGGACAAGGGCAGGGACAGGGACAGGGACAGGGGCAGGGGCAGGGACGGGGACAGGGACGGGGACAGGGACGGGGACAGGGACGGGGACAGGGACGGGGGCAGGGACAGGGACGGGGACAGGGACGGGGACGGGGACAGGGGCAGGGGCAAGGACAGGGACAGGAACAAGGACAGGGACGGGGACAGGGACAGGGACAGGGACAGGGACGGGGACAGGGACAGGGACGGGAACAAGGACAGGGACAGGGACGGGGACAGGGACAGGGGCAGGGACAGGGACAGGGATGGGACAGGGACGGGAACAAGGGCAGGGGCAGGGACAGGGTCAGGGACAGGGACAGGGGCAGGGACAGGGACAGGGACAGGGACAGGGGCAGGGACAGGGACAGGGACAGGGACAGGGACAGGGACAGGCCGGGAGCTGCAGCAGCCCCGGTGCCAGAGGGGGAAGGGCTGGGGCTGACGGAGCCGAAGGTGCGGCCCGGGCTGCAGGATCCGGCCACAAGGAGCAGTGAGGTCATGCTGACACATCCCTGACCGATTGTGCTGCTTTCCTGTCTACAAACGAGTTCTCACTGCTCCATCCGCTCTGGGCTGGCAGGAGCGTTGATGTCCCCGCTGCCAGCACAGGTCCCAGCCATCCCTGGCACAGCATTCAGGGACAGCTCAGCTCAGGGCTCAGCTCTTCCCAGAGAGCCCTCAGCAGATTCGGGGCTGTGCCACCTCACACAGGGGCCGTGTCACACCATCACATCTTCAGCAAAACCCGCTGCCAGAAGGGATCAGACGGGATCTCTTAGACATTGCAAGCAACTCTGCAGTATTGCAAATATTAATGTCTACAGTGGCAACATACCCTCCTCGCCCTGAATTGCTTCCAAATACAGCAGCAAGCCATCACATTCCTGATGTCTTGGAGAGGAAGTGCCACTTAGGTCAATAAACATTTGTTTGCAGCAGAACTGAAAAGCCAGACAAACACAGGGAGCCTGTTGTTCCAGTGACTTGGGTCTCTGACTGAAAGGCAATAAATGAACTAGAAATCTAGTTATTCTGTAGAAATTGGGCATTTCAGACATTTTGTTTTGGCTTTGCAATTTCAGTTTTTAGGCCTTGTTAACTGAATCCATGTACTGGCAATAATTTTTTGCAATGTTTGCAGTTGTCTCTCTCAGAGTGTTGTGGCAGGCCCAGCTGCAGAGGCAGCACAGCCCCCTGGCCTGGGGAAGCCCAGCAGCACCGGGTTGGATCTCACCCCAGAGGAGACCCTGAGAGGTGGAGGGAGAGAAAGAGGGAGCTGGAGAGGCTGGAGGGCAGCAGGGGAAAGGGTCTGTGCTTCTCCAGGGAGGAGACCAAATGATGGGGTTTATATGGCTTTGAGTTTCCCTTTGATGGACTCGTCTCTCCCCCGTCTCAGACAAGGAGATGGGAAGTGCATGTCTCTTTGAGACACAGGTTTTAGCTGGGTGGCTTCACTGTGGGTGCCAGGACTGAGGGGGAGAATGCAGTGAGATACTGAGTTCTGAGCAGCAGCAGTGCTGGCTCCCTCATGACAGATTCTGAGGGGACTCAGGCAGACAGAAAGGAGCTGTGCTGCAGAAATCCTCGCCTGCATTGTCTGCTGGAGCTCCTCCGAGTGCAGGGAGGACAAGGGGTCCTGCGGGGTGCTGAGCTGGGCTCCCCTCGATCCTCGGACCTTTTAGGGAGGTCTGAAGGATGCGGCCAGGAGCCCCTTCCTGGGGAACACGGTCTGGTGGGACATGCCCGAGCCCAGGGCGCTGGGGGAACACGGCCTGGTGGGACATGCCCGAGCCCAGGGCGCTGGGGTAACACGGTCCGGTGGGACATGCCCGAGCACTGCTGCGGGGCGTCAGGGCACCGCGGGCAGGCTGCGGCAGCCTGTGCCCGGCCATGGAAACCTGACCCTCCTCAGAGAGGGAATGCGGTGGAGGTCTAAATTTAGCTGCTGTTGTTGGGAGCCCGGTAAATGACAGCAGCGAGCTGCTGCTCCGCGTGCGGCCCGTGCCGGGCTCGGGCCGGGGCGGCTCTGCGGCCCGCGGGGACCCCGCTGGCACCGGGGCGACGCGAGCGGCGGGCGAGGTGGAGCGCCGTAAATCACGGGCCTGGGAGAGCGGGACCCCGGCAAACCACGAGCAGGACGGAGCTGCCGGCGGCTGCCGGCCCCGCAGGGGCTGCTGGGCCCTGCCCGTGCCCGTGCCCGTGCCTGTGCCGGTGCCGGTTCTTGTGCCCGTGCCGGTGCTTGTGCCTGTGCCCGTGCCCTTGCCCCTGCCCAGGCCCGTGCCAATGCCTGTGCCAGTATCAGTGCCCGTGCCGGTTCTTGTGCCCGTGCTTGTGCCCGGGCGGGTCCGGCACAGGGACTGGGCAGGGTGGCTCTCCCTGGCCGGGAGCACGGACAGTATGTGGCTGTGTATATCGGGAATTAACACATGAGGCTGCCGCTGGCTGTGCTCCAGGCCAGCTGGCAGCTCGACCTTGGTCCCAAAGCTTTCTGAGGTCCTAGCCAGGAAACCTCCTAACCTTGAGCAAACGATTCCCTGCCTTTCTTGTGCTTCTGTTTCTTTTGCCCTGTTTGCCACTCTCTGGCCAGGGTTTGGGGGCTGTGAATCCAGCAGTATTTGAGCTGTAGCACACACAGGATCTGTTTCATGACCTGGCCGTGTTTTCTGGGGAGTTTTCTGGCCAGGAGGGTTGTGCCACACCCAGCAGTGCAGGGGTGCAGTGCAGCTGTCCTGGACCAACTTGGGCAGCTCCAGCAGCAGTGCCCCACAATCCCCACATGAACACGGTCTGTGATGGAGTCACTGATGGCGGGTGCTGCAGGCACAGGAGTTTTTGAAAGGCAAAAGAAAATCTCCTCTCTCAGTCCTGCCCAGCTGAGCACTGCTCCAGCAGTAATGAGGTGGGACGTGCTGACAGCCCGGCTGATGAGAGGTGCATAAGCTGCTAGCAGGACATCTTTCCTGGTGTGCCATGGCTGGAAATCCACTTGCTCCAGTCTAATCTGGCTTTGCCAGCAGGGATGGGTTCCCTAAGAGTGGCCTTGGTTTTCAGCCTGGAGAAGTGGAATGAGTGGGGTTTGAGCAGCTGTGGCTGTCCATCCATCACGTGTCCACACAACACCTGGGAGCTGGCTCCCAGGGCCTCTGCTGGTGTTCTGTCAGTCTGAGCCCCTCTGAGCCCTGCTTGGTGGCACCCCAGGACATGTCTGTGCTTTAAATCCTGCCTGTGCCATGTGGGGCTGCACAGGAGGATGGAGTGGCTGCACTCATGCCAGCCTGCACATATTCATGTCAGTCTGAGCCCTCTGAGCCCTGCTTGGTGGCACCCCAGGGCATCTCTGTGCTTTAAACCCCGCTGGTGCCACGTGGGGCTGCACAGGAGGATGGAGTGGCTGCACTCTGCACAGCCACCGCTGAGTCACAGCAGGTGCAGCTCTGGGATCTGGGCCCTGACCCCTCCCAGAGCAATCAAACCTCGCCCAGAGGCAGCAGAGTTCTTCTCCCACCAGTTTCAGCTCTTCACGCGTTGCACAGACAAGCCCCGTGTCTGTCTGGCAGTAAGAAGGGCAGAGGAAGGTTGAGTGTCTGCAGGCAGCCGAGTGGAGCCGTGGGAGCAGGGATGGGGCTCTTGCCTCAGCCTGGGGGGGAAGCTGCGCCCCGGGGTGTGCAGAGAGCCCCCCAGCTGTGGGGCAGGAGGCCTGGGCATGCCGTGGGGCTGTGCAGGGGCACGGGGACGAACCCGGGGAGTTTGTGTCCAAACGGGCAATGGCAGCACAGAGCAAACGCAGCTGAGCAGAGACGCAGCCCGTGTGGAAAGGGAAACGGCGTTTACAAACAGGGTATTCATGGCAAACAGAAAAGCATCAGCTGTGCATGGCAGGGAGGTCAGGGATGACCCCTGAGCTGAATGCTCCATAAAGCTCTAGCCAAGAACACGGAATCTACCAGGGCCCATGCTCCTGCTTGGGACTCGGCCCTGGGAATCCTGGCCGGGAAGGTTTCAAGGGGAAAGGACTGCTCTCTTTAGTTCTTTGAGTCAGAAGAGGAGAAGTTCCATGAAGGTGAGGACCACATTTGAGAGCTGATCTCTGCTGGATCTGAATCTGATGGGCAATATGTTCCTGGCCACTAGTGGCTGTATTATGTTCCCTGTCATCTGTGGGAAGCACAGGTTTTAGGCTTAAGAAAAGGAATTGGAGAAGAAAAAAAAGACATTTCTATGCATCAACAATGCAAAGTTTTCCTTTGCAAGAATCCAAGCAGTGGCCTGTCATCTGCTTTGAGAGGGAAGCCTTCCTTCTCAAGCCAGCAGTGGATCCCAGGCTCCCAGTCCCACCCTGAGGGCCGGGCACTGCCTGGGCTGCCTGGGGGTCCCATCACAGCAGCTCTCCCTCAGTGGCCTCGCTGCTGCTTCCAGCTGGGGTCCCCAGGACTGACCCTCCCTCCCACGTGGAGCACGCTCCCATGGGCTGCTGGAACACGGAGCCCATTATTTGTTTGTGGTGTTCTTATCTGGGGCTGTCTCATGGCACCCTGTGTGCTTTGGGTGACTCATGGCTGCACTGCAATAGACAAAGGGAATTAAAGGACAAACAGGAGGTGGAAACCCATGTGTGAATGGGGAGAGGAAAGGAGAGTTTGCTGACCAGGCAGGGTGAGTGCCAGGGTGATAGGAATGAGCCTGTGCTTGTTCTGCATCTGGATGAGGCAGCTCGAGAATTCAAGGATTTTTTAAATATGCTGTGTCCTTTTATTTTGCCCCTGCTTGGTTTAGGGTCTTTTTTTTTTGGTGGGTTTTTTTTTTTTTTTCATGAGATTTGAGGTTTCATCTGTCCAGGAACTCAGTATGGAAACTATAAATAGCTGTGACAGGGTCTGAAAGCTGAGCGAGTGAAAGCAGAGGAGATTTATGGCCGGGCTGGTTAAGCCCTTGGCTGCTGGTGAGCAGTGCCTGTATTGCAGTGCTGCAAAGCCATCCAGGAGGAGCTGCATTCTGTGCAGCTGCAGGGGGGCAGCCCAAGGAGAGACCATGCACTGACCCTGAGCTCGCTCCTTCTCCACTTGTGAAAGGTGGGGGACAGGCTGCCATTGCCAGCACTCGTATTCCAGCATCCAGAGGTCAGGAGCAGGCTCTGACATCCCTCTTTGGCCTGGTGGGGATGAGTTCTGTGCTTATCACATGTGTGCACAGCCCGCTGTGCTTGGTTTCCCATGGAGGGATGGCTGCTGGAGGGACCCACGGGACCCTCCTGGTGCCTGGCACAGCTCTGGGGGTTCGGGCCAGGCCCCTGCCCCTGCTCTGCCCTGTGCCCATCTCTGTCCCTGCAGTGAGCCCAGCAGCACGGGCAGCATGGCCGGGGGCTCAGCCATGGCTCACCCTCCCCTGCAGAACAGGGCCTGAAGGCTGAGTCATGCTCTGCAAATTCATCAGTCACACACAGAAATGTCGATGTCAAAACAGGCCGTGGGCACTCGGAAAGGGAAAGGGACTGTCTTTTATGTAGTTGTTTGTTTATTCATGCATGAGGTTTATTTGTCTCCTGGGTTTATCCCAGGCCATAACCACCCTGTTTGGTGCCATTTTCCATCAGGTGTTATATTTAGCCCCTCGTATGTGATGGCAAATACACTGTGGCTACTGCTCCCAGCCGTGGCCAGTACTGTTCTAAACACCACAGGGCCTGGAGATGTAGAGGGTATTGGAAATGCTGTGGTTTGGGGGAAGCTGCAGCTCTGCCTTCCACTAGTGAGTTACCACGTCTCCTGACTGAGGCTCAGTGATCTGCCACAGCAACTCCTGAGCTGTGGAACTGGACCTGACGTCACCTGGCTGCTGGGGTTCAAAGGACACACTGTCACAGCACATCAAAAGAGAGATTTTTCTAGCAATAAAAACCAGAGTAACCATCCCTCTCCACAGTACCAGGAATGGGAGACTGGAGTGTTTGCTTTCCTTGGGATTAGTTTTCCATAGTGGTAGGATGTGTAAACAGACACACCAGGCACCTGGGCCAAGTGTGACCGTCCCAGTGCTGAGCACACGTGGGCTCTGCACACTCAGCTTGGCATCTGCTTCACGCCAACCACCAGCGTGCATGAAGTTACAGAATAACCCAAAAGGCACGGGAAGCTGCTATTTATGAGCCCTGAGGCTGCTCACCACGTGTGACACTGGCTGTGCTGCAGAGCTGTGCCCCAGACCCTCCTGCCTGGGCAGGGACTCAGTGCTGGAGACCCAGTGCTGGGGCAGAAGCAGCCTGTGCCAGCACAGCCTCCCATGCTGCACCTCTGTGCTCGTGGTAATGATAATAATATAATAATAAAATAATAATAATGATATTAATAATAATAATAATAACAACAATAGCATCCAGCAGTTCTTACTGAAAGGCCACATACAAATGGCAGTGTCAGTATGTTTAGAACTCGTAGAAGAAATGTTTTTCTCACAGAGTATTGTATCCCTTTGGAATTCACGTACGGAGAAGATTTAAGCACAGAGCTTGGTTAGAATGAAAATAAAATCGTTGGCAGGATCACTGTGTGTCCATTTATAGCATCTGTGGCTCTGGCCAGCTGTATCTGCAGAGCCAGGGAGTGCACACCGGGATGGGCAGGATGGGCAGGGCATGGGAGCAGGGAGGGCAGGGAGCCAAATCTGCCTGGGGCAGCTGGGGCCACAGGCTCGCCTGGAAACACAGCCCATCTCAGGGAAGGCCTAGGTTAAAGAGCAGGGAAATCGTTGGGTCGTGGCTTTCTGGCAAGGGAGAAAGGAGAAGAAGGAAAAAGCCCAACTGCATTATTTCTGATCACTCACCTCCAGGCATTTACAGCCTGGGAATGGCTGCACGGCCAAACACATCCCAGAGCAGCCTCTGCCCCCACCCATCATCATCCTCATCCTCATCCTCCTCCTCTCCTCCTCCCCATGAGCTGCTCCTGCCGGGCACACCGGGTGCTGTGGAGCAGGAGGGAGCCTGGCTGCTCCTTCCCCAAGGAGGGCTGTACTTTCAGTGAAGTCATTGGTTTTATTACAAATCAAAAAAAAAAAAAGGAATAATTCTGCTGTTCTGCTTTTTTCCACATCCATCCCATAAAAATATCCAACTGATATATAGGAGAACACGGGTAAACATGTCCAGAGCTGTGTGACACACCAAACCCCCTTTGGGAAAGGATGGATAATGGGGTGTTCTGAGGGCTCCCCACAGCCCTGTCAGCTCCTTGGCCTCTCAGGTTCCTTTAGCCCGTTCTGAGGGGGGACAGACACCCACGAGGCACACAGGAGGCCCCAGCTCGTGTCAAGTTTCAAGACATTTCAATAAATAAAAAGAAAAGCTTGGGAAATGCACTGGCTTCCCAGGGTGGCTGGTGACCAGCTCAGCCCTGGCAAGTGCCCAGCTGGACCCACCAGGACAGGGCACAGTGCTGTCCCTACCCCCAGTGACACCCAGACACACAGCCTGGCACTGCCACTGCTGCAGGCTGGGGAGACTGGCACAACATTCCTGAAATTAAACACATTTTAGGTTTCAAGCAGTGAAATGCTCCTTGTGCCTCTAGCTGGGGGGTGGCAGAGGGCACAGAGTGGGGCCCTGGTGCCGCCCCTGGTGCCGCCTGTGCCCCACAGCACGCACGGCCCCACAGCAGTGCCCCCAGCCCTGCAGGAGCCTGGGGCTGAGGTTCCAGTGAGAGCCTGGTGCTGCTTCCTCCCTGCTGGATTTCTGTCTGAGCCCCCTCGAGCCCAGCTTGTCTCAGGAGCCATCAATGGGGTGGGACTGACACAGCCGAGTTTGGGTTCGCAGTGAGCCCCGGCTGAAGGCTCAGCGGGATTTCTGTGGGATCAGGGAGCCCAAAAGCTGCTCACAGGCCCCGTGGAGAGGGCAGGATGCACCCAGAGCCCAGATCAGATTGAGGGGTTGGCTTTGCACTCTTCAGGAGCTCTTTATTTCCTCCTGGCCTCCTCTTCCCATCCATGACATAAAATGTTTTGAAGAAGGAAAAGGTGATCCAGTTCACCTCGTCTCAGTGAAGTTGTTGTTTACAAGTACAGAGACAAGACGGATGCATGGAAGTGTCCCAAAACTCCAGTTCCTTGCAATAAAAATAGAATTTAGGGGACTTGCTGTGTAAAGTTGTTTTTGATAGCTATAAAAAGAAAATGGAAATGTTTCCCTTTGGTACATCTACATCCTTCCCACTAAATAAGTGATTTCCTTCTCTCCTTGCTGATTAGGAAGCTCTCCTCTGGAGGTTGGCTTTGATGTCTCAGGAAAAGAAAAATCAAATTAGCAAACGTACAGGAAAGAATTAGCATGGCCGCATTCCCTGGGCCTGGAATGGGGGATTAACCCTCGGACGGGCTCCTGCTGGCCTCAGGCAGGCCAGGGAACAGGAGTGCAGCTGGCTGAGAGCTCCCCAGGGCCAGGACAGCGGGGATCAGGAGCACTGCCGGCATTTGGGGATGCTGCGTGCAGAGAGTGTCACACACTGCTGGCACTGCTGGGGGACGGGCACGGGGCATCCCTCCACCCCACTGCCACCTCCTCAGCCCCCGGGGCAGGGGCCAGGCCCCAGCTGGGCCACTTCATGTAAAACAGGGTCCAGTGAGCAACCAAACTGCGGTGACAGGAGCTGAGGGAGCAGGGGCAGAGCGCAAGCCACGGTCAGGGTGCATTTGCTGGGTACCCTTCCTCCCTGGGACCCTCAGCTGGGGCAGTTCTACCTCAGCTAGGGCTGCTCAGAGTCACTGTGACACGGACACGGGCAAGGGCTCCGTGACTCCTGTCTGGATGAGCACCACTGCTGCAAGCCATGCCCCGAGCAGACCCTGCCGAGGGCAGCCTGAGCCCCCTGCACACCCTGCACACCCCCCTGCACACCCCCCTGCACATCCCCCTGCACACCCCCCTGCACACCCTGCACACCCCCCTGCACATCCCCCTGCACACCCTGCTGAGGGCAGCCCGAGCCCCCTGCCCCAGGGCACAGCACGCACCCTCTGTGGGCTGGCACAGGGCATCACTCTCCACTCCTGGCTGTGTTCTGGGGCAGAAACAGAATTCCCACTCAGATTTGTGTGAAACCAGGACTGTCCTTGCCAGCCAAGCCCTCGCTGAGTGCCCAGGGGTGGCTGCACCACATCCCCGTTTGCAGGCACAGGGACTGCTCCCTGTGCCCCTCGCCTGGGCTGGCAGGGACAGCAGGGGCCCGTCAGCCCTCCAGAGCCAGGCAAGGGCAGCACATTCAAGGTCTGTGTGCGAGCACTGTTCTTCCATTCCCTCTCATTAAGCAAAGCCTCTGCCTTGTTTATCTGAGCTATAAATAGCTCTCCCGTGTCTGCATTTGCTCTCGCTGCGGTCACTGACAGGCGGAGTTGGGCTTTGGGGATGGGGTTTTAAACCTGATGGGGTTTTTGCCTATTGCTGGTGTCAGAAGGGAGCGCAAAACCAGATTAAATACATGGAGATTAAACAGAGAGATGGAGAAATGCGACTAAAAATAACCCCAGGGCTGCGCAGGGCAGCAGAACTGCCCGGGGCACAGCGGGGCTGTGAGGGCGACGAGGCCCGGGATCCACCGGGGGCAGAGGGCACCGGCACGGTCCCTGCCCCTGGCAGCCCCGGGACACGGCTGGGCCCTCCGGGCACCTCCAGGGCACTGCTGGGGCCTCCGGGCAACTCCAGGACACGGCTGGGCCCACTGGGCACCTCCAGGACACTGCTGGGCCCTCCGGGCACCTCCAGGACACGGCTGGGCCCTCTGGGCACACACACAGTGCTCACTGGCAGCCCCGGGCACACACACACTGCTCACTGGCAGCTCTGGGCACACACACTGCTCACTGGCAGCTCTGGGTACACACACTGCTCGCTGGCAGCTCCGGGCACACACACTGCTCCGGTCCCTGTCCCTGGCAGCCCCTCTGGGCACACACACTGCTCACTGGCAGCTCTGGGCACACACACTGCTCGCTGGCAGCTCCGGGCACACACACTGCTCCGGTCCCTGTCCCTGGCAGCCCCTCTGGGCACACACACTGCTCGCTGGCAGCTCTGGGCACACTGTGGGGTCACTGGGCACCAGGTGCCAGGAGGGAATGGACAATCCCCGAGCCGAGGGGCCGAGCCCGGTTCCTGCTCCAGGGCCGTGCCCGAGCCGGGCACAGGAGTTTGGGCCGAGGCGCCGCTGGGCGGGGGAGCCGCTGGGACGGGCCCGTGGAGGGAATGAGCGCGGGGAATTGCGATTCCCTGCCAGGGATAGGAACACGGAAGGGTGGAGCCATGGAAAATGCTCAGAGCGGGCACACCGGCTCCAAAACCTGCCTGACAAGAAACAAGCCCGGGCTGCGGGAGTGGATCCTGGGAGGTGTCACTGCCGGACGGGGCGGGGGCGCAGGCGGGTCGGGGCTCTGTGAGCCGCCCCTGTGTCTGCGGAAACCACTGCTGGAAATGGAGATATCCCCTCCCTCCGGGGTGTGTGTGAGCACCGCGGATGTGTCTGCACTGCCCGCTCCCTCCTGGAAACAGCCCACGGCCGGCGAGCGTGTCCTGGCACTGCCAGCCCTGGCACTGCCTCCCCTGGCACTGCCAGCCCTGGCACTGCCTCCCCTGGGACCGCCAGCCCTGGCACTGCCTCCCCTGGGACCGCCAGCCCTGCCACTGCCTCCCCTGGCACTGCCAGCCCTGGGACTACCTCCCCTGGGACTGCCTCCCCTGGCACTGCCAGCCCTGGGACTGCCTCCCGTGCACCTCACCTGCACCTGCACCTGGCTGCCACCCCCTGCCTCCTCCTGCCACCCCCGGCCTCCTCCTGCCACCTCCTGCCACATCCTGCCTCATCCCTGCCACCTCCCTGCCACCTCCTGCCTCATCCCTGCCACCTCCTGCCACCTTTCTGCCACCTTTCTGCCACCTCCTGCCTCCTCCTGCCACCTCCTGCCATCTCCTGCCACCTCCTGCCTCTGTGACTCATGAGCCATTTTTGCAAATCGCAGCAGCAGGAGGGAGGAGAAAGGCCCCGGGCCCACGGAGGGCCCAGCTGTTCACTCCTGCAGCTGTCACTGGGAGTGTCAAACACACCTGCCCTGAGTCACCCTGGGAAGCTTCCACTGGCATTTATCCACAGGAAGAAAGGTGATCACTTTGGTACAGCCTGGCACAAATGTTTCACAAACAAAGGCTTTGGCATTTGCTAACACTCAGGAGATCCTTGAGGGACACTCTATGACACATGAGGAAATGGGAACTGTGAATGTGGTGAGTCTTAGGAAAACTAAGGAAGTGTTTCCCGGGGAATTTTGAAGTTGTTCTCCTGGTGTCTCGGAGCCCTTTTAAGCACTAGAAGGAGCTCTAAGGTCTCCTTGGAGCCTTCTCCTCTCCGGGCTGAATAGCCACAGCTCTCTCAGGCTGTCTGGTGCCTGCATTGTCTGCTGATGTCTGGAGTTTTTCTTTAACAATTTAATTTATCCCTTCAGGTTTGCCCAGTTTTTGTTCACTGCCAGCCCAGGTTTCTCAGGTGCCGTGCCCTTGAGAGTGTGAGTTGTCCCTGCCATTGCTCCCTGCAGCACAGAGCTCACACTGAGCACCCTGGGTTCCCTGACTCCTCACAGCCCTGTGACATTCCCACACAGCACGGTGGCAAAACCCACCTTTCTATGCCACGGTTGTTTCCAGTGACGTGGATGATGTGAATTTACCCTCCAGCACAGCAGGCACTGCCGGGCAGGGGGGCAGCAGCAGAGCTCCTGAGCCCTGGGGCCACCTGCTCGAATGCTGCTGGGGTGGTGAGCACCAGGCTGCCCTGATCCCGTCCTGATCCCACCCTGATCCTGTCCTGATCCCATCCTCATCCCATCCTCATCCCATCCCATCCCAATCCCATCCTGATCCTGATCCCATCCCGATCCCATCCCGATCCCATCCCATCCTGATCCCATCCCATCCTGATCCCATCCTGATCCCATCCCGATCCCATCCTGATCCCACCCTGATCCCATCCCGATCCCATCCCATCCTGATCCCATCCTGACCCCATCCTGATCCTGTCCTGATCCCATCCCGATCCCATCCTGATCCCATCCCGATTCCATCCCAATCCCAATCCCATCCTGACCCCATCCTGATCCCATCTTAATCCCATCCCATCCCGATCCCATCCCAATTCCTGGTGTCCCTGTGCTGACTGAGGGAGTTGTGACTCACATTTCCAAATGCTCAGTCTTTAGTTTCAGCCTCTTGCATGCATGTTTCTTTAAATCTTTATATTCCATCGAGCTAACTGTGAGTGTTACCTTTCCTTGGGTTTAATTTCACTCCTGCTTTTAGCTTTGTGTTTTGCAGTCACCTCACTTGCAGGAGGACAGTGCCTGGAGGAAACATCAGCAGCAGGAGCCACCTCTGCCCTGACACTGCACCCTGCCTCTGGCCACCTCCTGGGACAGAGGAGAAAGTCACAGCAAGTCTCAGATTCTTCTGCAAGCTAAAGGAGACAGAGTAACAACATCTTCAGAGAGAGGGGAAAAAGGAGCTGCATAACTTATAATTCAGGGGTGAAGTTTCAAAGTCTGGATGTGAAAAGGAGAGCTGAAGGCTTGGAGAGGCTCATCTGTCACTGAAACCCTGCTGGTGACTAAGGAAAATGTCCAACCCAGAAATGTAAAAGTCATGAATCATTCCTGAAAGTCAGAAAATCTTTCCTAACTTGTATGACTTCAGACAGCCCTCAGCATCCTGTTTGCCACTGGCCTTTGTTCCAGGGCTGTGACTCAGGATCCAAGGGGAGAGTCACCCCAAGAGTCTGGAGGCACAAAGCTTAGCTGTGAGAAGCTCTCCAAGGGGAGACAGGGGTTTTTCCAGAGTGTACGTGTGTGCTGCTGCCTGCCTGTCTGGCAGAGGGAGGAATATCCATCCCCTGTTTGCCAGGCCCTGGTAGAGGGAGGAATATCCATCCCCTGTTTGCCAGGCCCTGGCAGAGGGAGGAATGTCCATCCCCTGTTTGCCAGGGCATGGCAAAGGGAGGAATGTCCATCCCCTGTTTGCCAGGCCCTGGTAGAGGGAGGAATATCCATCCCCTGTTTGCCAGGCCCTGGCAGAGGGAGGAATATCCATCCCCTGTTTGCCAGGCCCTGGCAGAGGGAGGAATATCCATCCCCTGTTTGCCAGGCCCTGGCACGTGGCTGCTGGGGTTGGCACAGCACCAGTGTGGGGCAGCAGGTACCCACTGGGCACTGCCACACCTCAGCATGGTCCCCACGGCCAGACGTGAGGTTTGCTCACTTGTACATGTATTTTTGTGTGTGTACATATATATACACACACACATAGACACAGCAGTGTTTGTGTGTGTGTGTATGCATATCTACAAGTATAAATAGCTCACTGTGGTTTTACAGAAAAACGTGAGAGCTCCTGGCCACAGTGACTTTGCAATTTCAAATATCCTTGTTCGGGGATGGAGGAAATAACTTATGGCAAATTTGGTGGGAGCAGAATGGGACTTCAGATTCCTGCAGGAGCTCTGAGGGTCAGGACTGGCTCAGTGGGTCTGTTCCTCCCCCTGCAATCCACACTGAGGTGGTTCAGATCTGGAAGGAGAAATCCCCAGTGGGAGCCTGGGCACCAGCCCAGTGTCTCTGTCCTTCCCAAGGCCACGGGCTGCAGCATCAAATAACCCCTGAGGCAAAGGCACCTCTGCTGTTGGTGCTTGTCATTTCTTTCCTCATGCAGAGCCCTGGAAATTCTCCATTGGACCAGAATGAATTCAGGCTGCTGAGAACACTCCTGCATTTTGTGGGAGCCTTGGGCCCAGAGGATCTGGGACTCCCCATGACTGCCCATCCACTGGGGAAAATCTCAGTTATCATGATGACCCCACTGAGGGAACCTCAGGCTGTGCTGGGCTCCCCCTTTCCAGACACCCTGACTTTACAAATGCCAAGAACTGGTATTAATTATGGAATTGTGCTTTGTAAGAGACACGGGAGGAGGTGATTCCTGCCTTGTCCTTCAGGTTGAGAAGTAATTGCTTCACATAACAGATCTCCCCTGGGATTCACTGCTGCATTTCCATTTGCTGCAGCTGCACAGGCCCAGAATCAGCACGTGGGGAGCTCTCACTCGTGGAGCTGCTGGCAGCCCCCCAGCACTGCCCACCTGCCGATCCACCTTCACTGCCCCCAGAATGATCAATCTGCTCCTGCTCCCACCCAGAGCCCTGGTTTGGGCTAGGAAAGCCATGCCTGGGTTCTGAGATGGAATACTCCGGGTGCCCAGGGTGCTGGCAGGTGCTGGAGCTGCCAGCTCAGTGTGAGGGGACAGCAAAGGTCGCTGTGTGCAGGGGGAGCCCCGGAGCAGAGCCCGGTCCGGGGCTGAGAGCGCCCGACCCCCTCAGCACCCCCGGCCCCGCACGGACCCCAGCCCCGCGCGGGGACAAATATCAGCAGAATCAGCAAATACCAGCAGAATCAGCAAATACCAGCAGAATCATCAAATACCAGCAGAATCAGCAAATATCCACAGAATCAGCAAATATCAGCAGAATCATCAAATATCAGCAGAATCAGCAAATATCAGCAGAATCATCAAATATCAGCAGAATCAGCAAATATCAGCAGAATCAGCAAGTACCAGCAGAATCATCAAATATCAGCAGAATCATCAAATATCAGCAGAATCAGCAAATATCCGCAGAATCAGCAAATATCAGCAGAATCATCAAATACCAGCAGAATCAGCAAATATCAGCAGAATCAGCAAATACCAGCAGAACTGATCACCGGCAGCCCGCAGCGTGGACAGGGTGGAGTGTCCTCCGGGAATGGATTAGGGGGATGTGGGACAGTGACCATGGCATGCCAATGAGGATGGATGAGAGCCAGGGAGATGAGGCCGGGCTGCTGCCGGGGTCAGTGCGGGCTGGGCTGGGAGCGAGCCAGGCTCACACAGGGGCTCGATCCTTCCTCTGCTCCATCCTTGGTGCGAGGACCGGGGGGCTCCTGCCCTCCCACCGGCTTTTACCTGATGGGTTATTGTCATGCAAGGAGCCACTGCTCATTGTGGGCTTCTACATCGAGAAATGCAAATTCCATTTCTTGTGGGAGACAGTTAAAAAATGCTCCTCAACAGTTACCCTTGTTAATAGCTCTTTAATTCTCTAATGAATATTTATGAGTGGTTGCCTGAAAGCAATGAACCTTGGACTGTATAGACTGATATTGATTGTGTTGGAAATTAAAAGAACAGTGATTTCTTTTCTCTTTTGGTGGAAAAGCTGAGCAAGAGGAAGACAGCCCCATATTCAGAGTGGGGTTTTTAAATTATGGCAAGTCATGAATTATTGAAACATCTCTTACCAGAGGAGTGCCCTAAGGACAGTGATTTGGTGGCATGCCAGCAGCGTGTGCCCATTTTGGGGACCCGGTTGTGTCCCTGCAGCCCCCGTTTCCCCACAGAGACCCCTCCCTGTCAGAGCCCTGTCCTGCTGAGCTGCCAGGGCTGCTGCCCCCAGCCCCTGCAGGGCACCTTGGACAGACAATTAAACCTGCGGGCTCGGGCACAGGGCCTGTCTTTGGCTCGTGCCTTGTGACTGCTCACCCAGAGCCCAAGGGTCTGAGGGCACTGTGCTCCCAGATGGATGGATCCTTGTCTGACTGCACATCCAGGGACTGTGGAAATCTCCTGATTAGTGTGACGGTGGCACATCCCCACGGCTGTGATTCCTGCCTGCCATGTCCTGGGCTGAGGCTCAGCACTGAGCACAGCCCCTGAGCCCAGAACAGTGACCCAGCCCCAGGATCACAGCACCTGAGCTCAGAACAGTGCCCCAGCCCCAGGATCACAGCACCTGAGCCCAGAACAGTGACCCAGCCCCAGGATCACAGCACCTGAGCTCAGAACAGTGCCCCAGCCCCAGGATCACAGCCCCTGAGCCCAGAACAGTGACCCAGCCCCAGGATCACAGCACCTGAGCTCAGAACAGTGCCCCAGCCCCAGGATCACAGCACCTGAGCCCAGAACAGTGACCCAGCCCCAGGATCACAGCACCTGAGCCCAGAACAGTGACCCAGCCCCAGCCCTGAGCCCAGAACAGTGACCCAGCCCCAGCCCTGAGCCCAGAACAGTGACCCAGCCCCAGGATCACAGCACCTGAGCTCAGAATAGTGCCCCAGCCCCAGCCCTGAGCCCAGAACAGTGACCCAGCCCCAGCCCTGAGCCCAGAACAGTGACCCAGCCCCAGGAGCACAGCACCTGAGCTCAGAACAGTGCCCCAGCCCCTGAGCTCAAAACAGTGACCCAGCCCCAGCTCCTGAGCCCAGGACAGTGACCCAGCCCCAGCCCTGAACTCAGAACAGTGACAGAGCCCCCGAGCTCAGAACAGTGACAGAGCCCCTGAGCTCAGAACAGTGTCCCAGCCCCAGAGGTCGGTGGGACAGGGTCTGTCTGTCCCTGCAGAGAGCTCGGGGCTCTGGGCACTGCTGCCACCCCAGTGCAGATCGCAGGGATTGGTTGGCCTGGGCTCCCTTCTGCTTCAATTCTCTTGGTTCAGTTGGTTTGAGCATGAAGAAAGCAAGGAGCCGTTTTTGATGGATTTGAGGAGTGTGGATGTGAGGAGCAAACACCAAGCCCTGGCAGTGCTGTGTCCAGGGATGCCAGAGGAGCTCCCTGGCACCCCCAGCACTCGCCCTGCTGTTGCAGTCCGGTTGGGTGGGGGAGCCCGGCCCCAGCGTGCCCGAGGGGGCCCAGCGCCCTGGGACAGCCCCCCAGGGCAGGGGTCGGTCCCCATGGCCCGGTTTGGGGTCAGCCCCAGCCCTGCACTGCCCCCGCCCTGCTCGCCCGGCACCCTCGGACATTTCCGACCCTCTCCAGCTCCTGTCCCCTGCCGGGCTCCCTCCGGTGACACAGACAAGAGCCCAAGGCACAGCTTTGTCACCAGAACTTCTACGAAATGGTAGCGAAGCTGATGTGAGGAATTATTGGCTTGCACACTGGATCAGCTTTAAAAGAGCAGCAATTTAAATCACTGGGAAATGTGGCTGTGGTGCTCACTAAGAAACCAAGCCAAGAGGGATGCAGGGAGCCTGTTTGCTCCAGTATTCTATTCCAGAGTATTCTGGAGCATCCATATATCAGAATTTATTCCCAGATTTTAATTTTTTTTACCCTTGAGGACATGAAAATCCAGCAGTTTGTAAGTGCAGAGTGGCTGTTTGCAAACAGGAGCAGCACAGTGGGTCTGAAATCCATCTCCACATTCATGATCAATGCAAATTAGGTTGGAATGGGAGTTGATTAAAGGGACAAAGGCAGTGTCCATCTGAGTTTCAGACTGGGTTTCTCTGATAACATCCATCCATATATCCTTTAAATTTACTTTATTCTACAAAGGACTTCATGGAGAAGAGATCAGGAATAGTTGCTCTCCCAGTGCAGAGCAGCACACACCAGCACAGTCACATTGCTTGTTACATATTAATCTCCTTCATGTTCAGCATTAAAGTCAGTGGAACATTTCTCCCTGGAATAGTTTCAGTGGGAGGGTGAATCTTTCACTAAATTGTTCTCCTAAAACGGTAATTTGAAATGAAAGATTTTAAATCACATTTTCGTGCTGAGATTTCCAACTGCTGGGACAGCTCTTTTGGCTGTTTTTGAGCTGAAGTCTTGTGGAACTGCTCCGTGGCTCCTTTCCCCCCCTCACTTTGGATAAAGCTGAGTGTCAGAATGGCAGCATTGCCCCTGGGAGATTCCCCTCTGGCTGGGTTCATTCCTTGCCAGGCTGCTGAGGCCGGTCACCCCATGCCAAAGGAGAGAATGACAGCAATGCTTCCAGCAAGGCAGCTGCAGGGGGAAACTGAGGCAGGAGCAGGGCCCTGAGCACCGTGCAGGCCAACAGCAGCAGCCTCCATCCCTCCCCCAGTGCCTCCATCCCTCCATCCATCCATCCATCCATCCATCCATCCATCCATCCATCCATCCATCCATCATCCATCCATCCATCATCCATCCATCCATCCATCCATCATCCATCCATCCATCATCCATCCATCCATCCATCATCCATCCATCCATCCATCCATCCATCCATCCATCATCCATCCATCATCCATCCATCCATCCATCCATCCATCCATCCATCATCCATCATCCATCCATCCATCCATCATCCATCCATCCATCCATCCATCCATCCATCCATCCATCCATCATTCATCCATCCATCATCCATCCATCCATCCATCCATCCATCCATCCATCATCCATCCATCCATCCATCCATCCATCCATCCATCCATCCATCATCCATCCATCCATCCATCCATCCATCCATCCATCCATCCATCCATCCATCCATCCATCATCCATCATCCATCCATCATCCATCCATCCATCCATCCATCCATCCATCCATCATCCATCCATCATCCATCCATCCATCCATCCATCATCCATCCATCCATCCATCCATCCATCCATCATCCATCCATCCATCCATCCATCCCCCAGTCCCTCCATCCATCCCCCAGTGCCTCCTGCCCCTCCAGCCCCTCAGCCCCTCCAGCCCTCTCCCATCCCCAGCCATGGCAGCAGACGCTTGGGTGGCCCTGGGTGCCCCAGTGGGTGCCACCTCTGCCAGCACAGGGTGTAGGACAACCACTGTCCCTGCCAGAGAGCACCAGGGCACAGCACACAGCAATGGCTGACCTGGCACAGACAACCAGGGACTGAAACATCCCCTCCAGGCTGCCTGACATGGGGCTGTGAGCGCTGCTGAGCCAATGCCCCTGGACAGCCTCATGTGGGCCCTCTCCAGCACACCCAGGAGCCCATTTCAGCCCAGGGATGGGATGGGATGGGATGGGATGGGATGGGATGGGATGGGATGGGATGGGATGGGGCAGTGGGGTGGAGCAGTGGGGTGGGGCAGTGGGGTGGAGCAGTGGGGTGGAGCAGCGGGGTGGAGCTGTGGGATGGGGCAGTGGGATGGAGCAGTGGGATGGATGGGATGGATGGATAGGATGGAGCAGTGGGATGGAGCAGTGGGAAGGGCACAGCCCCTCCTCGCCCCGCCGTGCCGCGCTCCCTGCCCCTCACGCCGCTCGTGCCGCAGCAGTGCTGAGCCCGGAGTGCTGCTGTCTGCAGATCCCTCCTGCCGGAGAACATCCCGAATGTGCTGACCCGCTGGAAAGTGCTGGATCAGGAGCCCTGGCCGTGTCCCAGCCGGAGGCCATGTGTGTCCCCTGAGCTCAGCCCCGCCTCTGAGCCCCGAGCCCTCCCGAGCCCTCTGTCCCCTCACAGGGGTGAGTGCTGCGCTGTGAAACGCTGACCGTGGCCACTGATGGGTGAAACATTCCCTGGACTGCAGGGGCACCTTTCTGAAACAGAGATTAGTGTTTCAAACAGCTGGCAATGTTCTGCACTGAATGGAGCTGCTTTTTGGGGTGTTTTGGTTCTTAGGATGGAATGGGGACACATTGGAGGGAGGAAAATAAACAAAGAAACTAAACACCCCAAAATTTCAGAGCAGCTGTTGGTAGCTTAGTGCTGGAACTTTAACTGCTGGATCATGTAAAGGGTGCAAGGAAAGCACCCCGTTTTTATGGCATCATGAGGAACCTGCCTCTTTCTTGAGTTTTCTGTGGATATTCAGCTCTTGCAGATGTCTGAAACCAAGAGACTGTGACAAAAGCACACAGCTGGTTATTACAGGATTTTATCACTACCAAAAAGATCTGTAGAGGGAGAACTTGTCTCACTAAATTCATGGTGTTCTTTGGCTGGGAAGGAAGGCCAGCCCTTGGGATTAAAGCCTGGATCAAATTGTGCTCTCTCTCCAAGCTGGTGCAGTGAAATGCTAAATACACTAAAAGGCTCTTTCTCATGGGATACATGGCAAACCCCTTCAACCCTGTCATCCGCTCTGTCACTGTCACCACTTCCCGGAGCTCGTTTGGGTCAGTCAGAGGTTTCTGGTGCAGGAAAACATCCTGTTTTCCTTCCAGCTGGGTCATTGGAGGGTTTCCAGCCTGCCTGGGAGCTGGATGGGATGTGGTGGCTTTGTGCTGGGCTCCTCCTTCATGCTGGAGCGACAGGAGGCTGCTCAGCTTCAGGTTTGCTTTGGCGTGGCCTGAGGGCACAAATCAGAGTGCTGTGGGTGCCAGAACAGCCCTGCCAGCTGTGCACAGCCTGCCTGACCCTGCTTTCCCCAGGCCCAGCGAGGAGGGGGGCAAAGCTGCCACCAACACACTGCAGGTCTCACAGCGAGCCCTCAGCGGGCTCTGCAGTGCCAGCTTTGATTCCTTGGCAAGTCCATCCTGCTGGGTTTGGGTTGCACCCCATAATGTCTGGGGAAACAGAATTCTGCTCCAGTGGTTCATCAGAACCAACCTGTGAGAGGCTGATGGGCTGAAACCCTCCCTGTGCTTGGGAATGTGCAGTCCTGAGAGCTGTGGTTCCTCACCAAAAGCTGTGGTTCTTCACCAAAAGCTGTGGTTCCTCACCAAAAGCACCTCAAGCCCACACACCAGCCTGCTCTCAGCAGTGAGGGCAGTGCAAGGACTCGTTAAGGAGCTGTTCCACCGGCGATGGATTAGTGCCAGTGCAGAGGGAAGGGATGGGGGAGAAGCACAGACAGCACTGCAGAGAGACTGGGACCCAGGGAGCAGATCCTGGCATCTGCCCCTGCTGCGAGCCCTGGGGTTAGAGCTGTATCAGGCAGGGCTTTGCAGCGATGTAATGTGACCTTGTGTGACACAGCCCCGGCCTGGGCTGGGGAGGGCCAGAGAGAGAGCCCAGCCCAGCCCAGCCCAGCCCTGCCCAGCCCAGCCCAGCCCAGCCCAGCCCAGCCCTGCCCAGCCCAGCCCTGCCCAGCCCAGCCCTGCCCAGCCCAGCCCAGCCCAGCCCTGCCCAGCCCAGCCCTGCCCAGCCCAGCCCGGCCCAGCCCAGCCCGGCCCAGCCCAGCCCAGCCCAGCCCCGGGACCCTCCAGGGATGCAGGATCGGGCGCTGCTGCTGCTCCTCGGGGCCAGGTTCCCCTGCCCGGTCCGTACTGTGCCGGATGAGCCCGGCCCTGTGTCTGCAGCACAATCCAGCTGTTCACAGAGCTCTTGTTGAAGCTGCCATGGCCGAGGGTGCTTTGCCCTGGTCCCAGTGATCACCCCTGCCCAGCCCCGGGCCTGCAGCACCCCGGGCACCCCGGGTGAGAGTGGGGCAGGACGGCCGAGGCTCCCCAGGGCCACCCCGGCGTGTCCCAGCACAAGGACATTCCCTGGGACACCCCCAGAGCCCCGGGCTTGGTTTGCTGCTGCTGAGTGCGCAGGGCTGAGTCCAGCCCAGCAGACACAGCCTGCATTCATTTTGCTGCAGTCTGGTGCATTAATACAGTAATTATTAACTATTATAAATCATTGTTAGGAGATTTTGATCAATAACATCTTGTATCCTAAAAATAGACCGGGAAGATAAGAAGGAACAAAAACATGAGTGCCAAAGAAGCTACTTTAATTTCCTAATATATTTCATGCTCTTAATTTACAAGAAAACTGTTGCTGTGGGGATTGAAGGATTAAATTGCAGCTGCAGGATGAAATTTCAAATGAGGTCATGTTTTTCTCCAAGTTGTTTGGAGCAGAACCTGTGCTGGCCCTTCTGCAGGCTGCATTTCACTTGTAAAATTCAAGTGTGTGTGCAAAGGGCAGCGCTTCAGTCCTGGCTGTGTCATTCAGGCACTGAGAACCTGGTTTGCTTTCATGGCTGAGTGAGGGAGTGCAAGGCACGGTGTGAGCAGGGTCTGTGAGCCCTGCTGGGGTGAGCAGGGATGGAGCACTGACAGGGCTCTGCAGCATCCACGTGGCTTTTTAATCCTTCTGGGGATAAGGACTCCACCACTGCCCTGGGCAGCTGTGCCACAGCCACACAGCCCTTTCCAAGAAGAAGTTTTCCTTAATATCCAACCTAGAGCTTCCCTGGCACAACTTGGGCCATTTCCTCGTGTCCTGTTGCCTGTTCCTTGGTAGAAGATGCCCCAGATATTCCCGTGAAATCCACAGTGAGCCCAGCGAGCTCTTAAACCAGTGAGAAACCAGGCAGTGACGGAAGCTTAGAGGAGGCTTCTTGACATCCCTGAGCAGAACAGAAGGGTTCAGGGGCGCTGGACAGGGCTGGTTAGAGCTGTTGGACAAAATCCTTCTTTTCTGCCCAATAACCAAACCTGGCTCAACAAACGGCTCTTGCGGGACTGGTGAGGCCGTGGGGCTGCGTTCGGGCTGAAGTGGGTGAATCTCAGCAGCCAGAACGATGTGGCCGGTTCCAGGCATGGGCAGGGAGGCGCTGCCCGCGGCCCGGGGCTCACCAGGCTCACCGGGGCTCACCGGGCTGACCGGGCTCACCGGGACTGACCGGGGCTGACCAGGGCTCACCAGGACTCACCGGGACTGACCAGGGCTCACCGGGCACACCGGGCACACCGGGCTCACCGGGACTGACCGGGACTCACCGGGACTGACCGGGGCTCACAAGGACTCACCGGGGCTCACCGGGCTCACCGGGGCTCACCGAGGCTCACCGGGGTCACCGGAGCTCACCGGGGCTCACCGGGGCTCACCGGAGCTCACCGGACTCACCGGACTCACCGGAGCTCACCGGGCTCACCGGGCTCACCGGGGCTCACCGGGGCTCACCGGCGCTCACCGGGGCTCACCGGAGCTCACCGGGGTCACCGTGTTCACCGGCGCTCACGCCGGCGCGTCCCACGGATGCCGTGCCGAGCGTCCCATCTCCTGGCGGCGCCTGGAAACAGCAGCGGCACAGCTCGGCAGGCCCGGGCAGCCTGGGGATGCCAAAGGAAAGCACACGGCACTCTTTTGTTTCGTATGCACAGAATGGTAATCCTTTGGAAAATGAAGGTTTTTGGGGTTTTTTTGGTTTTTTTTTGTTTTGTTTTGGGTTTGGTTTGGTTTTTTTGTTGGTTGGTTTTTTGGTTGGGGATTTTTTTTTTTTGGAAGGGTTTTTTTGTGTTTTGCTTTTTGAGGGTTTTTGGGTTTTTGTTGTTTTTTGGGGGTTTTTTTGTTGGTTTTTTTTTTTTTGTTTGTTTGTTTTGTCGGGAAGGAAGAGTGTTCTGACTTCCTCCTGTGAGTCACAGATCCCGGAGAAGAGCTCGGGAGCTGTCAGGACGCGTCCCTCGGGCCGTGGGAGCTGCAGAGCTCAGGCGGGGCCCTGCCCAGCTGCCCGCCCAGGCCTCCCCGCCCTGGGGAATCGCTCACAGCCGCAGAACCGCAGCTGGAGCCCGGGGTGTGCCCGGCCCGGCCCGGCGGGATGGAGCCCAGCCCAGCACCAAGCATTTCCCACAGGGGTCCCCAGCAGCTCCTGAACAGAACCTGGGCCCTCGATCTGCTGGGGCCGGGCTGGTGCAAATCCCCCCGTGCTTCCCTTCCCTGTCGGGGTGCCAGGTGCCAGTCAGGGTGCCAGGTCCCCCCGTGCTCCCCTTCCCTGTCAGGGTGCCAGGTCCCAGTCGGGGTGCCAGGTCCCCCCGTGCTCCCCTTCCCTGTCAGCTCTGCAGCCTCTCCGAGCTCTCTCTCACCAGCTGTGGCCAGGTGGTGACACTGTCGGTGGCCCTGTGGGTACCCGATGTCACACCACCCACCCGGGCTGCTCCCACTCCCTCCCACCTGCCTCCAGAAGGTGCCTGGTGGCTGCAGTGCCACCCCCGAGAGTGGAGGCATGGCCTGCTCAAGGAAAATGTTATGTTCAGGCAAAATGTTGAAAGAACATTTTAACCTTTGGTGAGTTTCCGAGTAGGAAATACTAGCAGGAAATACTAGCTCATCTCCTCCTCTGAGAGGAAAGGTTCCCAGAGCTCCTGCCCTCGTGGCTGTTGGATTTGCTACCCCTGAGTGTCCCAGGGCACACTGGCTGTATCCATGGATGCCCCCGTGAGCCCAGGCTGAGACAAAGGCTGGAGAGCTTTGGCAGCCAGAAGAGCACGCACAAAAGGAAACGGTGCTGCTGAGCTGAGCACACCTTGCCCTGCTGGCAAAGCCTCCGTGGCTGTGGCTGTGTCGGGCAGTGCCAACGCTCCAGCCTGGCAGCCCAGGAGCCCCTGCCCTCGCCGTGGGCACAGCAGGGCTTGGGCAGCTGCTCCAGAACAGGTGTGGCCTCAGGGGCAGGTGGAGCTTCCCCCACACACCTGCTGCTTCTGCTAGGACAGGGTGAAGGACGGGGCTGTGCCTGTGGCAGAGGTGCTGGGACAGAGCTGCTCTCATGGCTGAGCACGTCCATCCAGCAGAGAAATGGAGAACACGAGGTATTCTTGGCTTTCAGTATTTTAAGGTCTGGTTCCATAGCCCTAAAATAGCAGGTTTCCTTGCAAAAAACACCACAGTAGCTTGGGAGTGCCCAAAATAATCCTTTTCCTAGTCCACATCTTAGAACTGAGTAAGCAGCTGAGCCCCAGAGGGATAAAGCCTGCCGTGAATGGGATGGTGGGTTTGGGATGTTGGGGTCACCTGAACACTGGGGCACGTGTGCCCCCTCTAGTGAGGGAGGCCCTTGTGGCAAACAGCCTCCCCTGAGGGGCTGCTGAGTGCCTGCAGGGCTCTGCTTCCCAGATGGCACCATGGAAAACAGTTCTGTGAGCAGAAATGGAGCTCTGGGTCACCCTCAGCAGGGACTGGGGTGGGATGAACTCACAGCACGGGGGAACAGAAATGCTCGAGGTACCAGGGCAAGGATAAGGCCGGGGCTGTGGCAGTGACCCTGCTGGTGATGGCTCTGGTGGCAATGGCTCCAGGGAGGACGGCTCTGCTGGTGATGGCTCTGCTGGTGATGGCTCTGCTCTTGATGGCTCTGGTGGCAATGGCTCTGCTGGTGATGCTCTGCTGGTCTGTGGGAAGGGGGAGAGCAAGGTGTGGATGAGTTCAGGGCCAGGACTTGCCCAGAGCAGGTTTGCTCCACACTGCAGGCTGGTCAGCAGCATTCAGGGAGTGCTGAGACTCAAGTGGTGCATCTGCCAAGGCAGCACTTTGTCCCTGCAGTCCCTCCTCTGTGCCTCTGCAGGCTGCGGCTCACCTGGAGCACCCACCCAGGGCTGGAGCTAAAACTGGATTGTATCTGTGTGTCTGCACAGCCACAGCTGTGCTCTGCCCTGTGGAGCAGGAGCAGAAAGAACTCCCTCAGGAGCCCTTTTCTATTTCTCAGGCATGAGAGTCCAGCCGCAGAGCAGAACAGAGAGTTAAAAACGAGCTGCTGCAGACAGATGAGGTACTGAACCCAGTGATTATGGGTCTCCAACCAGGCCCTCCTGCTGGTCCCGCAGCCAGGCTG
The DNA here is from genome assembly GCA_009764595.1 of Geothlypis trichas. Taxonomy (NCBI): domain Eukaryota; kingdom Metazoa; phylum Chordata; class Aves; order Passeriformes; family Parulidae; genus Geothlypis; species Geothlypis trichas. The sequence continues at coordinate 36,524,576 of CM019908.1, forward strand.
GGCTGGGTGGCTCAGGACAGCCCGAGTGGCACCGACCCCTCCCAGGCACACACCCACAGACCGGGGGGCAGCTGCCCGGACCTTTTGGGAAACCAAAGAAACAAATTGCACTTGGAAGCGTTTGCGAGAGGAAATGGGGAGGTTTGAATCCACAGCAGCCTGGAGAGAGCCTGGCCGTGGCACAGGCACTGCCCACACACAGCACTGCACATTTCCCTTGTTTTCTGACCCCAGGGCCTTTGCTGGTAAAAACGTGTGTTGTCCTGTGTTCCTCTGACACACAGGACTGAAGAGCTTCAGTGAAATTCCATATGGCATTTCAAATCAGAGCAAGGAGTGCTGCCTGCATTGCACACCAGGTTTGGCAGTGAGCAGAGGACTCGTGGAGCTCTGGCAGCAGCTCTGGGTGCACAGAGAGCTCGCTGACCACAGCAGGAGCACGGACAGAGGCACCAGCAGCTCCCGTGGGGCTGGACAGACCCACCCATGCAGCTGGCTGTGTGCCACCAGCCCGTGCAAGCAGGGTCCTGTGATGCCATTAACGTGGCAGAGGCACTGGGCCAGCCTGGCAGCACCATGCCCATCAGGGCACAGCCTCCAGGAAAGTCTCCTTGCTCAAAAGGTACTTTATTAGAATAACTGCCCGCAGAGAGCAGTGCAGCCAGGGAAAATGCAGAGGCTGGCTGGCTGTGGTGCACGGGCTGCCTGCCCACAGGTGGGAACAGCCAACTGTCCCTCGGTGCCTCTGCCCGACAAAACCTGGGCCAGGCCGAGGAGTGAAGCCCCTGAGGACACTGTGGGGGCTTGTTCCAAGTGCTGCACACCCTGGAAAGAGAAGCAACAGGAATAGGGGCTCACTTGCCTGCCACGGTGCTCTCTGCCCAGGGCTCAGGAGCAGAGTGACTCTGACGATGACAAATTCCTTCCCTGGAGCAGGGCAGATCTCTGCTCCCATTCTATGCACACGTCTTCCCTGGTGCTGCTCTGAGCAGCCACAGCACCGTGCCCAGAGCTGACAGGGCACTAAGGAGCACTCCCTGCTCCTCTTAATTGTGAATATGGGAAAGGGCTTCTGTGGTGAGACCTGCCCTCACAGACACATCTCATCATCTGGGACAAAGCTCTGCTTAAACCTCAGGCCTGGCACTCAAACACCTGGGTTTTGCCAAAACCCTTCCCTGTCATTTCCCATGACACACTTTTGCAATTCCCTCGTTTCTCACACGAGTGGGAAGCAGACGATTTTACCGAAGGGTCTGTGGAGTTCCAGTCAGGAGCTGGGTGGGACCAGGCCGTGTTGGCGACACCCCTGCGCGGCAGCTCCTGCCCTCTGCCTGCCCCTGCCCAGCCGGGAGAGCCCCGGCCCGCAGTGCCGGGCACAGGGCTCCGGACAGCCCCGGACAGCTCCGGACAGCCCCTGGCACACAGCTCCGGACAGCCCCGGACAGCCCCGCAGTGCCGGGCACAGGGCTCCGGACAGCCCCGGACAGCCCCGCAGTGCCGGGCACAGGGCTCCGGACAGCCCTGGACAGCTCCGGACAGCCCCGGACAGCCCCGCAGTGCCGGGCACAGGGCTCCGGACAGCCCCGAACAGCTCCGGACACACAGCCCCGGACAGCCCCGCAGTGCCAGGGCACAGGGCTCCGGACAGCCCCGGGCACGGGGCTCTGGACAGCCCCGGACAGCCCCGCAGTGCCCTGACACAGGGTTCCAGACAGCCCCAGGCACACGGCTCCGGACACACGGCTCCGGACAGCCCCGGACAGCCCCGGACAGCCCCGCAGTGCCCGGGCACACGGCTCCGGCCACCCCGACCACGCCCAGCTCAGCGGCCCCTTCCGTGTGGCTGGCCTGGCAACTGCTCGCACATAAGAAAACAATTTTGGGATAGAGCTCTGTGCTTTTAGCTGTGTTTGATATAATCAGTGTGCCCTTCCCTCTATTTTAGAACATAATTTGTCATGCTGTTGGGTTGACTTTTCCTTTAATGCCTTCCACACCCAGTCCAGTGGAGGGATGGATCTGATTTGAGAAACTGATCTGTCTGAGGAAAACCACCTCCAGCTCCAGTTAGATCTCCATCCGTTATCATGTTATTTCTCACTTACATTATCACATGCAGACATTTCTCAGTAGCACACGGTAAAGCAGATGTGAATCGAAATCTCTCTGTGAAATGTGATCCCATCCAGCCCCAGTTCCTGGGGCAGAATGATGGAAATGGGGAATGCTCACAAGCCTGTGGAGCACACACACCTCAGGAAATGGGGAATGCTCACAAGCCTGTGGAGAACACACACCTCAGGGCCCCTGCACTGCACTGCCGGTGCACCATGTGCTGAAAGAGCTGGGAATGCAGTGGGAAAACGGGCTGGGAAAACGGGCTGGGAAAACGGGCTCACCAAGCCAGGCAATCACCAGCTGGGTCAGCAGTGATGGAGCTGCTTCCCCAGCTGGGATGTGCTGTCTGTATATTATTAATGTGCACAGTCATACACGCAGCACTCAGAGCCCACCGTGATTTATCAACATGCACTAATTAACCCCATTCCTTCAGCCCCCGGGCACGCAGAGCGCTTGGGGCAGCTGTAAAAAGGACTCCTGAGAAATGAGAGCCCACAAAGAGCATTCCTGAGCCAGCAGGAGCCACTTCCTGATGGAGCAGAGACAGAGAGCCCGTCTGGTCACTCAGGCTGCTGGTCACACATGGTCACTGAGGCTGCTGGCCATGCATGGTCACACAGGGTCACTCAGGCTGCTGGCCATGCATGGTCACTCAGGCTGCTGGCCATGTGTGGTCACACATGGTCACTCAGGCTGCTGGCCATACAGGGTCACTCAGGCTCCTGGCCATGTCTGGTCACACATGGTCACTCAGGCTGCTGGCCATACAGGGTCACTCAGGCTGCTGGCCACTCCGGAGGGTGCAGGAGATGGGATGGAGGAGGAGCCACAGGAACATGTGCTGGGAAGGGGCAATGGGAGAAGCAGCAGCTCCCTTCTTAGGCACAGAAACAGCACCTTGGAAAAGGCCTCTGTTTGGAGATGCAGCTCCAAATGGTGAACATTTAGAATTTTCTTTCCAAGTTTTCTCCTTAATAATGGTTTTCTAAAATACATGGGAACATGGGGTTGGTGCTCCAGCAGAAACAGGCTCAAATGAATAAGCATTTTAATAAGAATTTTATCTTGTGTCGTAAAAAGAATTACATGAAAACCCCACTGCTTTATGTGCAAGAACTGTATTTACTACGGGCAATTGAAGAAGAAATAAAATTCAACTTCAACCTCATTTCGATTTGCAAGTTATGAGAAATGTTTCTAGAAGGAGCTAATAAATGTGATGAATGCACCCAGCAGTAATTGATCATTTATATAAAAAATTCTGGCAAACATTTAATTCCACTATTCATTAAAATGTTGCCCTTGCATGACATAATCCATAAAAATGATCTATCTAATAACCACGATGTCAGGGAGCTGAGATGGAGGGTGAAGGTAACCTGGGATTCCAGGAGGCAAATTCCAGATGCTGATTCTGGGGTGGGTTAGGGCGAGTGGGGCTGAGTGTGCCCAGCCCGGTGGGACAGAGGAGGAGCAGCCTCTCCCCGGGCTCCAGCACACATTTCTGAGCCCTGCTGTCCAATGTGGGTTTGTGGGGCTGGGAGGGGCAAACCCAAGGGCTGCACACGCTGTTCCTGGCAGCTGCTGGGCTGCACTGTGAGCAGGGGCACACGCTGCCACAGCCCTTGGTGTGCCCAGGCCCCCACTTCAACCCAGGGCGACCTGAGCTCCCCAAAATCGCTTGGGTGCTCTCTTGTCACATCCCCTGGAGGCACATTTGGCTTCCCAAGTGGTGCTTCATGGGCCTGCCCGAGCTGTGGCTGAGGAGATCCTCCCCCAAACCACTTCTGGGGCCTCAGGGCAGTCACAGGGGCACCAGTGTGCCCAGCCGAGGTGTCCTGCACGTGGGGAAGGAGGCTCTGTGTGGGCACGGTGGGCAGGAGGAGCTGTGGATGCCTGGATGCTGTGGGTGGGACGGGCAGGGCTGGGCAGGAGGAGCAGGGTGGCACTGATGGGCACAGCTGGGCTCAGTGCACAGGAGCAGGGTGGCACTGATGGGCACGGCTGGGCTCAGTGCACAGGAGCAGGGTGGCACTGATGGGCAGGGCTGGGCTCAGTGCACAGGAGCAGGGTGGCACTGATGGGCACGGCTGGGCTCAGTGCACAGGAGCAGGGTGGCTCTGGGGCATGGCTGGGCAGGGCTGGGCTCAGTGCACAGTGTTGGGGCAGCACCAGCTGAGGCTGGGGCTGTTCTCATCTTGGGGTGTTCCCAGGGGCGCCAGGTCCCCCCAGTGCTCCCAGGTGTGTCAGACGTGCCCGCTGCCCTTCCCTAAACCAAAATCCTCTGTAAGGTGAGCCAGCACTGCCTGGTAATTCTAATTGGAATGGCAGGAAAAAAATAAAACCAATTAAGGACTAATTGCAGAGCTGCCCTAATTTAGGGAGTGATGATCTGTTTCTGAGCAGATAAACAAAGGCAGAGGGTTTGTCTTTGCTGGGAGCTGCAGTGCCTTGGGGAGGGACAGATCCCATGGCCGAATCAGAGAGGAAATTCAGCATTTCAGTGGGAGGTTTTTGGCCTCCTGTTTGTCCTTTTTTTCCATTTTCTCTTCCTAGTAATCACAAAAGCCATGTGGATGTGGCCTCTGGAGTCACGGGTTGCTGGGTCCTTAGCAGTGCTGGGAGCACGGTTGGGCTGGATGGTCTGAGAGGGCTTTTCCAACATAAACAATTCCATGATTCCTACAGCCAGATGGCACAATGGCATGCCAGTGCCAATGGTGGGCTTGCCCCATGAGCCCTGCCCAGGAATGTGTGTGCTCCCTGGCACGGGGCCTGTCTGGCCAGGCTGCAGCTGGCACTGCTCCCTGCCCCAAGGCTCTGTCCCTGCAGGGCTGTGACAGCAGCACGGGCCAGGCAGCCCAGGGACCTGCCCTGCTGCCAGCATGGTGCTGGTGCTTTAATTCCCCATTAAAACTCTAATGCCACCCAGAAACCACACTGGGAGGGGAGGGGAGCAGGAGCAGACACAGGGAGAGGATGGTGACGGTGTCAGAGTTCCAGGCTGCCCAGGAGAGGTGACACTGCCATGGAGAAATGAACTCCAGAGAATGGATTTCAGCAGGGACCACCCACCCAAAGCCAGAGATGCATCTGGGCAATGAGCTCAGGAGGCTTGGGACAGATGGGTGGCAGGAGGGAGAGGAGCTCCAAGGCTCTCAGAGGTTCTCAGAGCAGCTCAGAGGGTCTCAGCAAGAGCAGGCAGAGGAGAGGACACTGCAGGTGTGATGGGACAGAGCAGGAGCTGCTGCAGGGGGTCAGTGGGCAGTGGGAGTGAAGGAATCAGAGAACATCCTGAGCTGGAAGGGCCCCCAGGGATCACTGAGTCCAGCTGCTGGCCCTGCACAGGACACTCTGTGCCTGAGAGCCCTGTCCCAGCACTGTGAGCTCTGGCCACACGGGCCTGTGACCATGTCAGCCCTCATTTCCCATTAACGAGAGGGCAGGTTTATTTTAACCATTTTAAAATTGCTTTTTTCTTAGTTCATTCTGTCATTTCAGAGCTTTATGAAAAGCAAACATGACTGCCCTTTTGGAGCCAGCACTTCTATCACTATGCGACTGTACTGCAGAGCTCTGTTACAGAGATTTTATGGTTTTCAGGACAAATCCTTCCATATGTAGGGACATGCATTCCCGAGAAATGTATTTGTTTGAAGTCAGTGTTTTCTGGAAAAACCTCAAGTCAGTTATGAGGATTAAGTGGATCATTATCATTTTGAAGTACTGTGTGGGATCAAGGGGTGTAAAAGACATTCTCTGAAGAAAGCTTATTGCTGGGGCATTTCAGGCCGAGGTTGCAATGCAAGTTGACCTAATTAGACAATTTATAGATATTCAGTTACCTAATTTAAATTGGCTGCAGCGTAAGTGCCAAAAAAATATTCCCTTTTTACCTCCCCTCTGCCAAGTCTTCTCTTTAGAAGTTTATAATGTTTTAAAACACCACTAGAGCAGCATTCCAGGGCTTTTTAAGGCTCCTTCATTTTAAAGCCATCACAGTGCACTTCAAACAAGGTGCAGTTGCAGTCTCAGAGTATCTGCAGGTAGCAGAGCAGATCAGATCAGCTGCCACAGCTCACCCTGCGTGGAGTGAGGCACCTGAAGGCACAGCAAGGGCTCCCAGGGGATTCATTGTCTTCACCCCATTCATTCAAGGGTTCTGTGGAATTCCAGGATGGTTTGGGTTGGAAAGGACCTTAAAGAGCACCTAGTTCCAAACCCCTGTTCCCTCACCTGCTCCTCACCATACTCGTGCTCCAGACCCTTGTCAGCTCTGCTGCCCTCCTTTGGACACAGGGTTGGGATCTGTTAGCCCTGGGCTCCTCCTCCAGCTCTGCAGCTGGTCCATGAAGTCCTTCAGCTCCCCTCTCCAGTGCCTCTGTGTTCATTTGTGTTTAGGGAAGGGGCTTGGAAGCCAGGCTGGAAATGGGGGTTAGATGTGGAGTGGTGCAGTTTGGAGGAGCTGACAGACACACTGGATGCTGTGAGCTCGGTGTGGTTTCACCAGCCCTGGCACTGTGGCTGCTGTAACCTGCTCAGGTTGTGTGTGCAGAAGGAGCCACGTGAGGAGGAGAAGCAGGCTGTGTCCCTGGGGAGCACCTGCTGCAGAGGTGAGTTCTGTGCCCCGTTAGTCTGTGCAGTGACCCTGCTTGAAATCAGCCTTTGCCAGCAGAAGGAGCTGGTGGGGCCATGCAGTCTCTGGCTGCAGGTGCTGGGGAGCAGCTTCAGCCACGAACGCTGCCAGAGACCTTTCTGATAAGCAGCTATCCTGTAACATGATCTCTAACATTTAAATGCTGCAAAAGCAGCAGCTGGCAGCGTGGATGAACTCAGCACTGAGGAATGAGCATTATTTCCTCTGCACTGCACTCTGGGGGCAGCCGAGGCCAAGCCCTCCCAGAGTGTAAACCTGGGTGCTTGGATCCATGACCAGTTTGGCTGGCCAAGGGGGAAGCCAAGAGAAACCCTGGCTGATGATTCCCTCCAGCTCTCCCAGAGTTAGGTGGCTGATGGGATCACACTGAAAGGGCAAAGGGCTGAAATGGGATGGAAGAGCTGCAGCCTTGGAGCAGCAGGAGCCCCTGGCAGAGGCTCCTCTGTAGGAGAACAGGAGGAACAGGAGGAACAGCAAGAATAGCAGGAACAGCAGAACAGCAGGAACAGCATAATACCAGGAACAGCAGGAACAGCAGGAACAGAAGAACAGGAGGAACAGCAGGAACAGCAGAACAGGAGGAACAGCAGGAACAGGAGGAACAGCAGGAACGGCAGGAACAGCAGGAACAGCAGGAACAGCAGGAACAGAAGAACAGCAGGAACAGCAGGAACAGCAGGAACAGAAGAACAGCAGGAACAGCAGGAACAGCAGGAACAGAAGAACAGCAGGAACAGCAGGAACAGCAGGAACAGAAGAACAGCAGGAACAGAAGAACAGCAGGAACAGCAGGAACAGGAGACCCCTGCAGGGTCTGGATGGAGGCTCAGGGCTCCCAGCCCAGCACTGCTCCGTGTGCCCAAGGCCCCGGGCTGGGGGTCAGCAGCACCTTGTGAAGATGGCACTGGTGCCCTGCCTGTCTCACACCCAGATATCTCAGGGCTGTGATCCCTTCATGTAACCCTCGAGGAGAAAGCTCTCACCCCTGCGTGGGGCTCTGCCCCAGCCAGAGGAAGGGGCTCTGTCAGACCTGGCTGGGTGATGTGGTGGGAAGGAGGCAGAGGTGGCTGTGGAAGGAAATGATTCCCTGTGAGTTTATTGAGGTCCTGAAAGGGTCAGTGGAGAGAGGGGGTGCTGTGTTTGACAGCGTGCACCTGCATTTCAAACAGCTTTCAGGGGTTCTGCATCCAAAGCCTACAGCTGATGTCAGCTGCAGTTCCCAGTGGGAAGAGACAGTTGGTGTTGAAGCAAAAAAAAGGCAAAACAAACAAATGAAACGAATCAAACCAAACCAAACAAAAAAACACCAACCCCCCCAAACAAAACAAAACAAAAAAACCCACAAAAACTGTAGAAGAGTGGGAGTGAGGTGCCTCTGCCTGCTGACCATTACACATTCAGGTTTGGGCCATTGTTAGCAAGCTTGGTCCTCGTGTAACATGCCCTGAGTCTTTCTCTTCCCCAAAGCTGGGAGGACACTGACAATAACGTTGGTATGATCCCAGCCGAGGCTCGGGCAGCCCGTGGTGCTTTGATTTCGGGAGGTCGCTCTGGGAACGCTGCAGGGACACTCAGCGGGTTCTGAGGGGGCCGGTCCTGCAGCAGCGGGCAGAGCACAGGGCAGGGCTGTGGAGAAGGGATGAGCCTTGCACAGGATGGGGATGAGCCTTGCACAGGATGGGGATGAGCCCTGCACAGGGCCGGGATGTGCCTTGCACACGATCGGGATGAGCCTTGCACACGATCGGGATGTGCCTTGCACACGATCGGGATGAGCCTTGCACACGATCGGGATGTGCCTTGCACACGATCGGGATGAGCCTTGCACACGATCGGGATGAGCCTTGCACACGATCGGGATGTGCCTTGCACACGATCGGGATGTGCCTTGCACAGGGCAGGGATGTGCCTTGCACAGGGCAGGGATGTGCCTTGCACACGATCGGGATGTGCCTTGCACAGGCTCCGTTCTGTTTCCGCAGGCAGAGGGAGCCTGAGCCCCGACGGTCGCTGCCTGCTCTGCCCTCGCTCGCTTCATTGTTCCGCCCCGATTTCCGAAGACCTCTGTAGGAGGAAGAGGCGGTTTAGGAACACAAACACAGCGGGGGACAACCGTGCTGTGCCCGCTGCCGGCGGAGCCCGTGCTGGTGCCGGCTCCGTGCCCTGCGCCAGCCGGGGCTGCCCACCGGGCTAGGACTGCCCACTTCGCCTGCCCACCTACCCTGCCCCATCTTCCCTGCCACCTTCCCTGCCCACCTCCCCTGCCCACCTCCCCTGTCCACCTCCCCTCTGGCCCCTGCCCTGCCCTGCCCTGCCCTGCCCCTGTCCCCATACCCCAGCGGTCGCTGTATCTTTTAACCTCTTTTTGTGCTGCGTCCTCCGGATGGGAAGGGGGACTTGGTAAATGTCCCTGAACCGACGGCAGGTGTGGTTCCACGGTAAATGTCCCTGAACCGACGGCAGGTGTGGTTCCACGGTAAATGTCCCTGAACCGACGGCAGGTGTGACTCCAGCCCTGAGCAGAGAGGCAGTCCCGAGTCCTGTGATGTTAGCGGCCAGAGCTGCTGAGAGCATGCTGAGCGATGTCTGTGCAGACAGAGCACAGCCCTTTGCCCTCCCCAGCACGCACTCCATGGCCAGAGGGAAAGCTGCGTGCAGGTTTTGTCTCCAAGGATGCTCTCAGATGAAGAGCAGACGCTGCTGAGCTGCCAGGAGCAGGTTTGGGCAGAAGGGCTGGAGCCTGCCACGGTGACCTGCCCTGGGACGCTGCTCCCAGCCCTGCTCCAGGCACACACAGCCACAACAGCTGAGACAAACCACGAGGGGCTCCTGTGCTCCAAACGAGGCATGGGCAAGACATTGCCAGTCACAGCAGGCCAGCTGTCACAGCAAAACCTTCCGTGGCCAGGCTTTTCTTTAAAAAAAAAATAACAGCAAACTTAATCCCCAAGGATTTACCTTCCGTGCATTAGGGGTGTGCAAATCCTAAAGGGGAGAAGAGAGGGGCATCACTGAGCCCCACCCCGAGCTCAGCCCTGACCCCGCACACTGCCTGTGGGCAGGGAGCGAGTGCAGAGGGCGAGGAACAACTCCCAGATCTCTTCCCAAATCTGTGGCTGGGCCCAGGCCTTGTGCCCATACCCTGCAATGTCCCAGCCACTCCAAGAAAGGTGGCTGAGTTTTCCTTTCACATACGTGATGATTTTTTTTTTTGTAACCGTAAAATGTAGCAAAAAGCATAAATAACACCATAAACTCTAAGCGTGGGCCATTAGTCACCTGAAAAGTGTTCTCCCCCTTGAAACACAGTGGAGATTGTCTTAGCAGAACATTTTGAAGCAATACAAATAGTAATGCCAATTCTTAGGATACTAACATCAATAAAATACCATTTTTCTCTACATCAATATTGATAAACGTGTCTTGAAAAGCTATAGCACTAAAGGTTAAAAAGTAAAATTAACTTGTGCCTATGAAATTCACTTGTTTTAATTTATGTTTATTCTTTAAAAACAGCCCTAAAAAGCTTCTTGTCATAATTTATTCCTGAAATGAGTATTCCTCTGAAGTTTCCATAGTTACAGATGTTTCTGGGTTTGTAATGTTTGCACAATTGACATTTACTGCACAGTGAAAACCTCTGATTGATTTTTCTACCTGGAGAGGAGAACACAAGTGCTGGGTGATACACGGGGAGTCCAACTGCCAGTTCTGGGGGACCTGGTGCTGGAACAGCAAAGGGCATCCCACATAAATAATAATAAATAATGCACCAGTCACCAGGTCAGAGTGCCAGCCAAGGGCATCCCACATAAATAATAATAAATAATGCACCAGCCACAAGGTCAGAGTGCCAGCAGCTCCACCCCTGGGAGCCCCGGGTGTGCCCGGACTGTCCCATGGCTGTGGCATTCCTGCAGCTCTCCTGGCACTGCCAGGGGCATGGCCCTGCACCTGGCACCCAGCACTGGCACCACACTCCCAGCACTGGCACCACAACCCCAGCACTGGCACCACACACCCGGCACTGGCACCACACACCCAGCACTGGCACCACACCCCCAGCACTGGCACCACACCCCCGGCACTGGCACCACACACCCAGCACTGGCACCACACCCCCAGCACTGGCACCACACCCCCGGCACTGGCACCACACACCCAGCACTGGCACCACAACCCCAGCACTGGCACCACACCCCTGGCACTGGCACCACACACCCAGCACTGGCACCACACTCCCAGCACTGGCACCACACACCCAGCACTGGCACCACACACCCAGCACTGGCACCCCCAGCACTGGCACCCCACATCCTGCACCAGCTGCCATGCTCCAGACCCCAGGATGCCAAGTCTGACTCACACCAAGCATTCCAAACCAGGAATCCTCCACCTGAAATCAAGGAAATCGTGCAGGGAGAGAGGAAAGCACAGAGAGGCACCAAGAGCCCTGGCAGTGGTGCCTGCAGTGATGGCACAGTGCAGTTAACTCGAGGGTCCTGGCTCCCTCCTGCTCGTGCTGCAGCTGCCCGGGAGGGTGGAAAGTCCTTTCCAGAGTTCATTCAGCAGGGCTGGCTGTTTGTGAGGCTGGTGGGGGAACAGAAGCTCTAAACCAGGGCCCAAGGGCAGCTGGTGCAGCCCTCCCCACAGCCAGCACTGCCCCCAGCTGGGCCTGCCCATCCCTGGCTGTCACTGTGCCACTGCTGCCCACCCCCAGGTGTGCCTTGGAGGGAGCTCAGCTGACCCACAACACCAGCAAAGGAAAAGGTATTTTCACTATTAATTTTTTAATGCCTTTTTTAAGGGCTGGCCCTAAGTTAGCTGTATTGGCAGCAGTCTCTAAGTCCTACAAGTGAAGATATGGATATATAATGCATTCATTTGCTCAGTTGCCTTGTTCCATCTTCAAAATAACAGGAAATGATGACGCATGTTGGGGAGAAACAGCATCAATTTGTACTGAGAAAAGTAAATCCATTCTCAGCTGCTGTAACTCATGGGACTGTTACTTCCCTAAAACATGTGAACTCCTTTTTCAAATGTAATCACATCTTCTTCAAACTCCTCCACTAGGATGTCCTTTTCCCTTCTTCCCTGGGTGTTTGATTATTCTCAATTACTTCTAATCAGGCAACAATGAGATCAGGAGAGAAGTATCTGCAAGAGAAAACAATGTGGATTAAAGCATTAGGGCTGTAGCAAATCAGAAAATATTAGGAATTCCAGTTTATAGTCCCAGAGGCTAATGCTGCTGAGAACTGCAAGAGCAATTTAATGGGCTGATGTGAACACTATCAGGTTAAACTTCTTGTCTCCCTAAACCCATTTTCCTCATCTCCTGTTGTGACCCAAATATGACTTGTTTTTTTTTTGATGTTTTGAGGAGATTCAGACCATGAGATAAAAGCATATTATGTAAGGAGACATATGGTGTGGTTTGGGGGTAACTGCTGGTGAGAGGCTGCTCAGGGCTGTCCTGGCTCCAGTGACCTGGGGCTGTCAGAGTTTCCTGTCTGCCAAGGGTGCAGCCCTAAAGGTATCTCAGCCAGCCTTTTCCACAGGCCTTATTCCTGGTACAGCTTTCATGAGAACAGAAATTCCTTAAGAAAACTGAAGTTACTGCTAAAAACTATTAAATATGGCTGAAAAAGTGCCCAAACCTCAGCTGGAGTCGAGAGTACTTTAAGAATTCAAAAACATTTTTCACAGAATGGTGACAGGATCTTGTTTCCTGCATGGAGAGTTTCCTGGGAGCCACAGGGCTCATAAACTCACTGGGGTTGGATATTAACCATGACCACACAGCCTAACAGCAGGAATGGGGAACAGGAGCCACAGTAAAGGTGTTCCCATGGACAGCCCTGGTGAAAAATGAAAAAACCAACAAAACACAAAAGGCGATGGGAACTGACTTTGTGTGCCAGACAGTGGGAGAGCTCTGGACAGTGTCAGCAGAGTGAGCAGCACTCGAGTTTGATGTGGGGAAAGAGGGAGAGACACAAAGGGAGGGGCAGGAAACTGCTGTGGGTATCCCAGGAGGCTGCAGCAGGGCTTTGGCCAGGCCTGGCGCTGGCATCGTGCCATGGTTTACACCCTCCTCAGCCTCTTCACTGTGTATCTCACAATTCAAGCTCCAGAGCAATCAGCAGCAATGTCACCAATAACAGCGAAGGCTAATTAGGATTTTCCTTTTCTAATAATTTCTATTTTTCAGCTTCTACACTTTAATTATAGCTGGCAATCCCACAGACCAGGGGTCATTATTGGGCTGAAACAAGCCCAGGTGAGCTGAGAGAAGCCACCTGGGTGGGAATGGCAGCAGGGGCTGCTGGGGCCGGTGCTGGCCCCGTGGCACTCCCTGCTCCAGCCTGTCCCCATCCCTCCTCACACAGGGCACGTGGCAAGGGCTGTGCTCCAGGCAGGGCTCGGGGCCACACCGCCCAGCTAACAGCCCTGGAGCATCTCCAGGCCCACTTTCCCCACTGTTTCAAGCCTCAGATTTCAACCAGTGTTTATTTAAATTGGTTGGTCATGGCAGAGTTAATTTGTTTGAAGGCTGAGCCAGAAACTCTTGGCAGCTGGACAGGAAAATCTCAAACAAACAAACAAAATCTCCTCAAACTGTAGGCATTGCTTAATTCTTCAGTCTTAAGTACAAAACACCTTAGAGAAAGCATCAGTTCTGTACGAGTACCCAGGCCAGAGCTGTTTCTCTCCAAGGTTCAGCCTTTGGGGTTTGGTGGGCGTTGCTGCGGGCACAGCACCGGGCTGGACCCACAGGCCCCGAGGGCCACAGAGCCCCGGGCACCTTCCCCTGGCACAGGCCACCAGCTGGCAGCCAAGCAGAAGCACAGAACATCTTTTCCTCTGCATTAATAAGAAGAAAAGAAAATAAAAAGCATGACCGGCATTTCACTGTCCGTTCTCCAGGGGCACAGCCCCGTTTTGGCGATGGATGCGAGTGCATGCACACACAGAATCCAAACGGGAAACAAGCAAGTGAAACTGGCTGGAAGAAAACATTCAGTATTTCCCTTTGGAATGTTTTCTACTGAAATGCTCAGCTTGTGGATTTCATGCTGGTTTGGTTGCTGGTGCAGACTGAGATTGGTACCTCTGATCTTACACCGAGGCACTGAGGAAATGCTACGATAGCCAGTGAGGCAGGGGAGCTTTTCCAGCAATCCCTGCCCATGTCAGCCCGTGCTGGGATAACCCTGCGTGGCACTGGGCACTCTGGGGGGCTCCAGCTGCTGCTGCAGGGTTGGGCCCTGCCTTGGTCTCGCAGACTGTGCTTCCCTCCCAGGCCAGGACCAGCTCTGAGGGTTTTACCTGGCACGTCCTCGTTGAACGTGCACCTGGGAATACCCAACAATAGCAGAGTCCCTAGAAAGTTGGTTCTGCCATCGGCTGAACTTACCTCTGAGTTCCTCGTGCCTAAACCCAACCTTTCCTGTGCCAGGTGAAGCACACAGGGTTTGTTCCTTTTGCTGCAGGGGGCAGCCTGTCCCCTGTCCCTTTCTGACATCTGTGGGAGTGCTCCAGGCTGGCTCTGTCTCCTGGGGTTGGCTCTTCAGCCCCAGCAACACCCTTCACCACCTGTGGTTTGTGGTTATCATCCACCCTCGGGCTGGGCCTTGGAGCTCTGCTGCCCTGCCCTTACCGGCCAGGCCAGCGGCCACCCTGGGCAAGGCCAGCCCTGCTGGACACTGGGCAGGTCCCCTCCTGCCCCGGGGCTGGGGGACTGTGCTCCTCTGCTGCAGGGTCTGGGGGTTTGCTCTGGGGTGCTACGGCAGAGGGGAGATGGGCTGGGACGGAGGCTCCGGGGAGCACTGAGCAGTGACAGCCTGGTGACACCCCAGGGGTGACAGTCTGGTGACACTCCGGTGACACTGCAAAGACACTCCGGTGGCACCCCAGGGACACCCCAGTGATACCCCGGTGACACCCCAGGGGTGACCCCCTGGTGACACTCCAGCCTTGGACAGGCCGGCCAAGGCCGGGCAGTGCCATCTGCAGGGTGGCAGCAGCCGCGGCCCCCACACGCTGCCCACACAGCCCATGGCACTGCCACGGCAGCGCTGCTCCGCAGACGCTCCGGGGAAATCCGCAGATACTGAACAAACCCGGCAGAACCTGGTGATGCGGACAAACTTCTGTCAGGATCCAGACAATCCCAGTCTGGTTTTACCTCTGCCCCGAGACACTTGAACAAAGTTTTCAGAAGGAGAAGAGCAATAAATCAAGCCCGTAGTTCCGCAGGCGCTTCCCGAGGGAGCGGGTTAAAATTAGCTCGGAATGCGGCCCGCGGGAGCCGGCCCTCAGCCGCCCTCAGCCGCCGAGGCCGCGGCGCCGCGCCCGGCCCGGCCCGGCCCGGCTCTTCCAAAAAAGGCCAGAACCGCTCTGGGCCCCGGTCCCCGTGTCCCCTGGGCCAGGGGCTGCCCTGCCCCTGAGAAATGAGCTCCTGCCAGCGTGGGGAGAGCCTGACTCCAACCCAAATACTGGGAAAGGAGTGGGATAAGGCATCCCCGGGTCCTTGTGAGCTTCAGGGCTTTCTCTACACATCACGGAATATTAATGGAGCATTCAGCCCAAACAGTTGAAGGGAGACTGCTGAGATTCCCAGGAGCTCCCTGTATCCCAGAGAGGAGGGTGATGGAAGGAACACCTTGGCCGTGACAGCAGCCAGCACACAGCGAGGTCAAGGAAGTGTCCTGTGGGTGTTCCAGAGCAAGGCCCGACAATCCCAAACCTGCAGTAAAAATCAGGGCAAAACACGGCATTGCAATCCCGATGGAGCCAACAGTAGGTTTGGGAAGGTGGGGACAGGCCGGTGGCACGGTGCTCAGACAGCCCCAAACGCCAGCTCCCAGCACAGGGAGGGCACGAGGGGCCCCAAAGGCTTCCCAGAATTTACTGCTTCTGCTTGTAGGGAATGGAGCACTAAAAGGATGTCTGGCTGCTGCCTAACTGCTCTGCAGGCAGCAGCAAGGCCCTGGCTGGCACATCCTCCTCAGCACACAACAAAGCCACCCCAAGTGTCCCCACCTTATGTCACACAGAAGATCATCTCTGCTGAGCAGATGCCCATTTCAAAACCTGCACGCCAGACTTTCCTGCTTGTTTCCAAGTAACAAATAATCTATACTTTTTAATAGAAGCTTTCATTTTTCTTAAGAAAAGACAGTGATGGTGGCACATTCAGCAGGAGCAGCATCCAAGGCCAGGTTGGACAGGGCTTGAAGCAGCCTGGTCTAGTGGAAGCTGTCCGTGCCCATGACAGCAGGTTGGAATGAGGTGAGGTTCAAAGTCCCTTCCAACCCAAACCCATCTGTGATTCTCTGCTTAATTCCATGCCAGCCGTCAGTGGCCAGGTGGCAGTGCCAGCTGCTCCCTGTCTGCTCACCACGTCACACAGCTCATGGGACAGGGAAGGAAATCTGGGGCTGACCGAGATCAGGGTCTGCTCCAGCCCTCCGCTGTCCTCTCCTGCTGCTCGTGCTCTCGGGTTGGTGTGAGCCCTGCAGGAGGTGGCACTGCCCTTTGCTGTCACAGCAGTGCAGGAGCTGGCACTGTCACAGCAGAGGTGGCACTGCCCTTCCCTGTCCCAGCAGTGCAGGAGGTGGCACCACTGTCCCCCCTTGTCCCAGCAGTGCAGGAGGTGGCACTGTCACAGCAGAGGTGGCACTGTCCCCCCCTGTCCCAGCAGTGCAGGAGGTGGCACTGTCACAGCAGAGGTGGCACTGTCCCCCCCTGTCCCAGCAGTGCAGGAGGTGGCACTGTCACAGCAGTGGTGGCACTGCCCTTTGCTGTCACAGCAGTGCAGGAGGTGGCACCACTGTCCCCCCCTGTCCCAGCAGTGCAGGAGGTGGCACTGTCACAGCAGAGGTGGCACTGCCCTTTGCTGTCACCGCAGCACGGCAGGGTGACGTGGCTGCCAGGACACCTCCAGGAGCCCACAGGACCCTCTGCAGCCCTTGGCGTTTGGCACTGCCCACATTTGGACAGGCAGTGCCCAGCTGTGAGTGGAACCCAAGGGCTCCCTTCCCTATTGCTGGTCTATTTTAAGAACAGCAGATTATTGTTAATGCATTTCTTGTGTTTGGTTTCTATCAGAGTCAGTTTGTTTAACTAGTAGGCAGATTTATTTACTGGAAGGAGGAGGGAAGCAGCAGTTAAAAGGATACGGCAAATCCAGCAAATATTCATCTTGTCCCCTGAAAAACCACTGGCGGCACCTTGGAATTTTTTCAACTTTTCCACAAGGTCTTTAGATTGCAGTCAAAATAATGCCTTAATCTGCACATTCCCAACTCCAAGGTCTGGAACAGGAAGGGCTTGTGCTGAAGAACAGTCTTTGCTGTAAAATGCAACGGAATTCATTGAGCAACTCTGGAACAGATGCCAAAAACATAATTCCCATTTATCTCAACAGGAGATTCCTTACTGCTGCTCAGGGCCTACAATATAGGCACTTTTCCAATTTAAAAGAAAAAATCCCCAGCAAGAGAGGACAATAATTCCAAATTAATTTTGTCTCCTCTTTTACCAAACAGAGTTTCATTCTGTTTCTTGGACACCATTAATATAAATGTTACTCTGGAGCTAAAATTGACACTGACAAACTTTGACTATTTTGACAGTCCCACAAAAGTCAGACTGTTGATGTGATAACACACAATTACTGTTGTTTATTTGGGGTTCATGATTTATATAAATCACACATTCTCAGAATTTGGGTTTGGAGGGCCTTTGACTCATTCCACCCCCTGCCATGGGCAGGGACACCTTCCACAGCCCAGGTTGCTCAGAAGCAGCTGTACAGAGAAGCACAGGATGTTTTTCTGCCTTCTGTGGAGCTGTGTGAAGGCACAAGGTTTGAGCATGACTAAGACATCCCTTCCCTCTGGGCTCACACACAGGGCGAGCCAGGGAGGCATGGGACACTTCATTAACCATTTCCCTGCTGAGTGCCCCAGGACACAGCTTTGCGTCCGGGTCAGCATCCAAGAAAAGTGAAATTCATTTGTTCAGAACATAGAACAACCATTTCTTTGCTCACAGAATTTGTCAGAGAGCTGCCTTTTTCCTTCATTTGCTTTACAAAATGTTAATTTTGCTTAACCACCAACACACAGCATTTTATGAAAGAGAACCATTTTATTCCCATTACGATGTTTATGTTAAAAGGAAGAATGAGCGGCTTTGTGACAAGAAAACATCTGAGTTTTCCAAAGAAGAGAAGCAAGCTGGCTGTCACGTATTGTTTTGCCATTCTCCTATTTGCATGTCAGCGTGATCTTTGTTAAAGGTTTGCAAATGAAACACTTGAGATCCATCTTTAGGCCCCAGCTGAGGGCAAGAAGCCCCGGCCAGGAACACCACAGAGGCAGGGGGGCACGGTGCCCCCTGCTCAGGTGCCATGGGCAATGCCAGGGCTCACCCTGCAGTGCCAGCGTGCTGCTGGGCTCTGAAGGAGCACGGATTTGCCTCAGCCCTGTTTTAGATGTGGAGCTCAGCAGCTGTCTGGTGTCCCCTGTCACAACCTGTCCCCAGAATCCCT
Organism: Geothlypis trichas; assembly: GCA_009764595.1. Lineage (NCBI taxonomy): Eukaryota > Metazoa > Chordata > Aves > Passeriformes > Parulidae > Geothlypis > Geothlypis trichas. Next base: position 36,542,923 of record CM019908.1, read on the forward strand.
GCTCTGTGTCACCAGAGGTTTTCTGGCTGCTGTGCTGTGTGAGCTGTTCTGCTCCCTCCACAGAGGGACAATCCTTTCCCAAGGTGAAGAGCTCCTCACACTGCTGGCCCCAGGTGTGGGGCCATGGCTCAGGATGCAGAGAGCAGCCCCCCTCTGTGCTGGCCCAAGGCTTCACCATTGGGAAGGCAGATGGGAACATTCCTGCCATCTGCCACCACCGTGCAGCTCAGGGGCTGACCCTGCCCTGCCAGTGGCACCCACACAACAGGGCTCCAGCACGACACACCAGTGGGGATGCTCCCCCTCCTCAGGCCACAGTGGATTTTGAATATCCACCTCCCCCAGGAAGTCCAAGAACAGCTCTGAGCTGAGTTGAGTTGAGTTTCAGGCTTTTACTTTTTCAGGGCAATAGTTCATATTTCTTTGATGCTGCTCTGTGCTCATCTTTTGTATATTCATTTTACCCTCTTCCTGTTTTATATGTTCCCTAAAGCCACCAAATCAGAGACATGATGGATTTGGCTTGCTGAACCCTAGTCTTTCTGTCCATCAAACACTTGCTACCTTCAGAACCCAACTGTTTCTCACCAAAAAGTTGAAAAGATGCTTACACTCAGCCCTTACAGGTCACCCTGTGCTCCCCATCCTCACAGGATCTCTGCTCCAAAGGGACAAGATTGATGCTTCCTCCTGTCACCTACATCAGGCCTCTCTTCCTATAGCTTCAGGCACTCCAGGAAATGTAAAACCCTGTCTGGTGACTCAGGATTAGGCCTTGCTCTTTCTTGAACCAGCTGATCATTAAAGGAGACTTTGTAATCGAGACATGGTAGTGATTTGAGAGGTGAATCATTTCCTCTTGTAAGTTCAGAGCAGCACCTGGGATGACATCCATCTGAAAGATGCAGTGATCTCCAGAAACCCAGTAAACTCTCCTGGTAATCCTGATTATGTGCTAACATGAGCTGCATTTTTTCTGCTCTCCTGCACCCTCATTATCTCCTTGCACCCCTTAGTTTCCCCCCCTTCACTGTGTTCCTCTCCCAGGAAGACTGTGTTGGGAGAGCAGATTAAACCTTTACACAGGTACTTGAGAATAAACATCTTTGAGAATTTGCTGCCTTCCAGCAGTTTTAGCACATCTGTTGGAAAGTGCTGTCTGTGTGTGAAATTCAGCAGGGACCATCCCAGCTGATCCAGCAAGCTCCATCTATGGAGAAGTCACCTTTCTGTAAGCACATTCAGTCCTCTTGATATAGGTTTTTATTTGTTTCTTTTGTTATTTCCTGTTTGCACAGGCTGGTTACTCTGAACATGAGTCCCTGCACTGTGTGGTTACTCTGAAATGAGTCCCTTCCATGGTGGGAATGCTGGCTGTCTCTGACAGAGCCACAGCACCAGACACCAACCATGGCTCCACCAACCACCAGCACTTCTCTGGGGAAAGGCATCTGTCACTCCACTCTGCTTAGTGTCTCTTCCAGCAGAACTAATGCAGGCATGTCTGAAAAGTTTTTTTAGGCCCCTTTCCCAGTAGCTCTTTGAAGGAAAATACTCCAGCAGCTGAGCAGTGGCTGGATGCAGAGGCATGTAAACCAACCCTGAGAGTGCCAAAATAAATCAGCTCGTACAGTGGGAAAGCTCAGGCTGCATCCCAGGGGTGAGTCCTTCCCTCACAAATCCCTGCCAACAGGCACATGTTCCCTGCAGCACACTTTGGTTTGCATTCATTCACTGGATGCCCTGGAAAGCCAGATTCCCTGACACTCAGGTGCAGCTCACTCCCCTCTTGCTTACCCCAGCCTGAGAGAACACAAAGCTGAAAGGAATGTGGTAAGGGCAGATATATGTTCATGCATTTAAAAAACACACAGGAAAAAGAAACAACATAAGTCAATGGTAAATAGTTGCAGAAAAGAGCACAAAAATGATCTCCATGACAGCACCAACATCAAAGGCTGTGTGTGAGGGAGAGGCACAGAGGCACCATCAGACACAGGTGAAAGCGTGCCTGGGAAGGGCACACCAGGGAAAGCAGCAGAGCTGGGTCACAGCACGTGGGTCACAGCACCCTCCCAGTTCAGCAGGGAGGCTGAACTGCTGCCTCCCTCTGAGGAGCAAGGCACTCTCTGTAAGGTTCTCTTCCCTGCCCCTGCCCTGGATGAGCTTTTGGCTCTGGTGGTACATTTTGTGACCTGTCTCCTGTGGAAAACCCAGAGAGGCAAAGGCAGGAGCCCAGTGTGTGTCTCAGCAGCCCGTGCTCTGCAGGCACCTCTCTCTGGGACTTCCTTTGTCTGAAGCCAGGATTTCAAAGCCCACACCTCATGTACTACATGAGGTAGTGTTGGTGCTCACAGCAACATGGGTTTGGACAGAACAGAATTGTTCAAAGAATATCTGATTTATATAATCCAGAGTTTAAAAAAAGAATGAAAAGTGCAGAAGAGTGGTTATATTTGTTAACATCAGCAGAGAGGTAATGGTGTATCAGAGGACCCAGGGGAAGGTGGGAGGGCACAACCTAGGAATACGTGGATCTTTTTGCCAGAACCGTGGGTTGAATGTTCCTATTTAAATATGTTGTTAACGTCTTTATATAATTAATTTCTAGCTGGTCACCATGGCAGCAATGGCAGACTCACATGAATGAAAATAGACTTCAGCACAGATGAGACCGCAGAATAGCTGGATGTTGTTTTTGCCATCTCTGTTGGTCTTGGATCCACTAGTTCCCAGGGGAGTGAGTTTCCCCAGCAAGGGCTGATTCCTTTGCCAAGCTGCTGGGAGCTGGGCACCCTCTGCCTGCCTGGCATCACCTCCCAGGCATGGCACAGAGCTCTTTTTCATCACATTGAGCTTAGGACCCAGACTCAGCTTTATTGCCATCTTCCCAGGTTTCTTTCTGCTGCTAATCAGCAAAGACAAATTTGCTCCCATAGCACCACAAAATACCTGCCTTGTTTGGTTGGCACCTGTGTAAGGAGCAAGTGAGCCCTCATCCTGCATCCTCCTAAATCCAGCAAATAGAATCCCAGGGCTGAAGTCCCCAGGGACACCACCCAGTGCTCACAACATCATTCCCAAACCTTCCTGCTAGAGGAGAACAAGGCAGGAAGAAGCTGATGGCAGCTCAGGGCTGTGGTGTCAGCTTTGGCACTGGCCTCTGACCCCCTCACCATCCCTCCCCATCAGCTGTGTCAGTCCTGTTCTCAAGAATGGAATATTCACAGCTGGAGAGGGGAGAGCACAGGCACCCTTTGGAACAGCTGAGTAGCTGGACATTAATTAAAACAAACCTCGGGATATTAAATTGTCTGTGACTGGTTAATTACCCTGCAGAAAGCTTGCCAGTGAGAGAACTTGAATGTTGCCATGGACTTGTGGCACTGTCAGCACAGCAAGGACAGACATGGAGAGCAGGATGTTTCTCACACAGAAGGAAAACCCCGAGCTGCTCCTGGAGTACTGTAGGAAAGCGTCTGCCTGTGATGCTGGGCCACCTCACAGGGCCAGGGAGGGGACAGCACAGCCTCTCTGCTGACACCATCCAGGTGCCAGGGGGAATGGGGCTTCCTCTCACTGCCTGCCTTCACTTTCTCCTTGAAGGAAATCTGGTGGAAGATTTACATGTGTCCGTGTTAGCGTGAACAGAGAGGGGAAAAGGAAGTTTACACCAAATGCAAAGAGAAGCAGTTTTCCAAACAGGCTTTTTGCTGAGCCTCATCTGAATGAACCAGCCATGCTTGGCTGTCCAGGGAAGGTCCAGGAGGGAGCTCTTTGCTGGGGGTGCAGGATGCTGGGGATTTCAGTGCTGCATTCAGAAAAAGCCGATTGAGATCAGACTCATCGGGGATTAGGTAAATAAACAGCTTTCGTTTTCTGCAGAGAGAGAGGCTGGACATTCCAGTCATTAGGCAGAAGATAAAAAAACAGCTAAAAAGGAAGGTGGTGTCAGCCCCCCATCCATTCCTAAGCCACAGGTATCCAGCAGCAGCAGCAGCAGCCATAGCAGCGTTTCTGGACTGTCAAGGATGGGTTTGGGGAGAGAGATTATCTCAGGACAGCTTCCTGCCAGCCTCAGGGCCTTGCTGCTGGGCTGGGTGGGCACCGGGGTGGAGGAGCCGTGGCCCATGGAGCACACTGCTGCCTCAGCTCATTACTGCTCACCGCAGGACCCGGGTGCTGCTGGGCAGGGCAGGGGCTCTCTGGGGGCACTGAGCCAGGCAAGGCCAGGCTGTGCCCCCATCCCACCAGCCCTCAGAGCCCCTCCAGTCAGGCTCTGCTCCAGCTCTGGCCTCGTGGCTGGTGCTCTCCTCCCTGCTCGGTGCCGTGGCAGTGGTGCACACACCAAGCCCCCAGCCAGCCAGTTATGCAGCCAGGCAGGGGGGCAAAACCAGTATTTGTTTATTTCACATTTTATTACTTGTTCCTAGGAAATTGAAACAGCTTTTATCAGAGGTATATTTGCTTCCATGACCGTGAAGGTTTCTGCCAGAGGCAAGTGCTGTCTCTCTAGGAAGGGAAGTTCAGCCAAAGGCTCTTCCTGGCTTGGTTTGTTTTCCAGACCCACTACACTAGTTTTCTAGTCTTTTGACCAATTTCCGTGTAATTTGATAGGGACTGAAGCATAGTAACCAGCCAGCCACAGGTTTCACTGAGGAGAGGAGGCAGGAGGTCCTGCAGAGATAAGAGCAGCCAGGAGGGACCCAGGCACCCCAGGTGGACACTGCTGTGAATGGACAGATGGACACTGCTCCAGACAGATGGAAAGCAGACGGATGGACAGACAGTGCTCTCCAGCCCAGGCTCAGTCCCTGGGCAAGGCAGCTGCTGGTTTAGAGCTGCCTCTCCTTTGGCTGAAGGACTCAGGATTAACGAGGTGATAACTCGGGCTCCCCAGTACAGGGCTGGGCTGCAGCCCAGCCCACAGAAAGTGAAGCACCAAACTATTTATGTTCCAGTTCCTACAGCTATTTTTAATAGAGCTTCAGAGACTTGCTGTATTATCCTGCCTTTTTAGCGTCTGCTTCTTTTCTTAATCTCATTTCCCCTGCCCTTTCTTTATCTTTGGATCAATTTATACCATCCTTTTTATCATGCTCTAATCAGAACACACTTTATGATTTCAGATAAATGTAGTCATGGTAATTTTCCACTCCATTTAGGTCAAGTCAGGATGAAACAATTTTTTAAAATCTTATCTAGTAACCACCAGAAATGGCTCCTTGTTAAACTGTCTGTCCCCTTGCTTTTCTAACTTCATTAGATTTTAGTGTCAACTGTCAGTCTCCTTTTTTGGGTTCTTCAGGAGATTGGTCCTGCACTGAAAGCCAACCTGTCAACCCCGGAAGAAGGGCAGGGTGGCCCCTTTGCCAGCAGGGGTGCCTGGTGAAGCTCTTCCATCCCTTGGTGACGGGGCTGTTGGCATGCCCCGTGACCCTGGCTGGGCTGCACTTGCTCTCTGCAGTCAGCCGAAATCTGCCTCACTCTCCTGAGGTATTTGGAGCAGGGCTTTGTTAGCTTTGGTGACACATGCTGTCTGAGCTTTAATAACATCACTGAGAATAACAACATCAGCTTTGCGCAAGCTCACAGAATGTTAACAATAATTTCATTTCATATTGCATGATTTCAAAAGTATTTATGTGCCAAAGTGTCACACAGCTCCTCTGTTCTGTCCGCTGAGGATGGCATTGGCTCCAGCTTTGAAGTGCAAATAGCAGCCCCAGAGCTCCCACTTCCTTGCAAAGGTTAAGAACACATTTCCCTGCTGCTCCGGGCTCCTGGAGAAGGGCAGGAGCTGGGGACTGGGATGGGGGCTCTGGCACAGCTCAGGCTCAGTTTGGCTACAGGGGGCTTTGAGCTCTGCTGATTATATTGTCCCCTCACATTCTGTTCATATTCTGTTTACAATTGAGAGGCTGTTTAATTAAATATTGCAGCTATTGGCAAAGATAAATTCGAGACTTCTGAGGATGTGTGAAGTGAGGACAGAAGTATTTGGGATAAACATTATTCTAAAACCTCAGGGTAATTAAACATTCTGACTTTAAAATCACAGTTGGACTGTTTGCCATGGTACTCTGAGGATGCACAGTGGAGCACGGGATCCTCTGCCGAGGAGGGCTTGGAGAGAGTTTGGGCCACCAAGGCAGCTTTGGGCAAGGCACAGCTCCTGTTCCGGGGCACGGGGCAAACCTGGCCCGGCCCGCCCGGTGGGCACAGGGGCAGGGGAAGGAGGCACCGCTGGGCGGGCAGCGCCGAGCGCCCAGGGCGAGCCGGGAGGGTGCGCTGGTCCGGGCGGGATGCAGTGACCAGGGCAGGATGGTCTGTCCCGGGCGGGATGGTCTGTCCCGGGCGGGATGGTCTGTCCCGGGCGGGATGGTCTGTCCCGGGCAGGATGGTCTGTCCCGGGCGGGATGGTCTGTCCCGGGCAGGATGGTCTGTCCTGGGCGGGATGATCTGTCCTGGGCGGGATGGTCTGTCCCGGGCAGGATGGTCTGTCCTGGGCGGGATGCAGTGACCAGGGCAGGATGGTCTGTCCCGGGCAGGATGGTCTGTCCCGGGCGGGATGGTCTGTCCCGGGCAGGATGGTCTGTCCCGGGCAGGATGGTCTGTCCCGGGCGGGATGGTCTGTCCCGGGCAGGATGGTCTGTCCCGGGCGGGATGGTCTGTCCCGGGCGGGATGCAGTGACCAGGGCAGGATGATCTGTCCTGGGCAGGATGCAGTGCCCAGGGCGGGATGCAGTGACCAGGGCGGGATGGTCTGTCCTGGGCAGGATGGTCTGTCCTGGGCAGGATGCAGTGCCCAGGGCGGGATGCAGTGACCAGGGCGGGATGGTCTGTCCCGGGCAGGATGGTCTGTCCCGGGCGGGATGCAGTGACCAGGGCAGGATGGTCTGTCCCGGGCAGGATGGTCTGTCCCGGGTGGGATGCAGTGCCCAGGGCGGGATGCAGTGCCCAGGGTGGGACACCAGCCCGGTGTCGCCCTGGCAGCCCTGACCCTGATTGTCGTCGGGCACGGCGGCTCACGGCGGTCCGGGCAGCTCCGGGGGGACAGCGGGACACAGCCCGGGGACAGCGGGACACAGTCTGGGGACAGCGGGACACAGCCCAGGGACAGCGGGACACAGCCCGGGGACAGCGGTGTGCAGGGCGGGCCGGACGGGCAGAGCAGGGGCAGGAGGGGCAGAGCAGGGACAGGAAGGGCAGAGCAGGGACAGGAGGGGCAGAGCGGAGCCGCAGGAGCACAGCAGGGACAGGAGGGGCACAGCGGAGCCGCAGGAGCAGAGCGGATCCCGCACGGGCACAGCGGAGCCGCAGGAGCAGAGCGGAGCCGCACGAGCCCCTCGGCCCGCGGTGCCGGAGCCGGCGCTGCCGCTCTCTCCCTGCCCCCGGAGGGACGGCAGCAGCCCCAGAGCTGCCCCGAGTGCATCAGACACCAAAATGCACCAAATGAGATGGAGTCCAAAGGGCTCATCGTGCGCAGTGCCATCACCTCTGCTGCTCACGTACATGAGCTCCTCCAGAATAAAATAAAATCTGTGCTCCCCAGTAATCTGCAGAATTTAAATTCTGTGGGTTACACCACAGATATAGCTGCCTCATTATATAGAGTAGAAGCACTAGGCCCAAGAATGCTAAAATCAAAGGGAAGCAAAAGGGAAATTACTTGGTAATGCTTTTATTGTGCTCTAACAGCTGTCAAACCACAGCATAAAAAGGCCTAAACTGTGTAATTTCCACTTTCAAAATGAAACAGGACTGGAAGAGAACAGCCTGCCTCAGCGTTAATCTCTTGTCTTTCACTGAGCTACCTGAGACATCAGGACTCAATGGCACAAACCTGTTTCAAGGAGCCACCAGCCCCTACCTGCTGAGGTCATGTGCCCCAGAAGGGTCAATGGGGTACACTGAGGTCGTTCAATCTGAAAAAACTCTCTAAAAGATCATCGAGTCCAACTGTTCCAAGCAGCACTGCCAGTGCCACCACTAAACCATGTCCTCAGGTGCCACATCCACAGGGCTTTTAAATCCCTCCAGGAATGGTGACTCCACTGCTTCCCTGGGCAGCTGTGCTTGGCCTTTCCAGACCGGAACTGTCCCTAATATCCAACTTAAACCTGCCTGGTGGTTTTAAACTTCAGGGGTTCCTTCTTGTTCTGCTGCTTGTTCCTTGGGAGAAGAGACCAAGCTACACCAAGGTCTTTGCCAACCTGGGGATGGAGGGGAGGTTTTTAATTTACAAAACATCTGTGACTCACCCAGGGAAGGCAGCTGACATATAAGGGGACTTGATGCATCCAGCCCTTGCCAAATTTCACGTGTCCTGCTTTTACAGAAAGAAAAGATAATGTCACGTGTCCTTATGGCTCTCAGCCGCTCTTGCCTCGAGGGTGCCACTGACACTTGGAGGTGGAAGAGCCCCGTCTGAGCCCTTCTGCCCAGCTGTGGTTACAGCAGCAGCAGCTCCATGGAAACAGCCCATGAAAACTGCTTTAATAAGTTCAGAGCCATTGGCTGTTTGTTTTGGTCTGTGCTGGGACAGGGGAGAGGGCAACTCTTCGTTTTGGGGTTTTAAGATTTCTTCTAGGTACATGTTAGGAAGTAAACAGCCTAAAAGACTTGAAGTGAATGTTATCAGGAGTATGGTGCTCTAATTATAATTGCATAACTCATATTTCAATTTTATGGGAATATTAAAAGGATTCCTGGGAGAATTTTGAACAGTCTAAAAGTGCAACAGCACAAAACCCAATAAACCTTGCCTTCTTTTGGAGGACATTTCCTTAAAGAGCCCAGTTCAGCTGCCAGAGCTGCAGTCTGTGCACAATTGAAATTTCCTCAAACTCGCTAAAAGACAAACTGCTTCCCCACTAGAATTTTCTCCCCTCCACACTATGAAGTAATGATAGCTTTTGCTGTTGTGAGGGCTGGAATCCAGAGGGCTGTGTGAGTGGATGCAATGTATAAATATTTTCAGTGCATGCCTGATTTGTATAGAATGCAAGATGTATTTATAGCCCTCATGAACACAAGATGGATGTGAGTTGAGAGGGAGCCCTGTCTGTGTGGGCAGGAGCACTTGCTGACCTACACAGCTAGTTCAGGGGGGTGAAGGGCAGTAACATCATTAAAGTTCTCCCCCCTTGCAGTTCCAGAGCTGCTGGCAGGTCCAGCTACCCCGGGCAAGGCCGGGCAGAGCCAGGACCATGAGAAATCATCCTGTGACACTGCCTGTCATTGGGGTGAACATGGCCCTGCATCCTGTGACACTGCCTGTCATTGGGGTGAACGTGCCCCCCCTGGCCCAGCACACACCCCAGGCACTCTGCTCCCCCTGCCCCCAGCACACACCCCAGGCACTCTGCTCCCCCTGCCCCCAGCACACACCCCAGGCACTCTGCTCCCCCTGCCCCCAGCACACACCCCAGGCACTCTGCTCCCCCTGTCCAGCTCAGCACACACCCCAGGCACTCTGCTCCTCCTGCCCCCAACGCGTGGCTGCCGAGGGCAGGGCAGGGCTCTGAGCTCCGCCGAGGGCACGGGGCACAGCCCAGAGTGTGCCCTTGTCCCGGGCACAGGAGCAGGGAAGGTCCTCCTGCAGCCCTCTGCCCCATGGCAGCTGCCACAGGAGCTGGGCAGCAGAGCCTGGGCACAGGCGGTGCCAGGGGCACAGGTGGGCACAGGCGGTCCCAGGGGCACAGGCAGACCCAGGGGCACGGCCCACGGTGCTGTGGGGGCACAGGGAATGTCCTGAAGCAGGCAAGGGGGCAGTGCTGGGGGAGGCGAGGGAGGGAAGGAGTTCCAGACGAGGGTGAGGGTGGCCATGGCGGCCTGCAGGGTGGGAATGGTCCCTGCAGCTCCACAGCTGCTGCAGCCCCACTGCACCAAACTCCCAGCACGAACAGGGCTGGGAACAGCCTGGAATGCCTGGCAGCACACCAGCTCTGAGTGCCTGGGGCAGCAGTGCCAGGGGCCAGGGCAGCACTGGGCTGTGGGGTGCCCAGGGCTGGGGTGCTGGAGCGCTCTGCTGCCCGCGGGGAGCAGAGGGTACCATGAGATTCAGAAGCCTTGAGCAGAGGTTGCCAGCCCTTGTGCCCTCTGATACCCAAACACAGCCTGTAGGAAATCCTGCCTGCGCTCCCCGGAGTGCAGAGAGGAGTGCAGGGAAGGAGGCAGCGGGGATGAGCCCCAGCCCTACACCCACGGCCGGGCAGTAAAGGAGCTGCAGCCCCTTGATCCCATCAGGCCCCCAGGTCCCTCAGCCCTAGGATTCCACAGGTGCCCCACCCACACCCCTGACTTCTTCAGGCTTAGCAAAGTGAGAAAGACAAAATGCTGAAGCTCTCATTCCCTCTAGGAAATAAAAAACCATCCTTAATATGTGGGCTGTCATCATCTTTTAGGTCTTCAGACACTGCCATTTCATGACTCGGGTAATTGTGCTTCAGCTGCTTCACACCCTGAAGCGCTTTCTGGAAGGAATTCATTTGGGAATCCTCCTTCTCACAAGTAGGGTCTGCTGGCATGAGTGTGGGAGGAGACCAAGAAACCTGAGCAAATACCCTGGCTTTCTTCACAGCTTCCCCACTTTCAGTTTTCAGGTTAAATGAATTTTCTGAGTCTCCAGTTATTGGTTTAATGAAACTGCAGCATACTTGCTGTGTTATTCATCTCATTCTCCATGTACCCTCAATCCTGACTCACAGCAACAGTTCCTGCATGGGAATATGAACTCGATCAAAAGTCATGCTCTGAGATTGTAAACCTTTCCAGGAAAGGATTCAGCCTTGCCTACAAGCAAAATTACATGTAATATTAACAGGTGTTCCTTTCATGATAAATCTTAGACGAAATAAAGCTCAATGAATCAATGTCTGTAATTCAGTGCAATGCTCAGTTTATATAGTGAGAGCCAGGGGATTGGTTGGGACCTGGACACCAATCTGCACTGTGCACTTGGGTGTAAATGCACTCAACATGGGCACAGATTTGGGCACATGAAAAAGCTCCAGTGACCTTTCCTGTTTGACCAGACACATCCTGCCTGCGTGTGCAGGTCAAAGCACAGCTCAGGGCTGGGGATCCTGCAGGCAGGGGGTGAATTTTGGGTGAAGTGGCACAAAGAGAGCTCTCCCTACCAAAATGCTGCTCTCTGGAAAACACACCGGCCTCATGACAAAGGCCTGCTGGCTACAGAGCAAACGCTGCCACAACTCCCTGCAGCTGTGCCAAGACTTCTATGCAAACCCTTTTGTACAATTTCCTCTGTTTCCTTTCCAGAAATTTTCTACGCTTGTTCAGCCTACGCTAAGCTCAAAAATGAGGATAAATCTCACCCTAGAAGATGTTGTTGCCCTCGTGAGGGACACAGCTGCACTCACACGGGGCAGGAGGAGCTGCCCAGCCCGGGGCACAGGGAGCACAGCCCTGTGCTGGCACCCATGGGGCGAGGGAGGTGGTTCCTTCTGGAACCTTCAGGAATGCCCAGCTGGGCTGTGTGACTCAGGAGGTGAAGCAGTCTCAGGCTGAGCCTGTCCCTGCCCTGGCTGCAGCCTGTGCCACGGGGGTCCCTGGGGTCACACCCCGCCCTGTCCCCTGGTGCCACTGCTTTGAGAGCCAACTGCCACCTCCCCCAGGTGACACACTGGGACAAAATGGGGCTTCTGCCCTGCACCTCCAGGACCTGGGGGCCTTCCCCCTACTCCTGCAGGACAGAGGGGCAAATCCTGAGAGCTGAAGAGCGCTTCTGCCCGAGAGAATGTGATTTAGATTAACTATTTTTAGCTGGTTCTAGTGGGAGTTGAAGAAGGAGAGTGTCTTCCAGGAGATGCAGAATACCACGCTATATCGGGCGCCAAAATCGGAGCAGATGCTTCCAATTACACTTAATTCACCTCAATTATAGAAAAAGTAAAAAAAAAAATTACAGTTACACTAAGAATATCTTTCCTCTGAAGTTACAAGCGCTCGGCACTGCAGACTGTCCGCATTGGAGAGCAGGGACACTGTGACACAGCCAGGCTGGGAGCAGCCTGGGGCCCTCTGCAGACCCTGCTGCAGACCCTGCTGCAGACCCTGCTGCAGACCCTGCTGCTGCTGCAGACCCTGCTGCAGACCCTGCTGCAGACCCTGCTGCTGCTGCTGCCCCAGGGACACAGTGCTGCTGGCTGCAGCAGGGTTCACTCCACATCCCTCTTTTGGACACTTTATCCAGTGGCTGTTTCCTGGCATCAACCAGCTTTGCAGTGTATTAGCACATATGGAAAGGGTGTTTTGTTATAGTTCACACAGTAACACGGTCTGGTCTCATCCAGACAGGTTGTGTGTCCAGTGACAACAGCGTGTCAGCCTGCCCAGGTGGCAGAGGCTGGGACTGATGGATCTGGAATCATGGCCCAGCTGGACTCTCCTCTGTCACAGCAACAGGAACAGTCTGCAGCGTGCTTGAGGGGGGGAGATGCTCCAGAGTGCCCATGTTTCACAATTCATACCCTGCTTCCAGAGTGCCCATGTTTCACAATTCATACTCTGCTTCCAGAGTGCCCATGTTTCACAATTCATACCCTGCTTGGAGGAGAAGAGCTCTCCCAGCTCCCTGGTGGTGCACGCCAGGTGGGCAGAGGAGCTCATGCTGGCACACTGTGCCTGGTCTTGGTTGGCACTTCCTCAGGGCCAAGCCATGAGTCACTTTTTCCTCTGGCTTTTCTCTCTGACAAGCTGTTTGCTGCAGTCATGCTGCCCTATTTATCAGCTGGAGGCAGACACCAGAGCCTGGGCTTTGCACCCACCCCTCCCCAGGGAGGGCAGGCAGCTCCAGCCCAGGCTCCAGGGTGCCCCTGGCCAGCTCTGGGCTCTGCTGCAGCCACAGGCTGCCTGGCACAAAGGCTCCCTGGCCCAGCCCTGTGTCCCAGCAGACCCCTGTCCCCCCGGGCTCTTCAGCTCTCCCCTGGGCCCCCATCCCTGTGCTGCAGCTGGACAGCTTCTTGACATTTTGTCAGACTTAAGGGGTAGAAAAAGTCATTCAGTCCGTGCTGATTTCCTAATTCAGTGTAACCTTTTCATGTCCAGGCTAAGGACAGCTTGACATTTCCTCTGCATCCCAGGGAGAGGCTACAAAGCCTCTCAGCTCTGCTCCTGGTGCTGCTGCCCATCTCTGTGACACATTGTGCATTGTCAAACATTTGAGAAATATTAAACTAATTTTCACAGCCTTTGTTCACCCATCTGAGTCACTGTCATGGAAAACCTGCAGGGCATTCCACTCTGCTCTGCCCACTCCTCCCCAAAATCCTCCAACTTACAGCTTCCCTGGCAGGGTGGGCAGCCCTGGCACAGGTGCCCAGAGCAGCTGGGGCTGCCCCTGGATCCCTGGCAGTGCCCAAGGCCAGGTTGGACATTGGGGCTGGGAGCACCTGGGACAGTGGGAGGTGTCCCTGCCATGGCAGGGGTGGCACTGGGGGGATTTGGGGTCCCACCAACCTAAACAGTTCTGGGTTTCTGTGACTCTCTCTAAAACACCAACATAAGCATTTCAAGAGAGAAAGCAGGGAAGATGTGTTACTCTTAGAGTGAGCACAAAAAGGAGCTCAGGTCCACTTGTATATCACTGTGCAAGCTCTAGAGAAGGGGAAGGGAAAGCTGCCTTTCAGTCATGGAGAAACAGCAACCTTGGCTCCCTTCTCCCAGCTTCTCCTGCTGCCTGAGCACCCTCCAGCAGCTCAGCACTGGCCAGGGGCTGCTTTGTCCTCACTCTGCTCAAAGGCAGCTGCTATTTAACACGGCAGAGCAGCCTTTGAAAATAACATCTTGGATGAATTAACGTTTCATTTCTATGCTTGATTTGTTGTCCCTAGACAATGTAACAGGAACAAGCTTCTGCCAGGCTCCCCCATGTACCCTTTATGGGATTGTGGGAACTTTTAAAGCCTCCCTTCATCTGAAAGTTCTGCAGGTGGTGTTGCTCCAAAAAGCAAAGGTATCTGTCATCTTGAGCTAAATCACCATGTGGGAGATTAAGAACAACTTTCTTTCCCTGTTTCTCACATCCTTTTTTGTTCCAGAATCAGCCTGTGTCCTGTTCCCAATTGAATAAGTAGATCTTTTTCCAAACCTTATAATTTGCAGAAACTTTGCAGGCTGATTGTCCCTCAAACTGGCTGGAGTTGTTTCTCTTTTAATAACCATTTTTCAAGCTGCCAGCAGCTCTTAAAAGTAGTTTTGGATTAAAAAGGAAGGAAGACATCCCAGGACTTCATGTTTCTAATTATGCTCCCAGAGAGCCTTGAAATGACTTTCATGAATCTATACCCAAAGCAGCCAGGTCTCTTGCTGCTCACCATGCTTCTGTCCTGATACAAATCTATTCCCTTTAATGGGACTATTACTGTTTTTAAAAGGCTTACGTAAGTGCAAGCCAGTGGGTGGTCTCCAGCTCACACCCCTGGTTTCAAACAGCTCCTGAAGAACAAAACCAAGTCAGTTAAAATAAGGCCAGAAAGGTTTCTCCACAAGCAGAGAGAAGGGCAGCAGATTGTCCACCCTCGGTCCCCAAGATGAGATGAGCTCCACAAGTGTTGAGAGCCCTGAGCTTTCCAAAGCCAAACACTCCTGGTGGGCCCGAGACTCCCATTCTCTGCAGGTCCTGAGTCCATCCACTGCCTGGAAAGGGAAGGGAAATCACACTGGCCATGCCAGCCTGGAGCCCAGTGCTCCTGGGCACACCCACGGGAGCCAGCTGCCTCAGTTTGGAGAAATGTTATTCCTAAATAATTGTCTCTTTACAATTAAGGGAATTGTGTCCTTACAGCAACTTTTCTATTAAAGGCTGGATTTTAAAAAAGGCATTTTGCACTTAACCACATCCAGGTCTTGTCCATCCTTGTACTTCTCCATGGCCCTCACCAGTAACAGGGGAAGTACAGTTGGTCCATGTTGAAGACTGATGCCAACTCACCAGGCAGCCTACAAATACAATGTCTTACAGAATTTTCACGTGAAGGGAAGCACTGGATATTATCCTCAGATTCACTTTCCTCTACTAGGCTTCTTGTCAAAAGTAGAAACAGGATCATGAGAATGTTTTTGATCTGGTTATCTGTCTCTTGACAGCTACTGAAAAAGAAAAATAAAGATGTTTCTTTAAAATTACAAACAATTTTGGCCATGAAAGGGGCACTGAACAAAGGTTCATAAAGAAATTGAAATACAGCTCTGCAAATAAAGTCATGGTGTAGTGTCTCTGTGGATGGCTTCTGGAGAGCGAGGAGGAGAAAGGAAATGCTCACTGAAAATAACTGGAGCCTTGCCTTGGAGTTACTGCAGTTCCTGTTCCTGGCTTCCTGCTCTCATGTCCTAGGGCAGAAGAGATGCAGAGTGGTGCCTCCATCCCTGCCCTGCCCGTGCCCCTTTGGGCAGCCCCTGCACCGGGCCCTGGGAGCTGCAGAGCTGCAGGAGCCGCGGGCACCTTGTGACAGGCAATGTGCTCTGCTCCTGCTTCAGGACATGAACGCTGCTCTAAAAGCCATTGAAAGGGCTGGTGGAGGCACAGGGCCCTGCTGGCACGAGCTGTGCCCGCCGAGCTGTGCCTGCCGAGCTGTGCCCACCCAGCTGTGCCCACGGAGCTGTGCCAGCCGAGCTGTGCCCACCGAGCTGTGCCCGCCGAGCTGTGCCCATGGAGCTGTGCCCGCCGAGCTGTGCCCACCGAGCTGTGCCCACAGAGCTGTGCCCACCCAGCTGTGCCACCGAGCTGTGCCCACGGAGCTGTGCCCACCGAGCTGTGCCCACAGAGCTGTGCCCATGGAGCTGTGCCCACCGAGCTGTGCCCACTGAGCTGTGCCCACCCAGCTGTTGGCCCACCGAGCTGTGCCCACGGAGCTGTGCCCGCCGAGCTGTGCCCACCGAGCTGTGCCCACGGAGCTGTGCCCATTGAGCTGTGCCCACCGAGCTGTGCCCACGGAGCTGTGCCCACTGAGCTGTGCCCACCGAGCTGTGCCCACGGAGCTGTGCCCACCAAGCTGTGCCCACTGAGCTGTGCCCACTGAGCTGTGCCCACCGAGCTTGTGCCACCCAGCTGTGCCCACCGAGCTGTGCCCACGGAGCTGTGCCCACTGAGCTGTGCCCACCGAGCTGTGCCCACGGAGCTGTGCCCACCGAGCTGTGCCCACTGAGCTGTGCCCACGGAGCTGTGCCCACCGAGCTGTGCTCACTGAGCTGTGCCCACTGAGCTGTGCCCACCCAGCTGTGCCACCGAGCTGTGCCCACGGAGTTGTGCCCACCGAGCTGTGCCCACCGAGCTGTGCCCACCGAGCTGTGCTCACTGAGCTGTGCCCACTGAGCTGTGCCCAGCACTCCCAGCAGGCTGAGAGGGGCTGGCTCTGGGAGCTGGGCTTTGCCTCAGGACTTGCCTGAGAGCTGACCCCCAGCGACCAGGCCTGCTTCTGGGGAAGAGCTCTCCTTAAAGCTGCTCAGAGCAGGAGACACAGAGGAGAAAAGTGACTCCTTAGAGGGTTGGCACTCAGTGTGAGATGCTTTTGTTTTGGCACGTTCCCTGTTCCCTATCAATACAACCACATGCAAGGTCCCAGCTGGAAGTGCTGTACCTGACCTGGGCTGTGCACCTGGCCAGGAGCTGCCACAGGATGGCAATTCTCAGCTCTCATGCTTGCTTGCTGAAACACAAACGTGCAGCTGTGACAGAGGGGTTGGGGTCAGCTCGGCTTTGAAGGAGCCCCAAATCACACTGCAAAGGGAGATGCTGTGCCTGGCACAGTGCTCCGGGTGCTGCCATCCCACCAGGGCCAGAGGCTTCCCCCGTGGCAGGGACAGGCAGGGACATGGCAGGGACACCTGGGACAGAGGCATGGAGGAGTCAGTGCAGGTGGTGCCAAAGGAGCCCTGAGCAGGGCTGGGAGCCAGGGGGGCTCTGGGCAGGGCTGTGAGGGACCTGAGCAGTCACCACATCCCACCCCTGGGCCAGCTCCAGAGCTCTCCCCAGTGCAGGTGAAGAGTGGCAGCCATGAGATCCACCAGGGAGGTTCCTGCCCTCTGACCAGTTTCCCTTTGGCTGCAAAAATCGAAGCTGTTAAATAGAAAATTTAACTGACACAGGGCTCCAGGCTGTGCACAAACAATAACCTTGTGTACGTGTGCAGACGTAGGGTGAATAAAACCCTCACCTGGTGTTCATGTGTGCACATAGGGAACTGTAAGAAAACCCCCACACTGACTAATGACACAGGGATTCAGGACCGGAGCAAATAGCCGTGCCTGCTGAGTGAAGCAATCCACTGTCTCCACCATGGGCTGAATAGAAGTTCATCTTTGGCTCACTGTAAACTTTGTACTTTAAATAAAGTGGCACAGTTGAACCCAAACAATTCATTGGCATTTGTAGTCAGGATCACTGTAATTCTCTTCTTTTTAATTTTTTTAGGGGATCCTTGCTGTCCAGCGATGGTTCCCAGCACAAGCAAGGTCTGCAATCTGAGGTTTTGGGTCTAAGGCAGCAGCTGCCATCTGGGGTCTCCTCCAGGGCACGATGCTCACTCAGTGCCCCGGCTATGGTGGATCCTCCCGTGGCCACTCACAGCTCCTTCCTGGTTCAACAGGTGTGTGCAGCCTCAGCATCATCCTCGCCTTCATCCTTGGCTGTGCCCTCAGCTCACTCATCTCTGCTTCCTCACGGCTGCCCAGCTCCCCACTATTAACAGGATTTAGCTAATTAGCTGTGAGCAGCCCTGTTCTCCCTCACCAATGTAAAGGGTTTACTATTTTTATCTGCCTCTGGATGTTTTTGGTTTCTAGGGGATTAAGGTCACAGGGCACATATTTATACAGATGCTGGAATTCTTACATCGTTTTTCCATTACTCAGTGGGGAAGGAGGAGCCTCAGCCTTCACCTCCCTCTTCCTCCCCTCTGGCTGCTCGCCCTCCCTGCCTCCCTCCCTGCTCTGCATGGGAAGCCATTTCCTCTGAAGCAAGAACGTTCTCTACTTTCACTAGTGCAGAAACCAAACAGATTATTTTTAAACACAAGTGGTGTCCAAGGGAGCGCCAGAGCCATGCAGCCACTCCATAAAGTGCCCTGTTGTTTATCTGCAGCAGGAGAGTTTATTCTAACCCACGTTTGAAGCTATTGCTTCCACATGTTGCTGAAAACCAGGACTCTGCCTTGCAGGACAATGCTGTTTTCCTCCAGGAAAGCTCTCCCTGGGTACAGCCCCCAAACCCTCCACTCCCTGAACTCTGCTCACGGCATTTCAGTGATCCCAGTGCTTCAAAGTACAGCCTGAAAACCTTCCTGCTCCACACCCACCTGGTTACCTGGGTCCCACAGCACCTCCAGCTCCACTGATGGACAGGAGCTTTCCATCAGCAGCTCTGCAGCAGTGCAGTCAGAGCATCATTTAGGGACTGCCCTGCATGGCTGCAGCCATTCCATTCCAGGTCTGCTCCAGCCATTCCATTCCAGGTCTGCTCCAGCCATTCCATTCCAGGCCTGCTCCAGCCATTCCAGGTCTGCTCCAGCCATTCCATTCCAGGCCTGCTCCAGCCATTCCATTCCAGGCCTGCTCCAGCCATTCCAGGCCTACTCCAGCCATTCCAGGCCTGCTCCAGCCATTCCATTCCAGGCCTGCTCCAGCCATTCCAGGCCTGGCTCCTGCTGCTGCTTGGTGCAGCTCAGGAGGGGCTGCAGCTGTGCTGCAGGAGCCCCAGTGCTGCGAGGCATTTCCTGCAGTGTGCAGCCCTGAACCATCGGGGACATCACAGTGCCCGGCTGAGGAAGGCTCAGCTTTAGAACTGCCCCTGCTGCAAAGACACTGGGGTTCCTGGAGAGCCTCAGATCCTGTGGGAATTCCTGCAGGAATCTCAGGCTGGTCCTCACAGTTTTGCAGGTTGCCACCTATTTTCCAGATGAGCAAAGCTGCTGATCATGACCATCCCTGCCCATCACTGGTCTGCTGCTGTGCATGGGAGGACCCTGCAAGGAACGTGGGGATCCTGGCTTGATAGAGGCTCCCCAAAGACCCTGGTGGAGTGAGGGGCCATGCTCCTGCACCCTGGTCAGACATGCCCTGGAACTCAACTTCAGGTAAAATTCCCCACAGGCTGTGGGCTCAGGAAAGTTGTGTTGCTGTAGCTCAGGGGAGATGCATGTCTTTTGTAACACATCTCTGGCTGAGGATCCAAACCTCACCAGGTTATGGTTTAGTCCTGGTTTTCTGTTCATGCTGAGCTCATTTTTATGATAAAATATTTTACAAATTATGGCCCATTTCCTCCCATCTTCCCACATAGTAAAGGCCAGGTTGGACAGGGCTTGGAGCAACCTGGCCTAGAGGAAGGCATCCCTGCCCATGGCAGAAGGACAGAATGAGATGAGCTTCAAGGTCCCTTCCAAATCAAACCATTCTGTGATTCTATGAAATAGAAATGGTTTTATGAAAGCACACAGGTTGTTGGTCTTTAAAGCCAGCATCAGATCTGAGTCTTCTTTCTATCTCCTTCACACTGTAAAATATGCTACAAGATGAAAATGACTGGAAAAAGAAGGCAGAGAAATATGGTACACATTTAACAATAATATTTCTATATAGAATTCCATAGTGTATTGAATCTATTTAATGAGTTTTCTAGATTAAGTAGAAGTCTGGGGAATTTTATTATAATGCCATATCCCACAAAAATATCTATGGTCCTGGGAGAACAGACACCATGTTAATCTATTTCTTTAATGTTGGGTGATTAGGTAATAGCCTTTCTGCAGCAATGATATTGACACTGTTACTCCTTGTGTAATTTAGTTTGAAAGTTCTGTTCCTCTAGGCCCTCTCCATCCCAGCCTCAGGGCAGGGTAAAAAGGGTGAAAGTGCCAGTGGCCCTGCAACCCACGGGCTATAAACGAAATTCAGGGTATTCCCCCTTCTAAGCGACACCTGGATATTTATGTTTTTAAGTGTTTTGTATGTGGGCAGCTCAGGGAGGGAAGAAGAACCTTCCTGGGGAGCAGCTGCTGCTCTGCAGAGCTCTGCACGAGGGGCTGGGGGTCCCTGGTCCTGCTGGGCTGGGGGTCCCTGGCTCTGCTGGGGCTGGGGCTCCCTGGCTCTGCCGGGGCTGGGGGTCCCTGGTTCTGCTGGGCTGGGGGTCCCTGGCTCTGCTGGGGCTGGGGGTCCCTGGTCCTGCTGGGGCTGGGGGTCCTGGTTCTGCTGGGCTGGGGGTCCCTGGCTCTGCTGGGCTGGGGGTCCCTGGTCCTGCCGGGGCTGGGGGTCCCTGGTTCTGCCGGGGCTGGGGGTCCCTGGCTCTGCTGGGGCTGGGGGTCCCTGGCTCTGCTGGGCTGGGCAGGACCCCCCAGAGCCAGCGTCCCTCCGGGGGTCCCAGGGCCCAGCAGGACCCACAGCTGCTGCCCTGCCTCCCTCAGGGTCACACAGCCTGGCGTTTCCTAACAGGGTTGAGGAAAATCAAATTTCTAGGAAAAGCTGGGTGCAGAAAAAGAGCTGGAGTCATTATGCTGGGTTTGGTCTAATCACACGGACAGACACCCAAATTACACCACAGCTCTTGTTCAAAAAAACCCACATTTTGAGAAACTGTAAGCGACTTAAATTATAAATTAGTTGCATCTATATGTGAAGGATTTGCTTATGAAATTGGGAATTTCCTTGTCATGACCTTGTGAAAGCTTTGGGAAGGGGCAGCTCCACAGATCCCCCACCAACCACTGCTGCCACCAGCAGCCCCAAACCGTGTCCTGGTGCCCCCGTGCAGCACCTGCAGGGTGTCATCCCCTGTCCCTGCAGGGAGCAATCCCCTGTCCCTGCAGGGTGCAATCCCCTGTCCCTGCAGGGAGCAATCCCCTGTCCCTGCAGGGAGCAATCCCCTGTCCCTGCAGGGTGTCATCCCCTGTCCCTGCAGGGAGCAATCCCCTGTCCCTGCAGGGAGCAATCCCCTGTCCCTGCAGGGAGCAATCCCCTGTCCCTGCAGGGAGCAATCCCCTGTCCCTGCAGGGTGTCATCCCCTGTCCCTGCAGGGTGCCATCCCCTGTCCCTGCAGGGTGTCATCCCCTGTCCCTGCAGGGTGCAATCCCCTGTCCCTGCTCATGGCCCTGGCCAGACCCTCGGTGGCACCAGGACCCCTCGGTGGCACCAGGACCCCTGGGTGGCACCCGGACCCCTCGGTGGCACTGGCACCCCTCGGTGGCACCGGGACCCCTCGGTGGCACCAGGACCCCTGGGTGGCACCGGCACCCCTCGGTGGCACCGTCCTCAGCAGCTCCTGCCCTGGTGCCTCCCTTGGCACACAGCAGGGTCACAAAGTGCCCAGCCCTGCTGGCAGCTGGGCACCAAGATGCCTGAGAGTCCCCCACAGACATCCAGAAACAATTCAATAATTTTGGATGGCCAAAGGAGGGTTAATTCTTCCTTATCACAAAAATCAACGCCCTTCTGGGAAGGGTTTTTAATTTTTTCATGAGGAAGTTGCTCAGCATAAATCCTTAATTCCCTTAGAGTACCACCATGCATCTCACAGGCCTCCATGGTTTTCTGGGCTTTTTCTTTATTTTTAGGGACTTGTTTGTTCTACCAGGTATAAATGGACAATATAACAAATCCAGACTTTGAAAATATAGTTTATAAATATTGTGATACCTGCTGTGTGAATATGTTCATGCTTAATAAGCTCTGCTTTCTCCTGTGAGTTTTTCCACACTAATCCCATGACACTGTGGTCTTGGTGGTTTTTCCTTACTGCTTTATATGAAAGTGAGGAATTGATACCATGGAGCAGAACTGAGCATTTCTTAACATTCCCTGAAGTCCCTCTTTGTTCACTTTCTGATAGAATCAGCTGAAAGTCCTCAACTTTTCTTTTTACCCTGTTTTCAGTCTTTACAAGAGATGAGGCAATGGTGCAGCTCACACCTTGTCTCACAGGCTGTTACTGGGCTCTGGGAGATGGTTATGCAGGAGAATGACCAATGGTTTGCTGTTTAGATATCCAGTTTCTCTAATCTTTTCTATATATTTATACAATTTTCCATTTCACACCTTTCTATACATACAGCTTTTTTGCAGCAGAGACTAAACTTCAGCCAAGAGCAAACAGAGACAGCTCATCCCCAGCTGGCAGAGGCCCAAATCCAGCTGTAATAAGTTTTGAATGCCCTCAGCAGAAATCAGGGTCAGCTCCTCGTGGCACTCCCCAGCTCACTGCTGTCCCTGCTGTCACCAGGAAAGCTGAGCTTGAAGCACTCAGGGGAGCTGAGACCCACCATGGCAGCACCACATTGACTGCTTTGCAATAAATCTCCACTCAACCCATATTTCTATGGAACAAATAAATGGTGCTGCAGCTTTCCAGCAGCCCCGGCCCAACCCTTCCCAATTCTGCCCAGGAGGGTGACCAGGGCTGGGGACGGCACCCGGGACTCCCCAGGCACTGTCCTCCCCCCTGACTCTGCTTCTGAAGGGTGGCAGCCTTGTGATGAGCTCCTCAGGAGCAGCTGCACCTCACTCATCGGAGAAACAACCCCAAAATAAAATCTGTACAGTGCTTTAGGATTTCTCAAGAGGTGTTTGCAAGGTGTGACTCCTTATGAGCTGTAAAAAGTAAATATTTGGAGAGCATTTAGCAGACCAGATGGATCTATCTGGGGCTAAATCCTCGTAAGGGAAAGAGCTGTAAGAAGAGAACAAGTACGAGAAACACAAAGAGTTGGAAGAATGTACAAAAAATCTTTATTCAGCAAAATGTTCAAAAACAGGAGCAGCAAACAGTTTGGGGGCAGTGCTGTTGCTTGGTTTCTGCAATAATACTTCTTCTGACTGAAGTTTACAAGCTCAGAACTCTCTATTAATCTTTATTTGGCAAGTGACAAACCCAGAAGGAACCATGTTAGATGTGTAGGTTTCGTTTTGCTGTTAGAGGAATTCCAGTAAGTTTCATTTGGATGTGTGTGCTACAGCACTAACCCATCTCAAGCATGTGTAGGTTTTGTTTTGCTGTCAGAGGAATCCTGGTGAGTTACATTTGGAAATGTGAGAACACTGCAAAGGCAGCCGGAGACAGGGACCCGCCAGAAGCTGATGAGAGCCCGGGGATGCTGTGGGAACAGCCCTGGGGTGCCCGCCAGGAAACACAGCAGCACAAAGGCAGAGTTCAGCTCTCAGCAGGCCCAGGCTCTCCTGGATGCCGTGGTTAGTCCAGGCTCACAGGCCTCAGGTGAGGCTCCAGGAAATGCAGGAGCAGCCACGCCACTGCCCTGCCCCACGGCTTGGCTCCACATCCCACTGTGCCAACTCACTGTGCCAGCAACCTCCCAGTGCCCACTGAGCGACTGCTTGGCTGGAAATACGTTTGAAAGGATGAAAACCACTCACTTATTCACCTCACTGCCCTCCCTGCCACTGGCTGCTCACAAACTCTGCAGAGCACCCGTGTGCCCAGGGTGCCCGTGCCCAGGGACAGCAGGCAGAGCTGGGCAGTGAGCAACGCCTCACGGTGACAGGGACCTGCTCCACTGCTGGGAGAGGAGCTGGGGACCCGGGGAAAGCATCCCCGACTGGCAGAGGGCTTGTGGCAACTTCCCCGCAGCTGCCGGGACTGAGAGGGAGGAATGTGTGCCAGGGCTGCTGTGCAAACACCACACACCCCCGGGCACGAGGGGACCCGGCAGCACCAGCCACACCTGAGTTATCCCAGAACGCTCACAAGGGAACCATGGGAAGGGTTATTGTCCCTGTTGTGCACCAAATCTTCACTGAAAGGGTGGATGGCATCAGCAGGGGCTGTCCAGGGAGGGTGGGAGTGCCCATCCCTGGAGGTGGCACTCAGAGCTCTGGGTGGGGACAAGGTGGGGATGGGGCACAGCTGGGACTCGATCCTGGGGGGCTTTTCCAGCCTCAGTGATTCTGTTATTCTATGAATACAGCTGACATAGCTGAAGATGATTAGCAGTGTGAACTTCCTTTATTGCTCAACAGGCTTTGGGCACAGGTCCTTCAGCAAGCTCTGTGTTGCTCAGAGAAGCCACCCCACGACTGATGCCAGCAATGCCTCCCTGAGAGCCCCTGGGTCATTGCTGGGTGTCTGGCTCTGTCCCTTACATTACCATAGAGATGCCACAAGCTGTGCAGGCACCACCTTCCTGGGGATTGCATTCTGGTTCTCACAGAGGGCTCAGTGGCACAGGAAAGGGGACTGCTGAGATACTGTGGAGGTGCTGCAGAGGCACTGCAGGTTCCTGCTGTTACAGGAGGGGATTTGTGAGCCCTCAGTTTTATTCCCGTGTGTACCACTCCTTTTCCTTAGGATCCCTTTTCCTGTGTACTTTGTCACTGAGGGTGACAAACACTGACACAGCCGCCCAGGGCAGTGAAGGTGCAAACTTCACCGTTTGCCCTTTCCCCACCTGCCCTGATGTTGTTTGCAGGGGGATGAGAGCTGCTCCCCTGGCCTCACCTCACTGCAGGAGCTGCACGAGGCACCCACTGGGCTGCCCCTGCCAAAGAACAGCAGCAGCAGCACCATCTCACTTCTTGAGCAGCTGGAAGAAAAAGAGCCTCACTGAAGACACCAGCCTGTGATGTCCTTTCTGCCCTGATTTACTCCTGTACCCTCAGCATAAAGTAAATCACATCCCACCCACTGCAAAAGTCACAGAATGGTCAGAAGGGACCAGCCCTTGCCACGGGCACCTTCACCAGACCAGGCTGCTCAGTGCTTCCCCCAACCTGGCCTTGAACATTTGCAGGGCTGGGGCAGGCACAGCCTCTTGGGACAAGCTCAGTGCCAGTGCCTCACCGCCCTCAAAGGTGCACCATCCCTCTGTAAATCACCCTGGCTGTGAACATAGAACAGAAACACCCAAATTGTTCCGAGACACTGGGAAACATTGTGCACCTGGAAATTGCTTTTGAATAACAAATTCAGTATTTTATTTATTTGTTTTAAAGAAGTGTTTTCAGTGCATGGACTGGTGCTTGTTGGGGTAAGGGACACCCACTCCAGGAAATACAAAGAATCTTCTCATCTGTGTCACAGACCTGATCAAATGCAGCATTTTAAAAAGAATTTTAAATAAAAGAAATGGCATTTGTAACGCTTACAGAAAGCAGTCCATGTGTGCCAGAAGTTACATTTCCTTGTTGTCTCCCTCATGGCTCAGAGTGTGAGCAGACACCGCTGGTCTCTGCCATCCTCCAGAGACCAAACAGGCAGCACCTGTGTGCCGGCTGTGAACAGCTCCACCGTCATCACCTGGAATTGCCATGTTCAACTCCTCAGCTGCACGGCCCAGAATCACAGCAAAAGGCTCTAAATACAAACGGCACTGCAGCTGTGGGACACTGGATGGGAGCTTCACCCTGAGGGAAAATCGGGACCGTTCATAGGACCAATCATTAGTGATGGTTAAAGACATTCAGGCTCCGTGCCTTAGCCAAAACTGCAGAACATTTCCCCCTCATTCTTGCAAAGCTCCTTAGTAAAAACCAACCTGATTCTTGAGCTCTCTTGCTCGATCTTAGCATTCAAGGCAGGCACCAAGACTGGAAACACTCAGACTACACTGTCTGGGTTTTAAGTACTGGGAAACGAGTGACAGGGAACTTGGGGCAGCCTCAGCTAGCAGTGGTGTTTTCCCTACAGTAACACAGCGATCAGCTCCCACCGGCCTCCCAGCTCTGGGTGGGGAGGAAGGGAAATATCTGACCTGCACCTGACCCTTGAGCCCGTGGGACCCAGTTCAGGGTCAGAGCTGGGCATGCTGGAGCTGGTGCAGCCACAGCCCCTGCTCACTGAACTGATGCAAAGTGGCATTTTCATCCTACTCCCATTTCCCCACCATTATACTGTGCCACCCCCTCTGAGAGTTATCCTGTGCAGCAGATGAAGGAAAGCACCAGCTCTGCAGCACCCACTGAGGTTTAACATTCACGTCAGGACACAGAACTCAGCCCTCACCTTTTATGGGTGCTTTACTCACTGCTCGTTTCCTTATTGCCACGGGCAAACTTTCACATTCAAGCAGATTTTCCCAGTTATTTTGCTCCCACATAGCACAGGTATGGATCTTGTTCATCCAATTTTAACAAGCACCAAAGTAACAGCCCTGGACAATTTGCCTTGCAAACCAGCTCACGTCCCCTCTAGCCCTCCCCTGCATCTTCCATCATGTTTGTACTGGCTCCTGTAGCAGCCCAGGCCGCACGTCTGGGCTGGTCCCGTCCCCTTGGCTCCTCCGTGGGCACGTGGGGTGTTCTGTGTGCCCTGTGCTTCCCCACAGCTGCTGCTCTCAGGTGCCACTGCACCTCACTCACTTCAGCGTTCCTTGCTTTTGGAAACAGCTCCCATGACAATCCCTGACTGGCCACAGCAGGCTCTTGGGAACTCATTTGAACACGCTTTGTGTGTGCTGTGATTCTTCATGCTCCTGTTTCCAAGCTTTTCCCCACTCCCCTCCGTGCAGAAGCTGTGGGGCTCAGAGCCATCAGCCCAGCTGGTGGGACACTGCTGTGCCCGTGTGTGGCTGCGGTGCCCCCACACTGCAGAGCTTCCTCTGCCACAGCCCTCGGCAAAGTCCCTGCCCATCGACGGCAGCGGCCATTCCTCGCTGGGCTCCTCTCATTCTAGTTTCCTGTTCTTGAGCACTGCCAAACTTTTCACCTGGACGCCACAGGGCTTGGGATCCCTGTCCAGCTGGGGTAGGCTGACACGGCTCCCTCCAGCATACCCTGGCTTTGATGCAATCGCTGTTGGCCGAACGCTGTAAGACCGTGCCAAAAACACAACAGCGGCAAAAGTTCCATCCCCGATTTATTTCCTTTTTCCCTGTCTGTGGATATATCAAGGTACACTAGGGTGGTGTATTGGATCAGCTCACTTTCGACAGCTCTGATAGCTGCATCCACATAAGATCACTGTGATCTACAGTGCAACTTCATGCAGTTGTCTTGGGAGCTGCACAAAACCTCAGAGAAGACTTTCCAGAGAAGTCCAGCACTGTTGTCTGTTTCTGCATTGCATCTATCTGCGTGCCATGATCACTGGAGGTCAGCAAGTATCCCATGGATAGAGCAGAATTCCAGAATTTCAATATGCTTTTCATTTAATTATATATTTAATTTGCATCTTCTGACAAGGAAGGCCGGTGCTCCGGATCTGGCAGGGCGTTTGCCATTCCAGCCGCATCCCTGCCTGATAGTTTGCCACAGAGGAGACTGGAGAGGATTGTCCCCTCAGCTCGGCGCCCCTTGCGCCCTGCCCAGGCTCCCCAGCTCGGGCACGGGGCTCGGCGCCTTGTGTCCCCGTCCCCGAGCAGCGAGACACGGACCGCCAGCGGGGATGTGTCCCGCACAGCAGCAGTGGCTGATCTGTCATTTCTCGGGTTTCTTTGGCGAAGTTACCGGGCAGGTTCGTTCCGCAGCGGGGGCTGCCGTGAGACTTTGGGGCTCTGCACGGACCGCAGCCCTGGGCGGGGTGCTCGCTCCCGGGGCGAGCGGCGGGATGCTCCTCCAGCATCACCAACCAGCTCGCCGTCCCCTCGCGACAGAGCCCTGTCGCGACATGCGCCGGGCCCCTCCGGTACCGGTACCGCTTCCCCGCGAGCCACGCTCGGGCGGCGGCACCGCCGGGGCCAACGGCGGCTCATCCCATCCCGTCCCCGGGGACAGACCCCGGTTACCGAAGGCGCCGCCGGGCCTGGGGAGCCGCTCCCCGCGGGAGGCAGCGCCCGCCCCGCCTCGCTCCGAGCCCCGGCACCGGGCGGGCGGCCCCGCCGCGCGCAGGTGGGGCAGCACCGGCCCCGCCCGGTCCCCGGGGAGCGGCCCCCGCCGAGCGCCCCGGGCCGCGCTCCGCGCCGCGGGGACCGCCGGGCCGCGGGACGGCGCCGCCGGGCGTGCGCGCGCCCGCCGCGGGTGGCGTTGCCCTTTTAAGAGCGGCGCGAGGCGGCGGTGACGTCGCGCGCGCAGAGCGCTAGCCCGGCGCGCCCGCCCGCCCGCACAGCCGGGAGCGGCGGCGGCACCGCGGAGCGCCCGGACCCGCCCCGGCCACCGGCCCCGCCGAGCCCCGCACGGCCCGCACCGCACCGCACCGCACCGCCCCGCCGGCACCGCCGCCCTGCCATGCGCCGCGGCCCGGCGCCAGCCTCCGCCGGCGGGAGCCGTCCCGGCAGCGACAGCGGCAGCAGCAGCGCGGCGGCGGGCGAGCGCTGAGCCGCGGCCCCGCGGGGCGCGGATGTTCGCGGGCTGCCCGCGCCGGGAGCTCTCGCTGCGCTGACGGGGCGGGCCCGGCGCCCCGCTCGCCGCAGCGCCCCGCGCCCGCCCCCGGGCTCCCCGCAGCGCCGCCGCTCCCGGCCGCGCTTCCGCCCGCGCCATGGCGGGGAAGGCGGGCCGCGGCCGGCGCCGGGGTGCTCCTGGTCACCGCCAACGTCGGGTCCCTCTTCGACGACGTAAGTACCGCGGGCACCGGGGGCGAGCGGGGCTCCGCGGGCCGCCGGTCGCAGCGCCGCCCGCCCCCCGCGCTGCCGCCGCCGCCCCGAGCGCGGGTGCCGGTGGCGCTGGGGGCCCGGCGGCCGTCCGGCCGAGCTCCGGCGCCTCCCGGGGGTGGGACGGCTCTGCCGGAGCGCGGGGCGGCGGCGCGGCCGCGGGAGCGCCGGGGGAAGGGGGCGCCGCTGCCGCGTCCCCGTCCCCGTGGCCGGTCGCCGTGTGGCGCCGGCCGCAGCGCCCGGGGGCCCTCGGGGGCGCGGCGGAGACCCCGAAGCGCCTTGCCCGCCTCCGGGCGCTCTCCCCCGGCACAGTGGGGCACCAAAATGCAGCGTAATTTCTGCTGGGCAGTGGCAGGGCAGAGCTCCGGAACGCTTCTCATCCCTGCAGATAAGGCGAGAGCCGCAGCTGGCACGGGCGAGCAGGGCGAGGAACGCTCGGTTCCGCTCGGTTCGGTGCGTGAGTGAAGGCAGATGCTGGTGACCATCGCTGGGCTCCCGCACCCCGGACGCTGCCCCGAGCGCCGCTGGAGCCGGTAGCAAAGCCCCCCTGTGCCCGAGCAGCGCGGGCACGTCCCACAGAGCGAGGGGAGCATTAGCAGGGCTTTGCTCGTTATAAAGTAATGCACCTCTGGCAGAGAATTGGGTCCAGGCTTGCGCTGTGTTCTTGCTGTGTGTTAGGAGGGGCTTTGCTCTAAGCCTGATGCACCGAACCTCGAGGACAACTAACCCAGGGAGGTTTTGTTTTCTGGTCTTCAAAGCCCACTTAGCTTTTTCGTCACTTTAAAGCCTTTTCTGGCGTTCAGACTTTGATTGTAACTGCTGTAGTCAAAGGATGCAGTTCACCTTTTCTTCAACTGAAATGGACTTTTACTGTTATCACCACAGTTAATTTTACACTTAGGCGTGCCGCTTCGTATAAAATAACGTTGTGAAATGTTCGTTTCATAGTGATTGCCGTGGTTGTGGCCTTGGGCATGCCCAGCCTCTGTGTGTGAGCGATGCTGGTGTGTTCGGCAGGTGGTTCCTGCCTTTTTCCTCCTCCGTGGCTGGAGCCGAGGGGTGACACCTCTGTGCACTGTCGGTGAGCCCTGTGACTCGCTGTGCTCCTGTGCCTGGGCAGGGGCAGTGTCCCCGCAGACTCCCGGCTGTCAGACCCAGCCCTTTCCTGCCTGTTCCTGCTGGCTGTTGGGGCTCCGGGCGCTCCTGGAGCGCGTTGGCCGTGCCGGGGGAACGCACTTCAGCTCTGGGCAGCAACCGCCTTGTCAGAAACTGAGCGTTCTGCGGCAGCGAAACCGGCCTTGTTTGGATCACTTCCACTGCAGGGTGGGACGTGGAAAAAACTGCTGTGAACGCCTGTGGTTGTGGTCCCGGTGTGTGGCTGTTGGAGTTGGGACTGGTGGCTGCCTGGCCGGGCTTCTGCAGTTAATTAGTGCAGTTTGGGTGCAGGAAAGGTGCCCCGAGCTGGGTCTGGGGGCTGGGCTCTCGAGCTGTGTGTGGGAGCTGTCAGTGGCTGCTTCTGCTTGCTGGGCCCTTCCCGTGCAGTCGAGGAATATGTTTCTCTGCTGTGACCTGGAATGGTTTCAGTCCTGAACAAGGACTTGCTTTGATGGACTGCGCCAGAGCTGGGCTGGAAAACCACTTCCCATTCCTTTAACTCATGTTTTCTATTTCTGATTTCAGTGGGTAATACGTATTTCAGTTTAACACTGCACTCTGAGTGAGATGTAGCCTGAGCTCCAGGCTGTGTCCCAGCGTGTGGGGCACAGGGCAGTGCAGGGGTGCTGGCACATGGGGCGTCCAGGCACCCACAGTCACACACCCCTGCTGGCCCTGTGCTGGGTTCCCGTCTGCAGTGGCCAGGGCCCTTTGGGGAGCGTTCCCCCCCCTTTGGGGAGCGTTCCCGTGGAGCTCTGGGGCAGGTGCCCGTGTGCGAGGCTGCGGGGGCAGGCTGGGTCTGGGGCAGGCTGGGTCTGGGCAGGCTGGGTCTGGGCACGCTGGGTCTGGGCACGCTGGGTCTGATGCTGGGGGGCTCCAGCCCCCTCCCACCCAGCGAACCCCTGATGGCTCTGGGCTGCCCTGTCTCCCTCTGTGCGTGACTGGGGCTGTGTGGCAGCAGCATGGTTTGCACCTCAGGTGTGTTTTGTGTGAGCGCTGTCTGCTTGTGTGTGCAAATGCTCTTGAGGCCAGCATTTCATAGCTCACAATACCTTTGGTAGGCAGGTTGGCCTGGGTGGACAGTCTTTCCTAGATCAGGAAAAGCTGACCTGCCTGTACTTTTGCAAAGAGGGGGAAATTGCTATTTTTGCTCTCCGGTTTGCCAGAAGCAGGTCAGGATAACATACGAGTTTGCTCCTGCCAACCATCCCCATCCACTAATTACCTGTTGCAGTGGTGACCTGGGAGCTCATGAATAAATATGAGAAAGTGAAGAGGGACTGAGCTGGGTTCATTTCATTCCTCTAGTAGCTTTGCTGCTTCATTAAAAATATTAGTGGAATATTAGATTTTCAAATATTCTTCCAAGTTACATGAACATGTGCATTTCATGAATATGAATGTGTATGATTTTTGGTACCTTTGTATTTAGTTAAGCGTTTAATGCTTTTCTTGCTGTAGAATAATTTCCTGGTTTTATCACAGTATACACAGTAACAAAAGATGGAGTTCACAGCACCCATGAGTCACTCTTTCTCTTTTCCCCCTCCTCAGATGCCCCCGCCTATGGCAGGGGAATGCAATTAGATGATCTTTAAAAGTCCCTTCCAACTCAAACCTGTTATGTATCCTCTCCCTCCCTGATTTCTTGCTTCCTTTGCTTCCTCTGTGTGCATTGACAAAATTTCACGTGTACCTTGCAGTGAGGCAAGTGCTGTGGTGGGCACAGAATCCACTTGCCTGGCACTGCACTGCTTTTGCTGTACAGGGGTTTGATTTGTGTCCTGTGGTTTTTTCCAGTCTGGCATATCCCCTTCACTCTGTCCAGGTGCTTCTGAACAGCTCAGGGCTGCGGCAGGCCCTGGAGAGGGCTGAGGGCAGAGGGTGAGTGGGGAGAGCTGCCCTCAGCACAGGAGCTGTGGCTGCTTCTGCTGCAGGGGCAGCTGGACAGCCGTGGGGCTGTGGCTGCCCCAGGAGTTTGGCACTGCGTGCTCTGTGTTTGGCTGGTGCAGGCACAAGCATGGAAAACCACCTTGGTGCTCACCCCGGGAATCATCTCTTGCTCCGGGTCAGTCTCAGGGGACTTTGACCATCTCTGCTGGCTTTCCAGCACAGATTGTGTCTCCACACAATTGGGCAGACATTAAGTGTCTCCATGCAGGTCTTTAGGGAAGGGATTTCCAAGATGCCCAGCAGACTTAGCTGTACAGGTTCTGACATTTCTCCCCAGGTTGGAAAATAGTTCATTTGTTCATTTGTCTTTGGAATTGCAGTGCATGAGCCTAAATCAGGTCAGAGCTTGCAAAACTCTTCCATCTTCATGCACTGGATGTATGTAATCCTTAAATTCTCAGGACAGGTTTGGTCAGAAGAGATGTGCAATGATGACAAGGTAGGTAAAAATTAACCAGAACACGTTATTTTATTAGCTTAAAAGAGCAGGAGGGGAGAAGTGTGCCAGGGAGTTGCTGTATGGTGCTGATACCCAGAATTCTGAATGACTGACAGCATCACTGCCCTACCTGAGCCCCTGTTTTCTTTGTCTCTGCAGAACACTGGCCCTCATGTGACAGTGCCATGGTAGGGCAGTGAGCTTTGACATTCCAAGGTGGCCTTCACCTGTCCACATTTGGGTGAATGTGCCCCTTTTCCTTACAATACAGAAAATGGGCAGGGATGGAACTTCCTGCTTCAAGCCCTGTTTGTAGTATTATTATAAATAAACTTATTCTTCAATTCTGAGTATGAACTTGAAGTAGTCTTTACTTCCGTTAGAAGCTGAAGTCAGTCAGTTGAATTTGAAGTAGAAATAGTTCCCATAATAATTTTTTAAAACAGCCTGGCCTTCTGATGGGTGGTGATCACAGTGTAGTCTCTCTTTGTCATGTCTGATTCTAATTTTCTGATTCTGAAGCAGTGGGTGTAGGTTTGTTTTGGTATTGGACATCTGTGTATTTAGCTGGTATTAGTTGATAACTATAAAAGGTTTTTTGGCTTTCGTTTTGTTTTTTTTTTTTTTTTTTTTATTTCTTTCCCCCATGAATAATTATTTGAATTTTGTGGAATGTTTCAAATGTGGTAGGATGGGAAATGTATTTGTTTGGTTTTGATTTCTAAATAAGCATTGAGAGCAGCGTGCTGCAATTCAAGGCGCCCTCTCTTCAAACCTCAGCTGTGAGATTGAGTGACAGGTGGAGTTTGATTCATTGTGACTTTTTAGAAGGAAGTTGTAATTGCACTGCTGACCCTGAGGGTCAGGTGGGGCAGGTTGGTGTTAGCTGGAGTGGTGTCACAGTGGAGCAGCCTGTGAGGATGAGGGTGCTGTGTCTCTGGGATGCTCCAGTGTGGAGCGTTCCCGCAGCTGGGCTGGGCTGGCAGGGGCGCCTGGGGAGCCCGGGCTGCTGCTGTGGCCGGGTGAGGGCAGGACGGCAGGGCTGAGGAGAGGAGGGGGCCTGCCCCAGCCCTGCCTGGTCTGTGCTCCCCGCCGTGCTCCCGGCCTGGGGCAGGACAGCAGGGCTGAGGAGAGGGAGGGGACTGGCCCGGCCCTGCTCCTCGCTGTGCTCCCGGCCTGGGGCAGGACGGCAGGGCTGAGGAGAGGGAGGGGACTGGCCTGGCCCGGCCCTGCTCCTCGCCGTGCTCCCGGTTTGGGAGCTGGGGCAGGACAGCAGGGCTGAGGAGAGGGAGGGGACTGGCCCGGCCCTGCCCGGTCTGTGCTCCCGGTTTGGGAGCTGGGGCAGTGCCCATGCGGCTCTGCAGGCTGCAGCCTGGCTCTGAGCACTCTGCCTGCCTCAAGGGCCTCAGGCTGGGGGGCTCTGGCCTTGCTCTCCTCCATGCTGCAAGACTGGGTGCTCCCAGCTCAGACTTGCATTTGAGGGCTATGTACTTTTTGAGCAATAACATAGAAGGCCAACAGAAAAGCATTTTTCAGTGTTCTCTATGATGGGAACTGTAGAAATAAGTAATCTCCAGCTTCCCTTTCTGTGACTCTACACTCTGCTTTCTAGTTTCTGATTGTTTTGGTGTCTGCTTTCTGGTTTTTTTTTGTTGTGGGAGTGGCCCTGTTAATTTCTTAAATATTGCTGCTGCCTTCTGTTTGTTTGGTTTTCTGTGGCAGACTCTCGATTGTTTTTCTTTCAGTTTCTGCCATACTCGTGTTTATGTTGTATTTTAGGAGGCTATCTTGTTTCACTGTATTCTAAACTCCCTGTGCAGGAGTTTTGAGGTAGACCTGGCTGTGGAACAGCCCTGGCTTCGGGTGCCCTTTAGGTGCTGTGGAAAGGGATTTTGGTTTGGAAATCCTTCTCTGCCGCTTGTGTTGTGGCTGTGTGCGGGCTGTGGGGTGCACCAGCAGCAGTGCCCGCTGCTGGGCCGTGCTGCCCAGGTGCTCTGTGCAGGTGAGCGGGCACGAGGGGCAGTGCTGGCACCGGGCACAGCGGGGCTGCCTGGGGTGGCGGTGTTGAAGCCCCTCCTCTGTGGCCCTTTGGCGGGCGATGCCCTCGCAGCCGGGCAGGGTCAGTGCCAGTCCCTCAGTGCCAGTCCCTCAGTGCCAGTCCCTCAGTGCCTGCCCGGGAGGAGCTGGATGCTTGTCCTGACTGCAGCTCCAGGACAGCTGGCCCCTGGCATGCCCAGGGCAGGCTGAGGACTCCTGTCGGGTGCTGGGGGCATCCCCAGCTCCGTGCCGTGCTCCAGGGTGCACGTCCTGCTCGCCAGCAGCCCCGGTGTGCTCAGTGACAGCTCAGTATGAGCTGCAGAGAAAAGCCCTCTGTTAAGTGGAAATGAGGAGCAAGACCCAAAGCAGATGTGCAAGAAAGCAGTGACACGTTATTGTGCATCCACATACTTGGAAAATTTAAAGCTCTCATTTGCTGAACATAACTGGAGCAGTAACAGCACAGGCAGCACAGAGGGTGGAGGTTTCTTCCAAGGTGGAGTTTTTCTTCAGCAAAAATCCAGCACTTTTTTCTTTTTAGCAGATAGTTTTACAATTTTCTGAGCAAAAGAGTTTCCATTAAGAGCTGGTACAGTTCTAGCCTTCCTTAAGAAAGATGCTCAGAGGTTTATCTTCTAGACTGTCTTTTTCCCCTTTTGATTAAGTGTTATCACTGACAACAAGAGCACATGGAACACCAGGAGGTAATAGTGGCAAAGCACATTATAATTACACCTTTCTTTCAATGTAGTTTTATAGCAGTAGAGTTGGCGTTTTGCAGCTTGTCAGGCTTCCACAAATCATCAATGTATCAATGTGAGGTATTAAAAGGACTTAGTTCCTATTTTATTTCATATTTGAAAATGAAATTATGCAATGTGGGTAGGATACCATAGGAAGAAAGCTTTACACCCAGATCTCATAGTTTTTTAGCTTGGACAAGCACTAGGGCATATTTTAAGGGTTTTGTTCCTGTTTCAAAGTTCTCATCATCAATTTTTCTACCACAAAATTTGACTTCAAAGACACAGAATATGAGTCAAGCCCTCAGATTTTATGATTTACATAAAAAGCTGATCTGGTTTTTACTTACTATTTCTCTCTTTCCCCTTTTCTATTATTTATTTAGTCATACTGTTTATGTATTCTACCCCTATGAATGTGTTTCCTCTTTTTACCTCAGATGCTTTCTTTCCCTTTCTGGTACCATGTGTACTCACCTCCTTCTGAGAGCTCTTCCCTTACTCCTGCTTTATGATTTCAAGTGAGTCACCTGAAGGAGTGTTTTTGATTTGTAGTTTTGTGGGAAGGTGAGCATGCCTGCCCCAAGCACACTCTTTTCTTTTCTTTTCCTTTCTTTTCTTTTCTTTTCTTTTCTTTCCTTCTCTCTGCTGAAGAGGGGATCCCACCAGGTTAGACCCCGTTTGCTCTCCACCATGGGTGTGCCGTGCCCTGGCATCCCCATGGGAAGAGGAAATCCAGTGCTGACCTGCCCTGGAAGGCAGACTGGGCTCAGGTGTGGCTCTGGAAGGTGCCTCTTGCACCACCCTGCAGAGGATCAGCTGCTTTGGCTGCCGCTTTGCCTTGTCCTCTGCTCCTAAACTCTGACCTTAAAATGGGAAAAAAAGGAAAAAGGCAGCCAGGTGTGAGTGCAAGCCAGTTGTGTGCTTTTAGATGTGGAAGCTCCTGAAATACATCTGTGTTAGTGCAGGTTAATACTTCATTTGATATTCTCTAACCATCTTTCACTTTCTTTATGGAGAGCAGGAGGTGGTCATGGGAAAACAGGACCTGACTTCAGTGGCTGCTTGAATGGCCTGTCAGAGTCCTTTAGCATCCTTTTGGCATCTTTATTACTGAAGTGGCATCTTCCCTTGCTGAAATTTCCACGGAAATATGTTATTTTTCATAACGTGCAGTAGGTCACATTAAGCACAATAATCATCATTCTGGGGAAGAGTGAGTATTAGAAGTAAAATGTTACTTTGGCTTCTTTTCTTCCAATGGTGTGTAGTAGTTACTCAACACTCTTAGCACTACTAGCAGTAGTAGTACATATATTTAAAATGTAAATATTTTATTTAATCGCTTTAATTTCTAACACTTTTCCTGTTATTGGCAAAACTTGAAGTTAAAGCATGTATTGAAGCAAACAAAAGTGTTCATTGTTCTTATACGATATTTGAAGTCAGATATAATTGATGGTTTTCATTAATGTCTTCAAGTTGTTAAGCACTCATCTTCATGAGTCAGTCAGCTGTAACAAATGATATCCGTGAAAGCAGAACATCAAAGCTGAGGGAAGCAATTAACCTGTGGTGTTGTCACCGGTTTTGTTCCCCCGTGGTACCTCGGGTGTGTTCAGCAGCCCCTGGGGTGTGAGTGTCACTGACACCTGGGTGTCGTTACCTGCAGCCAGGTGAGCCCTCTGGCTGTGCCTCCCGGGACCGTGGCTCAGGGGAGTGGTGCCAGGTCAGGGTGCAGCCTGGAGAGCTTTCCTTGTGCTTGTGACTGGAAGGACTTTGCCTTCAGGTTTTGGTTTGTCGGCAATAAAACAACGTCTGATCTTTTCTTGTGCTGTTTCCCGAGCTGGTGAAAAGCTCTCCCGCCTATATTCCTTGCCTGCTGTCCCTGCCTCTTTTATCTCTTCTTCTTTTTCCTGGTTTCACCTTGGTTTCCTTTCTAATGCAGTTCACATCCAGAAGCTTTAGTCGGGAGAGGCTTCAGTGTCACACAGAGTTGCAGCAGAGCCAGAAAGAAGATGATGGGTGATTTGGGGTCCCTGCCCTGGGCAGAGCCTGGCCAGGGGCTGTGCTCAGCCAGAGCTTTTGGATAACGTGTGGGTAAAGGAGAAGAAATCCTGATCTCTCACACACAAGCTTTTTTCTAAGACCAGCACATGTTTTTGCCCCTTCCTGCATCCATGCTGGAGGCTGCAGTCGACTGGCCAGCTCTGGGCCATGTGTGCCCTGGGCTTGCCTGCTCCTTGCAGCTCACTGACAGCTCCAGAACCACTGAGCATGTGCATTTGCTCATATCCTGCTTGTGCTCATCTTTGAAAGCCAGAAGGAAAAAGTGTTGATTTGGGCTGATTTGCATGTGGAAGCCATGCACTGTTCCTCTTAGCCATGCCCAGGGACAGTCTGCAATTTTGCTGGAATGAGGTGCTTTGGAGGTTTTCCCTTGCAACACAAAATATCTCATTAAATTAGGCTCAGATTTCGAACCTGTGGTGTTGGACTGCAGCACCCAAGGCTGCAGATCACAGCATGGGGGACCAGGAGCCACCACAGTTCAGACAGTGACTGTGTGCCTGTGCTGTGCAGCAACTGCCCTGGACTGTCCGACCCTCAAAACAG
This sequence comes from Geothlypis trichas, assembly GCA_009764595.1. NCBI lineage: Eukaryota > Metazoa > Chordata > Aves > Passeriformes > Parulidae > Geothlypis > Geothlypis trichas. The sequence continues at coordinate 36,580,353 of CM019908.1, forward strand.
CCTGGAGAAAGAAACAGCTGCCTTCAGGGCAAAAGGTGTGTCCAGGAGGAGTGTGGTTAATGGTGGGAATGCTGGGCTGGCTCTGGAAATCCGGGCTCAGTTTGCATTCAGCCACGAGCATCCTGTGTGACCCAGAGCAGGTGGCCCAGGTCCCTGATGGAGGCATTCTGTGCCTGGGACAGGCTCTCCTGCCCAGGAGGGGAGGGTTTTGGAAGGATGCTCTGGAGGCTCTGATGTTGAGCTGGAGCAGTGGAGGGCTGTGATGGCAGTGGGCATGACTCTGCAGCTGGAGCAGGTGTGCAGGCAGGGAGCTGTCAGGGAGCTGGAGTGTGTGGGCCATGGAAGAGAGCCACAGCCATGGCTTGTTCCTCCAGCTTTAGCTCAGGAAAGGCAGAGGAACACCTCATGTGGAGTGCAGCACAGCCTGTGTGGGCATGCACCGCCCTGGGTAGCTGGAGGAGCTCCTGGCCAAACAAAGGCTCAGGCAATCTGAGCTGTGTGAGCCTTCTGCTTAACCAGAGGCTCTTGGCTTGCACAAGCTCAAAGCAAAACCAGCTCTCTTTAGTTATGGGAGTAAGTTCAGGCAGGGAGAGCTGCTCTGTGTGAGTCTGTGCTTTGGTGAGGCTGGCAGACAGTGTTTACAGGATGTGGAGAACGTCACCTTCTCTAGAACATTCAGCCTTGGTGCGCGGCCTCCTCCGTGCAGGCCCTGGGCGCCGTGGGAGCGCGCAGGATCCAAACCTGTCTGTTGTAGTTCGCCTGGCGTGGAGCTGCCTCTACATGTTCACTCCTCACTTCCATTTTCCGCTGCATTCTTGAAAAGAAATGTTTTTTAGTTGTCTTGGAATGCTTGAGTGTGTTGGCAAGGCTGTGCATATTAATGGCTGGGCTCTTGGGAGCACCTCTGTGCGGGGCTGGTGGCACTGCAGTGGGTGAGCAGTAGAGCCACACAGGCGTTGGGAGCACGACCTAATTCTGAATTCTTTCATTAAAGCTTTTAAAGTGATGTTCTGGGAGCTTGTTTTGAAGCTTTCTGTTTTCCTGGTGTGGCAAACTCACTAAATTTAGAGGCTTTACTAATCCTTTTGGAAAAGCAAAACTAGTTTTCCTGTAGGAACAGCTCAAAACTGGATGCTGAACTCTGTGTGTTAAGTGAATATGAAATGAAATGGTACAAAAATCACTTGAAAATCTGTACTCATCAAGTACTATCAGCCAGCATTGGTTGTGTTTTAATTACTTCAGAATTTTTATTTAAGGACAGAATTTGTGCTTTTCTCAGACTCTCTGGGCAGAGAAGACCTTTCTGTGCACTCTTGGGCTGACAGCTGTCATTGGGTCTAGCACTGCAGCAGATTTGCACAAAGAAGGTTCCCTTTGACAAAAGCATTGGCTCTTTGTGTCCCTGACCTGACCATTCAAAATGTTTTTTCAAACCATCTGTTCAAAGTGAAAGTTTTGATCTACAATTCCTAGTGTGCTTTTTATTGGAGGAAGAAATTGAAAAACTGTTTGGGTATTTATTATATTTATTTTTAACTTCAAATGCTGCCAGGCACATGAAGAAGTCAAGAACTGGGTGGGACTGTATGATAGGACCAGCCCACGCACTTCAGAGAACTGGATGTGGCCCAAAAGTCTTCTGCTGAAACAAGTTTATTTTCATGAACTGGCAGTGTTGTTTTTCTGGGCTGGGAGGACAGGCTTGATCCTGGCTCCACTGCTCACCAGACTCTGCAGCCAGTTCTCATTTGTCTTGTGGGACAGCCTTTTAGCAAAAAGGAAAAAAACCCTTTTCTGCTGTCCTTACTGAATATTAAAGTATTTATTTATGAACATTGTGCACCTTTTACTTATCTCAGAAAAGAAAGATCTGTAGTTCCTTTCACACTTTTTGGTAAATTATATGAATGCTGTGTGTATCTGCTTGTCCTTGTAGGCTGTTATATCATTGCAGTGTCACTGAGGTGTGTGAACAGAAGTTGTCTCCCAGGATGGATGAAGACACAGCTGTATCAGCCAGGTGAAGGGAGACATCCTTGATAAGTTGGTGAATTTCAGTGCAAGACTTGCTTGTGGCTCTTAAAAGTAATGAACTTCTGTGAACATTGAGTGTTGTATAATGCAGGTGCATATTAAACAGATAAGGGTGGAAACTGCTGCATTCAGAACAGTGCAGGAAAGGGCCATAAGGAAATGGCAAAGAGCTGGTGGTTCTTGGGAGCCATCTGGACAGGGCCCTGAGGAGCCCCTGGCTCTTGGGAGACTCTGCTGGAGCAGGGAGGGGACCTCCAAAACTCCAGCGCATTCTGTGACTCTGTAGCCAGACGTTTTACATTTTTTCCTTGGTTTTATCATTGCCCGTTGCCTTCCAGCACTTGCTAGGGGTGACAGCGTACTTCTCTGTCCAACATCTTGTGGCAAATCCTCATTCCCTTTTTATCTGCATTTCTGTTATGGATGCAGACCATTTCCAGATGCTTTGCAGAATGACTGGTCCAGGAACTGGAACATGTGCATGCTTTCCTAAAAATTGGAGGAAAACCATGCGTGTCTTTCAGCTTATAAAGCCTCTAAATATTGGGAAAGATTCCTCATGCTCTCTTGATGTGTGGGAACTGGAATCTCCAAGTCAGGCTTGCAGCTCTGACGGGTTTTGTTTGTTTGCTTTTCTGTTGACATTTCAGTAGCAAATAAATGCGCTGTTCCCAGTTACTTCAGAAGTGGGAAAGGGCCGGAAGAAGGTTCCAAGTGCCTGGGGCCATAAGAGCAGTGGATCCACAGGGTTTACTGGCAGCTAATGTGGTATTTACCCCACAATGAAGCTGCAGCAGCGGCATGTGCTGGCAAGTGATTCAAAAGCAAAGAAACTGCTATGGTTGTATGTTTCTTTTCTCCCTACTCGTGTGCTTGCAGCGTTGCTGGTTTTTACCTGAAGTATGACTGGTCCAAACAACGGCACTGAGAGCCGGGAAAGGACGAAATAGGACAGAAAGTAAAAAGAAAGCATTGCTCTGGATTTACGATTTCGTTCAGTCCCCATGTCACGCACGGCACAGAGACCTGCCGTGTACTTGGGAGTGACTCACCTGGCACAGCCCGAGCTTCGGCAGCGCTGTGAGGCTGCCGGGGGCTCGGCAGGGCCCGGGGGGAGGCTCGGCTCGGCAGGGCCCGGGGGGAGCTCGGCTCGGCAGGGCCCGGGGGGGGCTCGGCTCGGCAGGGCCCGGGGGGCAGCGCCGCCTCCGCGGCTGCAGGGCCGGGCCGGAACCGGCCCCGTGCCGGAGCTCCAGGCCTGATCCCACAGGGGTACTGTACTGCCGCCGCTGGCTCCGCGCTCCTGCCCGAGCCGCACCTGTGGCCCGGGGCAGGGCTCTCCCTGCCGGGCTGGCTCTCCCCGGGGCTGGTTCTCCCCTCGGGGCTCTCCCCGGGGCCGGGCTGGGCGGCGCAGCCGGGCTCGCGGGTGGTTCGTGGGCAGCGAGCGGGGACAGCCCGGCCGAGCAGGGACAGCCCGTGGGGACAGCCCCGGCCGAGCAGGGACAGCCCGTGGGGACAGCCCCGGCCGAGCAGGGACAGCCCCGGCCGAGCAGGGACAGCCCGTGGGGACAGCCCCGGCCGAGCAGGGACAGCCCCGGCCGAGCAAGGACAGCACACGGAGATGGGGCAGGGCCGCGGAAGCAGGCGGGCGGGTGGCGGCTCTTGAGGCCGTGGTTCTGGGTTATCAGCAGTGTTGTCTCTCCATCTCCCCGTCCCCTCTCTGCCAACAGAAAGCGGCTTTGCAGCTGTGTGAGCTCTTTATTGGAGGAGTCTCTGTCTCACCTGCTGCTCGGGGTGGTGGGCATGGGTTTGTCCTGGCAGCCTGTGCAGGGTCGTGAGAGCCCCGTCTGTGCCGTGCACCATAAACACACTGCTCGGTTTGAATGGTTTGTGCCTTAGGTTCACCCCTGCAGTGCCGTCCACAAACGGGAACGAGGACTGGAGCAGGAGAGGATGGACAGGGCTCTTATCCACAGTCACAGCCATCTCCCTGGGATGTCACACAAATACTGAAATATTAATGTATATCCTGCGTGAGAGACAGTAGTTTCAAAAAAGTTTTAAAAAACGGCAAACAAATAAAACCCAGCCAAGAAAATACCCCAGGCAAATCCCCAAACTCCCAAACCCTCAGGCAGTTAAAAGTGGATGTTATGTGGCCTCATACTCGGCAGGAAGGTTGTTACTGTTTTTTCTTCCAAATGCAAAAATAAGCCCGTGGTGAATCTCAGCTTCAGTGAAAAACTGCCTTTGCTGAGGGATCTGGAAATGCTTGTGTCATGCTGCCGTGTCCCTTCGAGCTCCCCAGAGCTTTCATTGAGGATTGGAGAGTATGTTAGACAGCACTTTAACTGTGTTTGCATGAAATGTGCATCACACTGTCCTAGAGGGGCGTACTTGCAGCTGCTCAGCTTTTCCAGAAGGTTCAGTAGTATTTTAATTAATTGAAAAATACAAGGTGTTTTCCTGAGATCTTGGCAGAACTGAAATTCTTACTTTGACTTCACAGCACTTCTTCCAAAACCTCTTAATTAAATCCATGAACCTAAAAGCTTTAAGAAAATTGAAGTTCTGATTAAATGGCCGTATAAAAAAAGTTGGGAAACTTACAAAGTTGTTTGTTAAAGTAGAAATTTCCAGTGTTTCTGAAATGTGACAAGACCACTTATTAAACTATTTCATGTGTTCTATTCCCTTTTTCGTGCTTTTTCTTGCTTAAAATGGGTATTTTTCCTTTAAGTACATGTTTTAAGGTAAAGAATAGGATGTGTATGGTGTCCGTGCTTGTAGAGGAAAGGTGCCCACAGCCTTCCAAGGCTGTTTGCCTGATCTTTGAGGGCAGTGTATCCCCTTCTGTTGTGTGCCCAACCTGAGGTACATCACTCTAAGTATAACCTTATGTTCTATAAAATATCTGTGGAATTGTGCAAGTGTTTCTTCTGTAGAGCATAAGCAAATCATAATGTGAAAATACAGTAGGTGGATTTTCCAAAACCCCATCTGGAATTGGGGGATTTACTTAATTTGACTTTTCTATGTGTCTCTAAGCACTAGCTGTGACTTGCCATGGGAGACAAATGGGTGCTTTTTTTCCAAATAATTTAAGTAACCATGAATTCAAATGGCATTCTTCAATGCATTTTGGAAATAGATGTTAGATCTTTGAGAAGAGAGAGTACAAGCTGCATTCTTCCCAAAGCACTGAGTCCTGTGTCTCAGGGTGATGCAGATTTGTGTTCTGTGTGTGCAGTTCAGTGTCTCAGGGTGATGCAGGTTTGGGTGTTGTGTGTGCAGTTGTGTGTGTCAGGGTGATGCAGGTTTGGGTGTTGTGTGTGCAGTTCTGTCTCAGGGTGATGCAGGTTTGTGTTGTGTGTGTGCAGTTCTGTCTCAGGGTGATGCAGGTTTGTGTTCTGTGTGTGCAGTTCTGTGTGTCAGGGTGATGCAGGTTTGGGTGTTGTGTGTGCAGTTCTGTCTCAGGGTGATGCAGGTTTGGGTGTTGCGTGTGCAGTTCTGTGTCAGGGTGATGCAGGTTTGTGTTCTGTGTGTGCAGTTCTGTCTCAGGGTGATGCAGGTTTGTGTTCTGTGTGTGCAGTTCTGTCTGTCAGGGTGATGCAGGTTTGTGTTCTGTGTGTGCAGTTCTGTCTCAGGGTGATGCAGGTTTGGGTGTTGTGTGTGCAGTTCTGTGTCAGGGTGATGCAGGTTTGTGTTCTGTGTGTGCAGTTCTGTGTCAGGGTGATGCAGGTTTGGGTGTTGTGTGTGCAGTTCTGTGTCAGGGTGATGCAGGTTTGTGTTCTGTGTGTGCAGTTCAGTGTGTCAGGGTGATGCAGGTTTGTGTTCTGTGTGTGCAGTTCAGTGTCTCAGGGTGATGCAGGTTTGGGTGTTGCGTGTGCAGTTCTGTGTCAGGGTGATACAGGTTTGTGTTCTGTGTGTGCAGTTCAGTGTCTCAGGGTGATGCAGGTTTGGGTGTTGCGTGTGCAGTTCTGTGTCAGGGTGATGCAGGTTTGTGTTCTGTGTGTGCAGTTCTGTGTCAGGGTGATGCAGGTCTGTGTTCTGTGTGTGCAGTTCTGTGTCTCAGGGTGATGCAGGTTTGTGTTCTGTGTGTGCAGTTCAGTGTCTCAGGGTGATGCAGGTTTGTGTTCTGTGTGTGCAGTTCTGTGTCAGGGTGATGCAGGTCTGTGTTCTGTGTGTGCAGTTCTGTGTCTCAGGGTGATGCAGGTTTGTGTTCTGTGTGTGCAGTTCTGTGTCAGGGTGATGCAGGTCTGTGTTCTGTGTGTGCAGTTCTGTGTCAGGGTGATGCAGGTTTGTGTTCTGTGTGTGCAGTTCTGTCTCAGGGTGATGCAGGTTTGTGTTCTGTGTGTGCAGTTCTGTCTCAGGGTGATAGATGTTTGAGTGTTGTGTTTGCAGCACTGACCCTTTGGTTCAAAGCTCAGCCTCCCCTGGGGTTCTTGGCCTTTTTGTGGAGCCTTGATGTTCCTGGGGGTGCTGCCCTGCTGGGCTCACCCAAAGGCCGGGGGGACTGGGTGGATCTTTGCCCCACTTCTTGTCACATTTTCCCTCTGATCCCTGAACCAAGGACGGGCAAACTGGCCTTTATTATAAAGTAAGGTTATTGTAAGTCATAACAGATAGCTGGAAAGGCTCTCGCCTCGCAGCCTGAGGTGATTGACAGACTCTGGGATCAGTCTGGCTGCTCCGTGCCGCGGTCCCTGTTCCGCAGACCCCGAGTGCCGCTGTGCGGGGCTGGGCCGGGCCGGCTGTGCCCGGCTGTGCAGGAGGAGCCCTGCCCAGCGCTGCTCTCCTCACAGCCGAGTCTGTCCATCGTGTGTTTGCTGACCCTGCTGTGCTCCAGCTGCACTGCTCTCCGGGGCTTGCAAATGCACTTGGTTGGTTGTGTCGTGGGCTTTTTTGTCTCTTTGTTTGTTTACTGGGTTTTTTGGGGTTTTTTTTGTGGTGGTGGTGTTTTAATTGTTTTGTTTTGGGGGTTTTGGTTGTGTGATTTTTTTTTTTAAATGTATTTTGAAAGTAACTGATTTCTGACAATGAACTTGAAGGAAAAGTGATGTGAACAGGTTGCAGTACATACTGCTCCAGTGAACTGTGCTTGAAATGAGTTATTAGAGAGGTAGTAAATCTCCTCGGTCCTTTTAATCCTCTCCTAGGTTTGGAAGGGTAACCCAGGCTCCATGGTAGTGAGTTTTCTTGGAGCAGTGTTCTCCTTTCTGTCTGTCTTGTACCTTTCTCCTCCTTTTATCATTACCTGTGCCTCACAGATGGATAAAAATTGAAGTTCTTGTGTCTAAAGCCATGTTGCATAAATACTTCTGTATATATATGCAGAAATCTCGTATATAGCAAGATGTATTGGCTGTTTAGGGATCTCAAACAGGAGCAACAGGTGAACTGAGCTCAGGTAGTATTTATGATTAATTAATGTTATGGTGCCTGGAGAGCCCTAAGTACAATTGGCAGTATAAAGGCATTGTAAATGATAGTGTGTACTGAGAGGACAAGGTCTCAATATGGGAAAACAAAGTGCTTTTAAAACCTCCCTAAAATTCAGCGCCTGATGCAGAACCTGGAGTGTAGCAAGTGGAACAAGAGAAGGCAAACGCCAAAGGCCATGGCATTAGCAGAGATGATTTACACGCCTGGGCTGCTGTGTGAGCAGAGCTGGAGGTGCCGTTGCTGGAGTGTGGGCTGGGCTTAGGCAGCTGCCCTAGAGCTCTGCTGCTCCTTCTCATCAGAGGCTGTGTTTGCTTACATAGTGTAAGTGAGAACAGAGGTGAGATTATTTCAGGGAATGCTGCACCATCAGTGAAGTGGCCGTGCTCTGCACGTTGTTTGTTTGGCACGTTAATTGATGAGTTATTGAATTAAAGGTTCCCCCTTTAGTTCCTGTGCTGGTGGGTAGCTCAGTAGCAGAGAGCTGTGCTGGGCACGCTCTGCAGAGGAGATCAGCGCCCAGCTGGGTTTGCTGTGGAAGTGAGACATGGCAAGAACCTTCTGGAAAAGGCCGTGTTCCTCCTGGCACGCTGGAAATGGCTGTGAGGGGGGTCTGGCCCAGCAGTGTGCTGACAATTGAGGGACACAGTTCTCTGAAGTGTCCACTCTCCAGACTGCCTGACATTTGCTCCTCTGATAAACTGCAGAGCACAAGCCAAGGCAGGGAGCAAAACTGGCCTGCTTGCATTGAACACTGCTTCAGACCCTCGCTGGAGGTTATCGCTGCATCTTGTTTACTTCTTGGAGTTCTTTGCAAACACAGCAGCATCAGATTCGGCCTTAAAAAAAGGAGGCAATGTGCAATTTCTGTTGTACCTCATTTTGTTTAATTTAGTATTTTTTGAAATGCGTCTGCCATCCTTGCTTGCCAAGGCCCCCTGAAATCTCTAGCCACAAGAAGCTCTGCTTGCCATCCGTGAACTGGATTTTCTTGTAGTTTTCTTTCACAAGTTGCTGTTCTTTTTTTAAACTCTGCACAGACATTCCCAGCGTTGGGTTTGTGAAAGCAGCCTCTGTGAGTGGCTGTGCCTGTGAACAGAGTGTGAGCCCAGAGCTCTGCTGCTCCTTTGGAACACTGCAGATAACAGGGAAATGAAAACATGCCAGTTCCTGGATTTTTACCAAGTAACTGAATTTTGGTAGTTCAACAATGTTTAGGACTAGCATGTCTAGAATAGACCTTTTTTCATTTGTTAAACAGAATGTTATTTTCATGATAAACCAAGTTTCACACTCTGCTAGTTTTTAAACCTGACGAATAGCTAAAAGTGAAAACCCCAAGCACAATTGCTGTATTCTTCCTTTAGAATGATTTTTATTAGTTGGTATGTTGCAGCAATGTGTTTCTCTTGTACTGATGTCAGTCCTTCCTACCTGTCAGGGAGAGGAACCTTCACATCTTTATATATAAATGAGCAGAAAGGCTGAAGTACACTTCTCAGTTCATGGACTTTGCTCATGTGTTGAACCTGCTCTTCATTGGTTTAGAGCTGCTGAATGTCCCAGCTGACCGGATGTCTGTGTCCCACGGCTGGGACAGAGGCAGGCGATGCAGGGGGTGCAGGTGATGCAGGGGGTGCAGGCGGTGCAGGCGATGCAGGCGGTGCAGGCGGTGCAGGCGGTGCAGGTGATGCAGGCGGTGCAGGTGATGCAGGTGGTGCAGGTGGTGTAGGTGGTGCAGGTGGTGTAGGTGGTGCAGGTGATGCAGGGGGTGCAGGCGGTGCTGGCGGTGCGGGCGGTGCAGGCGATGCAGGGGGTGCGGGTGATGCAGGCGATGCAGGCGGTGCTGCCGGTGCAGGTGATGCGGGCGATGCAGGTGGTGCAGGTGATGCAGGCTATGATGCAGGTGATGCAGGCGGTGCAGGCTATGATGCAGGCTATGATGCAGGTGATGCAGGCGGTCCATGTGGTCCATGTGGTCCATGCAGTCCATGTGGTCCATGTGGTCCATGTTTCTGGCTGCATTCCCAGCCGTGGGGGAAGGAGGGGGTGGTGTGCTGCCCCCCTGGGCACACCCTGCGGGTGCTCGGGTGGCACCGGCACAGGGTGCCAGGCTGGGTTTGAGGGGTGTCTCCAGCCAGGTCCCAGTGCTCCCCTGGCTGATTCCTGAGAGCACTGTAACTGGGTACTTGGGATGTTAGACGTGAACTTGTGATCACAGTCTTAATGCAAAGGATGTGAAATTATCTATCCAAGTTTTCACCTTGATGTGACTGTTTCTATTTCTTATTAGTGAGTTTTCATTAAATATCACACAAAACCTGTAATTGTGTACAAGGGAAGACAGGAATGGAAAAATGATGGAACTAGTATCTGTAGTATCTGTTCTTACTGGTTTATCAGCTCTGTTAGTTTTTTGGGGTTTTTTTTTGATGGGAGATTTCATAGGGTTTATCTATGTAAGTAACTTCATTGATCCCACAAGCCTCTTGGTGCAAAGAAAACAAATAAGATTTTCCACAAATACAAGCAGTGAAGCCAAAATAGCTGTATTCAAAGTGAAATAACTGAGGACTGGGTTGGAGGATAAGGTGTGTATTATTCAGGAAGGCAGTAGGAAGCATTGGAGTGAAGCTGTGTGTGAATTCTCTCACTCTTCTGTATAAGGATAACCCACAAAGGTGATGTTTTCCTATATCTGCAAATATTTACTACATTAGATGGATTGATGTTTTAAACAAAGTAAAGCTCTTGTTGAAATTTAGTTTAAGTTTCCATATGGAAACTATGTCAAATATAATCAAAGCAGATAGGCAAACTATTAATAAGTGTGCTTAGCAAATCTTTTAAGGTTTTGATGAGACCTTTATGTGTTAGGGATTAATATGCTTTTTTTTTTCCAGATACTCATTGAAATTACTTTCTCTTCTTAAATTGTAGTAACTGCTGGAAAAGTGATTGTGTGAAAATGATGTTGCTGCATCACTGGCTGTAGAGGACTGGCCATGTGTGCTCCAAACTCTGCCATTCCATTCCCAGGCTCCTTGGGAGCCTCTCTCATGATGTTCTGTGTTACAGTGCAGATAATGTGGATCTCCAGCTGATCCTCAAGCACAAATGCTGTGACTGCAGGTAACAGCTGTCTGAAAGTGTTACTGGATTTTAATCTTTTTTTCCTGAGCCATCTCCTTGGATAGCTTTTTGAAAATTGAAGAACCAAGTTTTACACTCCAGTGCAATATTTTATTGTATTTTGTTTGCCTTCATCAAGTATTGTGCATGGATATAAATAAACTGAGGGCACTGTATCTTCAGGTTAAGGCTGTAATGATAGAACCATACATGTGCCTCTTAGGTAAAACAGAGATGGAAAGAGTAACCAGAAGGCTGGGTTTTGAGTGACAGGGTGCAGTGTTTACTGACTCTTACAGTGGAGCTTTTTCTCCTTCTGTAATGTAATTCAAGAGTTTTCAGTGCAGGGAGATACCTAGCAGGATAAAAACAGCCATTTGGAGGTTTTTTCCTCTTCCATAAAGGTTCTTTTGTGCCAAAGGGCTGAAATTCTGATAAATCCTTTTTGGAAAATGGTTTCAGCATCAGCATGTGGGACATGGTGCATCTTAAGAGGTGAATTCTGCAGTGAAGTTATTCAGAGGCAAAGGTGGAGGCTTTGGGGCCGGGGTGGATGTGTTGGGGTGCACGCTGTGCTGGGCAGGAGCAGCCTCCTTCGTTCAAGGCTTGTCTTCATCTGCTCCATTTGGGCACGACCCAATTGCTGCTGCTTTCCTCCTCCAGCCTTCCCTGGCTTCTGCCTTCTCCACGGAGCTTTGCAAGTACAGATCAGGGCTGTGCTCTGCAAGTGGATCCTTTAATCTTCCCTTGGCATCACCCGTGGTCAAAGCACGCCAGCCAAGGTGGCACAAACAGAATGGGTGCAGCTGTCTGGAGCTCTTCCCAGCTCCATCCTTCAGGTGCAGATTTCCATGGCGTGAGGGAGGGATGGGAGCAGAGCTTTTGCCGAGGCTCAGGTGTGGGTGTGGGACAGGTGACCGTGCTGTTCTTTCAAGCACACAGCCCTGGGGAAGCTCCCACTGAGAAGCTTTCTCCGTGCTGGTGAAGGGAAGAGCAGATTCCACTTGTCCTGCAGGCTGTTCCCGACGTGCCTGTCTCTCAGATGCCTGGCCAGCATGTTTTATTCATGTGTTTGGGGGCTAAGCTCGATGGCAGGTGTGCCAGCAGACAGACTTTGCTCTTCAGCGTTCCCCTGATTTGCAGCAGAGCCTGTGGGTTGCTGTATGCATCATCTTCATTCTTATCTCACCTAATTAGCTCCCAGGCATTGCAGGAGCCCTTGGGGTTAATGATGCTTCCAGCTCTCCTGGCATCTGCTTTCTCTCAACAATCTAATCTGCTGAGAATAGAAATATTTAATTTAAAAGTTCTACAGACGGTGCATGGGAATGTAGGTGAAATTTATCAGAGGCCAGCTGTGGTGCTGTGGTTCCTTTTGAACTCTGAAAGCTGTTGCAGAATGTTTGTATGGACTGACAGGAATGCGAAATGGGCGGGGGGAGGAGAGGAAGGGACACAGAGAGAGAGACTGCCTGTTTTAAATTATTCAGGAATGGGAACCTCGCAGAAACAGAGCTGCTGGAGTTTTAGAATCTACAGAAAACTCCTGTTAGTTGGTATCATGTGTGAGATGAAGATGTCCATTAAGTATGGATTTAATGGCTGGTTCTGGCTGTTTATGACAGCCCTGGCTCTCTGCCTGTTGGGATTGGTGGCACTGTTCTGTGGGCAGGGTGGGAACCATTGGGAAACCAAGGCAAGAAACGATCCTGGCAGGTGTGCCCTGTGTGGGGGTGTCACCTGTTCTCCTGTGCACAGGGGACAGATCCTGGGGAGCAGGAGGCAGCTGTGACCCTGCTTTACTGTGTCGGGTGACTTTGCACCCTTGTTCTTCAGTCAGAGTCACAGGATGGCTTGGGATGGGAGTGACCTCAAAGCTCATCCAGTGCCACCCCTGCCATGGCAGGGACACCTCCCACTGTCCCAGGTGCTCCCAGCCCCAATGTCCAGCCTGGCCTTGGGCACTGCCAGGGATCCAGGGGCAGCCACAGCTGCTCTGGGCACCTGTGCCTGGGCTGCCCACCCTGCCAGGGAAGAATTTCTCCTAAATATCCAACCTAAATCTACCTTCTGGCAGTGGGAAGCCATTCCCACTGACATCCCAGGGCCCTGTCCCTGCCCAGCTCTTTGGAGCCCCTTAGGCACTGGCATTGCCTTTAAGCCCCCCTCTCCCAGTCTGGCTGCAGAGCAGAGGGGCTCCAGCCCTGTGCTGGGCAGAGGAGCCTCCTCTGTTGCTCCAGTGTTTGGCAGTGCTGACTTACTAAAGGCAAGGGGAAAACTACTTTTTTTCCTGTCCATGGAGTATCTCGTGTATCTGGACTTCTCAGGAATTCATAATGTGATTGATTGCATATTTTCCCCCTTTTTCCTTTGGATGAGGAAATGTACAGTAAGCTTTTTAAGCTGGAGAAATTAATTGCAATTATTGCCACTCTTGCTACTGATGTACATCTGTAAAACTGGACTGATTAAGAGTCTTTTGAAATCAATGAGTTTATAAAAACCAGGTCCAGTAAATGGAGGTAATATTCCTTCTTCTCTAGAATTCAGGGCTTGGATGGAGGCTGTCTCTGTCACCAGCTGTGTGAGTTCATGTAGAGGGATCTGACCTGGGATATCTAGCACTGAGCTGCTGAGGGCCATGGGTTTGAGGAGGGTGGTTTGACTTTGTATTCATTTGCTTTTTATACTAAGGATGTTCTTGGGAAGTTGGGTGGTTTCTTATTTCAAAACCACCCTGTTGCCTGGTCTTTTAATATCTCTTACTGATGGTTGGAATATCAAGCTTCCTGCAAGGCTGTGCAGAGAATGTATTAATCTGGGATGCTTTTTTGTTAAATCCTCTATGCAGGGATATTTTTTTCCTCTTTTTGTCTAGGTATCTTCTTTCGTACATGTCCTCATTTTTACACTGTACCATCCTTTCTCTTGGCATTTTTCCTGCTGATCACATATCAGTAGAGGAATAGAACTGTAATTTTCAATCCCTTGTGCTAAAATAGAATTAAGCTTTCTGAAACACACCAATGACATTTTCTTCTTGGACTCTGGAAGATTCAGAGCAGGCTCAGCTTTGCATCATGAGGAACAGCAAGGCTTGTTGGATTTGTTGGCAGTGTCAGGAGGGCTGTGTGCCTGCAGTGTTCCTGGCTTTGAAGAATTGCTGTTTGATGGTAAGATAGAAAATGGAATGAGTTCTTAATAGTTGTCCCGTCCATCAGGATTAATTGTACCTAAGCAAGGTCGTGTGTGAATGAATTGGTGCTCAAACGATGCTTTCTGGAGTACTGTGGAACACAAGGCAGTGTTCCTGTGGGTGTTTGCTCCCAAGAGAGGGAGTCTCCTCCCCTCTGGCACTGCTGTCAGGTGCCAGGCTGATAGCCCTGGTGAGGGTCCCAGCCCCTCTTGGGGCAGCTCTGGCCGCTGCTGGCCGTGGGGGTGAGCCTGGCTGCAGTGATCTCATCCTCCCCAGGAGGTTGTCTGGGAGCTGTGTGCAGCCACGGTGATGTGCAGGATCCGTGGGCACTGCGTGGTGCCATCTCTGTGGTAACCACAGCTCCGCCTCACATGGAAAAGGGATTTTTAGAAAGTAAAAGTATTTTTAGCTCCCCTGACTGAGCTGCAGCGGCTGGGAAGGTGGAGGGGCCAAACCAGCATAGGCAAAACCTTTTCAGGGTTTACCTAGTGTGGATTTGAGCCCTGCCAGTGCCTTCCATCCCTCCCCAGGCCCTGGGTGTGCTGGCTCCCAGCAGCACTGCAGTGGCTCTGCCTCTGCCCGGTTGTGCAGGACATCAGCTTCGTGCTGCCTTTGGCTGAGGTGCAGCTCAGGTTTGTGTGTAGCAGCATCAGAAGCTGTTGGGACACGAGCTGCCTGCCGGGTGTTGGCGTTGGAAGGCTGGCTCTCTGCTGTTAATAAGGCTGAGGAGGAGACTTTTTAACCTTGAGCTCAGACTCTCAATGTAGTAATACACTCCAGATCTGCTGCTGTTACGTTTATGTCCTGCTCTGGCTCTTGTACAAAAGATGAGTGAGGGAGATGCTACTGCACGTACCAGGGAACAAATAAATCATCCCTGCCTAGGGTGCACAGCAGTGGCAGTGCCAGAGGCTGGGACAGAGCTGAGGGCAGTACGGGAGGGAATGGGCTCCTGCAGGGGGTACCTGGGCTCACCGGGCAGCAGCTGGCATCTGGCTGTGCTTTGTGAGGTCTGTGCAGTGTGTGCCTGCAGCTCTGTGTCCTGGAGCCCGGGCCAGGCTGCCCATCCCGGGCCAGGCTGCCCATCCCAGGCCAGGCTGCACATCCCCAGACAGGCTGCACATCCCCGGGCCAGGCTGCACATCCCCGGGCCAGGCTGCCCATCCCGGGCCAGGCTGCCCATCCCCAGGCCAGGCTGCCCATCCCGGGCCAGGCTGCCCATCCCAGGCCAGGCTGCACATCCCCAGACAGGCTGCACATCCCCGGGCCAGGCTGCACATCCCCAGACAGGCTGCACACCCCGGGCCAGGCTGCCCATCCCCAGGCTGGCTGCCCATCCCTGGGCCAGGCTGCCCATCCCGGGCCAGGCTGCCCATCCCAGGCCAGGCTGCACATCCCCAGACAGGCTGCACATCCCCAGGCTGGCTGCCCATCCCCGGGCCAGGCTGCACATCCTGGGCCAGGCTGCCCATCCCGGGCCAGGCTGCACATCCCTGGGCTGGCTGCACATCCCGGGCCAGGCTGCACATCCCCGGGCCAGGCTGCCCATCCCTGGGCCAGGCTGCACATCCCGGGCCAGGCTGCCCATCCCGAGCTGGCTGCACATCCCGGGGACAAGCTGCCCATCCCTGGGCCAGGCGGCACATCCTGGGCCAGGCTGCCCATCCCGGGCTGGCTGCACTGAGGGACAGCGTGGTGGCTCCGCTCAGTGTGCAGGTGGTCATCTGGTGAGCACCTGGACAAGCCTGGTCAAGAGTTGAGTGTTTTCCCAGCAGGAGGCCCAGACAGATCCTCTCCTGTTTTCCCTGTAGAATTCCTTTAGATACAGGGCACAGGTGGGGATGAGCTGCCTGGTGCTAGCGCAGAGAGTGGGATTTGAGACTTGGAGAAAATTGAAGCATTTCATGAATATGAAGTAAGTGGGGAAGTGTTTGGGGGTTAATCCTCTCTGAGGGGAAACAGAAGCAGTATCTGGGGATGTTTCATGGCTTGCATTTCCCGGTTTTTGGAATTCCCTGCACTCTCAGCTGCTGGGCTGCAGCCTGACAGAGCTGTTTGCTGGAACAGCAAGGCTGACATGCAGCGTCTGCTCGAGCTTTGCCTTGGGCACTGCTGAGGTCTGTGCTAAGTGCCTTCTGTCTCTGTGGGAAATAATGTATCTTGGATTATCCAGGCTGAAGCACGGCTTAAAATGCTTCAAAAGATCCAAAGTGGACTTGGAGACCAAGTCCTGAGTATTTTTATTGATATTTAAAATTCTTTTAATTGGTATATTTATTTTCTGTGGTGGAAATGTCTGTTTAACATGAAGTCACACAAGATATGACACTTCAGTTAAAAACGCAATGTCTTTGCACTTTAATGCCATTTGGTAGCAGTGGTTTTGGAGAGAATCTGTTGATTTTGAGCAGCAGTGTTCAGACTACCTCGAGTTTGATCTTGTGGGCTAAATACCTGTCTTGAAAGCTGGAGTGCATCACTCCTGGTGGTTTCCTTCAGAGAAGATTCAGCAGGCTCACTCTGATCAACAGTTAGGGGAAGAAATCAGGATTTTTGTCTTGTTTTGTCAACAAGAAATTGATAGGAAGGGATGTTTTGGGATGTGAGAGCCTTCTGAAAGGGAGGTAAAACCCTAATGAGATGTTTGCATAGGTACAGAAGGCGTGCTGCTGTTAAGTGTTCCAATGTATTTACAGTAGATGCAGGATTTGGTCAGTGTGAGAACAATGATGCCTTTCTTTCTCGCTGTTGCTTTCTGTTGATAGTTGGTGTGTTCAACAGCCCCGCTGAAGAGCTCTGAATAGCAGGCACTTGCCTTCCACAATACACTTGTGTTTTGGAAGCCTAGGGCTGCTTCCAGGATCACCTCTGATGGAATTAGAAGGTATTTCCTGAGTAACCTTGACTCTGAATTTTCAGGCTACTGAGTGAAGTGGTTTTGTCTCTAGTCTTGTGGCTGTGTTGGAACTGCAAATGAAGAACTAAAAAAAAAAGTAATCCAAAATTATCCAAGTTTTCTAGGGAACTCCTTAAAAATGCTAATGAAGCTGGGGGTTTTGTAATTAAAAAATGAAAATATTTCCATTTGTAAATATGGAATGACGCTCTTAGACCCTTCTTGCTCATACTTTAGCTGTATAATAATCCAACCTGAAAAGGCATGTAATTGGAAGTAAAATGGGTCTAATTAACTTTTGACCCTATCATCTTGTTTGGCTTTTAAAAGTCAGTTGAATCTTCACCCTGATGTTGGCAGTGCTGGTTTCAGTGCTCGCCTGTCTCTGCTGCTGGCCGTGCTGTCTCCCCGCGGTGCAGTTCAGTCCCAGCAGCGCCGTGGGCTGTACAGCAAGCAGTGTCACTCGGTGCCAGAGTTTGCCCCTCAAGGGCTGTAACTCCTCCTGGCACAGGGATGGACACACAGGTGTGTACAGGCACAGTGCTGCTCTGGGCTCAGGGAATTCGAGCCTGCAGCTGGAATCCAGCCTGCTTGGAGCCATTGCTGCAGCCTGCAGCAGAGTGCTCGTGGTTAATGTTATGGGTGGCAATGGCTCTGGCTGGGGTTTGTGAATCTGCCCGTGTACACTCCTGTCATCGCGCTGCAAATGTAATTACAGCTTAAAGTCACAGCTGACTGGAGAGCCAAGCCGAGCTGTGTGATCTGGGTCACTTCATTAGCAGCCCATCTGTGTGGGATGGTGCCGGAGAAGCCCGGTCTGAGGGATGCTCAGGGAGCCCAGCTGGGACTGATTTGGCTGTGGGTCGGTTGTTTTCATCCTGGATGTGTTCTGGCTGCAGAGCTGCACGGAGGGTGCTGCACAGGTGCTGCTGAGAGCTGTGCTGTCCCTTCCAGGCCTGTCCTGGTGCAGCCCCCGGCTGTGGGCCGGGCCTGCCCTGTGTGGGGCGAGGATGGCCCAGCTCACTGCTGCCAATGCCCAGTTATGCTCCACAGGGACCACCTGTCCCTTGTCACAGCCCTGATTCCGGGCCGGGGCTGCGGCTGGTGGCTCTGCAGCCCCCCTGGCAGCTCCAGGCACGGCCGGGTGAGGAGCCAAGGGAGCTGCAGCCCCCTGAGCCCCCCGAGCCCCGCAGGGTCACAGCTTCAGCATTTACTGTGCTTGCACTCCAGTCCATGAACTGCGCAATGATCGCAGTGCCTAATGTCCTCTTGTTAATTAAAGACTGGAAACTGGAGAATGGGAGGAAAATTCTGGGGTTCTAACATGCTTCAGACATTTGGTGTGCCTTTAAGGATCTCTGACAGGCCAGTTGTGGTTGCAAACAAAAGTAGGTCTATTTTGCATCTATTAAGCTGTGCCCTGTCACTTTGAACTATCTGTTCTCAAAATAGAATAAGTGGCAAAGCAGGTGAGCTGACACTGAGTGTACTTGTCACACGAGGACACCTGTGCTGGCAGCTCAGGTGGAAAACTGAGCTCCCGAGCCCCAGAAAAAGAAGTATAAAAAACTTGATGTTTTGCTGTGGAATTTGGGAGGAAGTTTGAAGCTTCTGTTCTGATGTGACTCTGGCAACTTCTGAAGTTGGACAATGTACAGGGATGGATGGAGCCAATTCCAGTGTATCAAACCTTTTTAGTTTTGAGTAGAAATATAAACCAGGTATATGACAGCCTGTACATATCAGATACTAACTAAGAGTGCATTAATAAGTAATTCCAGTTAGTTTTATTAACCTGTAACTGCAGTTGAATAAATTTTGTGTTACTATGGAAAATATCTGTGGGAAAACTTAAGAGGGAAACAAAATCCAGTTGGGCATGTAAGAAGGCTATCAGCACAGGGCAGGAAGAGAATTTTCACTTGTGCAGTTGTTTTTTTAAAATACCGAGTGAAGTGCCCTCACCTGTACTTCACTTTATGAATAAACAAAATATTCCAGCAGCAGAGTACAGGTCTTAACTTTTCTGAGGGAGGAAATTCCATTTCTCATGTGGATCTGAAGTCACCATTCAGGTCACCTGTTAAAACTGCTCCTTTTGCCTCTGTGTGTCAGAGGGGCTTTTGGGAGGACGTTGGGTGCAGCCAGGCTGTGACCCACATGGTGGGACAGTGGTGACCCATGAGGGGTGACAATGGTGACCACGAGGGGTGACACTGTGACCATGTGGGGTGACACTGGTGACCACAAGGGGTGACACTGGTGACCATGTGGGGTGACACTGGTGACCTGCAGTGGGGTGACACTGGTGACCATGTGGGGTGACACCGGTGACCATGTGGGGTGACACTGGTGAGGGGTGACACCGGTGACCATGTGGGGTGACACTGGTGAGGGGTGACACCGGTGACCTGCAGTGGGGTGACACTGGTGACCATGTGGGGTGACACCAGTGACCCACGTGGGGTGACACTGGTGACCATGTGGGGTGACACCGGTGACCTGCAGTGGGGTGACGCCGGTGAGGGGTGACACCGGTGACCTGCAGTGGGGCTGCCAGGGTGGATGGCTGTGAGTGTTGGCAAATAGCAGCTGCTGTGCTGTTCCAGGAGGGCTGGAATTGGTGAGAGACCAAGTGTTCAGTGCTGAGCTGCTCTGAGAAATGAAATCCGTTTCAAGGATGGAAATAGTTGCTATTGTTTAAACTAAATTAATGTGATGAATTATTTGCTGTAGGTTTGACAGTTTCCATAACTCTTTTCCTGTGGAATGGGCTGTAGATTGTGTTGGTGCCCCGAGCTGGAGAGCAGTTTGCCCCTGTGGAAAAGTGTGGCACACAGAAAAATGCCAGTACAGGCAGTGTGATGCACAGGGTGCTGCAGGGGGGGGGCTGCTGCAGCTCCCTTGTCCCTCTCAGGCTGCCTGTGGGCTCTCTCTGCTGGGAGCCCTTCTTGCTCATACTTTAGCTGTATAATAATCCAACCTGAAAAGGCATATAATTGGAAGTAAAATGGGTTTAATTAACTTTTGACCCTATCTTCTTGTTTGGCTTTTAAAAGCCAAACAAGATGATAGGGGCTGTGGGGCAGCTTCCAGCCCAGGGGAATGGCAATTGTGTTGATAATCCCAATTCTCAGTCCTGAATTTAAGGACGATTTCACCCTTGCTTTTTTAATGAAATTCACATATTTCAGCATAAATGTATGTTTCCAGAGCTCTCCTAGAAAGCATGCAAAAACATGTACAGCTGTCCTTGTGAGTGTGTCCCCAAATCTGCAGCTTTGTCCTGAAATGCATCCTCGTGCCCTGGTAGCCAGTGATGAGTCTGCAGTTTCATCTCTTTTAGGTGATCAGAGGAAAACTCAAGGTGACTTTCCCCACTGTAACTCACAACTCATTTAGGATGTTTAAAATATGAGAAAAAATTCATGGAGAAGAAGTCAATAAAGTTATCCTCACTTTTTCTCCAAGTTTAATTGAAGCCTGAAGCCCATTTTCCTAAACAGGAAAAGAGCCATTCCAGCACCATGAGGAATGTTGATACTAGGTGAAGTGCACTTCCTTGTGACAGAGAAAAATAGAGGTGTTACCTCACTGCAAACAGGATATCTCTGAATAGTTAGGTTTAAATATACAATATTTTCCATAGTGCCTTTGGATTTCTGGAGCCACGGACACGGGATGAATTTTGGCTGCAGTGCTGTTGCTGCTGCCTGGTTGTTGGGGGTTTCCACTGGTGCTCCTTGGTGCCACACGTTTGGTTTCAGTGTTTGGTCAGGCCTGGTTGAATAAATGAGTCCACAGCGTGTTTGTGGAAATGGGTTTTTGTGCTTGGCTTTTTAATTTCTCGTGCACAGAACAGGGCTGTCTGACCCTTGGCAGCAGCAGTGTGGCCATGCCAGCTGCAGGGTGTTCCAGGGCAGTGCAGGCTGCCCGCCAGTGTGGGCACCTCCCCTCCTGGGCCATCCTTGTGGCACACTCACCCTTGCTTCTGATTACTGAGGGGGTTGGAGGAGGAAAGAAAGATTTTCCATTGAGGAGGTGTTCCCTGTGTTCCCTCCAAAGTCTGTCTTGTCAGCAGCAGTGGATGGCGAATGTTGTGTAGCAAAAGGGAGTGATTTTCTCTAAGACACTTTTCCTTCTGATAAGCAGGTCCCAGAGTGCATGCTCTTGTAGTGCTTGACTTGCATTTTAATTTTCAAGCAGGTGCTTTTTCAAGTCCAGTATGTACAGGAGGTTGGGAAGAGTTCAGCAGTTCTGGGGAAATGTATGCATCAATTTTCTTGCTGCAGTCTTGTCTCGTATCTGAGCAAGACATGGTTACAAATGAGGAAAAACATTCTGGAGATGTAACTTCTAGATTGGAAGTCTCTATTCCTGGCTGTGTCTTGTGATTAATTTTGTAGATCAGTGTAGAAGAGCAAAGTGCTATTTAATGAGTTGGGGGAAAACACTTCTAGGTGTTTTGCATGTGTATTTTTTTTGTTGCATTTCACAGGTAAGCACCTGGCAGCAAACCCACCTCCCTGTGGGTTTGTATATTGCTAAGCCTTGTCATTTTGTTCTGCTCTTTTTATCTGTGATGCTTTCTGCCAGCAGCAACTTCCCCATGAGCTTATTTCAGATCTCTTCAGGATTCACTCCCCCAGGAGTGTTTGTCCCAGCCCCAGTGCAGACAGTGTTTTCTGGCTGCTCAGGTCCAGGCTCAGGTGTGACCTTGCTGATGCTGTGCCCAGGCTGATGGCCAGCCCTGCTGCCTGCCTTGCTCAGGTTCTTGCTGTGCACCTGGTTACTGTGGAAGGCTTTCCCCACTTTCTGTGTCACACACAGATCTGTCTGGCCTGCCAGGTTCAGTGTGTCACAGGTCCTTTGCTCCTTGTCATGGCTCTTGGTTTAGTTCACATTGCATTATTTTGAGGATAAGCTCCCTAACTTCATGTAAAGCCCCACGGCTTGCTCAGCCTTGCCAAGACATTTTGTGTCAATAGTGGGAAACTCACTTCTGGTTGCTTGCTATGTTTATTTGTTTTTGGCCAAAGCTTCCTGCTTGAGTGCTCTCACACTGGATTTGCCAGGAGATGCTTTTGCTCTATTGCAGGACAAAACCATGTGGAAGGAAATCTACAAAACCTTGAGGGGGACACCAAAACTTTGAGAGGTGTTGAGCAGCCTGTGTGCTGGAACAACAGCCTTCTATGCTGGCCTGCTGAGCTCCCTGTACTCTTACAGTCTTCACAGCTAATATAATTTGAGCATATATTTGCATGTATAAAACCACCTGTATGTGTTTATAGGTAAGGAATAAGTTGGGGCCTAGGCTGCAGTGCCTGTGCTGGGTGTGTGCCTGGCATGCTGGGTACCACGGTGGGTACCAGGCACCCCTTGCTGTAATTGGGGTGCCACAGGGACAGGGCTGAGGCAGCTGGTGCTGCAGTGAGGGCTCCCATGGAAGATGCAAGCAGGAGGAGCTGCCAGGTGTGTTTACCTGTGAAATGCAGCATGGGAACCTGAGTGCCACTGAGGGGGATGGAGGGTGCCCTCAGATGGGGAGCAGGTCACAGGAGCCTCGGGGGAAAGGTGCCCTGGGGCTCTAAGCTGGGTGGCAAAACTTGCTGCCCACCCTCTGCCTGAGCAGTGAAGCTTTGCTGTCCCAGCCACGGGGCTGCTTCACATTTCTGCCACTATGGAACTTCTGAATTTATTCTTGATTGTTCAGCTCACTGCCCTGCTGTACCCTTTGCTTGGGTAAAACTAGCGCTGCTGAATATCAAGCACAGATACAAAAGATGTTTTATAAAGCATGGCAAATAAATTTGCTTTTGTTTTTTACAAAAAGGACACTTGGAAAGGCAGTTTTTCAGCACCTGAGTCCTTTGGAGCTGGTTGCAGCTGTGCAGCCTGTCCGATCACTGCTCATGCAGTGAACAGAATTTTCTTCTCACACCTGGGGCTGGAGTTTGAGCTGTTTCTGCCCTTGTCATGGGATGATCAGGGGCAGCATTGAGGGAGCTGCCAGTCCCCAGCCTGGTACTGAAACTGTGGCAACAAACCTGAGATCAGGATATTTGAGGTCTTACTCATTTGCTTCTGACTGTTATACTTTACAGAGTGCTTTATGTTTTCATGTTTATATAGCCACAGAGAGAAATTGTGAGAAGTCACATTTTTCATAGGAATGGTATCTGAGGCACTCACCTGGCCAATGGAGTTTTCTTTAAAAAATAATCTAAAAGGGTCTAAGTCACAAACACAAAGCACAGGTTTTGAGTGCTGAGGCAGTGGGTGCAGCAGTAGGAGCTGGCTACACACTGTACTCCAGTAAACGCCTGGGAAGGGCTGCAGGGCAGCAGCCTCAGCATCCTTCAGTTCCTGGGGTGATCTCCTGCTTGGCAGGTGCTTGGTTACCTTCAGCAGGTGCACTCTGAAAGTGTGCTCTCATTCCTCACTCCTCACTTGCTGCCTGATGTCATCCTTCCCCTTCACCAGGGTTAGTGAAAATCTGCACAAAGGTGCTTTGGGCCCCAATTCTGCCACACCTGAGCTTGAGGTTTGCTGTAGGGCAGGAATGCTTCAGCTCAGTTGCTGTTTTTGTTTTGCAGAGTTATACTGAAAATTGTGAAAATAACACACATTACCCTTTGTTAATATCTGTCCCTGTTTTCTGTTAGTTTCAAACAGAAAGCCTCTTGCCTGAACCTGGAAAATTGTGCAGGAAGTGCAGATAGGAAGTGATGGAAGCCCAGCAGCTCTTCCAGATCTTGCTGTGACAGCTTTTGTCTTTGCAAAAGACTTGTGGTAACATCTACCACTTTGGTTTTCAGCAGCCCCTTTGCAGCCAGGAGGGTTTAAATATTAAATACCTTTTGCATCACTACCCACTGATCACACTGGTTTGACAGTAACTTAATGAATCAATTAGTCTGTTCACAACTGTAAATGCAAATTACAAGTAAACCTTTATTCAGGTGGAGCTGGGACTGTGTGTGCCCTGAGAGCTTTGGTGCTCCCCTCTGGGGGAGGCCACAGCCCCTTGGGCTGTCACATCCACAGTGATCCTTGTGGAATGTACTGTCCTGCCGAGTGTAACAGGCTTGGAGGAGCCTGACTGGGAGACAGATGGAAATGTGATAAATGTGCATTGACACTTCATGTGACAAAAGGGACAAATGTACAACAGCTGTCTGTAGGGCAGGAACAGGTAGCACAGCATTTGAGCTGTGCTGGGAGTGCTGCTGTCCGTGTGCTCCAGAGCACAGGGGCTCCTTTGGCCATACACAGCAGGACAGGGAACAAAGTGAGCTTTGTCTCTTGACCTCTGGCTGTACTTGGACAACCCTTACTGCACTTCTTTTGGGAAAAGCAAAGACTGTTGGACTGAGTCTTCAATTTGAGTTGGTTTCCATTTGTTTTACACAGGAAATGTGCTCGGTCAGGTTTGTTTTCCTCGCTCAGGGCTCTGGGCAGCACAGCCGGGGTGTGGGAGCCCAGAGGGGTCTGTGCAGGAGGGGAGGGGGCAGCGGTGGGGATGTGCCTGCAGCAGGAGCTGGGCACGAGCTGGTGCATTGGCAAGCTCCAGCATCCTCCTTTGCCAGCCAGATGTTAGAGTGGGAATGATCAGAGGGGTGCAGCAGCTCCCAGTCTGGCTTACAGTGCTGCTCCCAGTCTGGCTTACAGTGCTGCTCCCAGTCTGGCTTACCCTGCTGCTCCCAGTCTGGTTTACAGTGCTGCTCCCAGTCTGGCTTACCCTGCTGCTCCCAGTCTGGCTTACCGTGCTGCTCCCAGTCTGGCTTACCCTGCTGCTCCCAGTCTGGTTTACCCTGCTGCTCCCAGTCTGGCTTACTCTGCTGCTCTCAGTCTGGTTTACAGTGCTGCTCCCAGTCTGGTTTACAGTGCTGCTCCCAGTCTGGCTTACCCTGCTGCTCCCAGTCTGGTTTACCCTGCTGCTCCCAGTCTGGTTTACCCTGCTGCTCCCAGTCTGGCTTACCCTGCTGCTCCCAGTCTGGTTTACCGTGCTGCTCCCAGTCTGGTTTACCCTGCTGCTCCCAGTCTGGTTTACCCTGCTGCTCCCAGTCTGGCTTACAGTGCTGCTCCCAGTCTGGCTTACAGTGCTGCTCCCAGTCTGGCTTACCCTGCTGCTCCCAGTCTGGCTTACCCTGCTGCTCCCAGTCTGGCTTACAGTGCTGCTCCCAGTCTGGTTTACCGTGCTGCTCCCAGTCTGGTTTACAGTGCTGCTCCCAGTCTGGCTTACCCTGCTGCTCCCAGTCTGGTTTACAGTGCTGCTCCCAGTCTGGCTTACCCTGCTGCTCCCAGTCTGCCTTACCCTGCTGCTCCCAGTCTGGCTTACCCTGCTGCTCCCAGTCTGGCTTACCCTGCTGCTCCCAGTCTGGCTTACCCTGCTGCTCACTGGCACCTTGTGGCGTGGGAGCAGCACACAGAGCTGCAGTGAGCTGTTGGTGTTGCAGGTTCTCACACGGGGCTGTGCTCACAAACCCCTGGGGTGCTGTTTGGGCTGTTGGGAACAAGGTTTCACTTTCCCAGGGAAAGCTGTGAGCGGCTGGGCTGAGGGGCTGTGGGGCTGGGGTGATCAGGGGAGAAGGGGCAGCAGGCAGGGCGTGCTGGGTTCTGTGCAGTGTGGGACCTCCCAGAGTAAAACAACGTGTTCAGGGCTGAGCAAATTCCACCTGCTTCAAAACAGCCTGGTTGCATTCACTTGAGCATTTGAACATGAGGAGGAGCAGTCAGGATCCTGTGAGGCTGGAATGCTGGCAGGGTGTTTTTCTGATCTGTGTGTGCTTTTGTTGCTTTAGGTATTTTTAAAATTTATTTTCAGCAACGGTAGATGTTTTTTTCCCTCAAACTCAAGAGAAGCTGTGATCTCACTGTTGGTTATTCTGCAGGTTTTGTGTTGGCAGAGGGTGTTCATCCAACACTGCACGCTGACACTCCTCGCTGCTGTTGTCTGCCTGATGTTTCCTTCCTTCAGAGTCTATATTTAGTGCTGAACAGCAGTCACTGTGGCACAGGGCTACAGGCAGTTTGCTTTCAAGCCAAAGGAAATGGTTCTCTTTAAGGATAAGAGTGAACAAGGGGCAGGATTTCCTGTGGAAACGCACCCACAGGAGAGTTGACTTTTACTTTGAAGTTAATGGCAAAAAAGGCAAAGTGAAACCCTGAGGAGTTTATGTGCACAGAAACGATATTTTTTCTTGCCTGGTGAAGGAAGCCTGAGTACAGGGAAGGGTCTGAGCAGGGGCTGCAGGTCTGCCTCCTCAGGGATGCTGCAGCCCCTGGACACGTCCCTGGGAGCCTGCAGTGGGACGTGCAGGGCGGGCAGGCCCAGCTGCTGCCACCCTGTTCAGCCCCTTGCAGGTGACACGGAGCACCTGTGGCAGGTGTCACCGAGGCTGCCGGCCGCTGTTCGCAGCCCTCATCGTCCCCCAGGGCTGGCTGGTGCTGCAGCGGGGCCACAGGGCCCTGCAGGGAGCGGAGCAGACCCGGAACAGGTCCTGGCAGGGAGCTGCCCCTGCCCTGCGTGGGCACGGGGGGCACGGGGGGCAGTGCCTGCCCCGCTGAGGGCCGTGGGGCAGAATGGCACCATCACAGCCCTGCCCGCACACACAGCCGGGCCTTGCTTTAGCTCCAGGGGCAGCTGAAGTCCAGACGAGGAGCAGGAGTGCTGCCCGGGGACAGCAGCAGTTCTGCCTCTGCCCGCAGTGAGGAACGCTCGGAGCACGGCGCTCATTAGCCCCGCGCTAATGAGGGGCCGGGGATCGGCAGGGGCGCTCTCAGGGGCACTGCCCGCCCTGCTCCTGGGCACTCTGCACAGGTGTGCTGCACAGGAGGGCTGAGCCACTGCCATTGCTGCCTGCCCTGCTCCTGGGCACTCTGCACAGGTGTGCTGCACAGGAGGGCTGAGCTGCTGCCCAGGGGCACTGCCCGCCCTGCTCCTGGGCAGTTTGCACAGGTGTGCTGCACAGGAGGGCTGAGCTGCTGCCCATCACTGCCCAGGGGCACTGCCCGCCCTGCTCCTGGGCACTCTGCACAGGTGTGCTGCACAGGAGGGCTGAGCCGCTGCCAGCGCTGCCTGCCCTGCTCCTGGGCACTCTGCACAGGTGTGCTGCACAGGAGGGCTGAGCCACTGCCCATCACTGCCCGCCCTGCTCCTGGGCACTCTGCACAGGTGTGCTGCACAGGAGGGCTGAGCCACTGCCCATCACTGCCCGCCCTGCTCCTGGGCACTCTGCACAGGTGTGCTGCACAGGAGGGCAGGGGCGCTGCCCATCACTACCCAGGGGCACTGCCCGCCCTGCTCCTGGGCACTCTGCACAGGTGTGCTGCACAGGTGTGCTGCACAGGAGGGCTGAGCCGCTGTCCAGGGGCACTGCCCGCCCTGCTCCTGGGCACTCTGCACAGGTGTGCTGCACAGGAGGGCTGAGCCGCTGCCCAGCGCAGTCAGGGCTTTCTGGGATCCAGAACCGCCATCAGTGCTGCCTTTAGGGCACTGCACTAACCTCATATGGATCAATATAATGCTGCACAAATCGGTTTGGAATGGATATTTTGTTTCATCTCATGTGTTTACTCTTTATTTTCTTCTTTCATGAAAGCTGCTAAAATTCCATTTTATACTATAGAATGCATTTTTGTCTGAGGGGTGGGGGAATAGGAAAACATTCTCTTTCAAAACATACTGTGTTTGGGATTTTTCCTTGTTTTCCCACTGTAACAAAAGAATTGAGCCCTAGTGTATTATTGTAAGATATATTCTGACTGAAATCAGAAATACTGACTGTACATCCAATTGTTATGTGTAGAAGCCCAAGGACCTTACAGCTGTGAATGGATCAATATAACAACAGGCTCTTTTCTGTAACTGGGGCCCAAACACAACCCCTAGGATTTATATACTCAAATAAATATGTGGTGATGTCAGCATTCCAGGCATCTAAAAATCACTGTTTCAGTATTGCTTGTTAGTTAGGTTTCCAAATGAATATAAATGTCAGATTTAAAGTACATCTGTTTCAAAAGCAGCAGTAAAGTATCTGTGTATTTCATTTAAGATTTTGCTTCTGCTGAAGCTGCATGAAACACTTCATGAAGGGCTGCACACATCTCTGCCAATTTATTTCTTTCTAAGTTGGCCTCTCTGCCAGATGTCTGATGGCCTTTTGTGGAAACTTAAGGGAATTCTGAGGATGGTTATTCCCAGTTGCATATATCAGCTCTGGTGCTTTGTCTTCCTTGAAACTGCATCAGCAATGTTTTATTAACTGAGTAAAGCTGTTTTCCTTTCAGGACTTTCTCTAAATTGTTTTTCTGAGTTGTCCATGGTTTTGAAGATTCCTGTTTCTCCTTGTATGCTTTATCTTTACCGTAAAGAATAATCTAGATAGTTTCTTCATAAATTTTTGCTCTTATAGCAATTGCATGTTAAGTGCAAATGTAGCACCTAAACCTTGTTCTGGGCTCTCCCAAGGGTGTAGGAGGGAAAAGGATTTGGCTCCTGAATAACCAGGATGTCAGTAATAGTGTAGGGACAGTCAGTAATAATGTGGGGTGTCAATAATAATTTAGGGACAGTCAGTAATAATATGGGATGTCAGTAATAATATATATGGGGCAGGGGAGGCTTCCTGAGTTCACTTGGTTTGTTGGGGGTGGCTTCCCCCCATCCTTCCTGTGCCAAGCAAACCTGAAACCTTTGCTTTAGCTCCAGCACACCTGGTTGTGGCCCACAGCAGTGGAGGAGGCTGCTGCAGTGTCACCTGGCAGGGGAGAGTCTCCAGGTCCCTTCACCTGAGCAGAGCGAGCCGGGCCGCAGTGCAGTTCTGCATTGGTGCATGCTGCTGCCCTGGCACCGTGTGTGCAGCCTGCCCCTGCTCCCCGGGGCTGTGTGCCACCTGCCCCTGGCACACAGCAGGGCAGAGACTCCCTGCCCCCTGCCAGGAGCCGGGCACTGGGGACAGCACCTGGTGCCCAGCGCTGGGCTGCCATGGCATGGCCAGGTGTGCTCAGCAGGTGTGCTCCCCCAGGGCTGGGCACCCAGAGCCCTGTGCCATGGCATGGCCAGGTGTGCTCCCCAGGTGTGCTCCCTCAGGGCTGGGTACCCAGAGCCCTGTGCCATGGAGCCCCTGGCAGCCCCAGCATGGCCAGGTGTGCTCCCTTGGGAATGGGCACCCAGAGCTCTGTGCCATGGCATGGCCAGGTGTGCTCAGCAGGTGTGCTCCCCCAGGGCTGGGCACCCAGAGCCCTGTGCCATGGCATGGCCAGGTGTGCTCAGCAGGTGTGCTCCCTCGGGAATGGGCACTGACAGCCCTGTGCCATGGCATGGCCAGGTGTGCTCCCTTGGGAATGGGCACTGACAGCCCTGTGCCATGGCATGGCCAGGTGTGCTCAGCAGGTGTGCTCCCCAGGTGTGCTCCCCAGGTGTGCTCCCCAGGTGTGTTCCTTGGGGCCTGAGCACCCAGAGCCCTGTGCCATGGGGCTGTTGGCCTCCATCCTTGCTGGATGTGTTGGGGCCTGTGTGGCTCATGGACCCTGGGTGGGTTTGGGCTTTGAGCTCTGGCTGGAGGCTCTGGGACTCCGGGTCACTCCTGGTGATTCCAGAGCTCCCTCCCAGCGTGAGGTGCTTTGTCCCAGCTGAGCGTTTTGCCATGTGCTGGTGGGAGCCTTGTTGGCAGAGGATGTTATCCTGCAGGAGAAAGCCATCAGTTCCAAACCCCCTCTGCTGGGCTCACCCTCAGCATCACCAAAACAAGGTTGGTGTTTTCATGTGGCAGCTCTGAATAAAGCTGAAAATAAGTTTTGTGGACTATTGGGCCATTGGTCAAAGATGCATTTATTACAGAAATTTGCATAGCAGCAAGGAGAAGGAAAAACCCCAATCCTGAAAACCTGCTCTCTAGATCAAATTGAAATAAATTTCCACGTATCTCCCGTAGCCCTTTATTTTTTAAATAGCATGTAAACAACTGTCATTGTCTGCTCTGCTATCACATACATGTATTAGATCACTGTGTGTCCCAGGAGTGTGTTTGACTCCCCTGGGATTCATTGCTGGTAAATTCACAGCTGGCTTGGGACTGTGGTATTTTGGTGTGAGGGCTCTTTTTCCTGGTAGAATGTAGGGTGTGTTGGAGCTGCCTCACTGACAGCTCTGGCTCTCCTGGCGTGTTCCTCCTGGCACTGACTGCAGCCATTCTGGAAAGCCTTGGCCTTTCATCCCCAGCACAGCAGTGCTCCATCACAAGGCATCTGGCTCATAAATAAGGATATATATCTTCTTGAGGAAAGAGCATTTATTACTCAGAGGAATTGATAGACACTGCTTCACAGCAGGGCATGCAACTCATGACCTTTAGGTCTTGAGCTTTAGGTCACAGAAGTTACTGTCTGCAAACATGAGCACTTAGATAAAATTACATTATTATTATTTTTATTTTTCTACAGGGCACATTGTACCGTACTGATTTCAGGCAATTTTTTCTGCAGGTCTCTGCAGTTTCTCCCTGAGCTGCTGGGCTCAGATGCCCAGAGCATGTGTGTGTGTGTGCAATGGGTGCCTGTGGTGCTCTCACCAGTCTGGTCACTTGTTGTGGACAAGCTCTGTGGGCCTGGGGATGTTCTGCTTCAGCACAGCAGGGCTGTGGAAGGGCCTGCAGCTGGCACAGACCACTGCATTAATAAAACACGGAGGATGTTTTCAAGCCTTCATAAAGCCAGCCCTCAGCAAGAACCGTTTGGATCACTGGGCTGTGGTTCCCAGGAGATGTGAGTGTGGCTGGTGCTGCTCCCCTGGCCGTGTTTCTGTGCCGTGCAGATTCCAAGAACAGTTGTACATACCCCCTGTTCAGCCTGGGGGGTTTTATTAAAGATTTCACTTCAAACAAATACAGAAAGAAACCCCCAAATACACAGGACAGGCCGTGGTGGTGGTTGTGGGTGTGAATTTTGCCAGAGATCTATTTTATCTATCCACATGTGAAAGCAGATTAATTTATTACACTCTTCCAGTTTTCCCTGTGTCATTCCAAAATCAGGATACAAACCAGTGGAAAACTTGAGTGTATTAAGGTCTTTGATTTTGCAATTTATTAACAATTAGAGTTTGTGTGGTGTTGGATTAACACTTGTTAATGCTCTTAACACACTGGTTATTCAAATATCCAGGAGCTTTTAAGCTTTCAGTAAGATGTCAGTAATAGAAGTTAAATGTGAAGTACATGGGCAGTTCAGTGGGGTCAGGAGACTCTTACTCCTGTGCCTGTTGGGGTTTATCTATCCTGAGTGTGGGCTGTGGAGGGCAGGGTGCCCACAGAGGCTGTGCCCTGGCCCTGCTCCTGTTGGTTGTGCCCAGGGACAAACAGTGTCTGTGTGCTGCACCCCTGCAGAAAACATGGTTAAACTGAGTTCAGCTCCATGTTTTAAGGGTGTGTCTGTATGTGTGTTAGACCTGTGCAAGCCTGGTCATGTTGCTGTCAGATCTACTGAATTATTTTCTACACCAGCAATGCTGAAGATCTGGAGCTTTTGTACTGCTCCATCTCAGTATAATCTAATGTAATGCTTAAGAAAATTACCTGCTATGTAAACTCTACTAAAAATGTGTATCTTCAATTAACTGCTCTGTGGGAATGTTACAAGGGAACATTGAGCTCCATTAGTGCTGAGTATTTTTCTTTTGTTCTGTGATGCTGGATTACCCAAGAAAGGAACAGATTTGGGACAGACATTAATACTTTGCTTGGAATATTGTAGAATCACACGGATTGGGTTGGAAGGGACCTCAAAGATAATTTAATTCCACCCATCTGCCATGGGCAGGGACACCTTCCACCAGACCAAGGTGCTCCAAGCCCTGTCCAACCTGCCTTGGACTCCTGGTGCTGGCTCTGAAGCTCCATAGCCACAGGAGTGCAATCATCTTTCTACTTGGGAGTTAGAAATACTGTGTTACAAACTTGGGTATTGTATGTGATCGATGAACTTCCTGAGATTTAGTTGTTCTTATGAATGGCAAATTGCTTGTAGTCACTGCCCTGAATCATCATGTATTGGATGCAAACATTATTTATGCTGAATTAGGTGACAGTTTCAAGTTTGTCATGCAAATTTCACTTTTTCCATTGGTGATGAGTAGTTTTCTGTTCTTTTTTTCCTTTCCTACTTTCTTTGAGGGATATTTTTGAGTTGGCCTTGTTCCTTTGTCTCCAGGGTTTAGGTGGGGCTCCCAAATGTTTGCATTGAGAACCTGAGCCAGAGCTGCTCTTTGGGGCAGCAAAGAAAATGCATGCCCTGTTGAACAAGCAGTGTGTTTGTGGTGCTCCCTCCTTCTGTCCTGTCCTGTCCTGCCTGCAGGGAGCTGCTGCTCACCCTCCTGGCACCCTCAGCCACGCTCTCCTGGCACCTGCGCCCACGGGGCTCTCTACATCCCAGCCACGAAATTAAACTAAGTTGGCCATGCTTTTACTGACACACATGTTCTTTATTCAAAAGCATTTGTTGTCCTAACTCATTTTTTACTCCCGTGGCCAGAGCAGTTTGTGTTACATGGGCTCAGTAGGTGGCCCTGGGCTCATGGGCTCTGTCCCATCCAGGGGCTGCTTTGGGCGCTGTTGGGGCCTCAGCAGCTCAAGAACAGAGCTTGTTCCAGCTGCTGCTCCTCAGCTGCTGCTCACAGAGCTTGTTCCAGCTGCTGCTCCTCAGCTGCTGCTCCCAGCCTTGCTTTGGGGCCATCTCTGTGATTCTTGGGCTGTTCTAGAGTCTTATACCTGTAAGATTGGTCACTGAGGTTCTCGAGGGTTTGAAAGGTCTTGTCCAGATGGGATTACAGACCTGACGTGCTACCATTATTATGTAGATGGTAAAGACAGGTGGCTCTTTCCCCCTCCCCTCTCCTGTGTTGTTTGAGGAGCAACTAATTATGGTTGTGGTATGAACTATAATATATAGAACTATTGTGTGTGTATATATATATATATATATATATATATATATATATATATATATATATAAAGTCACACACACACCTGCACAGGGATCTGCTTCCTCACCCTTGCTCCTGTTACATTATTCCTTACATTTCCCTCCCATGTGGCCGGAGTAGTGAATTAACAGGTCACTGTTTGCTGTTCCTGTTTTAGGCTGCGTTTCCTGTGCTCAGAATTGAGCATCCCTGGCCGGGCAGGGCTGTCTCTTGGTCTCTTACAGACTGGGACAGGTGGTTTCGGTTGTTTCAAGGGCTGCTGCTTTCCAGTTCACGGACAGCTTTGGCTGTTCGGAAACACGGAGCCTTCGGAACAGGCAGCAGGTGCCGAGGCTGCTTCTCTCAGCGTGGGCTGTGTTGTGCCAGGGAGCCCAGACCCGCCGTTCCCTGTCCGTCTGTCCCCGCCGTTCCCTGTCCCCCTGTCCCTGTGTCCCCGCGGTGTCCCTGTGTCCCCCCGGTTCCCTGTCCCTCTGTCCCCGCTGCCGGACTGCGCCGTAGCCGGCCCCGCTTCGGCCGCTCTCTGTATTGCCAGCGAGCGTTGTCTGGGCCGAGAGGCGCTGCCGGGAAGGGCGATCAGCCGGAGGGGTCCGCAGCGAGGGTTGGGTGTTCGCAGCAGCCGCGGCCGTGCGGCGCGGGCAGGGGCAGGGCACGGAGCTCCTTCCCGGAGCGGGCCCGGACCGCGCCTCGCACAGCCCTGCCCGAGGCTGTGCTGGTGATGCCCTGGGCACTGTCACCGTCCCCGGCGGGGCTGTCCCTGCGGACATGGGCCCTGTCCGGCCCTCGGGCACTGTCCGTGCTCCTGCTGTTCCTGATGATGTCCCCCTGCCTTGGGCACTGTCACCGTCCCCAGCGGGGCTGTCCCTGCGGTCACGGGCCCTGTCCGTGCCCCTCGGGCCCTGTCCGTGCCCCTGCTGCCCGCCCTCTCGGCCGTGCCGTGCAGCCCCTGTCCCCTGTCCCAGGAGTGGCAGCAGTGCCTTCCCTGTCCTCTCTGCTCAAGCTCTGCTTTACCCCGCGTTACCCGCTGGCTTGTTTTCCCCATTTCTCCTGGTTCGGCGGCCCACGAGCCCCGGCGTTGCTCGGCCTTGGGGGTGCACTGGCCCGGGGCTGCACTGGCCCGGGGGTGCATTGGCCCGGGGCTGCATTGGCCCGGGGCTGCACTGGCCCGGGGCTGCATTGACCTGGGGGGGAAATTGGCCTGGGGGTGCATTGACCTGGAGGTGCATTGGCCCGGGGGTACACTGGCCCGGGGGTGCATTGGTCTGGGGGTACACTGCCCTTAGACTCCAGGATGACAGACCGTGTGTCCAAGCCCTGGTTTTCAGCCCGTGTTAATTAGGTTCTGCTGTGTTTTCTCCCCGCACCTGTCCCTTGAGCCCGGTGACTGTCACTGGGCTGCAACAGCCCCACGATGGGACTGGGCTTTTCTGCTGCTCCCTGGGAAAGTTGCAGGCTTTCAGAAATGCAGAACTGAGGGACACCGCGGTAGTGTTTGAAAGTTGTTTGTGCAAATGCATGGGCTAAAAGCACAGTGTTTAAGTAAAAGTTTGGATTTTGAAAAATCTGCATTTTTCTTTCAATGTTTTTTCTTAAACTCGTAATTCTGGTTTTCCTGGTTGGTCCTGGTTGCCTACATAGGCTTTGAAATTCTGTGAACTCATGATGTGAACAGAACATGCAGATTATCATCTTTTTGTTTGTCATTTAAGAGTGTAAAGTGGGTACAAAACACCACATTACTAGTACCCAGCTGATGGGGGCATTTTGCCAGTATCATCTGTGTAATTCAAGAGAGCATAGCAACAGCAGTGCTTACAAGTCTATTTGAAAATAAAAAAATATTTAAATGCAGTGGATCTTTGAATATAAATGTCTAAAGGGTGCCAGTAAATTTACAAAGGCAATATAAGCGATCAAAAATACTGATCAAAAATTCACAGCATAAATAATTCTGTTGAAACAACTGTGATGGTCAGCCATGTAGGCGGACTCAAAAGAAGTTTTTGAGTAAGCCTATTGCTGATCAGACAGAACTTCATCAAAGGTTTTGCTTTCCATTAAATAAGTAGAAGACCAATTATAGTAAAGGCAGGGGAAAATAGCCTGAATTTTATATTTTTCTTTATGTATCTTGAAACATGAGATGAAAAGGCGCTGGGTCCTGCCTGGGGCTGCTCCCTCGGAGGCTGTGGCTGCAGCAGGGCCCTGTGGTGCTGTGGGATGCCCGAGACTGCTGGAACCCAGACAGGTTCCAGTGATCCCTCAGCCCATGAGGGGCTCCTGGGGCTGTTCCAGTCTGCCATGTGAAAATCAGGGCTGCTTGTGCCTTGTGTGCTCAGGCAGCAGAGTCCAAGTGGGCAGCTGTCCTCTGATTCATTTTGGAACCCAGTTTTCACAAAGCCAGTCAAGATTTTTTTTCCTTTTAGCTTAAATATGAGCCTATTCTTTGCTAAAAATAAATTTCACAAAATAGAACCTGCTTTCTATAATTCATTGGCTTTCTTCCATTTCCCTCTGTACAAAGCTGAAAAGAAATTTTCCAAGCTGTTAATTTAGTTTCATTTAGTTCTTTTCCCTTTTTCCTTCTGAATGAAAGGCACCTTACCCTGTCTAAATATATATTCTCTTTCTCATTTTTTTAAAGACTCCTTCCCCATCTGAGTATATTTTTGCATTAGACTTAAAGCTTTCCTGTTGGCTGTTGAGTGTAAATTTGTAGGAAATCGGAGCACTGGGGAGAAGAGAGACTGCTTGTCCATTGGATTTGCAAAGCCGCTTGTTTCTGGGCTGTTCCCAGCTCATGTGGTGTTCATGTGTTCACAGGCTGACTGGTTTTTCTGTAAACCTGACCATTGCAGCGACCAGTGTGACATAAATAGACTTCAAGTGGAAAGTCGTTGTGAAAAGAGATGGTTTGAGTGGGGTTTGGAATTCCAGGAAAGGTCAGAGCTGTTTTTAGTGGAGGGGAGCAGCGCGTGCGGGACGCGTGTCCCGGTGTTCACTGTGGATCCCGTGTGCTGCTGCTGGCTGGGAGCTGCAGGGTGGGATGGCACCCGAGCCGTGCTGCCCCGGGCACAGGGGCACAGGCTGGGCTCTGCCTGCAGATCTGCTGTGTCTGAGGAGCAGCCTGTGCTCAATGGGCAGTGGTGCTCCTGCCTTGTGCCCCTGGGCAGGGCACCTGGAGCCTGAGTGCACAAGGATGGAGGGGCACGAGAGCCCTGGGCACAGGGCAGGGACACCTGGAGCCTGACTGCAAGGGCACAAGGATGGAGGGGCACGAGAGCCCTGGGCACGGGGCAGGGACACCTGGAGCCTGAGGGCACAAGGATGGAGGGGCACGAGAGCCCTGGGCACGGGGCAGGGGACACCTGGAGCCAGGCCTGCGGCTGCTTTGGTGCCCGGAGAGCTGCAGAGGGACTTTGGGCAGGGGATGGAGGCACAGGGCACAGGGAATGCTTCCCACTGCCAGTAACCAGAGACTGATAAAATGGGGTTTGGGTTAGTGACCTGGGAGAAACTGGTTCATCGTGAATGGGTATGAAGGGATTTAGCATCAAAGAGGACAGGGAAAAGATTAATTTCCATTATGTTACAAGAAGAATGAGATAATTTAATGAAGGACAGAGTGCAGAGAGAAGGGATAGGAAGAAGTCCAAAGTCTGGGGAAGACATGAAATATAATGTGCCTATTTTTAGACCGAAAAATAAGAGGAAGATAAATTATCTTTCTACTTGATTGTTATCTCCAGTCCTTCAGAAGTTCAAATTGTTTCATTTATGTGAGGTGGCTGGAGAGGAGTCTGAGGTGAGGGCTAGCTTACAGAATTGTACCACAGAGTGGTGAAGGTGGAAAGAGAAGATGTGGTGGTGCCAGAGGAGGGACTGCTGGAGGAGGGCAGAGCAGTGGGAGCCAGCAGGGCCCTTCCTGTGAGCCCAGGCCATGGGCCAGAGACAGGACAGGGTGAGACAGGGCTGGCACAGGCTGGGCACACAGCCAGGGTGAGCCAGCAGGCACAGACAGGGCTGGCACAGGCTGGGCACAGGAGTCCAGGGTGAGCCATCAGGCACTGACAGGGCTGGCATGGGCTGGGCACAGGAGTCCAGGGTCAGCCATCAACCAGAGACAGGGCTGGCACGGGCTGGGCACAGGAGACCAGGGTGAGCCAGCAGGCACTGACAGGGCTGGCACGGGCTGGGCACAGGAGGTCGTTCTGGCAGCCCCAGAGGCCTCCTGAGCACCCTGTTTCTTGGAGCTGGTTACAGGAAGGTGACTCTGGTGCTGAGGTTGTGTCCAGCTCTTTGGGAGCAGCACGGCTGATGGGTGAGCAGAGCAGAGCAGAGCATGGCATCAGGCTGGTGCCCGTGCTTGCCTCTGGGCAGTTGGTGTCACAGCTCTTTGTCAGGGTGAGCTGTCTCTGCTTCCAGTCTGATACGTTCTGCTGCCTCCCACCCATTCTGGATGTTCCTGCCACTGCTGTGACAAGGAAGCCTGATTTGTACTGTTATTCCCCAGTAGGATGTACAAATCATCCAGAAGTCTCGTTGTTGCAGATAAGGCTCAGCAAATCAATTCTCTCCCTCTGAGATCCCTTCTCAGCCCTCTGAGGCTGGAATCTGTTGCTGAAAAGACAGAACTCAGCACTTCACTGCAGTTTTGCTGTTTCAGTTTTTGTAATTTCTGGAGCAATCTGGAGATGCTTCCTTGGCAGGAGTTGTGCTGGGATGGAGCATCCCAGGCACTGCCATTCCTCTGAGCCAGCTGTGCCAGGTGGCCGTGGGGCACTGCAGGCCCAGGTGGCAGTGTCTGGCATGGGCAGGCCCCATGGGGATCACTGTGCCCGTGTAGCAGCACACAGTCAGGTGTGCCCTCCTGATGAGTGTGTGTGTGCAAAGGCTGTGAGCTCACACACTCAATGCACCTTTGGGTGGGAATCAGAGGGGCTCGGGGGTGAAGGGCTCAGCCCTGTGCAGTGGCATCGTGGAGGAACATCCTCATCTTTGTACTTTCTGCTTTAATTGTCAAAAAACTCCTTTCTTGAACGCACTGAGGAAAGCAATAATATCATGATATTGTTGTAAAAATAATTTCTCTTACTTGTAATTAATTTTTGCTTTTTGTTTTTCAGCCAGAAAATTTACAGAAGAATTGGCTTCGGGAATTTTATCAGGTAAGGTAAAGTTTTTTTTCTCATGGAGTTTTGTGCATCTTTGTTTATTGACCTAATTAGCAATGTCAGGATCTTTTGCTCCGTGAAGTGAAATTACTATTTTATAGTGATTTTATTTTATAGTAAAAGATGGCCCTGAAAATATGTGTCTTCCTGGATTTCTAAGTAGTCATTATAAAAATTCAGCATATAAGCACAATTTGTTCTTATCAGCAACTCTCTGCCTAAAAAATAGATTCAGGTTTTATAAAATTGGCTTCATAAAATGGCATAAAACTTTGGCATAAAATGGTCTTTTAAGTCTATTGAATAAGATATATATTTGAGATATATACTTAAAAAAGATATATACTTAAAAAAAATCTGTTGGGGAGTCTAGTTTACCTTAAAATTGAAATATGACAATTTTGTCCTGTTTGCTTTTTCTTAACAATTTTCTTGTTTGTTAATGTGGAAGTATTGACACTAAACCCATATTATAAAGTGTGCTGTAAGCTTCTGGTGTGAGTGGGGTTTTTGAAGTGTAAAAGCCCCTCTCACACACTGTGTTATGGTAGTAGAGGCTTGACTTGCAGTCTGGGTGCAGAAATGTGGTGATGGGCAGCAGGCAGTGGCACTGCTGGGCATGGAGGTGCCATCCCTGGGCAGCAGCAGCCGAGAGCCTCCAGGCACCTGGGAGTCCACGTGGATGTCCTGTGCCAGAGGCAGGGACCCTTTCACTAAAACTCTGCTCCAAACCCTGCCTGACCTGGCCATGGCCCACTGAAGGGCCACAGCATTCCTTTGTCCAGCCCTACATCTCTTACAGAAAAATAGTTAAACAGCAGAATGGTGCTGTTCAGATTGAACACAGTGAAACTGCGTGCAGAAAATAGGATTAGCAGAATTTCATATTTTCCTTTTGTAATTGAAAGCATCCCACAAGTCTCTACATTCTCAGGTTGCCAGTGCAGCCTGTGACCTTTATGACGTTGATGTAAAATACTGCAATTCACTTTTACTGGCAAATGTAAGAGATTTGCAAAAATCCAAGGTGAAGTAACCACTCTTACATTCTTTAGTATCTGCCAACTTCAGATTCATCTCTTTATTTCTGTTCTTCCGCCTGGGTTGATCACTGCTGTATGTACATGGTGCTTGCACAATGCAAGTGTCTCAGCTAGTTCTGATTCCAGCCCTCCACAGCTTCAGGAAAAAACTCTTCCTGTGCAGGAAATACAAATAAACATGGAGAACTCTTTATTTTTGGTTGGTTTTTTTTGATGGCTGCATACTTTTCGTCACCACATGACTGATTTACGTATCTCTATCAAGGAAACTCCTGTGTGTTCGTTTGTTTTGTGCAGTGGGATGAGCGCTGCAGAAACGCTTCAGAGCAGTTTGTGGGAAACAGGAAGAGGCGGGGAAGTGAGCGAGTGCTGCTGCTGTCTCGGGGCAGGGAGCACTGACACGGGGCTGAGCTTTGCCCAGTGAATATTGTGTGTGAGCATTGCAGAGAGAACACAGGAGCATCAATGCCCCGTGATGCCAGCCCTCTGCAGGGTCCACACCAGGGACAGTGCTGCTGAGGCAGACCCAAGCCCATCCCTCAGCTGGGGGCTCTGTTCTGTTCCTCTCCGTACCTCTGTCCCTCAATGTGAGAACTGTATTTTTAAAAAGAAAAAGAAAGGAAGAATAGTCAGAGTTAGCAGTGCTGCCCATGGCTGCTGCTGCCCTGTCCTGCTTCCCCTCTGGTCTCTGCAGCGGGCTGCCTGCTCAGCCCAGGCTCTCCAGCTCAGTAGGAAGTGGAACAAAACCTGACTGAAAGCTCCTTAGGGAAGGGACAAACACGCACCTGCCAAAAGTCACCAGCACCGTTCTGGCTCTGGCTTCAGAGCGACCCAGCAAATGTGCAGCCTCAGGGATTATTGTGTTTAATTCCACACGTTGTGTGTGGAACCTCTGTGAGCTGAGGCTCAGCAGCAGCGCTGCAAAATGACTCTTCATGCCTCTTTGTAAACTTGAAA
Organism: Geothlypis trichas; assembly: GCA_009764595.1. NCBI lineage: Eukaryota > Metazoa > Chordata > Aves > Passeriformes > Parulidae > Geothlypis > Geothlypis trichas. The sequence continues at coordinate 36,620,212 of CM019908.1, forward strand.
CCAGATAAACCGCAGACGGCAGTTTTTCCATTCTTCTGAGGAATTCAATTTGCATATGCAGTTGTGTCAGGGCGGTTTGCATAACTTCTGAGGATGAGGTCCTTGTGTAAGCAGTCAAAATGTTCTCCACAGAAAAGGAAGAACCATTACCTCTCTAAGTTTAAAATGTTTCTAGAAATTAAACCTGTAATGTCTTTGAACTGATGTCAAATAGCATGTTGGTTAAAGAGCATTTTGTGGACTTGTTTATAAATTCCAGTAAATTAAAGTAAGGGATTTTATTTATTTGTGGTTGAAGACAATCCGCTGGAATTAAAACAAAAGAAAAAAGGCTTGTGAGCAAGGCTGTCACACTGTGGCCCTGGTCATCGGGATTGCATCCAAGGGTGGAAAAGCTGCCTGAGGGGGAGGCAGGATCCAGTGGAGTCCTGGTGCTGGGGATCGTGCCCCATCCCCTAACTGCAGACAGGGACTGGTGGCTTGGGTCTGAAAGGGCTGGATTTGGACTACTCCTCTTTCCAGTAAAAGTTCTCTTACCCCAACAACCTGCACTGAAACAAGGAGGGAAAGGGGTTGTTGGGAGAGAGTGGAAACAGCCTGAGAGCAGCAGTTTGGAGTGTTGAATGTGTGACAGAGAAGGCTTCAGTTCTACCCAGAAATGGGATGACTGAGATGGTGGTGCTTCACCAGCCGGGGATGATTTGGTGAGCTCCCTGCTGTGCAATGAAATGTGCACATGGGAGTTCTGTGCCCCGTGCAGAGTGCCCCTGCCCTGCTGGCAGCCTCCAGGTCAGTCAGGGCACAGGGAAAGGGAACAAGCTCTGGAGCAGGAATGGAGCTGCTGTGAGCAAGGGTGTGGGAGCACGGAGGGAGAACGTTTATTGACTGCTTTATTTACTTAGGACTCTTTTTCCTTTTCACTCCCTCCTTCCCCATCCCTTGCCCTTTCTCCATCTGCACTGGGCCTCATGTGGGGCAGGAGGAGTTCAGGAGCTGGAGCTAGTGGAAATCTGACTGATTTTAGTAACTGTCTTTTTGTGTCACATTCGTGCTACGTGGTCATTTTAGATGCAAGCTTGGAGCCAGAGGGTTTTTTCCCCTAATGCCATTTCCCATGTTGCCTGATGTGTTTGAGAGTATTTTGAGCTTTTATTTGTAGTAATACAGAAGTTAAAAGTTTACCTAATAGCTAAAGGTCATCTTGGTATAGCTGCATGGGAACTTGGTGTGTTACCCTGCAGAGAGAAGGAACAAAAACAAACAAGAAAGGCCCAAACCAACCAAACAAAAATATTACAAACCCCAAATCACAACAAAACCCCACCCAGCCACTCAAAGGTTGTTTAATTATTCTAGTGGACCTAATGCTGTTTTTTAACTAGAGGGGGCGATTAAGAGTTTTTTTAAACTAGAGGGGGTGAAAAAAGCTGCTGCAGCTCCTCCAGGCTGAGGTCCAGCCCTTTTCCAGAGGTGTTTCCTGTGGTGGGGCCGTTTGGGCTGTGTGGTGTGGTTTGGATGCACGGGCTGTGCAGGGGTAGGGGATGCCAGCCTGGGCTGCTGGCTGTGTGCAGCTGAGAGCTGCAGGCTCTGGGGGCCTGTCCCCAGCAGGAGCCTCTTCTTGGGGCTTAGAGAAATGGAAAATGCTTCAGTGCTTTTGGGCCACTCATGCTGAATTGCATTTCACAGCTCGTGTTTTGCTGACTTTTGTAAGCAATCCTATTTGCACACCATCAGTGCTGGAGCTCCCCTTGGGCTTTGCTTGGGTTGAGGTCTGAGCTGGTGCCCTCGTCCCTGTGCCCCTCTCAGAGGGGCCTGGCTGGCAGCGTGGGGCTGTGTCTGTCCTGGCTGCTGCCCCACTTCAGCCTGGCCACCCTGCCCGTGCCCATCCTCATGCCCATCCCCATCCCCATGCCCCTGTCCATGCCCCTGTCCATCCCCATCCCCATGCCCCTGTCCATCCCCATCCCCCTGTCCATGCCCATGCCCATCCCCATCCCCCTGCCCATGCCCCTCCCCATGCCCATCCCCATCCCCATCCCCACTGTCCATCCCCATGCCCATCCCCCTGCCCATCCCCATGCCCATCCCCATGCCCTGCCCTGCCCAAACAGACAAGCCCCTGCAGCAGTGGGAGGATGTTGTGCCTGTACCTGTCACCAGCTCTGTGTTCATACTCAGCTCTGCTGGAGCATCTCCCTTTCTTACCCACATCCCCAAAATATCTCCTGGCTGTGGCTTCCTTTACACTATTTTTGCATATCCTGAATTGAAAAGAATGCCCAACTTTGTAAATACCCTGTGCTGCCGTGGATGCAAATTCATTATTTATGTGGTCTCATGTATGATCTTTAACCTCTGGCAGCTGGGAGTTTTCAGCTCTGAAGTATTCATTACTCATTATTATGTACTGTTTGTTCTTCCATAAGAGTAGAAAACTAGTAAAAGGTAATGAAGCAGAGCCAACTTGCTTTTAGTTGGAGGGTACTTATTATATGAGAGGACATTACTAATATTCAGGTATGTTCTAGTGGTTTAACCTGCAAGGAATGCCACAAGGACCTCACTGCTATCAAGCCAATGCTGTTTCCCCATCAAAAATGACATAATTCTTTTTTTTTTTTTTTTAATGATTTCAAGTTCTCAAGGATTTGTATACAAACCAAAAGAAATGTGTCCTGCATCTTCAGAGCTGGGAAGTGTTTTCTGTTGCTGCTTCAGCACAATAGAGTTGTTCTCCAGTGTTGTCTCACTGCAGGACTCCCCATTCAGGGCTCCCTATGGCTGATGGTCTCTAAATCTTACTTGAAATCGTTTATTATGTTTTTGTCTTACCAGTTTATATTTTCATGGGCTGTGTAAGAAGCAAACAGTTGAAATGAGTGACACGATGCTCAGCAGGTTCCTGCTGCACGTGCTGCCCTGGAACAGTGACAGTGGGTGTGTTGGCTTTACAGGATTGAATAGTTACACTGCTTTCTGATCAGGGTGTCCTCATAGGGCTCTCCAAGTAGATACAGTCAGGACTTGGAATCCAGAACTGACTGGGAGCAGTAAAGCACATGGAGAGTTGGGATGGGCTGACGTTAGGGTCCCCAGATGAGCTCTGTTCCAGAGCTCTGCTTCACGGGCTGTGTTTGGTGAGTATTGCTCTCCTGACAGCCAACAAAATGACCCAGCCAGGTAAACTCAGTGTTGATTGTCATCTGCTGCTGCTGGCTCTGATGGCAGCCTGCTGCCCGTGGTCCCTTGGGCAGCGGCCTGGGGAGGGAGGAACATCTGTACAGGGACATCTTCTCAGCAGCTGTCTTAGATGCTTGTAAATCTATGATAGGAAATATATATCAGAGGAAAAGCATGTCCCAGTTCAGTATAATTTCTTGCATTTCAGATATGGTTTTAGACATCTGGTCTGTCATCTGCTTCTTACCCCCCCCAATTGTTTAATTGTTTATTATTGGGTCCTGCTCTGGCTCATTCTTCATCCCTACTGATGGTGGCATGCTTTAAAGCAAGTTGCTGCTATCCCTGTTGGCAGAAGCCCGCATTAATAATCTAATGGAAGTGCTCGATGATCATCAAACACCTGAGTGGGAGTGTTGACTTTCCCTTTATCCAGCAGTGCAGCAGCACAGCTCCCCTCAGGTGCTCCCCCAGGGATGTTCAGTGAGCAGAGCTGAGGCACAGAGGAAGGGGCTGTGGAGGTGACTCAGGAGCCCGTGGCAGGACGGTCCCTTCTCTCTGCAGGGTGCCCTGGTGCGGGCTGGCAGCGCTGTCGGTAGCTCGCTGTGGCACCAGGGTGTGGCAGCACGCTGGCTCCCCTTGGTCTGGCGTGCCCGAGGCGCCGCTGGCTGCCCGCGCTGCCTCTGGCTGGGGTCCCACTGCCCCCTGCTGCTGCAGCCCTGGCCCGCGGGAGGGAGAGCAGAGTGCCAGGAGTGTCCCTGAGGAGGGAGGGACGTGGTGCCAGTGCCGCTGAGCCCTGCTGGTGCTGTCCCTGCCGTGCCCTGAGGAGCCAGGGCCGGGCTGGCGCTGCCACCTGCGGGTGCCCGTGGGCCCTCCTGCTGCTGTCCCCGAGCTGGGCAGCTCTGCTGCTGCCACACCAAGGTGCCACTTCAAAGCAGGGACCTGTGACTGCCTCTGGCCCAATGGAACCTGCTGCACTTCAGATTTTGCTGATCTTAATTCACTGTCTTTGAGCTGAATTGTCTAATGAGGTTATTTGTGCAGTCAGGAATGAAGGATTTTGCACGCTGTCACCACATCAAATGGCAGTTTCTCTCCACTGTTGTTAAAAGGACACATCCACAGCTGTTGTGTGTCCCCTCCTGGAAGTGTTCACGGCCAGCTTGGGCAGGTGAGGAGCAGCTGCTCCAGTGGAAGGTTCCCTGCCAGTGAGGTGAAATGAGATGTTTAAGGTCCCTTTCAACTCAAACCCTTCTGTGATTCCGTGATTCCTAAAGACCTTTTAACAGTGATATTGGTCACTGTTTATTTAAATAACTAAAAGCAGGACTGCAAATGTTTACCACGTCTGTGCCTTTTGAGAGTTGCAGGGCTCCAGCAGCGGGACAAGGAGCAGGAAGGGGGAGCAGTCCCTTTTCCAGCCGTGTGTGCTGAGTTTGGAGACCTGCAGTGCGACAGGGGCAGACACTGTGACCCCGAGGGCAGAGCATCCCCCCGAGGGCAGAGCATCCCCCCGAGGGCAGAGCATCCCCAGGGCAGAGCCCCCCGAGGAGGAGCCCCCCGAGCCCTGCCCAGGAGCTGTTGCTGCTGCTGCTGCAGGGGGTGCCAGCAGCCCCCCTCTCCTCCTGCCAAGCCTGCATGGGCAGCGTGGCCTCTCTGGCCGGGGCAGCCCAGTGCCACCCATGAGAAATGAGTGAATCCCATTTGGAGTTTGACACTTCGCTCCATGGATGTTGCACGGGCACGTTGTTGATTGTTTTGGACTGTTCCCTTTTAAAATGAAAGTTGTTTTGGAGCTTGTGTCCATTAATTCACAATCAGACATGGAATACAATGTATAGAGACTCAGTATGAGCGGGGACGTTCTGGATGTGCTGTTTGTAGTTCTGAATAGAGGCAAAGCAGAGAAAATTCCTTAGGACAGAGTAACACTGAATGTGTGTTCAAAACAGCAGCAAATTTATAAACTACACTTGATTTGAGGTATGAGGAAAGACAGACATTCTAGGGTTTTGGTATGGTAATTACATCCTAGTGCTGACTATGTAGTATCTAAGATATTTGCAGTGTTCAGACTAACACTTGGATTAGCATGATGGATTTCCATGTCTCCAGTGTTAACAGGTGTGTATGTGCATCTGTTATTTATTTAAATACTTTTGTAAATAAGATACTCCATAAATAAAAATACCAAACTCAACTGCGTAAGTGCTGCTAAACAGCACTGAGAAGTTTTGTAAAAGTTGAAAAAAAATCCACTCTAGCAAATGAATTGTTTGAACTCTTCTACCTCCCAGACAAGGAGAGGTTTGGCTTGTCTTAGTCATGTCAAGTCATCTTTGAGGGGAGTTGGAAAAATGTATTTACATTTTAAATACTAAAATCTATTTAAAATATATATACAGCCCGGGAACTAAATCATCGTTTAAAAAAGGAAATACTAGTTAAGAATATTTGAGGTCAAAGTTGTGTGTTATGCACCTTTTATGTGGGTAGCAGATGATGCTGCCCTTGCTGATTGCTGTGCCCGGGAGCTCTCGGGTAGCAGCTGCCGCCCTCCCTGAGCACCCGGGTCCGCGTGGTTCTCGCTGCGTGCTGAGCTGTGACACAGCCGTGCCGAGCGTTACAACTCGCTTTTCTCTCTGCTCCAGGTTGTCCATGCGCACAAGCCCCCATTCATGGCTTTACACTGTCAGAGTTCGGAGGGAAAAACTATGAAGCTTCAATGTCTCACGTGGACAAGTTCGTGAAGTAAGTGGCGGGGACAAGGGCAGGAGCGGTCAGTGAGCGGTGGAACGTGCCGGGATTATTTATGGCGGTTTAATTGATGCCGGTTTAATTTATACCGGTTAATTGATGCCGGTTTAATTGATGCCGGTTTAATTTATACCGGTTTAATTGATGCCGGTTTAATTGATCGGGCTGGGAGGGAGCGCGGGCAGCGCCGCGAGCCGCGGCCGCGCGCGCCCTCTGCTGGCGGCGGCGGGAGCTGCGCGCTCGGGGCTGCGCTCGGGGCCGCGCTCGGGCCGCGCTCGGGGCCGCGCTCGGGCCGCGCTCGCTGCACAAACCCCCCAAATTCCCCGAGCGGTGTCGGCACCGCAGGCCCGCACCCTTCCCAGACGGGTCCGAATGGCGCGGGGGCGCTCACGATCCACGCTGAAGGTGCGGCTGGCGAGGGCAGATCTGGAGCGTGCTGCAGGTGCTGGGGACAGCTGAGTCCCTGAAATTCCCCCCAGAGCACGAGGGAGGCCCTGGGCTCCTTTGGGTGATGCTGGGGGTGTCACAGCACAGAGCAGTGCTGAGGCAGGGCAGTACATTTGTATCTCCCTTTACATGTTCAGTCTTTTCTTTCTCTTGCAGAGAACTGTTATCAAGTGATGCAATGAAGACTACAACAGAGCTCGAGTTTACCTGGATGAGAACTATAAATCACAGGAACACTTCACGGTAAATTTCTTTATTTCATGAGTGTAGTTTAACCAAAGGTGAATTTCTTCTGTTTGGGAATCTTGACCCATGTGGGACTGTGAGCTGTTTCCATCCTGATGATGATTATGTTTTTACTACTGCTGTGTTTTACCACTAAGAGTGTTTATTCGGTGGCATGTGTACCTGCGGATTTCACAGAGGTACATCCATGTGAAATGAGCAGAATATCAGTGTGCAGTGTCTTTTGTTCAAAAGGGTTGTCTGAGGTCTTTTTGCTTCCAGCACTAACTTTGGTGGCTCAGGATCACCTTCCATTTCAGAGCCTGGCAGTGTGAGGTGGCACCAGCACTGAGTGTGATGAGCTGGTGCCGAGCTTGGCAAGGGCTCAGGGCTTGTGTGGGGATCTCCAGAGCTGCCTCACAGCCTCCCTGGCCTGGGCACCGTGGCAGCAGCCAGAGCCCAGGTTTGCATGAGCACACGGGGGCTGTTCAGGTACAGGTGCAGTGCTGTGTGTGGGGGCTGCCTTTCCTGCAGAGCAGAAAGGCTTCTGTGCTTGTGGCCAGGGCTGTGCATCGTGCCAACACGTCTGCTGTGTGTCCAAGTGATCACTGCCCGGCTGTACGGGAGAAAACAGCCCTTTGCACATCTCCCTTCTCCCCAGGGCAGAGGTTTCCTCTCCCCCAGGAAGCTGCTCAGAGCTGTGGTGGCTCGGAGGAGCCCGGCTGGAGCCCTGGTGCTGCCCAGCAGCCAAAGACAGCACCTGGGACAGTTCAGACAACAAAAAAACAGGTGCCCTGCACACACACAAACCCAACTTGGAGGCTCAGGGAATAAGAACCTGGAAGAAACTTAGATGCTCAGGGAATAAGAACCTGGAAAGGTTTTTATTTCTTCATTTTTTAATAATTCTGGCTAGAAACCCTGCTGAGATGAAACTGGAGGAGAGGAATCAGCAGGATTTTTTCTCTTGCTCATTGGAGGAGATGAAAACAAGACTATCAGATTTACTGAGACTTAGAGGGACAAGCCATTAGTGGGTCACTGATGTTGAAACCATGCTCTGCAGATATTGAGAAAGTGCTGGTAGGTAAAAGCAGCAGGACAGAGCTGCATGTTTTGGGCTCACTCACAGGCGTGAGCTGCATTCACATGGTCCCACACACTGGTGGAGACCCTGTGGGGCTCCTGCAGCACAGATCTCCTGATATGGGCAGGGCAGCTGCCAAGGCTCTGCATTTACCTGATCTGCCTTCAGCCAGGTGAGCTCCAGAGCTCCCTTCCAGCCAAGACTTCTCTGTGATACAGGAACAAGGGATAATTATCTGTCATCTTAATTTGGAAAACAGCATAGAAGACTAATGCAATCCATAACAAAATACAACTTTTTTGTTTTTAAGGATAGTCACATACCTCATAGTGTTGAAATTATTTTATTTGGCGTGAGGTACATGGATTGGATTTGATGGCATTCCTATGGTGGATAAAAAGGCTCTTAGAGAGGTTGAAAGGAATCCCAGTCAGAGCATGTGCTGTCTGTGTCTCTGTGAAGAATCCTGTATTTTGCAATGTCCCCAGTTCAAGAGCTAATGTGATTTCTTGTTTCACATACCAGCATTATTTTCTAGGCACTGTGTTTCTTGCAGTGTTCCCCAACCACCTTTGTATTTCTCCTTTTTTTTTTTCATAAATATTACTTTGCTTTTTTTTCCTAATCCTTCATTTACTAAAGCTGGGCCTTCCGGGGAAAAAAAAAGTTCTGTCAACATATTGATTCAATAAAGGGGAAAAGAAAAAAAAGACAGCTAGTACCAATGTTGTTTTCCATGGAAATTGTGTAACCAAAAACATGTTCTTATTGTTTGGTGAAATCACCCCTATTGAAGTGGTGACTGTAAAGATAAAAAATGGGTTTCCAGAAGTGTTTGATGTGTACTCCACTGTTTGTAACTTTAAGAACCTGTTAGAGCTGAATCTGCTTAGTGTGGAAAAGGCAGAACCCAAAGGAAGAGCAATTATTCAGTGATGTTTTGTGTTACTGTCACTGGGAGGAAGTGCTGCGTGCTGGAGGAGTGTTTCAGACCTTCAGCCTGCAGTAGTGGTGGCTTGGAACCAGAGCCCAGGAACCCACAAAGGACAGAGGGAGCACTTTCACATTGAGCTCCTCTGACTGTAGAGTCTGGGTTTGGCCCTGAATGCTCCCAGCCTGCATTCTCAGATCCTGGCAGGGTGTCAGGAATCAAAGATTCACAGAAATGGGTGTCACACGTGATTTGGACTGGCAGATGTCCAGCTGCTCTGCTCAGGGTGTGTGTACGTGTGGCTGTGTGAGCAGGGCTTTCACATGTGGTGTGTCCATTTAGGGGAAAGTTCTGCTCTTATCTCCAGTGTGGTTTGCCTTGTACGATGTCACGTGTCTCTGTGCTTCTTGTTCTATTTGATTGCAAAGTTCTGTAACTTCTGTGGGCTTTTTTCCATCCCTTCTAAGGCACAGACTTGGCAGCAGATGGTGGCTTTGGCGTTACATTATTACCTCTCTGAAATAGAAATGTTTATCATATATTGCTGTATAATGCTATTTGCTTTAGAAAGGGAGAAGCCCAAGTAGTTACGGTTTGGCTAACCTTTATCCCTGCTGCTCTCACATCCCCTTTTTTACCAGTTTTGGCATCACTTCCTCTGTAAGGCTTTCCTTGGCTTGGCTCCTGCAGAACTAAAGCAGATTTTGCTGCCCACAGTTACTCAGCTTGGCTGTGACAGGAGTGGCAGCAAGATGTGAGACAGCACTGCCAGCAGCCCCTGTCTGCAGCTCACAGCAGCACAGGGGCAAACTCCACGTGAGAAATAAGAACAGTGTAATAATGAGGTGTCTCTCGCGGAGCCACTTGGTTTTAAAAACAAATAATCTACATTGTATGAAGGATCAAAATGGATCGTGTTGCATCATCCCAGACATAAATCTTAATACCAGGATTTGTCATTTATGGTCACATATACCAAATCTGGGGTACGAGCAGCTGGTTTTAGGTCTGGGGAGTGGGCTAGGTGCTGTGATGGGGGAGAGAGCTGTGGTTCAGTGGATTGTGTTTGTTCTGCTAGGAATGATGGTAGGGTGAGACTGTGGGATTTTCCTGGGGAGTGGGGTAGGTGCTGTGATGGGGGAGAGAGCTGTGGTTCAGTGGATTGTGTTTGTTGTGCTAGCAGTGATGGTAGGGCGGGACTGTGGGATTTTCTCCCACTCCACACTTATTAAACCCATGCTCAGAATAAGCCCCAGAGCAGCGAGTGCAAGGCTGGGACGGGGCTGGGGCTGCAGTCCCTGTCCCAGGAGGGGCTCAGCTCAGGGTCAGCCTGGCACTGCACATGGGCAGTGACTCCTGGCCCCAGGCCTTCACTGGGGCTGTCACAGGGTGCAGGGATGACGTGGTTCGTGTCACACTTGGCAGAGGCACAGCTCTCTCAGATTGAACAACGATAAATGGCCTGAAGATGAATCTCTTGGCAGGGGGCTGCTGCATCGGAGCTGATGCCTGCCAGCGCTGGAGCCCAGAGCTTCCAGCAGTTACGGATGGGGAGGGTGGGTGACAGCCCTGCAGGGTGACAGTGGCTTCCCAGAAATTCCAGATTAACTCAACTGGCAGCTGGGCTGCTGTTTCAGTTCTGACTGGAAATACCAGCAGCAGTCAAGGGTGGATAAACTGGCTCAGGTGCTAAATTTCAGAACCCAAAGAATTTGGCAAATCTTGGTGAAACACAGCTTCCTGTAAATCCCTGTTTGAAAGCATGATAGATCTTGATTGCTGTTGAAGAATGCACAATTAATGAAAAGACAGATATAAGAAGACTGGAATAGGTAAAAATCTGAGAAGCTGAAAAATTCAGTACATTGCATTTTTTATTTGTGACTATATTGAATGGACTTCACTTGTAGCAAAACAGGTCTTTGCAGTTCCATTGACTTTACCAAACATCCCATTATTTACATTCTCTGTTAATTTTAGTGTACTTGGTATATTTCATGTAAGGGGTAAATTATAAATCTTGGCATTTTTCTATGTGAAGAATTACTCAAAAATAGTTGGGTGCGTTGAACTTTTGCATGTCAATACTTCTTGAATAACCCAAGTAAATGGTAAATAAGGTGTTTTTTTCTGGAATAAGAAAATGTACTGAAGGTAAATATCAGTCAGAAATACATTGATGTTTTCATCAAATCCATAACTATTTTTATATGAAAACACATCAGTATAATCAGTGACATTTTTATTGTAATGAGATCAAGTCTAGTTTTGTTTTGTGCCTTGTATTTATTGATTTCTGGAATACTCAGTTAAGGTCTTGCATTGCTTAGCAAATCCTTGGCTTCCTTTTCATTGTTCAGAGAGGGCAGAGGGAACTCCCGTGTATCTTAAAACCTTCTTGCTGCCTTGAACATGTGGTTTCTGTAGGCTGGGAGAGAATCTTTGCTGGAGTACATCAGGCAAACCAAAAGGGTGAGCTGGGCACCAGCTCCTGCCTGTCCAGGGAGCATTTTGAGAACTGTGTGGTTGGCACAGCCCGTAGCTGATGGGCAGAGGCATCTGCACAGTGGGGTAATTGCTCTACTTCCCAGTATAGGTTTATTTTTAAAAGATAAACAGTTTTCCATTGTCTGTGTGCCTGCCCAGGCCCACGGGTGACCTTGCAATGAACAAATAGAACAAAAGCCACTGGGCTCTACGTGATGTGCTGAAGTTCAGCCTCCTCCTCCTGGTAACAGCACAGTGCACTGCAACTAGTTCATTGTATAGCAAGGTTTCATTCAAATTTAAAAAACAGAACAAAACCCATCCTTTCAAAACCAGTGTTTCTGACATTAGAGTGATGTGTTTAAACAACACTGGAGCCTCAAGTTGCAAGCAGAATTTTATTTATACCAGTGGATTGAAGGGAGAGAGGTTGCTGTGCTTGCACAGCTCCCCGTGTTTGTGAGATAATGGTTGAAATGAAACCTCCCTGCAATAACCTCCTGGGGGTGGCCAAAGTGAGTTCTAAATGAAGAATACAGTGGTGACAGGCATTTTCCTGACAAGCTTTCTGCCCACACCCCTGTGCTTCCATTGCTGGGGCAGAGAGCTTTGGGGTGCTGCAGGTGGCAGGGGCAGCATCAGCCAGTGCCCACGTGCTCTCCTGCCACTGCACCCTGTCCATGGGCACGGGTCCTGGGCGTGTGGGAGCTGATTGTCCCTCTGGTGCCCCTGCCGTGGGCACTGGTGTCCCTCTGGTGCCCCTGCACCGTGGGGCAGCACGGGCTCAGTGCTGGCCCCAGGCACACAGCACCTGCCAGGGGGGCTGGCACCAGACTGTGGGAACACGGGGGATAAGGCAAGTCCAGGCATTGCTAGGGTGTGCAGGAAAAGGTTGTGCGTTCTTTCTTTCCCCCTGGGTTGTTTTTAGTTCACACACTCTGTACCAGTATTTTTTCATGTAAAATGCTCTCACTGCAGGTGGGTAATGCCCTGGTAGCCTGCAGAGCACCCAGGGCAGACCTTTGCTCCAGCCACTGTCCTTAAGAGCAATAACCTGAGCCAGCGTGGCAGGGCTGCAGTGGGGAGCAGTGGTCCTGAGAATACAGATGGGCAACGTGTTATTCAAGTGTGTTATTGTACCTTAAAATTATATCTGCTCATTCCTGAGAGAATAGTAAAGTTAATTTTTGTTAGATTAATGATACTTGAGTAATATTTTTGGTTGAGCTGAGTTCAAATAATTGGCCATTAATTGAAAAAGGAAATTGAAATTAATTTATTTTACACATAAATCCTGTCGTAGTTATTAATGCATCTTAGAAAATATCGTCCTGTTCCCAGAAATGGATGGTGTACACTGATTCTCCTGAGCTTATTAGCTCTGTCAATTTAGAGTTTGGTTAAGTAAAAATGATGATTTAGGAAGAGAGCTGTAATTGAATTGAATATTGAGGGAATTCACATGGTGATGAGTTCTCAGCCCACCTCTTCATTAGCAGTGTTACAGGAATGCTGAGGCTTGGCAGAAAGGCAGCACTTCCCCAGGAGATGGAGCTGGAGCTCCAGGCTGCAGTGCCCAGCTGCGGGCAAGGGACACCCTGCAGAGCCCCGGAGCCTGCACGGCAGCTGGGGACACGAGGGGGACAGGATGGGGACACGCTGGGGACACGCTGGGGACACGCTGGGGACACGATGGGAACACGCTGGGGACACGATGGGAACACGCTGGGGACATGATGGGGACACGCTGGGGACATGCTGGGAACACGCTGGGGACACGCTGGGGACACGCTGGGAACACGATGGGAACACGATGGGACACGCTGGGGGCACAATGGGGACACGATGGGAACACGCTGGGGACACGCTGGGGACACGCTGGGGACACGCTGGGGACAGGCTGGGAACACGATGGGAACACGATGGGGACACGCTGGGGACACACTGCCACCGGGCTGGGAAGGCACACTGGGGATACACTGGGGACACACTGCGACCAGCTGGGAGGGCACACTGGGGACACACTGAGGACACACTGCCACCAGCTGGAGGGCACACTGGGGACACACTGCCACCAGCTGGGAGGGCACACTGGGGACACACTGAGGACACACTGCCACCAGCTGGGAGGGCACACTGAGGGGACACACTGGGGACACACACACAGGGTGTCTTTCAGGGGCAGCGCTCTGGCCCTGCCGAGGCTGGAGAAGGGGCTCTGCTGCTGCTGGGGTGTCGGTCACAGTCCCAGGTTTGTCACTGTACCCACTGCTGAACAGGAGACTTTACAGTGTGTTTTCTTGCTTCTCGATTACTGGAGTCCTGAAGTGAGTTTTCTTTTACTACTCACATGAGCCTGTTTCCATCTTATCCTGTCTTCCTCCCTCTCCCTTCCATAGAAAGATAATTTGTATACCAGTGTTTATTTTTATACTGGTATCTGTAAAAATAATGCCAACCCAGAGAAGTAGGGATTTGTGTGAGTGGGTGGCAGCAGCACTGCTTAGCAAGATGTGATGATGTCTGGAGGGAAGGTTGGAGACTGGGCTGTTCTCTAAGTGCAGGTGATGCCACAGGAGCCACGAGTGTCATTCAGACTCTTCTCAAATTAACTCCTATGTGGTTCATCCACAGAACAATCTTCTGGGATGGAGAAAAGTGTTCTGTTATCATCAGTCTTCCACGTCACTCCTGAGCAAATGCTCCCCTCTGTCTCACTGTTGTTTTGTTTTCCTTAAGTGATAGGGTAGTATAAATATTTTTAAACAAATCTTACTCTGCCAGTCCTTTGGGATTTTTTTGTTGGCATTTAAGCACGTGTAAGGCTAGTGGCAGTGAGAGGGTGCCCAGGTGTAGGGCTGTGTGGGAGTCTTGGGCAAGAGCTGGCAGCAGAGCACTGGTTGTGTGTGAATGCTACTTGGATACTTGTGTGATCTTTACTTTTTCCTAGCTCCACTTACGAGGCAGAATAAAAGGAATAAAACAATTTGAAAAACATGTTAGTATTCCTTATAAAGGGCCTAAAATGCCAGAAGCAAATCTCCAGCCATGTGCTTGCATGCACAGAAGTGCTTCTAGCAAGGTGTGTGTGGTAGAAAATGGAAATGAAAAAATGCGAATTTTAACCGTCTGTAGGGAAAATGCAAAGCAGGATGGAGCCTCGTGGTGGCAGTGCCTGCCAGGGATCAGGGCTGGTACTGCCCTTGGTGGAGACTGGTTCTGCACATGTTCCAGCAGTTCTTACCTCACTGTGTCCATCCTCATCGTGTTCATCGTTTTCATTGTAACTCAGAATCCTTTCCTGTTACAGCCTCCTGCTTTTTCAGGAGTTTTAGTGTAATACATACTTGGTAGCTTCTTGAAATGTGTGTCACAAAGTTTGACCTCTTCATTAGCTTCTATCTTCTTGTAATTTAACAAAAATGAGTTTGTGAAGAAAGCTGGTGAATGTCAAAGTTAATCCTACAGCTTCTGACAAAATTCTAGAAGAATGGTTGTAGAAGTATTGTCATTCTGTGACGTTGACATTTACTTACAACCACCTGAAAGGAAACTTCCCACTTAATTTCTTAGGGAACTAAGTTGTCTGTCAGGTAATATCTTCCAATTTCTTCTGGGTGGGAAATGGAATTTGAAAGGTGTTGTCACAAGCAAGAACCTTCCTCTGGTTTTGCGTTGTCTTTTTTCCCATGCATTTTTGAAATGTATCTCTTAACCCGTCAACAGAGTTCTTGTTGGGAGGGCATGGCTCATCTTCCACCTGTTTTCTGACACTTTTGTATAATTGTGAGAGGAGGAATAATTACAAAACAGTGAAGGATTTCACAGATCAGTAGCCCAGTAATACAGCCATGTGTGCGTCTCTGTTGCTTACAGATGTGCTGGTGCTGAGGAGATCGGTGATAAAGCGGTTTCTTTATCCACAAAATTGTTTTACTGTTTTGTATCAGCTATGGAATTCCTATATATACTTGAATTTTCTATGACTGTGGATTTTATATTCATCCTGCAGCTGTGCAACAGACTACATGGTTAGGGGAAAAAAATATTTGTAAAGAATAATTACAACCTGTTTTTGTAGGAGTACATCTATCTAAAAAACAGCTGCAATACTTGAAATTAAATTGTAGACTATAGTCTCTGTACACAAGAAGAAATCAACTATTTTAAGCTTTTAAAGGTTAAAAAAAGAGACTTTTCTAATTGCTGCTGCAGAGGTGAGGCTAAAGCAAAGCCAAGCTCTCCTTTCCGCCAGAGCCCGCGATGGCTGGCGGTCCTTGGCCGGCGCCCGCCGCACACGGGCAGCCCCGAGCCTGGTGTCCCCGAGCCTGGTGTCCCCGAGCCTGGTGTCCCCGGGGCCTGGTGTCCCCGAGCCTGGTGTCCCCGCAGCGGGGCTGGGGGAGCTGTGCGGGGTTGGGCTGGGAGCGCCCGGCCGAGGAGGAGCAGCTGCCGGAGAGCGACTGAGGGCAGCGAGGCGGCCGCGGCCGCTGTCCCCGCTCCGGAGGGCCCTGTCCCCGCTCCGGAGGGCCCTGTCCCCGCTCCGGAGAGCCCTGTCCCCGCTCCGGAGGGCCCTGTCCCCGCTCCGGAGAGCCCTGTCCCCGCTCCGGAGGGCCCTGTCCCCGCTCCGGAGAGCCCTGTCCCCGCTCCGCCGGGCCCTGTCCCCGCTCCAGGGAGCCCTGTCCCCGCTCCGCCGGGCCCTGTCCCCGCTCCAGGGAGCCCTGTCCCCGCTCCGCCGGGCCCTGTCCCCGGCCAGCACTGCCCGCGGCTGCTGGAGGGGAGCCCACGGCCGGCAGGTGCCGCGGGCAGGACGGCATCGGGGATTTTTCGGGACGGACAGTGTTTGGGGTTTTGTTCTGCGTGTTTTGTTCGCTGTGTGTCGCGGTAGGAGCAGCAGAAAGCGCTGAGTGCGGGGCCGTTCCTCGCCCCGGGCCACCGGCAGTGGGTCACCTGTGGCGCTGCCGCGGGGCCGCCTGCTCTCGTTTCAGTGCAGGAGCAGCTGGCATTTTTGTTTGCTTCTGCATTGCTGCATATTTAATTACTGAATGTTCTTAAAGTAATTTGACCAAAGATTTATGGAAAGAGTTATTGGTTGGCTCAACACATACCTCAAACGGTAAATCTTCTCAATCATCTGCCATTTGTTTGACAACTCAGCTTTTGACAGTCCGGTGATATTGCTTACATATTTCCAAGGCTTTGGCTTGGAGTCCATGGCAGCTTAAGCCTTGTTACCTGCATCTAGCATTAAAGTTCTCCAATTTTACTTAGCTTTTTCTCTTTTGTTGTAGTACATAGTACTTGAAGAACATAGAACTTACGGAAGTATGCGTCTCTTGAAGAATAATTCAGTTTGATAAATTTGTTCTATTCAAATAGTAAAGAATATTGAGCCAAAGCATGACTAGTAGAGATTCTCACTTACTGTGAATGGAATAAAAGTTTTGTTTTCTCGCCTGTTATTTTAATACAGTTTCTTTGCAGTCCAAGAACACAGCAAATCTTCTGGAGGTGAAAGGAAGGAAATTCCCGCGGCAGGGGAGCTGGGAGCAGGCCTTGCAGGGTTAAAGGCTGTCTTGGTACAGGCACAAGGCTCACGGCTTTGTGGCATCCATCCCCTCCCCAGTGCAGGGGCGACCCTGCTGTGCCCTGTGTGTCTCTGCCTGTCCGCAGGACCCTGCTGTGTGGCGCTGGGTGCAGCAGAGCAGCACCGGCCCGGAGGCGCTGGAGCTGCCCTGCTGTGTGCGGGCCGAGGCCGGGCTCAGTGCGGGCCGGGCTCAGTGCGGGCCGGGCTCAGTGCGGGCCCGGGGCTCAGTGCGGGCCCGGGGCTCAGTGCGGGCCCGGGGCTCAGCGCGGGCCGGGCTCAGTGCGGGCCCGGGGCTCAGCGCGGGCACGGTGCTCAGTGCGGGCCGGGCTCAGTGCGGGCCCGGGGCTCAGCGCGGGCACGGTGCTCAGTGCGGGCCGGGCTCAGTGCGGGCCCGGGGCTCAGCGCGGGCACGGTGCTCAGTGCCGGCTGGTGCTCAGCGCGGGCCCGGTGCTCAGTGCGGGCCCGGTGCTCAGTGCCGGCTGGTGCTCAGTGCGGGCCGGGCTCAGTGCGGGCCCGGGGCTCAGTGCGGGCCCGGGGCTCAGTGCCGGCTGGTGCTCAGCGCGGGCCCGGTGCTCAGTGCGGGCCCGGTGCTCAGTGCCGGCTGGTGCTCAGTGCGGGCCCGGGGCTCAGCGCGGGCACGGTGCTCAGTGCGGGCCGGGCTCAGTGCGGGCCCGGGGCTCAGCGCGGGCACGGTGCTCAGTGCGGGCCGGGCTCAGTGCGGGCCCGGCTGCCCAGCGAGCGTTGTGGGCACGGGAGCTGTGATTCCCCACCCGCGTGTTCACGGGGAACATCTCCGGGCCGGGCCAGGGGCAAGGGAGCTTCCCCGGAGCGGAAAGGAGAGCAGACGGTTGCTCGGTGTCCGTGGTCAGCAGCTCATCCCGGAGCAGTCTCTTCCCCCAGCGCTGCCCTGCCGGCAGCGAGTGTTTCGGCTCGTGCTGCGTTCGGCACGCTGGGCAGCACGTGTGGGACGCTGAAGTGTTGTGCAGTGCATCCACTCGGACCTGACTCTTCCCTTCTAGCGCCCGGGGATCCTCCCCACCTTCACCCGGGCTGCGGGGCAGGGCTCAGCAGCCCTGCCTTGTCCCCAGCCCCTCGCTGCCCGCTGCTCCCCGCTGACCAGGCTCCTGACAAGGGCTGCGGCTTCACTAAAGGGGGCGTTTTCACTAAAGGCTTGGTAAGTGCTCAGGAGAATGTGGTGTATTTAATAGACAGAAGGAATGGTAATGGAAAACAGTGTTATCTGCTCAGGTAATTGAGGCTCTGACACAAATAATACAGGAAATACTTTAAATTTTCGAAGCGCCACGTGGGGGTCCTCTTTAGAAGTTTGGGCACCTAGTTCCCAAATTTTGCCTTTTTACAGAAAAAAAAGGCTAGGGTATGGAGCAGTCAGAAATCCTGTTTGCATTTGTGTGTGGTAAGGTGAAGGGCAGGGCCAGTTATACAGAGCCTTCATGTTATTAGCAGCTCTTTTCAGGTAATGCATCTGTGGAATTTGGTTTGTGTGACAAAATGTTTGATGTGGAACAGTTCTGGCTTTTAAGAAAAGATGTGAGATTGGAAAATATGAAAATAATTGCTTGAGAAATTATGAAATGCTGCTTAAGGCACTTGCTAATGTGTTTGTCTGGGGCACTAAATTAATACTTAAATAAGATCAGTGTGACTGTAGAAAAATCAGATGTATGGTGTTTACTGACAGAAATGAATGGGTTTATTAGTGTTTGAAATAATGTTATAATGCAGCATTTGTAGCCAAAGAGAAAGCAATCCATGAGACTGCTCGCACTCTGACTGTGGACGTCCTGTGGCAGTCGGGTTTCACTGCGCTGCTCACCCACCGTACCGTGCAGAAAGGCTGCGAGTGCAGCTGTTGTTTCAGAATGAAATCAGAACCGATGGGGGCAGAAGATGGAGCTGTGATGTGTCACCCGATGGTGTCTCAGGCACGGCTGTTGCTGTGGAGCATGCTGGCAGTGCAGGGCAGGGCGGTGCGGTTCTGTGCAGCTCTGGCGGTGCAGGGCAGGGCGGTGCGGTTCTGCACAGCTCTGGCGGTGCAGGGCAGGGCGGTGCAGGGCAGGGCGGTGCAGGGCAGGGCGGTGCGGTTCTGCACAGCTCTGGCGGTGCAGGGCAGGGCGGTGCAGGGCAGGGCGGTGCGGTTCTGTGCAGCTCTGGCGGTGCAGGGCAGGGCGGTGCAGGGCAGGGCGGTGCAGGGCAGGGTGGTGCAGGGCAGGGCGGTGCAGGGCAGGGCGGTGCGGTTCTGCACAGCTCTGGCGGTGCAGGGCAGGGCGGTGCGGTTCTGCACAGCTCTGGCGGTGCAGGGCAGGGCGGTGCGGTTCTGCACAGCTCTGGCGGTGCAGGGCAGGGCAGTGCGGTTCTGCACAGCTCTGGCGGTGCAGGGCAGGGCGGTGCGGTTCTGTGCAGCTCTGGCGGTGCAGGGCAGGGCGGTGCAGGGCAGGGCGGTGCGGTTCTGCACAGCTCTGGCGGTGCAGGGCAGGGCGGTGCGGTTCTGCACAGCTCTGGCGGTGCAGGGCAGGGCGGTGCGGCTCCGCGCAGCTCTGGCGGTGCAGGGCAGGGCGGTGCGGTTCTGTGCAGCTCTGGCGGTGCAGGGCAGGGCGGTGCGGTTCTGCACAGCTCTGGCGGTGCAGGGCAGGGCGGTGCAGCTCTGCGCAGCTCTGGCGGTGCAGGGCAGGGCGGTGCAGGGCAGGGCGGTGCGGTTCTGCACAGCTCTGGCGGTGCAGGGCAGGGCGGTGCAGGGCAGGGCGGTGCAGGGCAGGGCGGTGCGGTTCTGCACAGCTCTGGCGGTGCAGGGCAGGGCGGTGCAGGGCAGGGCGGTGCGGTTCTGCACAGCTCTGGCGGTGCAGGGCAGGGCGGTGCAGCTCTGCGCAGCTCTGGGCCGCGCGCTGAGGCGAGGCTGCGGCTGTGCCGGTGCAGCCGCTGCGCCTTGGCACTGCAGCCAGTGCCGGGGACAGCCGGTGACAAAGGCGGCAGAGACAGCCTGGGTGCTCAGAGCTTTGGACGGAGTGTTGAAATGCCTCGGACACACTCTCGCTGCTCCGTTACATTTAGCAGTGTTTGCAGCGTACAGACCCAAACCAGAACCCTCTGACACTGAGGAAGTGTTTCCACTTCGTTTTAGAGGGCTTTCCAAGTATCTATTGATCAGTGTTCCCTAACAGCACAGAAATAATGTGTCTAATTTAACTGGCCACATGGAAGAGTATAGAAAAAACATTAGTTATCCCTTGAAAGGCTTGGAACGTCGATAGGAGGACATAACATTAATGACTTTCCTATACACAAGCTTCAAAAATGGCTAAATGAGGAAGAAATTACAAATTTATTTTCCTATAATTTCAGCAGTTGTCTTGTTTTACTGCACCAGTAAAGCATTAAGCAATGAAATGTCAAACAAGGAGTATTTTCCTGATAATTTGTCTGACATGCAAAGTGTGTGAAACAAAAGAGGAAAAGGTAGAAATGTGGGGTTTAGTCATTTTGACAAATTTTAGTGATTTTTGCTCATAAATTCTGGCTGAGACACTGCTGCCTCTGTCCAAACACTTCCAAATATTGCTGTTTACTGAGTAGCTCACTGTACAGGAGTAACTTTGTGTCTCAGTTCTGGCCTTTACACTGAACACAGATTGCTATCTTGGCAGTAATTTATTAACATAAATAAATGTAGCAAAACAAAAGCAACTGATCATACAGTTTTTTTGGAATAAAGAGGATAAATGCCAGGTCTCCAGAGGTGGAGTTGTGGTTGGGAAGGGTTGTTATCTGTTCCCTTCTTTTAGTTGTGCATACCAAAAGTGTAAAGGAGTTTGGGATTGGTTCCATTCTATTCCATCTTTTCCTGGCAAAAAAAAGTTGTTGTTGGAGAAAAGCATAAAATCTGATTTCTGAATGAAGTAAAGTCACTGTGAACATTGGTTCTGGGAGTGGTGAGCATTACTCCTGGGTTACCCACAAAGCCTTGCCAGCTGCTGTGTCCTGTGCAGGGTCCCTCCCTGGCAGGGGGCTGGTGGGCAGGGCAGGTTTGCCCGCGGGGTTTGGGTGGGCTCAGTGTCCCTCCTGTCAGGCTGTTCAGGCTGTGCACCTCTCGTCTCTCAGGTTTAGTGGAGAAGCACTCATCCTGACATTGGGAAGAGGCTCCCATCCCTCACAAGGAGACATGTGTTTTTCTTTGCTGAAGAAGCTGTTGCTGTACCAGGGTTCTGAGACATCTGTGTTATTTTTCCTCAAACTAGAAGGTTTCTCTTACACCTGCTTTGTAATAAGCGTAGGAGAAATTGTGCTGTAAACAGGAATTGGTATCTGAAAAGTGGATTCCATTTCTTCTAAATAACGAGATCAGTAAAGGAGAAGAGTTTTATTTGGAGCAGGAAGGGGAATCAGCCTGTCCAAGTGGGAATACCAAATAATATAAATACTATGGAAGGTGGAAATCTGTCTCGTGCAGTGTTCGAGCTGGTCTTTAATGTCTGTGGAAGTCAGCAGATGTGCCAGGGATGAGCCAGTCCTTGTCCCTGGAAACAGGCTGGGACAGCACGTGCCTGTAGGTACAGCTCATGGTCATGGAAATTGTGGGAAATAGGGCTGCCCAGAAACTGGGCCAGAATTCATGTGGCACTCACATTAAAATTCATAGTTCATGGTTTGACCACTTAGAGTAGAGCAGTTTTGGGGGTTTGGACGATGGAGTAAGGAATCACGTAAGGAAGGGAAATCTGCATGGGTGGGTAATGTGTGAGAATCTGGGAACAAAGTCCTAATGAGCATTACATGCATGTACACTGGGGGGGGTAGAAGAAGACAAAGTAAATAATAACTTTAATCTAAAAAACCCAATGAAACCAAAACACACACACACAAATACCAAAAATTCACAACAAAACACAAATCCTCTAACTCGTTTTGCAAGAATTTTTGTCTCTCTCAGCTAATTACAGTAATGGCTTACAAAACCCAGGCTCGGAAGGCTGCAGTCTTATATGCCTTGCATTCCTGAAAAGGTCTCCAAAAAAGATGGAGTATTTCTGTAGTGACTCATTTTTTTGTGAAACAGAGTGCAAATCTGTGCATTGGGACGCTGAGGCTGAACCAGAGCTTATCTGCTGCACACACTCAGGACCTTCACTCCTGGGTGTGTCCTCTCTCCACATTCACCCTCTAGGCAGGAGCAAGGACTCCTTTCTGGTGCCACCTCCATTTAGCTTTTGGGCAGCAGTGGGAGAGCACCTGCCTGTGGGCCAGAGACACCAGAAGTAAATGGGGAAGGAAGGGATGAACATATAATTTGGAAGTTGCTGTTTTCTGTGGATGTGCAAAACAGCTTCTTTGCTATAAATTTGTATTGACTGGTAATTTCTCCATGTAGACAAGGGTTATTCTTCTGTATGTGGAAATGATTTTTTGATGGACAAAAAAAAAGTATCTCTAGTGGTCCTGAAAGAGTGAGAAAAATCTGAGCTAAAAAATTAGAACACTTGGAAAATACAAACTTAAAAAACTTAGATGAACCAATCGTAAACTAGGCTGTGAAACAAGACAGTAATTTCTTAGGATTTCCAGTGCACCACAGCTCTGCTTCATTTTTGTGCCTTTAACTATAGGCCAACAAAATACAATAACATAGCTGTTACTTGTTGTTTAGTGCAGTAATCAGTTCTTTTTAAGCGCAGCCCACTTGAAAGCAGGTGGATACCAAAATGGGAAAAGCATCTACCGTAAGAAGCATTTATTTGTGTGTGCAGCAGATAAGCTCCACTTGCATAGAGTTTGTGAGTCTTCTCCAGAGATGCAGTGGACATTAACAGGTCAGTAAAATGCTGTGTGTCTGTACTGGCTGAGCAGGAAGGATGTGTTCCTTAGCAAGGATGGTGGAGTGGACAGGTCTGGGGAGCATTATCCAAGGTGTGTGTCTGCATCAAAGCATATCCAGTGATGGATGTTTTTCCAGGGGCCTTGGACATGTCCTCCATTCTCAGCCTTTCTCCCAGGTGAGGGATACCAGCTCACAAACTTGTTCCCTACAAGGCTTCCAGACAGCCCCTGGGAACACCAGGATCCTAGGGCCAGTGCCAGCCAGGTTTTAGTGGTTGTTTTCTGATCTCCTACTAACATAAGAGTAAAAAATGTCATTTGTCAGCCCGGATTGCCTTGGTTTCTGACTGACAGAGATCACCAAACCAAGAATTCTTACTGAGTTGCAAGATTTAATTGGGAAATTGGATGCTTTGCAGTGAAATCCAAGGACTGTTCCTTCTAAACAGTGTCACTAAAACCCAGGTGACCATCCACATGTTTGGGTTATTTGTCTGTCACTGCAGTTCTCCACTTCTTGAATCTAGAAGGACTTACTGACTGGAATTGAGAAGTGGGTATCAGTCCCCCTCCATACAGAAGAGGCGTGTCAGGACAGTGTGCCTGGGTGCTGGGTGTGTCCCTGTGAGTCCAAGCAAGTCTCCTTACCCTGACTTTGCAGTGCTGCTGTCAGCAAGCCAGAAGCTGCTGGCTTTCAGTTAATGTCATTACATAAAGCTGCTCCTTTAATATGACCTTTACCTCGGATACATAATTTGGAGAAATAGTCCTGCATTTACTTTTCAGTTAGTATTCTGGAACACACCCCAGGAGGATGACTGTCATTTATCACTCTTCCAAGCACAGGACTTCATGAAGGCAATTTTTTAAAGAGTGTGAGTTATTAATTATGCTGAGAAAAGAATGTGTTCCTTGGAGCAGCCCATCTTGCAGAGACACATTTCTTCCTTGTGCTTGTTTTCTAAGACACACTAAGAAAAAAGTGTGAGATTTCCTCATAAATACTTCTTACTGGTAGATGCTTTTCCCATTTTGGTATCCGCCTGGTTTCAAGTGGGCTGCACTTAAAAAGAACTGATTACTGCACTAAATAACAAGTAACAGCTATGTTATTGTATCACCAATGACTTCTCAGGGCTGGACTCACCGTTTTGTTACAAAATCACTTGGGTGTCCAGTTAGTGCTTGGGTTTGAGTTGTGGTTCTGTGGTCATGGAGCCTACTTTGTCCACGCAGCGCGGTCAGCCTGCAGCAGTCACCTGTGCAGGGCACGCATGCCCAGGTCAGCTTGAGTCTTCCAAGCTCTGCCAGCCACGAGTCCCGCAGGCCTGTTCTCATGTCACACACATCCCATCCCTGACCCCCGTGTCACTGACCTGTGTACAGTGAAACCTGCAGTTAGTGCTCTTCTCAGTGTTTAGAAGCACTTGTCCTGTTTCTGAAGCGCTGTGTTGGTGTTTGTGCAGCATCTCAGTCTCCTAGCCAGGAAGGCTGGTGCTGCTGTGGCAGGGAGGTTTGGCACCCCGAGACTGTGTCAGAGGTGCCTCTGCAGCCGCTGTGTCCCAGTGGAGGGCAGGCAGACCCCAGCCTAGGCCAGGGCACTCAGGGGTGGCTGTGGCTCCTGGAGCAGGGCAGGAGATGTGCCCTGCAGCCACAGTGTCCCAGTGGAGGGCAGGCAGACCCCGGCCCAGGCCGGAGCACTCAGGGTGGCTGTGGCTCCTGGAGATGTGCCCTGCAGCCGCGGTGTCCCAGTGGAGGGCAGGCAGACCCCGGCCCAGGCCAGAGCACTCAGGGTGGCTGTGGCTCCTGGAGATGTGCCCTGCAGCCGCGGTGTCCCAGTGGAGGGCAGGCAGACCCCGGCCCAGGCCAGAGCACTCAGGGTGGCTGTGGCTCCTGGAGATGTGCCCTGCAGCCGCGGTGTCCCAGTGGAGGGCAGGCAGACCCTGGCCCAGGCCGGAGCACTCCGGGTGGCTGTGGCTCCTGGAGATGTGCCCTGCAGCCTCTGCGGCGCTCCCCAGCCCTGCAGCGCCGATCGATGGAGCCGCCAGAGCCCACGGGCAGCCCTCGTGCCACAGGGATCCTCCCTCCTGCCTCCCCTGTGCGCTCCACTTCTTCCAGCCACCAGAACAATATTTTGAAATTTATGGAAAATTAATTATCGATTACAGATGCGCCCCGGTTCAAGGAAGGTAAAAACGAATGGATGCATTTACGATGAGGGACGTAATCCGCTTTGTGAAACTGATTGTCTTCAGCTCTGCTCCTGCCCTCCCTCTCTTTCCCTTCTCTCTCATCCTGCCCCCTCCCCCTTCCCGTACACCGGCTAAGAGACAGCCCTGATAAAGTGGGAGAAGCAAGATTGGTTTTCTAAGGGCACCGGGCCCTTCATGAGCAGGTAAATCACGGGCTGTCTGGAGCTGGGGCTGGGTGATGACCTGCTCCCCGTGCCGCGGCACCG
This sequence comes from Geothlypis trichas, assembly GCA_009764595.1. Lineage (NCBI taxonomy): Eukaryota > Metazoa > Chordata > Aves > Passeriformes > Parulidae > Geothlypis > Geothlypis trichas. Next base: position 36,645,197 of record CM019908.1, read on the forward strand.
CACCCCCCTGCGGGACGTGATGATGTGCACCCGTGCGGCTGCGGGGGGCTGCAGTGAAGGTGAAACTGTCATATCGATCTTTTTAGCACTAAAATATGAGCCACTTTACTCCACTCCCCGATGCTGTGATGTGAAAAATAATAACTCGGATCCAAATTAAAAATATTGATCTCTGGAAGGTGTTGAAAGTAAATAAACACCTTCCGAAGTTTTTGGGTCAGCCAAGAAATGGTATTCAGCAATAAATGTGTCGGCATGTCAGAATCCAGGGTTCTTGATCTGTTTTTCCTTTCAAATTGATTTTTCATTACTTACTTCCTAAAAGTGTTGGAATTTGGTCCTCTACCGTTAAATCTCAGTGTTTGGGCAAATTATTTCTTTGGGGCTTATGAGGTGCTCCTAATCCACTCGGTCATTGATTGATTGATTTTTGACTCAATAAACTTGCATTACCCTTGCTTTATTTAAGGCTTCCATCATAATTTTTTGTACATTTAGGCTTGACTTTTTTATTTCCTTCTAACAGATGAGCTGACATTGGTCTATCAAACATGTGGGAAAACAATTGCCACAAGGTTAATTTTATTGCTAGCTCCATGCATTTTAAGTAGGTGCCAGGTATTTTCCACTCCAGGCTGATAAATTGCAGTTGAACCACTAAAGCATAAGAATGAACAGAAGCACTGTAGCAACAACAATAGAAACCCCATAGAAATGCATCACAGAGCATAAGCATTAAATGGATTATTTTTGCTTCATTGGTTTAACTTCATTTTACATCCAAGCAGCAATAGGTATGCAGCAGTGTAATGAGCTCTTTAAGTGGGCCTTGCCCGGGCCCTGGCGCTACAGCATTGTGTACTCTGGGGGTGGAGGTGTTTAGGTCTTCCTGGTTGGTGGAAAGGATAAAATACAGTCACCTGCATGTTCAAAAAGTCATTTTCTCTTAGAAAGCAGCCAGTAGAGTTTTGGTATCAGAATGTTCCTCAGAGCAGGTTTGTTGGTGCTGCTGTTCTCCGGCAGCTGTTGCAGCAGTGGCAGAGCACGGGCTCAGCAGCAGGAAAGGAGAGCTGCAGTGGCCTGGGAGGGGCCTCTTGGATGGCCAGAGGGGAGTTTGGTCAGTGTTTAACAACCCCCTCGAGCTGTTGGGGCTGTCCTGGGGAGCCTTCACTGCCCCCCAGCTGTCCCCGAGTCACTGTTCACACCCTCGTGTGTTTCCATAGGCACAAGTTCCCATTTTGCAGCGTTCCTTTCCTGGACCCCATCCTGCATCGTGTGTTTATTCTGTTTAATTGAAGGTGACAGCATCAATTAAGAGGAATAAAACTGGGTCTGTGTAAATTACTTGTTGGAGCTAATGGCAGTTTTGGTCATTGTCCACTTCCCTCCACAACTGCATTTCTTCAGCCAGGTTACTCATCAGACATTGTTAGTGTGCAGGAGTTTGATTAAAATTCCTGGGGTTCATCCTATTTGGTTTTTTTAAAACCTGCATCTGTTTTTCTGATATTCCTGTGACATGGCACATAAATGTGCTCCCAGGGCTGTAAGCCTTACACATAGGAATCTGTAGGTACCACCAGCTCACAGCTGGGGCTCCCCATGTCCTGGGAAATCTGGCAGTATGTTTCATGTCCTTCAGATCACTTGTGGTGAGGGCAAAGGGAAAAAAAAGAAATTTGATTTTTTTACTAATGTGAGTGTTGTAAATGCAGTTTGTAAACCTGATGCTCTTTATGCTAAATAGCAAAGATCCTGTGTTTATTTTCAGGACATTTTTTGCCTGCAGGTTAATGGATATTCTTAGAGTTTGTTCATAAAAGAACCAGTTCAGTAATCAAAAAAATGGGAAGGGAATAAGTCTTTAAGAGTGTAGGCCAAGCTACCAGTAAAAGAGCAAAAAACCACAGGTTTACATGCAACGACATAAAGATGGAAAGAAAGAAAGAAAGAATTCCTAAGAGTATTTAAATGTTGTGTTCCTCCTTCATAGCTTTGCAGTCATTGTCCTGTGGGTATCTTTGACAGCTGGGTCTAACACAGCAGCATTAAAACTTTTCTCCTTTCCTATACAGGAGTATTTCCATGTGGAAAAGCAATATTAGATTCTGTTTTACTTTGGAAATTAAAGAAGAGAATACAGACCCACTATCTATTTGGGTATTTTTCTCAATTTTCAGAAATGTTTCTATTTCATTGGCAATAAGGAGAGCTTTGAACATTGTCGTTGTTCTGACACCTGGAAATGCCAGTGCCAGGGTTGAGAGCTCACAGGCAGGAGCATCCTCAGTTATTGCAGCACTGTAGCATTGCCCTGGTCATGCCACGTTGTCCTTAGCAACCTTCCCTTGGTTGGTATAAAAAACAAAGAAGTTAGTAGCTGTTTAGGTCTTGCTGGTTGTGTTTAGTTTGTTGGTTTATGATAAGATCAGTGTTATGCCCAGATTGTCTTTTAATTCAATCACTTGTCATTGGACTTGCCTAAAGAGTACAAAAAATTGGTAACTGACAGGCTGGCAAAGGTTTGACCAAGTGTACTGTGGCTGGACCATATATCAGGGCAAGAGACAAATGTGACTGAGTGCTGTGTCATGGCACCACGTGTGGGAAACAAATATTCCACACGAAATCTATGGGAGCAAACTGAAAATTTGTTAAGCTCTTGAAGAGCTTAAAGGCTTGTTAGCATTTCCTGACAGAAGCCCACTGAAGCAGGGAACAGAACGAGCCAGAGTGACCGTGGCTGATTGGGAATTCAGATCTCCAGTTCTGTTCAGGACCCTGCTCCATACAGGCACTCGTGTCCTGTGCTGGGCTGGGCCCAGGATGGCACCTGGGAGCCTCTTCAGTCCATGGTCTGAGCCCCTCTGCCACTGAGCAACTGTCACCTGTGTTCAGGGACTTCAGCAAGTTCCTTTTTGCCAAACTGTAGAAGAGTCTTAGTAATTTCCTATAAAATGCTGCTGTCCTTTGTGTGTTTGGATGGGTTCTGCTGAAGTGGCTGAACTCACCGTGTTTGATCTAACATGGCCATCTGCTGCCTCACCAAAAAGGGTTTATTTGGGTTTGCTTTGCCCAAGATGGGTACCTGATGTGAACAGCTTCTTGTGGAGCTGCCAGCATATGACCAAGACCCTCCATCAGGCAGGTGAAGCCCCTCATTACTGCAGGTACTAAATGAACCAAATAAGCATAGGAGGAACAAGGATCAAGTTAGATTCGTAATCTGTTAAAGCACTTGGCTTTCCTTATTTTCTCACAGGTTAATAAAGGTCTAGTGGAAAAAATCAGCTCATAGTAGATATAGCATTAAAAGAAAACAGTTGTTTTCAAATAGAACAGTGATGAGGATAAATAAATCTGATGGACTCCCAGTAATGTTTGGTTTGTTTCTACTGTCCTGTGTTATTCCTTTAAAAGCCTGCCAGTGCAATTTGAAAAGCAAAGTGAGGTTGGACACTTGTTCTATCTTCAACACCAAAGGTTTGTTCAATAATTCTGAATGAATCTGTCACTTGGGGAAAATTTTACCAATGCTTCCTTCATTCTTCAGGCACTGAGATCAGTGATGATTATTAAGCTTTGCAAAGCCAACATGGGTCAACATGTGCATGATAAATGGAGCTGCTATTGCACATAGGGAAACAATTAAGGTGTTGCTCCATACGGTGGGATGTCCATTAGCACGCCCTACCAGTAATGCAAGCCAGAAAAGCTGCAGCCGTGTGTGCCCAGGTTTTAGGTGAGGTACAAAGGGAAATATTCTAATAGTTATTCAGGCACTAATTTGAAAGTTGTATTTTTCTTTTTTTCTTTCTTTCCTTCCAGCCAGCAGGCAATGAACTCTGCTCTGAGCAGTGGGGTTAGGCTGCTGTCCTCATGTGTAGCCCTGGGGAACCACGCTCCCTGCTTTGCCGTGTGGGAGCGAGCTGGATGCTTGAGGAGAGGTGCCTTGCTCAGTACTCTTAGCACATTACTCCTTTTTAATACATATTCTGTGAATTCAACTAGCTAGTTGTGGAATCCTTATGTGGACTCATGTCTGGATTAATTTTTCGTATGGCATAACAGGGGAAATATTTCAAGCTGTCGGGGCAGATACTGCATAATATTGTTAGGGGTGATAATTTCACTGTGGTATGAAAACAGTGAAATATGAATGTATGAAATGTGTTACTTCATATTTCCTAATTTCATTTTAAAAACCTTCCAAAAGATGTATGTTAAATTTCCTCTTTTAAGTTTCCTGAAGAAGAGTAACCCCTGCCAACAAATGCGTGCTTCCATACGCCACGGCAGCAGCCAGGTCTTAGGCCTGTCACTGACTGAGGACAGAGAGGGTGAAGCAGAGTTTGAAGGAGCTGGGGAATCCCAGAACAATAATGGCCTCACTCATTTGCTGTGCTTTCTCGTCATCTTTTTTAAGATAGCAGTTTGGTTCTGTTTCAGTGCAGAAGCTTTAGCATTTAAAGGTTTCATTATCAGAACAAAATGTAATTAACTCACATTAGTAGCATTCCTGTAGCCTCCCGGTTTGGAATCTGCAGCTCTTCCTGCAGGACACAGATCTTGGTCATCCCATCCCAGAGCCCTCAGGCTGGGTTTGAATCTGCAGCTCTTCCTGCAGGACACAGATCTCTGTCATCCCATCCCAGAGCCCTCGGGCTGGGTTTGAATCTGCAGCTCTTCCTGCAGGACACAGATCTTGGTCATCCCATCCCAGAGCCCTCGGGGCTGGGTTTGAGTCTGCAGCTCTTCCTGCAGGACACAGATCTTGGTCATCCCATCCCAGAGCCCTTGGCTGGGTTTGAATCTGCAGCTCTTCCTGCAGGACACAGATCTCTGTCATCCCGTCCCAGAGCCCTTGGCTGGCTTTGAGTCTGCAGCTCTTCCTGCAGGACACAGATCTCTGTCATCCCATGCCAGAGCCCTTGGCTGGCTTTGGGCTGTGCCGCAGCAGCTGCTGTGTGCACGGAGTGAGCAAGGGAGCCCCAGGCCAGGGCAGCTCGACTTCATTTTCATTTCAAAACTCTGTGCTACAGTTAATGAATTTCATTTAAAAACTCAAGCTTGTTTTTAAAGCCCAGTTCTTTCTTTCCATTTTCTTCATCACTATGAAAAATTTTTAATAGCCTTTGGTTACTCTTTCAGGGTTCTTTGTTAGACAGTTCATCTAAGAAAATCTGCGGGTTGATAGATTTTCTGATTAAATACTTGAGACACAGTAGATGTTTTAATTGTCCAGAGATCCATTTTTCTTGAGAGTCTGTGGCAATGTGCAGTCTGCTTTTTAGAAACACTGATTGATGAATTCTGCTGTAATTTAAAGTAAAAGTTAATAAGACAGGCCTACATGGATCTGATGCAAGTTATTAGACCTGTAAGGCACTTTAATATATGCCATTTATTATTCAAAGAAGTGAAAGCCAAAAATGTTTCATGTGCACTAATAAAAATTCAATATAATTATTTCAGAGAACTTCGGGAAATGCAAACGGTCAGATAAACGGAATTTATTAAACAATATCCAGTGACAGGAATGCTGATGGACCTCTCAGGCTGGTGGTACCTTTGCAGTGGGAGTGTGATGCTGTTGAAACTTCCTTTGCATGAGAGGTTTTTGACTTTTCCTTACCAATGAGTTAAAACCATGACATTCAGTGTTTCACTTTCGCTCTCTGCTTCAAAATATAAAATGTTGATGGTCCTGTCCAGTGTTTTGCCTAAATTGCTGTGGGTTTCTGTATCCCAAGGTTAAAGAAGAGCTCAGGTAACAATAGCTTGACTGCACTTTCCACTGGTCAGGCCTGAAATCCAAACCCACTCCCATGGCTGTCTCTTACAGTTTAGGGTTTTCTACTATTAAAATCTTCCTTTGAAATAATAAATGACTACATGCTGTCAAGGTAGGGTCTGGAAAGGCCAGCACGTAGAATGGGCTGAGATTTCATCTGAGTGTAGTTGAGTTTTATAGATCTATTTATGAGATCCAATACTGTAATGATGTAATTTTACTTGTCTAATAAATGTAGCTGTACAACGAAGGATAGCAAACATTTCCATTGTGACCAAAATCCTTTAAACTGCAGCCACTTTGATCTTAGAGCTCATGCTATTTAATAAATGCTGGCCATTCTTCTAACAATCACAATTATTTAAAGGGTTTTCAAAAGGGATAGAGCAAATCAAATAAAACAATTACTGTTGTATCTCATTCTGAAGTTAAGTGTATTTTTTATGTGAGTCTTGTTTAGTGTCTCCTCCCAGTTTTCATCCATTATCACAATAATTGAGTTTGTAGCTGGAATTAAATTTATCAAATTGTGTTATCCTCTTTTGAAATTGGATAGGTATCCTGGCAGTGGGAGCTAGAAGTTAATCTGCTTTGCTAAAGCCTCCAGTGGCACAGCGGCAACAGGATTGAGAAGGCTCAAACATTTTCCTGTCACCCTGGACACGATGTAATTTCTCCTCAATCCCTTGTGCAAATAATGACATTTGAATCGAGCATTAACAGGCTTAATTACTTTAAAATTGTCATTTTAATTTACACTGATATAGTATTGATCATACAAGCAGAGATTAAGCTGTTCAGTGGAGCAGATGATGGGGAATTAAACATTAAAGGGTCCTCGTGGGGCTGAGAGGCCGCCCAGAGAGTGCCAGGAGAGGAATGATATTTCTCCGTAATGAACTGGCGGCATGCAGGGACATGAATCTTTGGCCTACTGGAAAAAGGGAAATAATGGGGTTTGGGAAGCATTTGCAGGTTATTCATTCGCTGCCATGCACCAATTCTCCAGTGATTCATCCACCTCACCAACATTTATTTATCTAGCAAATTCAGGAGCTCTGACCTTTCTGCTAAGTACATTTAACATAAGACAGAGTGGAATATTTCAGGTGTAACTTTTTACAAATATTAGTTATTGTTTCTTATTTCTGACTAATATTAAACAGAGTTATTTAATCTGCCATCCATACTTGCGCCCATTTGTGTGACTCATGATGAGCAGACGGACTTCATAAAGAGATCCAGGTATTGTGGCACTCGATGAGGTCCTCAAAGTCCTTGACCTCATTTAGTTACAGTCTGATTTTCTTCTTTGGCAAACCTGAATTAAAGCTAATTTAAGGCAAGCTGACATGAGTTTACGTGGGTGATTATACAGCATATAATAGCAAAAATGGTGACTAATCCTTGTAAAGCCTCCAAACAAAAAATGTCACCACTCTGGTAGGGAGCATGTTTTAAAAGACCAGGAAGATATATACGCAGTATGTTAAGGTGAAAAACTTAATTTCAGTGATTTGGATTTGTCTAATAATTTATTGAAATGCTGCTAGGAAACAAGTATTTCTGTTTTGATAATTTACAGTTTAAAAATTCAAAACTAAATGTGGGTACTAAATTGCACAAAATCGATTTTGTGTTTTTATACATGGCAGCAAAGTTATTTTTTTCCCTGACCTGAGCTAGCAGGCTACTTTTCCTCATGCCTTACATTTTATTTTTATCAGGGAAAACCAGAACCGGTGATGTAACTACACAGGATACCGTGTGAGTCAGGGTATACTTGCAGTCATTGCAATTCAAAATCAAAGGTTTTCTTTCTGAAAATGGACATTTTTCTTACTTAAGAGAACAGCAGGGCCAGATCACCCCCATTGAGTCCAGGCAGTTTTTTGGTTTTTTTTTTTTTTTGGTAAATATGTAAATTCCCAAGGAAGCCCATTGAAGTCAGTAGCATCCGTGCACTTGTTAGTGTAGCTTCCTCAGGAGGTCACTTCTCTTCCCTGTAGCCAAGGGACTGGTCCTTACAAGTGAGGAAGGTGATGCAATGTAGGAAGTTGAATTTTCTTATGTCTTACATTTTTTGCTTTCACTGGAAAATGCTTTGAATAAAACTGTAATCTGTTGCTAGTCAGAAAAAGGGTTCTGCAATACATAGCAATGATTTTGCTTGTTTTTTTAAAAACAACTTCCTTTTGAAAACTAAGGAAATTTTATTTACTTATTTTTTTATCGGAAAGGATGTTTTGATTGGGATTTGGGGGAAGATCTTTAGGTTTGGGGTTTTTTTTAATTACAGACTTAGGAACACACTTGGTTGCTCTCAGTTCTCTGTGGTTTGGCTGATTTTGTGGGTTTAGTAGTTTTTGCTCTAAGATGTTCCTGTTTTCCTTGAATCCTGCAGTGCAAGTGAGGGGGATGTGCAGGCACAGAGCTGCCCCAGCACGAGCGGCCCCGCGCTCGCTCCCTCCAGGGTGCCTGGCAAGGGCTCCCTGCCTGGCGTGTGTCCGTCCGTCTGCATGTCCGTGTGTCCGTCCGTCTGCATGTCCGTGTGTCCGTCCGTCTGCATGTCCATGTGTCTGTGTGTCTGCATGTCCATGTGTCTGTGTGTCTGCATGTCTGTGTGCCCGTCCGTCTGCATGTCCGTGTGTCCGTCCGTCTGGACGTCCCTGTGTCTGTGTGTCTGCATGTCCATGTGTCTGTGTGTCTGCATGTCCAATTGTCTGTGTGTCTGTATGTCTATGTGTCCGTGTGTCTGTCCGTCTGCATGTCTGTGTGTCCGTCTGTCTGGATGTCCATGTATCTGTGTGTCTGCATGTCCGTGTGTCTGTGTGTCTGCATGTCCATGTGTCTGTGTGTCTGCATGTCCAAGTGTCTGTGTGTCTGAGTGTCCGCATGTCTGTGCCCACATGTATGTGTCCGAGTGTCTGTGTGTCTGAATGTCCCTCTGTCTGCATGTCTGAGTGTTCACATGTCTGTGTGTCCGAGTGTCCCTGTGTCCTCATGTCCCTGTGTCCATGTGTCCGTGGGTCTGACTGTCCTCATGTCTGTTTGTCTGTGTGTCCTCATGTCTGTGTGTCCGTGTATCCTGTGTCTGTGTGTCCTCGTGTCCGTGTGTCCTCTGTCTGTGTGTCCTGTGTCTATATGTCCGTGTGTCCATGTGTCCTGTGTCCGTGTGTCCCGCATGTCCCGGTGTCTGCGTGTCCCATATCCGTGTGTCCCGTGTCTGCATATCCTGTTTGCATGTGTCCTCTGTCCATGTGTCTGTGTGTCCCGTGTCCATGTGTCCCGGTGTCCGTGTGTCCCATGTCCGTGTGTCCCATGTCCGTGTGTCCCGTGTCCGTGTGTCCCATGTCCATGTGTCCTATGTCTCATGTCCCATGTCCATGTGTCATGTTTCCCATGTCCTGTGTCCCATGTTCTGTGTTGCATGTCCATGTGTCCCATGTCCGTGTGTCCTGTGTCCCATGTCCATGTGTCCCATGTCCCATGTCCTGTGTCCGTGTGTCCACATGTCCCATGTCCCATGTCCCGTGTCCGGCAGCGCTCTCGTGGCGCTGGCCAGGGCTGGCGCTGTTGTCGTGCAGCCGTGTGCAGCCGCGTGCAGGTCGTGTGCAGCTGTGTGCAGCCGTGTGCAGGCCGTGTGCAGCCGTGTGCAGGCCGTGTGCAGCTGTGTGCAGCCGCGTGCAGCCGCGTGCAGGCCGATGCATCGCTGCAGACACTGCTGGGGACATCTGAAATACAGTTCAATGGCAGGAACCTCCATTTGTCTGAACAAGACAAAGCATGGATGGCTTCATTTGACTTGAAACATGTAATTAGCATAACCCTTCTGGATGCTTGTTTTATCATTTGCAATATAGTAAATGATTGATTATTGTACTGTACCTTTTGAATGTCATTAACAGAATTGTTTTGTCCACTTGATTAATATGTTGCCTCAACCTCAGAACAATCAGATTAAACTAGGTTGCCTTGTTCCTTCTGACTTGGAGCATTCCTATTGCCATGCACCATCTTCTCACAAAGGTCCCGTGTAGATTGGTGCATTTTGTTCATTCCAATGTTTCAGGATATATCCAGCTGGGAATCTCTCCTGATGTATGAAATGGGTGTTGCTATAAAAATGTATTTTATAAGTTAGCTAACTACTATCTTCTAAGTTCAGGCAGTGGAGGGGGGCTGGATTGGGTGTTTCCACTATAGTTCCTGTAACAAATCAAACATCTGGTGTCCATATATGTCTTTCACATCAAGGATCTCCGATTTTGAATGTGTGAGCCATAAGACATTAATGGTTTGGTTTATTTTTTGTCAAATTTTCTAAACCAAACCAAATTACACAAAAGCCTGAGCCTTGTTCTTTGCAAGAGTCAGTATTACAGGTTTTCAGTTATGTGATAAATCACATTTGTGATCTGTAAACTGTTGGCTGCATTAAATTGCTGACATCCCAGCAGCTGAACAGCTTTTGCTGCGGTGATATTATCTGATCTCAGATTAAGGAATGTTTCCTTTCATTGAACACATGTATAATAACATATTTAGGCGTGAAGGTTGTGTATCAGATCTTAGTCCTAAATCCAGAAGCCATGGAAATGTTTGAGGGCAGGGCCAGCTGGTGCCCAGCAGAGGCCGGGCTGTGGCTGAGCCTTGTGCCCCGGTGCTTGTGCTGGGAGAGCCGGTGGGACCCTGACCCCAGGAGTGGCAGCCTCCCTCTGGCTGGGTGTGCACTGCCTGCACAGTTTGTGCACACGCGTGTGCATGAGGAGATGTAAAAACATATGAAGATTCAAAATGCCTTGACAACAAAATGTGAATGAAGCATAAATTTATGCTCCGGGATTAAGATTTAAGTTTCTGTCTATCTGGGTCAATGTTTGAGGTTACTAAGTGTTTGAGTCACTGAACTTTAAGACTGCATTCATCACAGCTTCCTAGACTAATATAAATTTTTTCCCATTAAGTCAATAAGCGTGGTTACATCAGACAGCAGTTCTGTCTAGAAACTAAGATTAATGTCCATCATAAAGTGACATGAAGAGACAACTTGCTTGATTTATACAGACTATTTTTATCTTCTCAGTTTTAAAATAAAATTCAAGTTATTACTTCTATTTATGTAGAGGTTTTCTTTCTCACTCCCACTATTACTGAAACATTCCTTTCAGATGGTGGCTGCTTCGTCATCCAGGTGTGAGCCTGTAGGACAAGAAGCGTTTCTCGTGGGTGTGCTAACAGCAAAACTGGCTGATAACTTGCACTCCTTCCAAAGAGCTCTTTTTTTTTAGGCCTTTTAATTCATCAGTTTTCTATAAGAAAGCATATTCCAGTTTAAAGTAGAAATTTGTTTCCATTCAGTGTAAAAGCGCGGTAATCCCGGCAGCGCAGGGCGGCTCCTGAGCCCGGCTGGCATTCCAGGCTGGCTGAGCACGTGCCTCCCTCTTCAGGGCTGTCAGAGCTGTTGGCATCATCCTGAGCCAGAACAGACCTGCAGTCAATGCCCTTGCAGAGTGTAACAAAGGCAGGCCTCAGCTGCAGCTTTGGAGGCTTCCAGCCCGCATCACCAGAGCTCCCTTTTCCCAACCTCCGTGTGATCAGAGGCACGTTACAGAGCCGGGAGCCTGATTTGTGCAGTGAACTTGCTGCTGTTGATGGAGCAGCTTCACAAAGTATGTTACAATGCTCTGCTGTTCTTGAAATGCTTAAAATATATTTTCTTTACTGTTTTCTAGCTCAAAGCTAGAAAACAATGGTAATATGGTGATACTAGCAAGGCCAAAACCAGGCAAGCAAAAACCTTGAGCAAGGCAGTGGTGACAGGACTAGTAAATGAAATAATCTTAACTCACTTTTTATGTGGTCTGTAGAGCGCTTTGGTTTTGTTTTTCTTTTTGAATTTATTTTTTAGAAGTCAGGAATGCACATTGAAATGCTGCCTTTGTAAGCTGGGCCCCCACCTGAAGCTGGTGAATCCTTTGGGCACAGTTGTATTGTTTCTAGTTCAACACGTTGAATTCACTTGTTCAGCATTTCAACAGCTGAAGTTCATCTGAGACTTCCAAAGGTAAAGCATTTATGGCAATGATGAATTACATTTCCAAGCAAAACATGGCAAACATTTCTAGCAGGTTCTTCCTAAACTGTTGGTGATGTTAGGTTTGTGAAATGAGCTTCTGCAGCAGGGAGAGTGGCATCCTTCCAAGTTCTCCACCTTCAGATTTATCCTGAAGCTGGATTTCTGCTTCAGGATAAATCTTAGCTGGTGTGCCTGGGCAGCTGGCAGGTATGGGCACTTCCATCCTAGTGCCCTGTTCACCTCCAGGCTCTCAGCAGGACAAGCAAATCAGGAATTGTGTGCCAGCATTTGCTTTCTGCTCACTGTTCATTGGTGTCTGTGGTACAGGGGCAGCCTCACAAAATCAGTTCTGTGCACTTTACAAGTGTCCTTCGTGCAGCCACAGAATCACTGGAGCTTCTTTTCCTAGCATGATGTAGGTTTTTGGGGATTTCCAAAGTGAGAAGATGCCTTTGCTGGGGCCCAGCCCTTGCTTGCTCCTGCTGCTCACAGCTGGTGCTCTGGGGCTCCTCAGACCTTCCCACAGAGGAACAAGGAGCAGGCCGTGCCAACAGGTCACAGCAGGCCTTTCATCCACACTTTGGAGGATGTTGAGGCAAAAGAGCACGAAGGAGTCCTGTTTGATGTATCAGACGTGAGTCAGAGAGTGACAGTTTGTTTGGTTTTGAGCAATTTGGTTGGATTGCCAGAATTTTCAGAGAATAATGTTCTTGTCTGCCATCAGAGCGGTGGAACCTTCCTGTCTGTAACAAACTTCAAGGGAGTGTGCTAAATGCCTTCTAACTGTAATTATTCAAGAACGATTTCCTTTAAAATATTACTATCTTAAGGCATTACACCACCTCAAGTGGGTATTTGTTCAAGTTGAGGTGCAGCATGGCTGGGATGGGGTGCACAAGGCGGGTCAGCTTTGCTTTGAGCTTCAAATCCGGGCTCTGCACTGCCCAGGAGTTCCTCTAATGCTAAAAATCACAGCTCAGGCAAAGCACTTAGGAATGTACAAAATGTACAGTATTATTGAAATTTTATAAATCAATTAAAGCTTTTTTGTAATTGCCCACAGATATTGCATGCTCTGGTTGAATGGCAGTAGGTAATTTGTAAACTGGTTAGGTTCATTGTTGGCCATCTCTTAGAATTGATTGTCCTTTAATTAACTTATCTCTATCATGCATGTAATGTGATTCCCAATAAAAATTACAGCATTTTAATTGAAATTGAAAAGTTCTGAAAGGTAGAAATATAAATAATATATATTATATATGTACGTACTCCAACTTGCATGGACATTTTGAAGAGACTTTAATAACAAGGCGGGTTTTCCATGTGATTTAATTACCAATAGACTTAACTGAGTATTTAGATTAAAAGAGTATAATCTGGTTTATTTAATAAAGAAAGGCTTTACATCTTTATGTCCTTATTGATTTGCCAATGCCATTTAATGAGTGTCAGTTCACAAAAGTTACATTAGTTGAAATACATCTTTGGGTTTGCTCCATGTAGCTTTATTTTGGAAATGCAACCACTTGAAGAAAATGCTGAGCATAATTTAAAGTTAATTAGAATAAAATATTGCTCTGAAGTGTGCATGAAGAAATGCAAAATGGCAGCATGCATTCAATTATTCTGCATAATCCAGTTATTCTGTATAATTCCAGGAAAATTAATTTCTTTTCAGTAATCCTGGTATTTTCTTATGTTTGCTATACCAAACACGCTGCACGTGTTCATTTATGCTTTTGTTTTTAGTTTACATACACTGAATTTTTTTTCAGATTGTTCATAACTCAGTTTTCATTATTTTTACTGAACTGTGACAGAGTAACCTTGAATTGTTCTACTATTGGTGCTTTGGATTATATTGCCATTCCTTTATGGAATCAGTGCAGTAACTGGTACAAAGGGCACAAGGGCTTAAAATATCTAATCTCATAAATCACATTGTTCTTAATTTCAGTGAAGTGAAGCCTGTTAGGAAATACCAGATTTGGCTCCTTGTCAGCAATAATAATAATAATAATAATAATAATAATAATAATAATAATAATAATAATAATAATAATAATAATAATAATAATAATAATAATAATAATAATTTTTAAGCATATAATGTGCACCTTTGTCTCTAGGTGAACTGGCAGCACACAGAGCAGGGCAGTGCAGTCACTGGGTCAGTTTTGTTTGCTCGGTCAGCCCAGTGACAGGTACAAGGTTTAACACAAAGTCTGTGTATTAGCAGCATCAAGTAAAAGACAAAGAAAAGCTGGGAGAGAGACTTTCTGATTTTTACGGTCAAATATTTTGTATTAAATTGGAAAAAGTTCGTAGAAATTGCTTTTCAAACATGGGCAATTCTCGTTGTATTTGTCACTCAGTGTGTAATGATGGTGACACAAGTAGGCTCTGAAAGCTTGAGGTTTTGATAGTGTTGTGTAGTGTTTGGCAGTGTTTGGTGTATCAGGTGGTGTTTGGCAGTGTTTGGCAGTGTTTGGTGTTGTTTGGCAGTGCTTTGGTGGTGTTTGGCAGTGCTTTGGTGGTGTTTGGCAGTGTTTGGTAGTATCAGGTGTTTGGCAGTGTTTGGCAGTGGTTGGCAGTGGTTGGCAGTGCTTTGGTGGTGTTTGGCAGTGGTTGGTGGTGTTTGGCAGTGGTTGGCAGTGTTTGGTGGTGTTTGGCAGTGCTTTGGTGTTGTTTGGCAGTGCTTTGGTGGTGTTTGGCAGTGTTTGGCAGTGGTTGATGGTGTTTGGCAGTGTTTGGCAGTGTTTGGTGGTGTTTGGCAGTGTTTGGTGGTGTTTGGCAGTGCTTTGGGTATTGTTTGGCAGTGTTTGGCAGTGTTTGGCAGTGTTTGGTGGTGTTTGGCAGTGGTTGGTGGTGTTTGGCAGTGTTTGGCAGTGTTTGGCAGTGTTTGGTGCTGTTTGGCAGTGCTTTGCTGGTGTTTTCAGAGGTTTCACACTTCTCACGCTGCCCAGAAGGCTGAGGAGGCTGAGGCAGGCGTGGGGAGGGTTTTCCCAAGGGGCTCCAAGCACAGCCCTGGCACGCCCTGTGCTGGGGCACCCCGGGTTTCCCCTGTGCCTGTCGGGTCCCTGCTGCTGCTGTCCCCAGCTCGAGCAGGAGCTGTGGGTGCTGCTCACACCTGGGCCAGCACATCCTGAGCCTGGCTGGGGCTGCTGGCATGGCTGTGTCACCAGGGACAGCCTCTGGCATGGCTGTGCCACCATGGACAGCCTCTGGTGTAGCTGTGTCACCAGGGACAGCCTCTGGCATGGCTGTGTCACCAGGGACAGGCTCTGGTGTAGCTGTGTCACCAGGGACAGCCTCTGGCATGGCTGTGTCACCAGGGACAGCCTCTGGCATGGCTGTGCCACCAGGGACAGGCTCTGGCATGGCTGTGCCACCAGGGACAGGCTCTGGCATGGCTGTGTCACCAGGGACAGCCTCTGGCATGGCTGTGCCACCAGGGACAGGCTCTGGCATGGCTGTGCCACCAGGGACAGGCTCTGACATGGCTGTGCCACCAGGGACAGCCTCTGGCATGGCTGTGCCACCAGGCCCACAGAGCCAGAGGCAGCTCGGGCTCAGCCTGGAGCAGAGGCAGCCCTGTGCTGCTGGCGGGCACTCCCAGCTCCAGCACTGGCACCTGGGCAGTGCCAGGTGGGAGCACAGCATCCCCCAGCAGTCTGTGCTGGAAAGGGTCCTGTTCCAGCCCCCTCCCCAGGCCAGCCAGTGCAGGGGGCCCGGAGCAAGGGCTGAGGTGAGCAGGACTGGGTCTCCAGGGCCATCAGCCTTGGAAGGCACCTGTGTGTGGGTGTGGGAAGGAGGGCACTGACGCAGGACATAGGGCAGGGCAGTGTGCTGAGGGGCTCTGCTTGACCTCATGGTGGAGTAGAGTAACAACCATTGTGGAATCCTAAACCTCACAGTGCTCCCAAGCATGTACAGAAACAGTAGAGAGAGTAGAAATCCTGCTAACCTGGTGATGATGTTTTGTGCCGTGGGCTCTGTGCCGGTTTCTGGCCCTGGCCCGTGGTGGTCGCTGCTGGCCCCAGCAGCATCCCTGGACAGCAGCGTGGTGCTGGGGCCAGCTTTGCTCTGTGCTGCTCTCCTGCCCAGGGGACTGCTGCAGAGCTGCCAGGTCAGGGTAGCTAAGCCAAAGGCACCAGAGGGGTACAGCTGAAGTTATTGATAATCCCAGCTTCTCCAGCAGATTGCCGTGGCATTGTGTTTTCCTTCTTCATCTGCGCAAGAGTGAGAAACGATGATTTCGGTGTCCTCAAGGCTGATGCCCTTGCAAGAAGCTCTTCTGTCACTCAAATCTGTGACCCTCTTTTGAGGCTGCCTTGTTCTTCTGCAGTTGATCTTTGTTATGTTAATTTAAAAATTTAACAGGTTTATTAATCCTGCAGAATTTATTATAGTCAAACATGAGATATTATTAAGTTGCTATTGTACAGAGCATTTACCTTTGCTGTTGGAATGACTTGTCCTCTGCATTGGCAGACACAGAAACATTCATTTTGTTTCCTAATTAGGAGAGCTGCAATCAGGAACCATGACAGGGTTCAGCTCCTCGGTGTACAGCATGCCAGGTTCCATAGTGCAGGCTTTATAAAATTCTCTTTAATTCAAGAACAGAATATCATTAACTTTGTAAGTGGATGAATACAATGGACAAGCAATTTAATTAACTTCTAACATTGGATGTTGGACAGGAGACAAAATGAAATTATGCACATATTTCTTATGCAGGCAGTCAACCTTGAAAGGGGCTTGATTGTGATGGGTCAGACAAGGGGACAGCTTTGTCCAATTATTTGATGTTTAGTCCTAGAATATGAAATTTGAAATTTGGTACTTTGTAAATCAATCATCTCTTATTTTGAAGCAGCTACAAAGGTTCTCTGAGATACAAAACAACCACCGGTGACTGTGACACGCTAAATACAACCTTTTACCACATGGTACTTTCCTATTTGTAGATGACCTGTATAATGCTAAATGAAATGGGCATTAATGCCTCCTCATCAAATTGAATTTGTCATCTTGAGTGTATTATGTAAGAACATACCAATGAAATACTGTATTGATTTAAAGTTCTCAAAATTAAAATTGTTTAGCATCAACTCAATGTAGTAGGAGTCACACAGCTTACCAGTTTCCCCCACAATAATGTGCCTTTTTTTTCACTAGAAGAAAGCCGTGGTGTAGTGTGGAGCATCCATCTGCTCAGAGTCCGTGCGGGCTGGGTCCCGGCTGCCGTGGCGCTGGGGAGGGCACACCCTGCCATGTCAGAGTGGCAGTGCCAGCCCTGTCCCCTGCACAGCAGCGTGGGCTTCTCCTGACGCTGCTCTTCCTGCCAGCTGGCCCTGGCTGCAAAAATAAATGGGAAACAGCAGGTGCTATACAGATGAAAAATAATATTCTGCACTTGCATATTACCTTCTGCAACCGGAGATTCAGGCTCTGTTTCTTGAAATTCAAGAAGTGTTGCCACTATCCACATGATAAATCTGGATCTTGGGATAATTTTTTGAGCTTGTCAAGAATTTTTAACTTCCTGGGGAATAGTTTTGGTTCTCCATAAGATTCAACACTGAAATAGCTGTGAGCATTTACCTGGGTATCTTTTGAGGAGAACTTACGCTTCTCCTCTGCTGTGCTCTCAGTTAGAACTTAGACTTTCTTTCTGTCCCTTCCCATCCCGAGGAGCTGGTGTGAACATTCTGAGCGTGGCAGGGGTTTGGCTCTGAAGCCCTCGGGGATCCTGGCAGGGGTTTGGTCCCCCTGTGGATGGCAGGGCCACGCAGAGCAGGGCCCTGGGCTGCAGCTCCATCCCGTGTCCCCTCCTGGCCTGGGCTGCAGCTCCATCCTGTGTCCCCTCCTGGCCTGGGCTGCAGCTCCATCCTGTGTCCCCTCCTGGCCTGGGCTGCAGCTCCATCCCGTGTCCCCTCCTGGCCTGGGCTGCAGCTCCATCCCGTGTCCCCTCCTGGCCTGGGCTGCAGCTCTGTCCCGTGTCCCCTCCTGGCCTGGGCTGCAGCTCTGTCCCGTGTCCCTCCTGGCCTGGGCTGCAGCTCCATCCCGTGTCCCCTCCTGGCCTGGGCTGCAGCTCCGTCCCGTGTCCCCTCCTGGCCTGGGCTGCAGCTCCGTCCCATGTCCCTCCTGGCCTGGGCTCCGGGAGCCTCTACCCTGATTGGGGCCTCCCGAGGGCCTGAGTAATAGAAATATTAAATAACAGCGTGATTAATGGCTTTGTGCAGGCTCTGCTTTGCCTGCAGGAATATTGATAAGTGGCGCTTTCTATAAGCACTCAGCACACATAACACTTCCTTTAGCTGGGGTTGGTTCCTTGGGCTGGCACTAATCTCGGTTTTCAGAAAAGAACCTCTGTCTGATATTTTTAAAATTAATGATTTGTAATTAAAATATTAAATCTTTTGTGAACTATGTCAGTATCAAAAGTGACATTAAACAATCTTTCTCCATGCGTTAGGTTGCATATAGGTTATTCATTTACTCACTGGACATGTTTATATAAAGCTCAGAGGTTTTGTATGTTAATTTTTCTCTTCTTAAATTAACTGGTCCCAAATGATGTTTTTAAATTGAGTATGACTTTTCATTTGCTATATTATTAAGAGAAGGTAATAGCTGTGGATTATGTTAGCTGAAGATCCCTCATTTTTCTGTTAGTCTTCAGAATAGGAAAATTAAAACTCCTGGGGCTAAGTTTTTGTTCCAGAAAATGTGCCATGCTGGTTGCTGTTAGCAGAGACCTCTCTGGTACCTGTAATGCTCAGGACTGCAAGCAAGTTTTTTTTTATATTGATCTCTTGATTAAGCATTTAAATTACTTGGGATTTAAATATCTTAGAATTTTTAGAATAGTTACTCCAGTCTGTGGTATAGACAAGTCTCTACCTTGAATTAAATCTAAATGGATAAACCCATCTGAATATACCAAAATCTTGTGAAAGAGACTAGAAATAAACAGTACAAGGTATAAGGCTATGTCTGAGCACTTATGGATCAGTTCTTTCCTCAATTACATTTAATTTGACTATTATAACACCAAAACAAAAAACATTAGATTTTTTTTTCCCATTATTTGTATTTTTTAGTGGTAAATTTGTAGTGATTATCCCTCTTGTTAGTTCCACTGTTACTGGCCTCACACTTGCAAGGGCTGCTGTGAAGAGAAGAAGGAAGATGAGGAAGCAGAGCTGGGTGTTGCAGGTGTGTCTGGTGATGCTCAGCGGCTGCACAGCAGGGTTGTGGCGTTCAGGTGAGTGGAGGACGTGTGGAAAGGCCAGTGGGTGTTCTGGCACTGAGAGGTGACTCCCCTGGACACAGCAGCCCGAGCTGCAGCTTGCCAGCCTCTGCAGATGTGCAGCTGGGCCAGTGGGTCTGAAACAGGGGCAGATCCATGAAATAAACGGGTTACAAATAAATTAGAATTTTTTAATGCACAAGAACGTCTAAAGACAAAACCAGTATGTGGAAATTATTTTAGAAATGCAGAAGGATATTTGGCAGTAGGGGTCTAGTACAATTGTAGTCAAGAAATTCCCCAGGATTTAGGGACTCCTAGAGCTGGACACCCTTTTTATCCCTACCAGCTGCATGTGCTGCTTCTAGAATCTAATACTCCAGCAAAATTGTCTTAACTGGAAAGTGGGCACTGGAGACACTGCTAAAATACAGCTGCAGGTGGCTTCTTCACAACATGGGTATTACAAATAAAATAAATGTATTATTTATTTATGGACATTGTATGTTTAGATTATGATGCATAATATTGGCTTAGGCTTTATGGGGTAAGAGAATCTGCGGTGCCAGTCCTGCCACTGGTTTTATTCCTTCTGAGTGGACAGTTCCATTTGCTTTAATGAAAATATCACATGTAACTGAACAGGTGTTTTGAGTGCAGACCAAGGTCTGTTCCAAGAGAGTTTCTGAAGTTTGTCAGTGAGTATTTGGAGCCCACTCACTCTGACACTTTATTAAAGGTGGAATTATTCAAAGGCTGTGGAAATGCAGCTGATAGCCGTGTTTGCAGTGCAGAGCTGCAGGAGTGGGGTGGAATTGTTTGGAATGGCCGGATCGGGCTCCGTCTGTCTGCGCTTCAGGTGGAGCAGGGCTGTGCAGGCAGCCTCAATGGCACTTTCATTGTGTGTGCTTTAGCTGATAACTCTAATTCAGGAAATGATAGATTGCTGGACACCTAATTTGTTTGCAAATAAGGAGTGATAGAGTATTTTATAATGACTTGATCAGTGTACCCAGCCTGGTTTTTTAACCTTGAATGGGTATTAGACGGTTGGTGTTAATTTGGCTGTGGTAGATTGAGTGTGCACAGAGCCACAGGCAAAAACTGCACCATCCCTGGTGTGTACTTCATCATTCACTGTTCAGGTGTGCTGGATCCAGCCTGTACCACAGCCTGCCCTTCCTTTGTGTTTGGGAAGGTGGCAGTTGTATGAAAAGGACATTTTACGGCAGACTAAAGGCAGGTGTTTTTACAAAGTGTTTCCAAACTGCCACTAAAATCCAAGGTAGCCATGGCTTGTTTCCAGCAGAGTTGTGGGGCTGTTCTGCTGTGGCTGTTCCCTGTCAGGGTACCTGCAGACCAGGTGCCCCATCAGCTGAGGCCATGCTCAGGTACCCTGGACCCTGGGGAGCAGGGGCTGGCCTGGGGCAGGCGGGCACCCACAGGGCAGCCAGGGCAGGAGGGCACCCACAGGGCAGGAGGGCACCCACAGCCCGGCCAGGGCAGGATGGCATTCACAGGGCAGGAGGGCACCCACAGGGCAGGAGAGCACCCACAGGGCAGGCGGGCACCCACAGCCCAGCCAGGGCAGGAGGGCACCCACAGCCCAGGAGGGCATCCACAGCCCGGCCAGGGCAGGAGGGCACCCACAGGGCAGGAGGGCACCCACAGCCCGGCCAGGGCAGGAGGGCACCCACAGGGCAGGAGGGCACCCACAGCCCGGCCAGGGCAGGAGGGCACCCACAGCCCAGGAGGGCACCCACAGCCCAGGAGGGCACCCACAGCCCGGCCAGGGCAGGCAGCCCCTGGGCTGGCCCGGGCCCCGCTTTGTCCCAGCCCAGGGTTTCCTGTGTGGGGTCTCTGGGCCATGGTGAGCCCACACTGGGGCTCGGTGGCAGTGCAGGGTGACCCTGCTGCCAGCCTGTGGTGGTGGCAGCCCCTCGGTGCTGGGCTGGCCCCAGTCAGGGGTGGCTGCTCACAGGCTCCATCTCGCTAATGGGAACCAATGCCTGGCCTGATGCTGGGGTTTATAAACTGTGAAATACTTTTTTAATTGTTGGTAGCAAAGCAGGCACACAATCAATAGAGTCAGGCGTGCCAAACTCACTGTTGACATTCACAGAGCCAAAAAGGCTGGTAGGAGATAAGGGCTTCCTGTCAGCAGGGCTCACACTAATTCATATTCAGACATTGTCATGTTCCATGATAAATGAATTCCTTGAACTATATTGATATAGGAGGTTAAACATTGAAAAAGTTGGGCTGAACTTTGACTTTAAATATTCATTAAAGCTAATTATGGATTTTATGACTACATGAATTACAGTTTCTGTGTCATCATTGGCAATTTATTTTAAATATATTTAAAGCAATCTTTATATATTAACTGTCACATTTAGTGAGGTAATGCAGTAAATGTTTACTCTGTACAGTAATTAAACTTCTATTAATCTATTTCCTTTTTGCATTAAATATCCACAGTTGAAATGGCCAACTTTAAAAAGAAATTATGCCAATTAACTGTTTAAAAAAACCCTATAGCTATTAAAATCTTCAAATTTTTGTGCCAAAATTCCTGTATAATTAAAGGAATAGTGCTTTTAATAATGGTGGATGTGTAATCCATCAGAACCAATTGTTTCTCTTGCCATCAGCACTAGTTTTCCCAGATGAGTCTTTCTGTATGGATTAATGAAAGAAATCTCTAATACCATAATGAGTATCATTCTAGAACCTGATTAAATGCAGTGAATGTTCAACTTGAGTGTGCTAACAGGGAGAAGATGCCTGTTTTTTTTCTCCACAATACTTTTCTGGGGAGATGTGGAGCTGTTCTGATGAATGTGCCCACCTTGGATTCAGTGTGCTGTGTGTCCCCAGCTGCAGTACAGGTGTGCACGCAGGTGTGGTGGGAATGGTCAGGTACTTCTGGCAGTCCGGAAAAAGCATTCTGTGAACAGCAGCATTGCCTGAGATAAAATGTCTGGCCTTTCCCCGAGTCCTGAGCGTTTCCATGAGGGCCATTCTCACAAAAGCCAGGATGTGTTTGCCTGTGTACTCTGCAGTTAGTGACCGTGATATCGAGAGAGGTCCTGGGAGTTTACAAAGGAAATTTTCCCTGCCATGCCTACAGGATCTTGGCTGCTGCTCTGACTGATTTTAGGGCTGTTAAAGCCAAGCTGTTGGTTGTAGTGAACAGGGGACAGCAGGAGAATCAGTTTTACTGTCTTGTGTGTTTCTTAAGAACTTGGCCAAGCTACAAATGAGTATTCATGACTGTGCCACCTGATTTCTGTTTTGGCACTGAGTTACTGGTGGTGAATGTGTGGTGCTTCCTCGTGGCCACGGGTGTTGCTCTGAAGTGCCCATGTACGTCTGGGTGTAACTGGGCACCTCAGACTGTGATGAAATCCTTTCTGTCTTGTCAGCTCCTGGCGTTATTAGTAAGGTATAAATCAAGGATTCATATAATCATGGTTTGGGTTGGAAGGGACCCCAAATCCCCCCCAGTGCCACCCCTGCCATGGCAGGGACACCTCCCACTGTCCCAGGTGCTCCAGCCCCAATGTCCAGCCTGGCCTTGGGCACTGCCAGGGATCCAGGGGCAGCCCCAGCTGCTCTGGGCACCTGTGCCAGGGCTGCCCACCCTGCCAGGGCACAATTCCTGCCCAGTTCAGCTGGCTGATCAGTCCTGGCAATAACATGTGCTGTCCCTGTATCCCTGAGGCCAGCAGGCTGGGCTGGTCTAGAAGCTTCTGGTGGTACTGAGTACCATGACCTTGATGTGGTTACAGGCCCGTGGGCTGCCAGGTTGGCCTGATGAGTTGGGGACTCTGATCTGAGCCTAACTGTGAGCCATCCATTCACTGCCCTGCCCTAAGGCTGCTGAAGTAGAATTCCCAACTGGTCAGCAGTTTGCAGACTGCTTGGAAAACCAAGCAGAGAGCCTGTGGCTGCTGCCTGCCCTCTGTTCCAGTGAGACAGAATGTGGTGAGCAGAGCGTGTGCCACCCCCGGGCAAGCCTTGGGGTGCAGTGTCCCCTGTCCCTTCAGGTGACAGGTGCTGGGCCGTGTCTGAGCGCTGGCCGCAGGAGCTGTGGGCTCTGGGCTCCGAGGCTGCAGGCTGGGCCGCAGGAGCTGTGGGCTCTGGGCTCCGAGGCTGCAGGCTGGGCTGCACAGGTGATGCAGTGCTGGGGGCACAGCTGCAGGAGCTGCAGGAGCTGCTTTGTCCCTGGGTGTGGGGAGGTGGCCTCAGGCCCTGCTGTGCTGGTCCCGTTCCCGCTCCGGAGGGGCTGTCGTTGCTGGGCTGTGGTTCCTGCTCCGGAGGGGCTGTGGTTGCTGGGCTGTGGTTCCCGCTCCGGAGGGGCTGTCGTTGCTGGGCTGTCGTTGCTGGACTGTCGTTCCCGCTCCGGAGGGGCTGTCGGGCTGTCGCGCAGGGCTCTGTGTGCATGCAGTGTCCCTGGGGCTGCAGCCGCCGCTGTCCCTGCAGCCGAGGGAGGGAGGGACAGTGCCCGGCGTGGCCGCTGAGCTCCCATCTCGGTGTACAAGCGCCTGTTTGCAGGCGGTGGGGAATTTCTGCTCACTGCAGAAGTCATCCATCTCAGCAACCTTTCAAATGGAACAAGTCATAGCTTTCTTTGCTTATGTTTGAGATATTTAAAAGCTGAGATGTTTGGGTGGTTTATAATCTTTAATGTGTTCCTGTGTAGTATCACTTAGATGTTTTATGTGCTGCTGCACATAAAATATTTTATGCACCAGGTCTGCCTTTTCCAAAGGATACTGAAATTGTAAATAAGAAAATAAAGCAAAGCTCTTCAACTTTAAATTAATCTCATTTAACTTTATTGTTAAACTGACATTTTATGAGAAATAAATTGAATTGACATAATCGCCTCAACAAAAGGGCCTAAGCAGTAGGCCCTGGAAAGTTTTTTTAATATATTTAATTATCTTAGGGCACAGAATTGTAAATGCACTCCATCATTTTTGCAAGTTTACATTTATTTACCTAGGCCTGATTAAGTCTATAATAATGCGGGAAATAGTGATAGCTGTAATTTCCATGCCATTATAGGTTTGATTCCTTTTAGTGGGGTGTTTGGAATTGCACAGTCCAGTCTGAGTGTTACTGGTATGAGCTCCTGAAACGTGACAGAGTTACCTCATCACTGTCACAGATTCATTGTGCACCAGTAGTTGATACTCAGTGCCACAAGTGTAGACTATCAAACTAAACTTCTGCTGCATAAGTCTTAAAAATTAGTTTTTAAAAATGAGATTAAGACTGTACAAAGTCAAGCAATGAACAAATTGTGACGCTCAGAAATGAAGTTGTGGCTTAAGCATGAATGGCAGTACTGTTTTTAGTAGTTATGACACCTTAAGTGAAACGGGGTTTAGAGCATCTGGTTTTTTTGTGGTTTGCTTGTGGTTATGCTACATAGAGAAGCTTTGGAGTTCACAATCCTGTCATCTAGATTTAAATTTCACCTGTTTTTAGCATTATTCGTACCTGAATTGGATCGGTCACTACTTCCAATCACTTTTTTTCACTGAGTCATAAATTTCCATCTCAGCTGAGGCATGGGGAGCCCCAATGAAAATAAGGGGAGAAGTTTACCAAGAGGGTGGTGAGCCACAGGAGCAGCAGCTCAGAGGGGAAGGCAGGAGCTCTGCAGCTCAGGGGGGTTCTGAGTCTCCTGGACAGTGCCCTGAGCAGCCACCCTGACAGGGCTTGTGCTGGAGACCCCAGAGGTCCCTTCACAGCAGGGCTCTGCTGTCCTGCCTCGTGGGGAAACAGGAAAAGCTCACTTAAAAACATCACTTAGGAGTTACAGGCAGGCTGGACTGCCATGTGTTACTGACATAGCCTAGGATTTCCCATTGCAGGATCCCTTTCTCATTTGCTTTTAAATTTTTCAGACAGAATGCATTTGGGATGATACTTTCCAATGCTTGCCAAGGCTCCTTTCTTTTTCTTCTGAAGGCCATGTAAGAAAAAAAGCTTTATCCTTACACTGAGTTCTTAAAGAGTATTATTACATAGTGAACATTACCTTTATATGTGTCAGATTTTGCCCTACACATTGAAGAAAGAGATGGGCCAGAAGGGAATATCAGTGGCAATGTTTTTGTCTTGTATGAGGATTTATTTGCTCCTGGCAATGTGTCCTCGTTGCAGCACACTTAACCTTGAGTCCTTCCCAGGGACGTCTCCTGCAGTTCCTTGGTCACCTCCTCTGTGTTACACAGCAGACACCCACAGGCCTGAAGGAATCTGCCTGGCTTCCAGGGACATGTACTCATCAATTAGACACGTGGCTCTGCTTTCTGTTGGATGGACTGGCATGTCCAGGAGATGGGCAGGACCTCATGTTGGTGCTTTTGGCAAATCAGCAAATGTCTAATGTCTGGATGTGCAGCATCTCATAAAGAATGCAGCACTGCTGTGCTGGGAGGGGCCTTGTTGTTGGAGAGGGAAGGATGCAATGAAACTAAATCATCCTTTCTGGTTAATGTCTTGCTTCTTTTATCTTCTTGGTAAGAGTTTAGCCAGTAACAGGCTGGGGGTTTTTCAGTTTCTTTTGGCTGCATCAGATGTATCTAAAGGCTCATCAAGTTGTCCTTTTAATTTTTGTTTGTTGTTTTGGTTTTTTTTAATATTCCAGCATAAAACCTATTTGCTCTGGTTTGGTTTTTTTCCTTACTTGATTTTCATTTGCTCTCTTCTAACATGTAATTTGCTCTTATTAACTGGGGAGAAGCAGTAAATGACATGTCTGTGGAGAAGACCCAGCAAGCAGCAAGCTCACGGTGCCTGTGTGTCACCATGGCCAAGGTGCCTGTGTGTGTCACCATGGCCAAGGTGCCTGTGTGTGCCTGTGTGTCACCATGGCCAAGGTGCCTGTGTGTGCCTGTGTGTGTCACCATGGCCAAGGTGCCTGTGTGTGCCTGTGTGTGTCACCATGGCCAAGGTGCCTGTGTGTGTCACCATGGCCAAGGATCCTGTGTGTGTCACCGTGGCAGAGGAGCCTGTGTGTCACCATGGCAAAGGAGCCTGTGTGTGTCACTATGGCAAAGGAGCCTGTGTGTGCCTCTGTGTGTCACCATGGTAAAAGTGCCTGTGTGTGTCACCATGGCCAAGGTGCCTGTGTGTGTCACCATGGTAAAAGTGCCTGTGTGTGTCACCATGGCAAAGGTGCCTGTGTGTGTCACCATGGCCAAGGTGCCTGTGTGTGTCACCATGGTAAAAGTGCCTGTGTGTGTCACCATGGCAAAGGTCCCCTGGCACAGGGGGGGACTGTGAGCCCCAGGGGTGGGCAGCCCTGGAGAAGGGGCCTGGTGCAGGAGGGCAGAGGGGGCCTGGCCCTGTGGAGGAAATATTGAAGTTTCAGGGTAAGGGAAAACCACATCAGGCTGTGTTGAGAGGTCGTGGAGCCTCCTCTGCAGAGGCTTTAGGTGCAAGTTAGAAAACTTCAACATTGCCCTTGTTTCCTGTACCACATGCTCTAGAAGCTTTGGTTTTGCTTTGAAAGTGAAGAAGAAGTGGTCAGGTTTTTATAGCAGAATTGAGGGTCTGTTTTGGGGGGTCAGAAAGGCCTCTGTGTGTGTCACCTATCACATCCATCTGTTTGGTGCCAGTGTAACCTGGCAGTGCCCTTAGCACAGTCAGTCAGCTGCTGGAGGTCATCTTTGTAAGGACTGATGAAATCTCAGAGAAGCAACAGAAGAAGTTAAAATTTTTATAATCTTAGAAAATGTAAACATCAATTTATTTATTAGTATTTAATTTCTTGAGTTTGGATTTTTTTGTGGTTGTAAAGCCTGATGCTCTTTTGGGTTTTGTTAGCCAAAGTAAATATTATTATAATTCAGTGTTTTATTGGGTTTTTTTACAGGCTCTAGGAAGTTTTTACTTTCTTCATGAATCTTTGAAAAACATCTACCAGTTTGATTTTAAAGGTAAGCAAAGGCATTAAATGTTTTTAATGGTTAGTTGGCTTCATACATCAAGGCAGCTTTTCCATCCTTTTTTCTGATGGTGGTACCTGGCAGTGTTTTCGTGTTATGCAGGCTCCTGTGAAATGCAGGCAGGTCCCTTGGTGACAGGTGTTGCTTTTCTTACCTTTTATAGACCTTTTAGAAGAAGTCAATGGACCAGCCACAGGCTGCAAGCAAGAGCATTAATCATTCCCATGCACCTTTAGGTCCATAGTGATCCCTGAGGATTTCAGAAGAGCTCTGAATGGCCACAAGGCTCTTCCATGTAGATCAGGTACAGGACCAAGACCTTCACTGTCCAGCAGTGATGGCCATTGTGCAAAGCAGCTGAGGTAGATTTATGGCTTAAATTACTTGGGAGCAGAGCAGGTCAGTAGGAGGGTGGCACTGTTTAACCCACAATGATCCTTCAGGTTGGAGGTCTTGCTGTGTCTCACAAGTTTGAAAGTATAGCTGGGCTATATATGTTAAATATTAGAAATATCATAGAAAATTACTGAATGCTTCCTGAGGTGAATATAGAAAAGATTATATAGAATTTATGTTATTTCAGTTGAGACTGTATCTGTGTAATACAAAAATATCCTGAGCTTCATTTAGCTTACTGAGCTGACTCACATTGATACTGTGTCCAGCATCCCATTAATGTGAGACACTGGTGAAATGGTAGTGACTGTGGACTGCACTAATTGGCATCGTTATATGGATTCATTATTTTTGTTCTCAGCAGATTCTCTCTGCTCACATAATTGAGGGTATAGGATCTTCCTGCCCTGAAGTACTTGAACAGTAGTTCTGTGTGTGTGCAATTCAAGACAGCCTACACAAGTCCTCCTGTTACCACTGGTTGCAGTGCTGAAGGAACATTTTTGCTGTAATATCACTGAGTGATTTTATTTCTGACAGACCATATGGGAGCTCTCCAGAGCGGGGCTGGCACACCTGAGAGCTCCTGCCTGGGCTGTGTCTGAGGAGAGCAGCTCTGCAGGTGTCAGCAATGAGGTGTGCCCATGCTGGGGCTCCAGGCCCTGGGTGGGACCCTCTGTCCTCTGTGAGGCTGTTTGTGCATTCTGCCCTGCCAAGGCTTTGGGTGCCACTGATCTGGGGGCTGCCTCAGCACACCTGAGCCCTCAGCTCCATCCCTGCAGCACCAGAGCAGCAGCAGCAGCATCCCAGACTCCACCTGCAGCTCTGTCCCCCTGGCCACAGAGGGGAGGTGTCCTGCTCCTGACGGGGACTGACAGCTGCTTTAGGAAAAGAGGAGCTTTCTGCATTTATTATCCTTTGTTGGCAGCTTAATTGCTAATGTACAGCTTTTAAAGAAAGTGTAAGAATTTTTTTAAAGTGAGAAAATGGAAGAAAAAACTATAGAGGAAAACAATTCATAGAAAAACAATAAACAGATGCTTGTTTCAGAAAAGAAATGCTTTAAATGGGTGCTGCTCTGTTTTGCATGGCAAAACCATATCAGAGCCAACTTGCCAATGTGAACCCTGTTCATAAAGATGGGTTTGGCCCAAACATCATTTAGAAGGAAAAAACTCTTAATAAAAATCAAAGAAATGGGTGAATGAGTGTTGTAAATCACACACTGTTCTTGTCAGAGCAGAATCCGTCTCCCAGCATAGGATTTGTAAAATATGACCCCAAAGGCTCCCATCTTTCAGGGGAAATGTAAAACTTGCCTCTTCTCTCATGACTATTGACGTTTTCACAGTGTATTAAGCTCTTAAATCAGAAGAAAAATCCAGAAGGATACAAACATTCTCTGCACAAAAATCATTATGAAATTCTGGTTCTACTCAAAAGTGTGCAAAAAACAGATGTTTATACACAATTCAGTATTCCTGGAACATCACTGTTGCTTTTCAAAATTCACTGCACAGTTGGATGTGACTGAATCCAGACTGGAAAAAAAGATTGTCGCTGTTTTTCAGATCTCAGGAAGACATATCTCCATTTTGAAAAAGGAATCATTTTCTCTTGCAGCCTCACATATTATATGCTACAGAATAGGTCTGTTGAGCTGTTTTCACAGTGGTCAGAAGCCCAAAAATTTGCTTACAATGCGAGCTAGTGCCAAGCTGACTGCTCTGAAGGGATGTCCTCTCAGAGAGGGGGTTTAGGCCAGTTCCAGCTGTATTTCCAGAACTAATCTTGTTCTCAGATGTGAGGCCAGCCGTGGCCTGGAGCTGCTGTTGGTGGCAGCCAGGCCGTGTTGGCCCTGTGTGCTCTGCCCTGCAGTCCTGTCCCAGTGAGCTCTGGCTCCCCTGGGGATGGAGAGCTGCCTCCCTGTGCCTGCTGCTGCCTGTCAGTGAAGTTCTCCCAGCAGATGCCTTCAGTCCTTGCACTTCTGCCAGGTCTTCTCTGTAACTCTAAAGGCATCAGGATCTCTTTGCTGACACTGGTAAACTTGCTGAAAGAGTCACATCCATCCACAGTCTACTTAGAATGATGCCAGATCAGTTTATCAGGATATTTGTTCAGTTGTCCCATGGGAGCCAGGCCTCAGAGGGGTTGGCACATGAAGAGTTATACTTCCTTTTTCCCTGGAGACACTGGGCTGCATTACAGTAAATGCTTCCTCAGATGTCCAGTAGGACTGAACAGTTTAGGAATCTTGATAATATTTGGAGTTTTTCTCTTACACATTCCCAGCTGAAACTGCCTCCAGCTGGGCAGGTCCAGGACAATGGCAGGTGAACACTGCTCGAGCTCCTGTGCCAGGGGAGTTAAACTAAGTCAGGCTCTCACCCTAGATATGCCAGTACATTGTTCTCATCAGGTGAACAACCAAGGATAAAGTGGATCAAGAAGGAGAACCTCTCATTCATGATCTGAGTAGATCCATAGGAGTCTGTGTTGTTTCTGTCTATGATGAAATTGTTAATTAGGTACTTTGAAAAGTGATGTGCATCACCACTGAGTGTCCTGTACTAGTCCAACACCCATTCCAGCTGTAAAAATCCATGCCTCATGTGCTGATGGCCAGAAAGGGTTGATCAGATGGAGCCTGGGGGCTGCAGGGTCTCAGAGCAGCTGAGATGGGATTTGAGTGCAAGGGTGCACAGAGAGCAGGCTCACGATTAGAGCTCCATAGGGCTCTGGGTAGTAGAAATGACAATATCATAACTGTGCAGCTTCAGGGTGTCTGATATAAACAGGGGTGTTTATTTTCCCCCAGAACAGTTTGGTGCTTGCACATTTTTGTAAGATCCTATTGATTTACCAGCTGTTTTTCCAATGCTGCTGCTTTGCCAGTAAGTGTGAGAAGATGCTCGTAATGTTGAAGTTATGTGTGTTAATTTTGGTTTCTCTCTCTTCCTAGCTAAGAAGTATAAAAAGGTTACTGGGAAAGAAATCTACTCTGACACTTTAGAAAGCACACCCATGCTGGAAAAAGAGAAGTTTCCACAGGATTATTTCCCTGAGGTATGTACAGAACTGTGAAGCATTCCCAAATACCAGCTTTGGTTCTGATTTCCTCTGACTGCTCTTGAGCAGCTCCTCTCAGTGATAAGGGCAGAATGGAATCTTGGCATTTTGTCTGTTTCTGGACCCCTGTAATACAGGTTTTAGGTCATGGTGTGATGTACCAAAATCCAGGATGAAGTGCTTGTGAAGGATGAGGACAGGGCTGCACAGACTGCTGTGTGCAGTGAAGCCCGGGCACTGTGGCACTCTGGCAGTGTGGCAGTGTGGCAGTGTGGCACTCTGGCACTGTGGCTCTGTGGCAGTGTGGCAGTGTGGCTCTGTGGCAGTGTGGCACTCTGGCACTGTGGCACTCTGGCACTGTGGCAGTGTGTCACTCTGGCACTCTGGCACTCTGGCACTGTGGCTCTGTGGCTCTGTGGCAGTGTGGCTCTGTGTCACTCTGGCACTGTGGCAGTATGGCAGTGTGGCTCTGTGGCTCTGTGGCACTCTGGCACTGTGGCACTCTGTCACTCTGGCAGTGTGGCACTCTGGCACTGTGGCTCTGTGGCACTCTGGCACTCTGGCACTCTGGCACTCTGGCACTCTGGCTCTGTGCCATGGCAGGCTGTCAGGAGCTCTGTGCTGCTGGGTTGTGCCAGCCCAGCCCCAGGCCCGGGCACACACTGTCCCTGTCCCCAGGGCTGCCCTCACACTCCTTTGCCCCTGTTCCCAGAGGACCTGGGGGTGCTGCACGGGTGAGATTGCTGCTCTTGCCAAAACCAGAAGCACAAGCAGAGCTGAGGAGTTTCTTGCACTGCACCTGACAGTGCAGACTCTCTCTTCTTTGATGTTTTCTTTAGTTTTCTCAGTTTTAATTTCTTAAGAATATCTAGAACATGGGTGTTTAATGGTTAATGTTCTCCTCAAACCAAGTGAATACATCTGTTGAATTGCTGTAACATTTGTGGATCAAACAGGCATGTCACTACTTCAATAAAAGGAAGAACTAAATAAACTCCTAAAATTAATTTAGAATTTGTAAATATACTCACTTAGAGGTATTTACACAGTGCCTGTGTGCTTGGCAGAGCATTGCATAAATAGTTACGGGATTGATAGGATGAAGGTTCTTCTTTTTCTTGACTTAAATAACTAAGTTATTTATTTTTGTATCTCAGTACTGGAAGCAAAAGTGCCTTTGACATAATTTTGCAAAGCATTCACTTCCTGTGAATAGACGTGTCAAACAGTTTGAAGCTCAGTGTTAGATCACTGAGGAGCTGGAGCCATTCCCCAGGTGTGTGTTCCCTCAGTGGCAGTGCCTGGCAGTGCTGTGCCAGGGCTGAGGGCACTGCACAGCAGCTGAGTGGTGCCTCCCAGCCCCAGGACGAGCTGTGCCTTGCTCACTGACACCCGGGGAAACTATTTCCTCCTTTATTTCCTTCACTGCTATTGCTTCGTTGTGATGCTGGCAGGGCTGTAGCTTGTGCAGCATTGTTTATTGCCCCTCTTGCACCAGCAGCTCCTCAGTCTCTTGGAGCAGTGGTTGGGTCTTGGGGCTCTCCCCCCGTGTTGAGGAGCAGGAGTCGTGCTCAGGGCTCAGCTGTTGTCACTTCATTGGCAGCTGCAGCTCCTCCTCAAGACACCCTCCTGTGGGACAGGACCACGGGGACTGTGGGGCTGAGCCTGAGGAACAGCCTCTGGAGCCTGAGGAGCAGCCTCTGGAGCCCCAGGAGCAGCCTCTGGAGCCTCTGGAGCCTGAGGAGCAGCCTCTGGAGCCCCAGGAGCAGTCTCTGGAGCCCCAGGAGCAGCCTCTGGAGCCTCTGGAGCCCCAGGAGCAGCCTCTGGAGCCTGAGGAGCAGCCTCTGGAGCCCCAGGAGCAGCCTCTGGAGCCTCTGGAGCCCGAGGCACCCCCGTGCTGCTCCCGTTGCTCCCAGGCCCTTGAACAACTGCTGTGAGCAGAAACCTCTGTGCCTTGGTTGTCAGGGGTAGTGCTTACCTGGAGGAGGAACAGGCAGGAGAAGAGAAAATCTGCAAATACCTGCAGTGAAGTCATGAACTAATCTCTGAATCAGCTTGGAGGCTCAGCTGTGTGGCTGCCCCCAGCACATTCCTGGAGTGCTGTTGCAGCCAGGCCCATGGGCCGTGCTGGTCAGAGCTTTGCCCAGGAGGAGGGAAGGGACACAAGGAGGTTCTGTGGGTCTGCAGCAGCCTGGGGAACAACAGTGTGGGGAACAGCAGTGTGGGGAACAGCAGTGTGGGGAACAGCAGTGTGAGGAACAGCAGTGTCCTGAGGAACAGCAGTGTCCTGGGGAACAGCAGTGTCCTGAGGAACAGCAGTGTCCTGAGGAACAGCAGTGTCCTGGGGAACAGCAGTGTGGGGAACAGCAGTGTCCTGGGGAACAGCAGTGTGGGGAACAGCAGTGTGAGGAACAGCAGTGTGGGGAACAGCAGTGTCCTGGGGAACAGCAGTGTGAGGAACAGCAGTGTGGGGAACAGCAGTGTCCTGGGGAACAGCAGTGTGAGGAACAGCAGTGTCCTGGGGAACAGCAGTGTGAGGAACAGCAGTGTCCTGGGGAACAGCAGTGTGAGGAACGGCAGTGTCCTGGGGAACAGCAGTGTCCTGAGGAACAGCAGTGTCCTGGGGAACAGCAGTGTCCTGGGGAACAGCAGTGTGAGGAACAGCAGTGTGAGGAACAGCAGTGTCCTGGGGAACAGCAGTGTGAGGAACAGCAGTGTGAGGAGCAGCAGTGTGAGGAACAGCAGTGTCCTGGGGAACAGCAGTGTGAGGAACAGCAGTGTGAGGAACAGCAGTGTCCTGGGGAACAGCAGTGTCCTGAGGAACAGCAGTGTCCTGGGGAACAGCAGTGTCTGAGGAACAGCAGTGTCCTGGGGAACAGCAGTGTCCTGGGGAACAGCAGTGTCCTGGGGAACAGCAGTGTCTGAGGAACAGCAGTGTCCTGGGGAACAGCAGTGTCCTGGGGAACAGCAGTGTGAGGAACAGCAGTGTCTGAGGAACAGCAGTGTGAGGAACAGCAGTGTCCTGGGGAACAGCAGTGTCCTGAGGAACAGCAGTGTCCTGGGGAACAGCAGTGTCTGAGGAACAGCAGTGTCCTGGGGAACAGCAGTGTCCTGGGGAACAGCAGTGTGAGGAACAGCAGTGTCTGAGGAACAGCAGTGTGAGGAACAGCAGTGTCCTGAGGAACAGCAGTGTCCTGGGGAACAGCAGTGTGAGGAACAGCAGTGTCCTGGGGAACAGCAGTGTGAGGAACAGCAGTGTCCTGGGGAACAGCAGTGTGAGGAACAGCAGTGTCCTGGGGAACAGCAGTGTGAGGAACAGCAGTGTCCTGGGGAACAGCAGTGTGAGGAGCAGCAGTGTCCTGGGGAACAGCAGTGTCCTGCTGCAGCTCTGCCCCCCTGTGCTCACCTGGCTGCCCCTGGCATGTGCCAGCCCCGGGCATTTCCATGGGACTTGAACAGTCAGAGAGTAATTGCAGTGATTCTCAGACCATGCTGGTTTCCTTTGGAGCTGCAGACCAAGCAGTGTCTGAAACACACAGACACAGCAAGAGCAGAAATCAACAGGGAGATGGTTTTGGTTCTCAGATGTGTGTTTCTATATGTAAAGCTAAAATTAATTTGCTATCACGTTTTCTCTCTGGACAGATGTTAGTAACAGCAATTAAAAGGCCACAAAATAATGTGTATTTTGGAAATTTGGGTTTACCCAGCAGAAAGCACGAGCAGCATATTTACTCAGACATTGCATTGACATGCTCTTGTGTGTTTTAGCCAGACCTTTCATATCACATCTGCAATTTTTTGTGTGAGAAATGGTTTAAGACTGATTTCTTTTATTGCAGCTGTTTAAGGATGATCTAAAAGTAATTACAGTGATTGAGGCATAATGCAATTCAAAATAATTACAGCCCACTGCATATAAAACTAACAAAACTTTCTGCTTTGATTTATGGGTCCTCTTGGCAAGGCATAAACCTCAAATGATGCCTCTGGGAGCAACACTCTAGATAATGTTAGGCCATTTTAAAAAAAGCAGATTTGTGTAGTCTATCAGGCCTGAGTAATTTTTTTTTCTCATAGTGAGAAATTGGTTGTTATCATAGATCACAGATACTGCTCAAAGCTCTTATGAAAGATGAATTAATTTCACTAATGCTTTAATGCAAACCTTTCATGGAGGAGGCTGTATGGTGATAACCTTACTGCGGTCTCTCCTTTCTCAATTATGATTTATGTTGTCTTTTAGTAGATGAAACTGCCTGTATTCACAATCCATCTGCTGGCTAAAGGAATCCTATTAACAGAGGATCTGAGAAGAGACTTAATAATATAAGGTGAAAGATGGTGTATCCCCTTTCTGGGACATGAAGTAGGATTTTTTTTTCCTATTTTAAAATGTAGATCACTCTCTGAGAGCATAAGATGACCTGTGTCATCTCCACCTGTTTTTATGTGGGCTTACAGATGGTATAGCAGCTAGTGACTATTTGTTAAAGTAAAAATAAAGATTGTTGCTTTGAAATCTGCAATAAAAAGCAAATTTCTCTTTCCTCCTTCCCAAGCTATAACTCTTTTTTACATTCTGCTTCCAAAACTTTCTGCATTCCAAATACTTTGTTTAGAAATACTACAGCACATGCATGATCCAAGAGTACACGAGGCATGTTGTTCAGCTGCAGTGTGTACCAAGGCTGAGGATGACTCTTCATAGCAGAGCTGGTGAGCTCCAGCCCCTGGGCTGCATTAGGAGGCCTGAAGCCTGCTAACTTCTGCATTCCTACTGTTGACTAGACAAGTTATTGATCAGTGAATTATTTACTGAAGTTAAAGGGATGAAGTGCGTTCAAGTTATGAGTAGCTAGAGGTGTTTGTGGGTTGGGGTAGATGCCAGCTGCACAATGAAACAAGAGTTATTCTAGAGCAGAGCACAGGTGTTCCTCTTTACTCAGCTGTGTGGCTGTTCCACTGTGAGCTTCAGCTCCTCCCTGCTCTGCTGGCTCTCTCTGGGCCAGGTGAAAGGCCCAGACCCTGCTGGCTCTGTCCACTGCTTGCTGCTTTTTGGCAGTGACTCACTCTGGAGTGTTGTGGAGCTGCTGACTTCAAGCAGCTGCTGGAGCAACTGGTCTGAGGGAAGAAAGGCAGTGTTTTGAGGTAGGAACTACATTCTACATTGTTTTTGTGGCACGTTGCCATCATGCAGCTCTGTTTGCTGTCCAGTGTCCCTGAGTGTGCCACGAGCAGGGGCCCTGGGCTCCTGTGTGAGGGAGGAGGAGGAGGAGCTCTCCCCAGGGCAGGGAAGCCTTGGCAGTGCTGGGTGTTGCTCAGTACCTTGGTTGCTGCCACTGTTCCTGTTTCAGGTTTCCCTCTGAGCTGTGGTGTTCCTTTAAGGAGCTGCAATTACACTGCAGTCATCACCACTTTAATATGTCTTTCCTTCATGCCCTGCTTTGTATGGTTGAATAAACCCTTTCTGGGTCACTATTTAATTTGATATGGTCCCCCTCAGTAAAATGATGGAGAAAAGATGAATTAAGGCTCTGTGCTGGTCATTATCAATCATGGTTTGTGTGCATTACTTATTGCTCACAGTGCTTTTTGACATTAGCCCTCTCTAACCTCTCTCTTCATGTTAATGCTGCCTGCAGGTCCTTCCCCCGATGTAGCAGGGGTTATTTATGTAGGTGGTGGTTCTGGGGGGTTTTAAAAGGTCAGCACAATCTCTTCAGGGACTCTATTCACAAAGGAAAAGCTGGCAGAAATGGAACTGCCAGTTTGCAAATGGTGATTTTAAGAACTGTATTTTTTTGGTGAGGACTTTGCTCGCGGGGTGTCAGAGCTGCAGGTGAGGGGCTGGCCCAGAGCTGTGGCAGGACACAGCAGGGAGGGAGGGACAGGCTCAGGGGACAGCTGCCCTGGGGCTCTGCAGGGGCAGCACCAGGGGCAGCAGATGCAGCACGGGAAAATCTGATTTAATCTGGAAAAAGCTTTCACCATGAGGTGAAACAGCAGGAGATGGGCCCAGACAGGCTGTGGAATGGCTGTTCCTGCAGATGCTCAAAACCCAGCTGAGTATGACTCTAAGCAAGATGATCTGGTTGGGCCTGTTTTGGTGTTGCATCTTTTGAAGTACTTTTACTATTTTGCCAGAGAGGAAAATAGCAAATGAGAATTGGCAGCCTGATAGAAAACATTATCTTGGACCACATCGTAGGCTTGGACTATTGACTTTAAGTTCTGTGTAGTTGTTCTTAAGAAGGAAATGACAAAGCTCCCTTTTTTAATCAAGATTAAATTTGAGCCAATTTTGAATACTTTTTAGCATTCTATTTTTTTTCATTGATTTCCTTCTGAATAAGTTTTGACATCTCTGCTTGTAACTGTGCCCCCACGAACATCACAGAAGAGACCTAACTGTGCAGGGGGATACAATATAAGAAAATAAAGGTAGTATAGAAAGTAATCTTAGCCCTTAAGGAGTTGCAGCTGAGAGTTAGAATTAGTAGAGATTGGGAACGGGCCTGACTTTACCAGGCACAGCTGTAGCCAGTCAGAAGAATGTTATAAGAGAGTGGGTGGTTGGTGAGGGGACCTGGAGTCAGTGGCTGCTGTGGGGAGAAGGGAGAGTCAGTGCTGGAGGAGCTGCCTAGGAGAAACATCAAGGAGGTACAAAACTCTGGCAATATGGAGCCTTTGCAATATGATAACAACATGACTGGATTGTGGGGTTTGTGCTCCAGCTGTGGATCCTGCTAGGAAGGGGTAGAGTGTTTGCTTGCCAGCCATCCCCTGACTGCTTGCTGCACCTGCAGAAGAGGCTAATTTTTCACTGTTAAAAAAAGGCAATAAAGCAGATTGTTATTTGAAATATAATTCTTATGGTGTTGTTTCTGGTTGGTCTTGGCTGCAGTCACTGTGCTTGTGCCTGAGGAGAAGGGGAGGGAGGTGGGTCCCTTTTCCCTGAGGGATGATCAGAAGGTGCAGACTGGCCTGGGCAGGGTTGGAGCTGCATTGTCTATGGGAAGGTGTCCCTGACCACAGCAGGGAAGCTGGGACAAGGTGAGGGTCCCTTGCAACCCAAGCCAGTCTGTGATGCTGTGATTCATTTCAAGTCAGCCTGGTTTGGTTTGTGGAGGCCCTTCACTGTCTCAGCAGAGTTCAGGATTGAGACTGTCTGTTTTTACAGAGTAAATACTCGTGGCCAGTGCCTCGAGAGAGCTTTGGGGGAGTGGTGCCTCTGACTGGGGATGCTCTGCTGGGACTGGCAATTTATTCACAATAAGGACTCACATTCTTTAGCTACAAAATGATTGCATCATTATTTAGGCCTGTAGGGTGCAATATTCATTCCCAGAGCAGATTAGCCCAGACACACATGCATTGTTAACAAGGAATAAATAGGATGCAGAATCATGTATTTTTATGGGAGGTTGTGGATTGTGGCAGTGCCTTGGAAGTGGTGCTGAACAACCCCTTCTTGTATGTGAGTGACATGTATGGGCCCAAGCTGAATTGTGGCTGGGATGAATGGAATCTTTTACCACTATTTAAAATCTTACCTTTTGTAGAAATATTGGGTGGCTTGGCTCAGCAAAAGAAATAGCTTTCTAGCAGATCTCATTCATT
Organism: Geothlypis trichas; assembly: GCA_009764595.1. Lineage (NCBI taxonomy): Eukaryota > Metazoa > Chordata > Aves > Passeriformes > Parulidae > Geothlypis > Geothlypis trichas. The sequence continues at coordinate 36,683,395 of CM019908.1, forward strand.
TTAATTTGATGTAAATCTCTGATGACATTTTACAGTTCAGGTAAAATTACAAAGAAAACATTAGAAAACATTGCATAGGCAATAAGAATTTGCTGGTTTAAGCTAAGCATAAATATAGCTGGAAAGCTTTCCTATCTGGTTATCTTTCATTTGTAAACACCTGCCAGGGCTTTTATTAATTTTACGTGTAATTTTGTAACTGCTGCAGGATCAAAAATAAAATTAATTCCAGAATTTATAAAAGACACAATATCTGTTTTAAAGGTGCCTCAGTTTGTGTTCAGTGCTTCTTGGTTATAATGCATAGAGGTCTGCTTCATTTTGTTCTTTGTGTCAGTACATTTCAGTTTCACAGTATTCTTTACCTAAGATGATTGGTTCTTATTCATTTCTTTTTCAGTGCAAGTGGTCCAGAAAAGGTTTCATTCGAACAAGGTGGTGTATTACTGATTGGTAAGTTGCATCTTAAAGTTGTTTCTGACTATGTTTGTTTTGTGTACGTTTGTTAACAACAGTTTCCAGCAGGTATTTTCGTGTGTGGATTGGTCTGTTCATGGGGCAGGTGGGCTCCACACCTGCTTTGTTGTCTGTTGGGCATGGTGCTCAGTGAGCAGTTGGGGAGTTGGTGTGGCCCTGGGCAGCCAGAGGGGCTCTGGTGGGGCACTGTGTGGAGCTGGCACAGCGTGGAGCTGGCACTGTGCCCCTGCTGGGGCCTGGCACAGTCTCACAGCCTGGCTCTGGGCAGCCCTCGCCTCTGGGGCTTCTGCAAAAAGAGCAGCTTCTATGGAAATCTGAAGAAATCTTCTTCAGCCTGGAAATCTGGCCTTGCTTTTTTACCATGCACTCACAGCTTTGGTCTTTACTGCTTACTTACATTGTAGTCATGTACATTTAACACTTTTCCCTTCCTCGTGTGGCTGTTTCACATCTTACAGTTGAAAGCTTGGTTTTGAAATCTCATGGATGTTCACATAGGTTGACTTCTGAGTACTCAACAGTGTTCTGGCTTTGTTGGCATAAGCATGTTTATTTACTTAGACAGCTTGTGAAACCAGAAAAGGTACCAGGTTTATTCCTTGTATGGGCTTCTGACCCAGAAATTGGGCAGGCAGTTGTGTGATACTGTAGGTTCATGTTAATTTTTCCAGATCTGTATGCAGGGGGTGTGATTCCAGCACTAGATAAATGCAGAAGTGGGTGTTAACATCAGATGCTAATCTGGACTTTGCTCTTGCATCATGTCTTCCCTAGGTTCTGTCTCTTCTGTCCTCTGGGGTTTCTACTCTGCTGAAAAAACAACATGAATTTATTTTTAGGCCTTTCCAAGAAAAAAGGTTTTTCAGAGACAGATTTAAATGTAATGTTTTGTTGTGGGGGTATTAAAAAAAGCCAGTCCTTGGCTGTAGGGGATGTTTGGGTGTGTTGGGCAGCGAGGATGAAGAACCTCACAGCTTCTCCTGGTCTGTCATGAGCTGAGCCATGGTGGTAGTTCTGTCTGCTGTAATTTGCAGTTATGATCTACCAAGGTCTCAGATGTTTCTAATGGGAAATTGAAGGGGCGAGTTACTATGTACAATTTCTGAAGAATGAAAGTGAAATAGTGTGGGAAATGCAGGTGGTTACAAAATACACCCAAGGACGTCTGAGTGCATAATGTGACTTTTCAGGGTGTGATGAGTGCTTGCACCCAGTCTCTCTGCATATGAACAAAGTTGTGCCCATAGTCATGAAAACCAATTCCATAAATCATGACTTTTGATCAATGCATTTCTGCAGTCTAAGAGGTCAATAAAAATAGAGCCCAGGCACTTGTTTGTACTCCTGTGTGAGACCTTGAAGGGAACTGTTCATTTTCCCTACCTAGGAACACATTGTTACAGAATGTATCTCGCTCCAGAAACAGAGGAGTCCCAAAAAACAGAAAAGTGACCTTAACAGACTTCAGAGAGCTGTCCTTTTTCTTCCTCTCTGATCAGTGGTCTGCCCCAGTTGAGTTTCTCTGTGAATCCAGATTTTTCAAATCCATTATTCTTCATTAACTTAACCTTTAGTGTGGACAAAGAACTAAAGAATCCTGGGACACTCATGAATTTTCACATTATGCAGAAATGAAAGAGAACTATATAATTCATGAACTTTCATTTTGTGGGGTTTTTTTAGTATCTTGCCTATAAGGTGTTTGTTTCTATTCAAATAGTTCTCAGTGTTTTAGCAAGTGCAACATATGCACTGGATGCATTACAGTCTTAAATACAGTTTACATATGTAGTTCATATTTGCTAGTGAGGATGGAGTAGAGAATGTGCTTGCAGCATTTAGGCAGGGCACCAAGCTTGGGGATGTTTGCAAGTGTCTCAGTGGTCAGAATCAGCAACCAGAATAATTTTGATATTCTCAAGGAGGTAATATTGGAAGATGACAGTCAGGGAAATGCAGAGCATTGCACTTTGAGAGAAGAATTTAAAAGCACCAATACTATTTTTGGGAATAACTGACTCATTACCCCTGCTGTAGAAAAGGATCAAGGGAGAAGGAATTGAATATGGATCATTATTATCTCACTGAGATGTGTTAATAGGTGGGTGCTGTGAAGGACACGAAGGGAGAGGGCACTGTGGTTATTTGAGTGCCCCCAAGGCTGTGCTGGTGGTGTGTGTGGCTCTCAATGCTGGGCTCCAGGTGTGCTGGAACAAGGACAGCAGAGTCAGGAGTGCTGCAAGGCTTGGGCTGGGGCTGAGAAACTCGGGCTGGCCACAGCAGGGAAACTGGTTGCTGTCAGCTCTGCAGAAGGGGCAGAAATCAGTTTAATTTGCAGGAAAATAGGTAATATGGTGAAAATCTGAGTTTAAGGACAAGAAAGTTGCAGGTGGAAGTCCATCATCAGTAAGTTTTCAGAGGAAGCATGTTTTAGCCACCTGAGGGTGGGTTATGGATAGCTTTGCACATCGGGTGAGCTGGTGACTTCAGCCCCTCCCTGTCCTGCAGGGATTCTTCCTGTGTGTCCTTCAGAGGGACGGGACTGGCTATCTCAAGCTGTCGTGTTTTGTAGCTCTGTGGTCGTTGTCTCTGTAGAGGAAGGTTGGTGGGACTGCTCTCCATCAGTTGGGTGCACTGGACAGAGTGTGCTGCTCCCTGGGCCAGGATTGTCACCAGGATCTGTGGCAGAGCCCTCTGTGCTGTGTGACCTGTGTGTCTGCCCGTGCTCTCGCTGTTCTCCCTGCCATCATTGCTGTGTCCAGGTCCATTCCCAGCCCTGCCCTGCCCTGGGAACCCTCCTGAGCAGAGCCTGGGGTTTCTGCTTGGGGTCAGTCTGAGCCAGAGCCTGTGCGTGCGCTCGCGGGCAGCCCCGGGGCCTTCCTGGCCTGAACACTTCTGAGGTTCTGGGGTTCTTGGCTCCCATCACGGGCTGGGAGAAGCAGCAGGCATCCCTTCCCAGCTGGGTGTGTGTGTGTGCTGACTGCTGCTGCCTCAGGGACAGATAGGAGTCACCTTAGTGACAGTAACACTCTCCTCTCAGTAGCTTTTCGTGTTGTTTACTGCAGAGCCACAGTTCTACTTGACACTTAGCTGCCGCTTTGAAACTGGAAGTTGTTTGTTTACACATTTAATTTTGTTTTAAAAATATTTTAGTGAAAGGGTACTGCCTGATTTCTGGAATTGTAACTGGCAAATAGCTTTTCGTTTTCATGTTATACATCCTTTATGCAAAAGACTTGATGGAGTCTTAGCTGTGGATGAGCTGTAAGCTTGATGGCAGTCTGACAATTTTCTGATTATGATAGCTTAATCTGCACAGGTCTTGTGAGTAAATACTAAGGTAACATAAGAGTGAATACAGTAAGTGCTGTGTTAAATGCTTTGCTGATGCAACAAATGTTTTTTTTTCTTTTATCCTGAATCATTTTATTTTTTTTCCTTTTTTTGTCATAGTGCCTTTGACTTGGTAAACATTCATCTTTTCCATGATGCTTCCAATTTAATTGCTTGGGAAACAAGCCCATCGGTTTACTCAGGAATACGGCATAAGGCTCTTGGCTATGTACTTGATAGGTATGTATTAGCCTTTCCTGGCCTCTTTCAATCTCGGTGTTCATGAGCAGCGAATGAAGGATGTTTCAAATGGCACACTCAGAAATGTAGAGGGTTTTATTCTGTCACCTGAAAGTGGTTACTGCTTGCCAGAGTTTTCTAGACAGTGCAGGTTACAGATCACTTTATGACACTTATTCTTTAAAGCCAAATAACTCACCTCAGGGAACCACTCTGAAGTCACCAGAATATCAGCGTAGGAACCACACTTATTTTCTAAATGTGTTAGGTAGATTAGCTTATTTTTAGACTATGTGAGCTCTAGTGAAGTGCATTCAAGTGCATCTTCAGTTACGGAATAATTCCAGTTGAAGTGACCTCTGGAAGTCCCTTACTCATCCCTCTGTTCGGAGCAGGGCTGATTTCAACAGCTTGTCCAGCTGAGCTTTGAGCAGCTCCAGCATGGTGGTTTGGAGCTCTTCTGGGCCACACATTGCTGTGTTCTACTACCCTCACTGTGAAGCTTTCTGTCCCTATTATCCAGCCAGAATTTTCCTTAAAGTGGTTTGTGTCCATCACCTGGATCTTTTGGCATGCACTGCTGAGCAAAGTCTGGCTTTTTCTTCTCTGTAATTACCAAATAGGTAAAGCCAGCAACAGAGTCCTCATGTAGACAACTTTTCTGCAACTTGAACAAGCCCAAGTCTTTCAGCCTCTCCTTGGGTCCCTCCACACAGAGCTGGTGTGCTTTAATCTCCACACCAGCTGGGTGCAGCAGGCAGCTCATCTCTGCAGCAGCACAGCACTTGTGTACAGTCACTGCTGGCATTAGCAGCCACGTGGGTTCTGGTGGTGTTACAGAGCTGGTTCATCTGATGAGTGGTACAATACAGAGGAGTCCCAAAAAATACCCAGGAATTTACAACTACCCTAATTATAAAGCCAGGAAGAAGACAGCTTTCTCTTGAGTAAGAAAACAATGTTTCTGTGTGGGCATCAGTGTGTTGGCAGAGTAAACAGGTATTTCTACTAATAGGTGCCAGCCAGCTTCATGTCTGCCTGAGAAACAGCTTTAACGTGTCCCTTGAGAGCAGCGTGGCACACACTGCAATCCACGGCCTAATGGGGGCTTCAAACAGACTGCTGGGCCTGGAGGGAATCCAGAGGCACAGCACGTGGTGTGCTGTTCCTGCCCAAGCCCTGCTGCCCTGCAGCCGTGGCCATGAGCCCCTCCAGCAGGACCCCCGTGAGCGTGGGACCACTGCTGCTGACCACTGTCACCTGGCCAGTGTCACCTCTGTCCTTCCCCAGGGCGAGGAATGGGGGCCCAGCCCAGCCAGGGGTGCTGACCCCGTCCTGCTGCCCCATGCAGGCCTTGGCTGAGGCCGCAGCACTGGGCAGGGCCAGCCCCGCTGGCTGAGGGCAGCCCGGGCCTGGCCTCGTGGGCAGCCTCTGCTGCCTGGCACAGCCTCGTGGGCAGCCTCTGCTCCTCTGCTGCCTGGCACAGCCTCGTGGGCAGCCTCTGCTCCTCTGCTGCCTGGCACTGCATGGGGCACCCCTGTCTCAAGCAGCTGCCTGCTCCTCTGCCCGCTGGCTGAGGGCAGCCTCTGCTCCTCTGCTGCCTGGCACTGCATGGGGCACCCCTGTCCACGAGCAGCTGTCTGCTCCTCTGCCTCTCTCTGAGAGCAGCCTGGAAGTTACAGACACTCCTGAGCAAAGCAGTTTATGTGTTAGAAAATATCTCGTTGCCATTTTTCCCTATGTTGCTTTTCACTGAAAATGTTTTGAAATGTTGCAGTGGTGTGTAAATGCCTTTCCAGTCATATTCTTTCTCAACTTTCCTTCCTCTGTGGGTTTTCTGTCCTGTAGGGCCGGTAGGTGGGATAGTAGAGGCTGCCTTTCCCCCAGCAGGGGGCTAAGCAGGAATTTCTCCAAGCAGGAATTTACCATCGCCTTTGGGATGACCCGGGGTGAACAGGAAAAAGCCAGCACTGCCTTTCTCTTGTATCACTTGCAAAACCTGCTCAAACTACCTGAAAATGCTGGAGACAATTGGGAGGTTTGCATGGATAGTGGATAGCATATTTATATAAGATCCCTGATTTACAGAACAGGGGCTCAGAAAGATTAGGATCTCGGTGCAGTCTGGGTGCATATTCTTGAGTCCTGTTGCACAGAGCAGTACGGGTTTCTTTTTTCATTTTGCTCGGCTCCATTGGTATCTTTTCCTTTTCTAACGCTTTGCACGAGGGAAACCTGTGCAAACCTTTTGCATTATTTATTGCACGCTTGTTTGCAGCATACAGTGTGCTTCATTAGCTAATTTTGGCTCTGGACCTCCCACGATGCCCGGGCAAGGGTGGGTAATAAGACGGCAGTATTAGTGTCAGCCGTGGGTCAGGGGTGTCACGATGGTATATCACTAAAATGTGACGCTGCCAAGAGCTGCCCCGGCCCCGCCGGCCCTCGAAAGGAGCCCTGGGCTGGGGGCGCAGCGAGCCGGCCGTGAATGGCTCATTCTGGGGGAGCAGCCAGCCGCAGATCCGGACCTCCGCAGTGCCGCGAGGGCTGGCGGCCACAAAGGGGACTGCTGGAGCCAGTGAATAATGGGAAGCCCCTTTCATCGGCAGGACTAACCTTTTGGCAGCCACCAGCACACTCTATTCTGATCTGCTGATTGGGGAGGACAATACACTGAAGCTTACTTTGAATGAATGCTGCCACCAACAGTGTCCCCATTCAGGGGCTTTGGGAACCATCTTTGGCCATTGTCCCCCAGCACTCCCTCAGACAGCAGGAAAAGGGAAAGCGAGAGCAGCTATAGGGGAAAAGTACTTCTTTTCTTGGCTTTAATCTCTCTTTAAAGCTTCATAGATCTACATTTCCAGCTGAGCTACTGGAAACTATGCAGTGTCAGATAAATACAGAAAGAGAGAGGTTTCAAGCTGAGCTTTCAAATCCCCTTATCTGCATGAACTAATAATGCAGATTTAGTGCTGTTAAAAACAGAGACTGATAAGTCTTTCCCTTTAAAGCCTTTAAACTGCTAAAGAGCATTTAACAGCGATGCAGTTCAAACCCAATGAACAATGCTGAGAAGGAAAACAGTTTATTGAGCTAAACCTTCACTGAATGAAACAGAAACACCTTCTCACAGTTGATTTAGGTCACTGTGGGAGTCGGTGAAAGCTCAGTTGTGTTCACGCTGCATCTTCATAAACATGAGTTATGTACAGCCTTTTGTCTGGGCGACAGCTACCGCAGGAGCTGGGGATGCAAACCAGAAGAGGGTTTGCAAATAAAGCCAAAATGGATCAGTTTAACTGTTCAGATTGCCAGGGAAGTTGCTATCTCTAAAATTATTTTAGCCACAAAGTTTTCACGCATAAGAAAAAAGCTGTGCAACATCACAGCATTGGTGAGCAGGGGGAGGCTGGGGGAAACCAAGGAAAAAGCACTGGGGGAATGATACAAAGTTATGCTAAAAGTTTTCTCCTGGGGAAATCTGTTAGTAATCCTAATAGCATGTTTGAGGAGTAGAAGGGTTTGTTCTTCTAGCTTTAATAAAGCTTCTGCTTTAATAAAGTTAATCCTGAAGTGATTTATCTTTAATAGTGTTAAAATTAGTTAAATAGAAAGAACACTTTTAAAGGCAGCTCACTGGTATGTGCTGAGCTAGATTGCATTTAATATTTGCCATTTTTCAGGGGAGAAGATGTGGTGTCAGATTGTTGCTTTAAAGCTGTTGTTGAACAAATATTTGCTTGTAACTTTACAAATACACATACAGCGTGTATGTAGAAAATTGAGGTGTGTAATGAGTCTCTGTCAGCACCAATGTCAACCCAAACTGAGCCCTCAGAAGTCAGTTACGTTGCTCCAGGCAGGCACAGGCCTACAATCAAAACTGAATTTGAATTATCTCTTTAAAATGAGATAAGAACATCTGCTTTATATTTTGTGGAGGAAAAAAAAATCTTCAAAGTTCATTTTGGATAATGGCAATGTACAGTTAGCCCTATTTGCATGATACTTGGTTTTTTGTATTTTCTGAAGTTGGAGGGTGTAAACTACACGTGCGAGTAAGAGAGGAAAATAGTTTACATTTTGGTTTAATTTTCCATGCATCTGTTATAACTAATGCTTGTGCATATTTAATATCAATTAACCATATTGACATATTAGTCATGTCCTGGAGCCACTCGATGGGGAAAAGTGTATGAATGCAATACCCGGCTGGGGAATGAGGGAGAAGCTGCAGGATGGGGCCCGTGGAGAGTTTGGGAAGGACAGGACGTGAGGTGTTAGCCTGATCCCTGGCTCTTGGGATGTGCCAGCCATCCAAACTTCCTGAAATTATCTCAAGCATTGAGATCCAGAAAATGAGTGTGGTTTTTTTTAATGAAAGTGACAGTGCTCTTCTGTTTTCCTATTGAAATGTTCCCTGGCCTAGTTCAACAGAAACATTTTTACATTACAACTGTGAAATCTTAGCATAAAGCTTCCCTTTGTGCCCTTCATTATTTTCTCACAAATATAGTCCATTGTCACATAGCTGAAGTTAATTTGATCAACATTGGGACATTTAACTTTTATGTCCGGTCAAAGGAGCTGTTTCATGCTGATTTTGAGTATTGAAAAGAAATGATTGCCAGAAAAATAATGTTACTATTAACAATTCAGAGCAATTAGTTTCCCAGGGAGAGGCGATGTGATGCACGGCTCCACACAACTATTCTTTGTCATTTTATGGATGCTCATCAGTCAACTGTCACCTCTTCTCAAAGACCCCTCCAATCTAAATGTTTCTCTTTGGGCTTTTCCCAGAACTCGCAGCTGAATGAGCAAAAGAAAAGCCACTTAGTTTCTAGGCAAAGGGAAACTTTGCTCTAAAGATCTGGGTCATTTGGGAAGATCCTCAAAGCAGCTTGCTTTAGGAGGGCTTGGGATTTTTTTTGTTTTGGTTTGGTTTTGGTTTTACTTTATTTGTTTTTTGCCGCAGTGATTTTAACATGAACCTTCAAATGCATAGTGAAATTTCTGTGTATTCAGATAAAAAGCGCTCTCAAGGCAAATAAACCTTCCAGCCAAATGTCTTCTAACAAAGGTTTAAACCCCTGGATCACATTCAAATCGACAGCTTTTCATTAAACACCGAAACTCAGCTCATTAATATTCAGCCATTCTCCCCCTTAGAGGAAGGTTAAGTGCTCTCAAAATTAGCGTGTTTGGATAATATGCTCTTTAAAGAGTAAATCCTGCAAAATTGTCTTGTTACTTTCAGCCTGTCAAATACAGCCAAAGCCACTTTTCCTTGCTCCTTGTTTTTCTGCTGGATTGAGCTTTGCTGTCTTTGATGCAGTTGTCAAAAATTCAACTCGTGTGTCCTTCCTCTCTGTACAGACACATTGTGAATTTTAGTTAGATTGTATTCTTAGCAGGAAAATATTTTTGTACTGGTATGCATTGTAATGGAAAGCATGCACTAGTATAATTTGAAGGGAACACAATAATTGCAATTCCATATTAAGTGAATGATAGTTTTTGGCCATCCTAATCACTAATTTTGTCCTTATCCTGTTGTTTTCAGCATTTGGAGCTCTTTTTTTCTTCTTATCTTTTTGGCATTTCAAACTGAACAGGTTATAATAAATTTTCAGTATTCATTTTTCAAATGATAAATATCTAATGTTTCTCTTGTGATAAGACTGTGTAAACAGTACCCGGTTTGGAAGTGAAGGTCTGAAATCAAAATCCAGAACTTTAGATACTTGCAGGAATCACAGAGAAAGGTGTCATTCAAAGAAGAAATGGAGTAGATGCACTAAGCCAGTTTTTGCTGTTCCTGGCCTGTGTGAGCACTATTGTGGCTCTTTCAGAAGAAATGCTGCAGTTAAAGCTCTGAGGATTCCTGGAGACGTTTTAGTCACTTGTTTGCCCACACAGTCCCTGTCCAGCAGTGGGATGTGATCGTGGCAGTCTTGTGGCACTCATTCCCTGAAGGCTTTACTCCTTTTTCCTGTTTTCCACTAACAGGATCCCCTGGAGCTCCCTGTTGGCTGCTGAGGCTTTCTAGTGGAATGTAAGTGCTGTAAGCACAGGCAAGGTTGGGTTTGCTCAACAGTCCCTCCCAGGAGAGCATGTGTAATTAAACATGTGATGCAAGAAATCAGAATGTCTCTTAAAAAAGAAATACTGCAAGTAACTTGTTGCCTGCTTGATTTTGCTCAGAAAGCGGCTTTCTATGAGAATGTGCAGAGTGTCACATTCTCATTGAGTTATATTTCTGTCTTTACTGTAATTTGTTCCTTAGAGAGCCTGGAGCTGGAAGAAGATAAGTCATTAGTGTCCAGCTAAAGGTGACATGGACATCAGCATCCATTGTGGCCTGTGCCTTTTCAAATCTCCTATCCTATGGCCATGTCTTCTAGAATAGCTGTGATTCAATTAAGGGGAATCTATATGGGCTGTTGATCCAATTCTTACTCATTTGCAGAGAAATGAAAATAAATTGCTATTGTGATTTTATTTACAATGCTGGCTGTGAGCTGATAAAATGGAGAATGGTAAAAGAGCCCCATCCTGCTCCCTTTGGAGCCTGTGGGCACCAGGCCAGATAGCCACCTTGGAGATTCTGGCTCCCACAAGGCGGGAGCACTGCGGGAGGAGGCTGTGAGTGGGCTCTGCCTCCTGTGTTCCAGTCCTGGAAGGATTCGGGTCATCCCTGGCAGGAGGATACTCGGATGGGAGGGACGGCGTTTCCAGCCCCTGCTGGGCTCGGGGCTGGGCAGGCCCTGCTGTGCCGGGCCCGGGCCGGGCAGGCCCCGCTCGGGGCTGGGCAGGCCCTGCTGTGCCGGGCCCGGGCCGGGCAGGCCCCGCTCGGGGCTGGGCAGGCCCTGCTGTGCCGGGCCCGGGCCGGGCAGGCCCCGCTCGGGGCTGGGCAGGCCCTGCTGTGCCGGGCCCGGGCCGGGCAGGCCCCGCTCGGGGCTGGGCAGGTCAGTTGATGTGGTGCCTCAGCTGTTGTGGAGCTTCTTTATCTTCATGTCATCTGTGCTGGGTTTAAGATGCAGCCAAGATGAGTCCGTTTCTCTTTCCAGCAAGGAAATGGGTGCTGCTGCTGTTATATCCGCTAGAATTTTCATTGTCCAGACCTAATGTTGACAGCTCTTAACTTTCTTGATCACCGTGCTGTTTGGAAAATGGGTTGTTCCCTTCTCTTTAGCACTTCAAACGTTTCTGTCCTCGCCCCTTTTTTGTTCCCTCTCTTAGCTCCTGGTGCTCCACTGTAGTGTGATTTTCAAAGGGATAATGTAAAATTGGTTGCTCATGAGCTGTTCTCAGCATCGAGCATTGTTTAGTCCTTTGTTAGTGAATTCTCCCTGGGTCTGAGCCATTTGCATTGCCCTTTTCCAGAAGGTTTGGGTTTGTTTTAAATTCGGGTTGCCCTGAGCCCAGCTGTGCCCCGGTCTGGCAGCTCAGCTCTGTGGCCCCGGTGCCCACGCAGCCATCGCAGGCGGTGGGGCTGGACAAGATGCTCCCTGTAGGTCTGGCAAGACCCAAATCTGACAAAATGCCTTAACCCTTGCACTGTCGTTACTATCAACTAGCTGTTTAGGACAGACAGTGTCTTTAGTCTGAGTTGCTCTAAATATACCACAAAAAACACTTTTATAAGCTTAACAGTAATCAGTATCCTGTTGCTACATATCCTGGCTATTTCTGTCTCGCTGTTTGTGCTTTTGACACTAAGTGACTGCAGGACTTTGCTTTGCTCCCCTCATTTAAGCCCTGCAGAAGAAAAAGCAAGAATTGGGATGTCTTGGGCTTCCTGCAGAAAGATTGGGCAGTTACCTGCTGTCTGCTGAGCACCAAGTGTCACCAGCACTAAAGAGCTCAGAAGCTACGTGGGAGGATGTTAATATTCCATGATAAAGCAAAGATCCAAAAAGATCCCATCTCTCTGGTTTCCTCTTGTAGTTTTCTCTTGTATCAGCTGAAGAGTATGACAATTTCTTTGCATGGTAATGCCAGTGTTGTAGTGCTGTGTTGTCCTGGAGCAGAATTGACAAGTCCTTACATCATTATCCAGGGCTGCTATTTCATTAGGCGAATGTCAGTGTCAGGTAAGATCATGGGTTTGTCAATATAATGAAAATACCAGTCAAGTGAGGAAAAAGTCACAATTTTCCAGCTCTAAAAATTGATTTTTATTGCTCTTCTTGTAATCCTTTCTTTGGATTAAGTATTTATTATTGATGTGGTCTTTCTTTTAATCTTAATAGCTGCTGACATTGTAATTAATTAAAAAATACAACATTTTTGCCCAAATGGCACTATATTGAAATTAAAAGTGAACATCACATATTAGTTAAACAGCCCTGGCAAATGTCTTGAGTGCTAAGATGATTGCCTAAGCTTCTTGACAATTCCCTTCATCTTGCTGTATGGTGCTTGACCTTTAGAGATATTTTGGTGTTATTAATAGCTTTTAGCCATTATATCAGAAAGAACAAGGCACAAAAATATTATAAACTTTATCTTTTTAATGACAGCACTACACCACTTTGGGCATGCCAATGAAGGCACTTCCGTTATGGCTTTTGAGGCACACTTAAACTATCAGTCAGCAGGTAACTTGCACTTGGAATTGATTGGGATTTTTTGTTTTTTTAATTTGCTCCCAGATGTGCATTTGAAATTGCAAATTGTGCAAGCTGAGCACTCTCAGAGCTGCAGAAGGGAGGTGGTGTACAGGAGAAGACAGGGTTGTCTTTCAAAGCTGTCTCTGAAAGCTCTGCTTGGGAGGGACCAGTTCTCAAGGTGCAGGTGTTTGGGCTGATCTCTGACGAAAACTTTTAAAAAGAAAAAGCAACGCAGATAGGAACAAGAGAAATCGGAACGGTCTGGGCTGTTGCAAGCCAAAACCTGTTGTTTCCATCCTCTTGGCCTTGAGTGCCTGGAGGGCTGTGGCAGGAGGCAGTGTTGTCGTTCCCTCACTTCCCAGCAGAAGTCAGTGCAGGAGCTGGCACTGGCACTGTGGCACTGCAGATCCGTGGAGGAGAGGTGGGGTGGGTTATCCATAGGTCACCTGCCACCTCCCCACCAGCTCCTGGCTTCTGCCAACACCATGGCCAAGGCCCTTTCCTGATCATTCTGTGCTGGGCTGAGATCCTGCCTGCACAGGGAGGGTGGGCTGGCTTGGCACAGTCACTGCTGCCACGGGCAGGGCCGAGGGTCTGGGCGCCTGTGCTGTGCCCAGCCGGTGCCCACGGTGCCCTGAACGCTTCCCCAGAGCGAGAGGATTCTCAGAGCCCCTCGGGGACACAGCCCAGCCCTGCCTCTGCTGCATCACCCCCCTCAGAGCCTGCGGCTCCCAGCTCTGCACAGCTCAGCAGTGCACAGGGTGAGCAGTTTGTCCTGAGGATGATGGTCACACAGGAGTGAGCTGCTCCTCTTGTCTCAGTGTGTTAGTTGTGATCTGCACATTCCTTCACTGAGGAGAGGACGTTTTATATAGGCAGTCATATGTTAAGGTCCCTTCCAACCCAAACCATTCTGTGGTTCTCTGTCCTTTGTAAAAGCTTTTATGTCTGTAGCTCCCATGTGCAGATAATGCACAGAAATCAGTAGATTGTGGAGAGATAGAGATAGTATCTTACCCCAGAAGTTGTGCGAGAAAGATGGAACGGCTCATATTCACTGGTATTTATCTTAAATACATTTAGTTATTAGAAAAATTCGCTCACCAAATAAAATATGGCTTGACCTTTGGATTGTTTCTTGCCAAGAAATGTGACAGTGTCCCTCCTTCTCCCCCATTCAGCCTGCTTGGCAGAGCTGCACGGTTTTTGTTTTGTTTTGTTATGTTATTGTTGTGTTTAAAAAAACCAAAACCCTCAAGCCCCTCTTTTCAGCAGTGTCAAGTTGGGATGAATTGGCCAGGGAGGCATGTTTATAGACTGTGTGAAGAACTTTGTCTTTGTGTGGGAATGCTGGTGACACTGGTATGGCTTGCCTGAATGAACTGGGTGACGCGGCTAATAAGGTGTCCTGCTGAGCGTCCTGCAGCCCTTCTCAGACCTCCCACCTAATGCCATTCAGCTCCAGCTCAGTGTAGCTAATTTTTCCCATTCCCTCAATTCTTTAGGCCTCCTTACAAACAGAAAAGTCAACTTTCACACCGAGGAGAAGATAAGTGCTTTAGGAAATAATCGTGTAAACAGAATGTTACCTTCTGACCTGATGCTGATACCTTGGACTGGGACAAAACCCAGCTGGCTATTGCATTCGACATGGCTATTAAAGGAATAATGCTGCTGATCCTCCTTACAAAGTGCCCTGAGAAATGGTTTAGCCAAATCACAGTGCCTCTTGTCACACTGAATCATGTTCAGCTGCTCTCTTCCATGACCAGATTGCTGATATTTAACTGCTTCCTTGTCTTCTCCGTTCTGTGAAGGGGGGACAGTATAGGAGAGGGAAAATACGAAAGCAAGGGGAAGCTGATTCTCTAATTTTCTGGCTGAATTTCAGTGATTTGAAGTATGTATACAGTGCCCCGTACAGCATTTATAAAAAGAGGTGCATTTAATCAAGTAACTTTATTTTTAGCTGCTACAAGGAGTACTTTGCAATATATTGCAAAAGGATTTCAAGGATTCAAATAACACAGAATTGTTCACTTTAGGACTGCACTGAACCCTGCTGTGTGTAGCAACTGAAATTAATAATAGGCCCAGATTTCAAGTAGTATTGAGAAGATGAACCGCTCTCTCTTCCTTGTTTGAGTCGTGCTAGGGATCTGACATTTCCTAAGTGGCTTTGAGAAAACTTTGCCTCCCCAGTCAGCAGAGCTGGCACTGCCGCCCCGGCTGGGAGTCTGTCCTTGTGCAGAGGAGCTGGGGGCACCCTGAGCACGGCTCCTGTCCTTGTGCAGAGGAGCTGGGGGCACCCTGAGCATGGCTCCTGTCCTTGTGCAGAGGAGCTGGGGGCACCCTGAGCCTGGCGCCTGCCCTGGAGCCCCGGCTGGGAGTCTGTCCTTGTGCAGAGGAGCTGGGGGCACCCTGAGCAGGGCTCCTGTCCTTGTGCAGAGGAGCTGAGGGCACCCTGAGCACGGCTCCTGTCCTTGTGCAGAGGAGCTGGGGGCACCCTGAGCACGGCTCCTGTCCTTGTGCAGAGGAGCTGGGGGCACCCTGAGCACGGGCACCTGCCCTGGAGCCCCGGCTGGGAGTCTGTCCTTGTGCAGAGGAGCTGGGGGCACCCTGAGCAGGGCTCCTGTCCTTGTGCAGAGGAGCTGGGGGCACCCTGAGCACGGCTCCTGTCCTTGTGCAGAGGAGCTGGGGGCACCCTGAGCACGGCTCCTGTCCTTGTGCAGAGGAGCTGGGGGCACCCTGAGCACGGGCACCTGCCCTGGAGCCCCGGCTGGGAGTCTGTCCTTGTGCAGAGGAGCTGGGGGCACCCTGAGCAGGGCTCCTGTCCTTGTGCAGAGGAGCTGGGGGCACCCTGAGCATGGCTCCTGTCCTTGTGCAGAGGAGCTGGGGGCACCCTGAGCCTGGCGCCTGCCCTGGAGCCCCGCTCCCGTCCCAGCCTGGCTGCAGCTGCTCGGCAGCACAGCCTGGGGAGGGCAGAGGTTCCTCGTAATTCACCTGGTGCCCCCAGAGCAGCAGATGGGTCTGTCACAGGACAGCGTGTCAGGGTCTGCCAGGCCAGAGGCTCCACGGAGGGAACGAGGTTTGCTCAGAGCCTGACTGACACAGCAGAGCAAGGATGTCCCCAGTGCAACACTGCCGCTTCTTTGTGGGCCTGTAAAGCTCTTGCTGATACCCAGAGTGAGCCAAATGGCAGCTATTAAAGCAAAATAAGAATTACATGTATTTATTTTGCAGCAAGGAAATTGTAATTTAGTGTTAATTTGCAGTGACAGTCAAGTTTATTCCTTAAAAAAAACCACAAATCATGTATTTACATCATCAAAACATTTCAGCGTGGGGGTAATTTGGACTGTAAACTCCACTTGAAAGTAACAATTGCTTGCATATTTCCTTCTCTTACTCCCCTGTTGTGGCTAAAACAGTCTTGGGCTCATTCATCCAACTTGTCTGCTACTTCTCAAAATAAAACAAGATGTGAAGGCAAACAGGACGCTAACCCATTCAGTGCAGAAAACTTTCAGTGTAGTGCCGTCAATTAAAAACGTATAATAATGTGTTTCAAACTGGCAAAATAATTCTAGAAATGTGTTCCAGGTATGAAGCGTCTGTTATCAAGGAGACTCTGTGCAATTACAAATTCTGTGCTTTTGGAAGAGGTGAAATCATCTGTGGTGTTTATAGTTGTGTGCTCTGAAGTTGACCAGGGACAGCAGTAAGCCCAGATGGGAGCATGCTTTTTTCCCAGTGCAGCTGGTTTTTCCAATTTGTTATATTGATTTCCAAAACGTGAAGTGTTGAAGTAAAGATATTTCTTTGGTATGTTTTAAAATGTTAAAAAATTCTTTTCCTATACATGATTTCTTCTGTAGCAAGAGCAGAGGATGAGGAGGGTGAATGTGTTCTTCCACCCTTTTCAAAATGAAGACTTCTCTTTCTGGAACAGAAGGGCTGTCTGTCATCTGTTGGAAAAGTTTTCTGTTTCATTTGCATTTGAGTTTTGGATCCACTCTGAGCCCCTGTCCCCTCCTGATGCCTTGCACAGGTCACAAGAGGCAGCATGGCCAGGGAAGGCACTGATGACTGGTGTGTGCTGGCATGTAGAATTGTGCAAGGGAAGTAAATACCTGTGCCTCCTGTACAGTCATGAGTGGGTGAGTGGCCTGCTTTGCCATAAGCTGTCCACAGTTGTGCAGGAATAGAGCCTTCAGGTGTGCTGAAACCCTTTGGGATGAGCTGGTAAAAGTTGTTAAAGGAAATGGCACTGGGTCCTCCCACTAAAACCACTGGATTTATATTGGCAACACGGACTGGCTGCTTTCTTTTTATATGGTTCAGATTTCTCACTTCATTGAGTGATTCATGGTGGCACTTTTAAAGGGCTATTTGATTTGTAGTTAAAGGAAGGATATTTTTTAGAAATGAAAAGCAAAGGAGAATGACATAGATTTGGAAGCCTTCCTAGTTTTTCTGTGAGGACTCATTATTTTTTAAAAAATTTGTCTTCTGAATTCTCAGTTGCTGGTGCACATGTTGATCTGTACATTTCTATGGCTTAGCACATGGAAACACGAGGAACAGAGGACTTCTGTTCAGCTCTCACCTCAGCCCTGGCACCTTCCCTGTGCCCTGGCCAGACTGGCAGTGTTTGCAGTGCCCTCGGTGCCAGGCAGCTTTTCTGCACGTCCCCAGGGCAGGGGACACTGCTGTCCTCTCCTTTATTGCCATCTCCTTTGCACACTTGACGTCTGCCTCTGAAAGCACAGTCCCCAGAATGTCCCACACTGGTTCTTGTGCCAGAGTCAGGGCAGTTTTAGGTACCAGGAGGCATTTCAGCACAAAGATACCAGAATTCCAAACTGCTGAAGGAGGTCTAAGATTTGGGAGCTCTTGAACTAACTGTCAGTTCCACTTACTAATAGTGAGTAGTGGCAAGGACATGAGGTTACATGCATGTATTGAATTGAGTCACTTAAAGGAGTTTTCATTGTTAGGTACCCCACCTCACTGTGAGTACATAAATGTGTTCATCCTTTGCTGTGCCACCGTTAGGAATTTTCTTGTAGACCTGAATTAATTTCACCACCTGTGAAAAGAGATGTGTCAGAAGCCACTTGGAGCATCATTCTGCAGTAACATTTGGACTCTAACCTATCATGAGACATTCTTTCTAAAATGTCCAACAAGATAAGCTGCTAGGGGAGAAACTGGACAAAAATTATCAGTTGTAGAGCTGACAATGATTTGTATGCAAATCACATTTTAATCAGGTAATGTGCAGGACTACGAAATGGCTGAGTTTTCATTAACTGATCAGAAGAAGACTAATTAGCTGTTTCAGTCATCAGTTTGGAGACATCTTCACAGACTGTTTTTTAATAGTCTGTTTATTTGGAAAATCTGTCTTTGCATAATTCAGTCACAGGCATGGTACTCGTAATCCAAATTTGTTTCAAGAGGCCTTCAGTGGACCTTGATGTCATTCCCGCAATATCTGTCATTCCTCTGTCAGCAATAAAAGGCAATGAGCAGAGCCAAAGCTGATCCTTGAATCAGGGCAGTTGGCAAAGCAGAGTCTTGCTCTGATGTGTAAGTTGTTGATGTGATTTTGCAATGATAGTGTTAGCAAACCATGACAATGTAAAGGGTTTAACTTTTAGCAAACTGTGGCAATGTAAATGGTTTAACTTTTAGCAAACTGTGGCAATGTAAATGGTTTAACTTTTAAGTTCTCATTTTCCTTCAATTTTCCATGAGGGCACTAATCAAACGAATGTTTTGTGCAGGTCAGGAGTGACAGGTTTTTCTCAGGGCTCGCTGGGAGCTGACAGTGGGCAGTATTTATTAACAGTGCCTGCAATAATCTGTCAGCTAAATGGAGGATTGGAGATTTTCATAGCAGAAACAGATAAGTCTTTGCAAGAGATTTTCCTCAAATGATCAGTGTCTTAGGCCCAATGCACATAATTTTTTGCCATAGAATATTATTCCTTATGTAATAGATTACTGTTGATGAAAACTGAGATGTTTTCAGAGGAGAAGCAGTATCTCACTGCAGATCCAGGGTTACATCTTTGCTTACAGCTTTGAGAATAAATGGGTGTCATGCATTAGAACTTCAGAGCCATGTGGAACAACGGCCTCCTGCTGGGGCAGCCGTGCCTGCTGACCTGCCCTGCTGGCACTGCTTCACCTGCCCTGCTGGCACTGCTTCACCTGCCCTGCTGGCACTGCTTCACCTGCCCTGCTGGCACTGCCTCACCTGCCCTGCTGGCACTGCTTCACCTGCCCGTGGGGGCCCTGCCAGGCTCACCTGGACCCTCTGACAGTGTGCTTGCATGTTGGTGTGTTCCCAGAATGTTCACAGGGCGTTGCCTGCATTTGTTCCTCAGCTCTCTCATCTTGCACACGCAGGGGGTTCTGTGTTCTGTGCATTTTGTCTGTATCAATTCTTGGTGGCTGTGGCAGTTGAGTTCTGGGTGTTTCATGCCCTCCTCAGCCACTGATAGGAGATGAATTACATTGAATCCTGGTTTGAAAATAAGCGTGACTTGGTGGATTGCTAAATGCCAAGATCTCTAGAAGCTGTAAAATCGTGTATTGGTGAGAGTACCTTACAACTGTTGCTAATAATAGATTAGCTAATAATATGACAGCTTTTAATAATACGAGATTTGAAAGATGGATAGTAATGCCATGTCTCCCTGGGTAGGACTGAGCAAAGGCTTGAGGAAAAGCCAATCTTCACAGCTGGAGCAGTTACTTGTTAGCTGTTGGCTACAGCCTCAGCAGAAATCTGCTGAGAACAGCGCAGGGAGCTGCTGTAGCTGGTCTGGGAACCTCGGGGACGCTCAGCCTGTCAGATGGGATGGCTGATGTCCTGCCCACCCCTGTCACCTCTTGTGTGGCTCACAAAGTACCCCAAAACACAGGTGACATTGCTTATATATCAGTGAGCTCCAACGTACTCTGAGCTCACTGCTAATTCAGCGTTCCTAGTTCTGACCTGCCCAGACCAAAGCTGTATCCTTAAACTTTCCATGGTGTGAAGGACCTCCATGATACCCTCAAGATTTCCATGGTCCCCAAAGGCCACTTCTGCAAGATTGGTATGAACTGCTGCTTTTCCCAGCTTGCTCTGTCAGCCAGGCATGGGAAATTAGATGCACAGGGGCTGGAGATAAAATTGCCTAAACAAAGAAAGTCAACTGAAAAATATGGTTAATATATTGGTCCAGTATAAACTGGTAGTTTTGATGGTTCCAATAATTATTTCTGAGACTGTGCTAAAGGATAACTTGTGTGTCCTTGTGTATTCTTGCATGTTTGTAAAGCCAAATGACAGGTTTGTTCTGTTTTCTTTTTTTCCAGAATTATTGATCAGCGATTTGAGAAAGTTTCATATTTTGTCTTTGGAGATTTCAACTTCAGACTGGATGCCAAAGCAGTAGTAGAGGTAGGACTTCTCTTTTTCTTCTGTTGTAGACCCTACCAGGTTGGATTTATCTTCTTTTTTTTCCTGTAGAAAACCTAAAGGTGACTTGACAAAGTAATGTTAATATTCCAAAAAATATTGACATCAGACTTGCCCAAGACAGCTTCTAACAGGAACATCCAACAAGTAACTAACATTGTGTGGTTGTGACTCTTGCCATCTCCTTATACCTCACAGTGAATCAGAATAATTGCCTGCAAACAGAGGAAGTGCTGCATTACCTTCCTACTCTGGGGGAAAACAAGAGGCATTTCCTCAGTGTCTGTGGTAGAACTCCACACTTTAAAAGCACAGGCAGTCATCAGTACAGACCTTTGTGCCTGTAGCATCTTGATGTGGAGGAGTGACTAGGAGATTTGCATAAAGCCAAAATAATGTACTAAATTTTTTCATTATAAGTTGAGATAACCTTGACCTGAATGTTGAAGCTTCAGGTAAGGTGGTGTCAGAAATAATACCCAGATTGAAATGGATATTTAATCTTATGGTTTTCACACTAGTTCTCTGAGGTACTGCAATGTCTTTTTGGTGTCTTTGAGGGTAGGCATGCATCTTTTGAGCCATAAGTTTTTATTTTGTAAATCTAACTGTGGGAAATGTCCTGTGTGCCAAAGGCTGGCATCCCCCCGTTCAGGTGCAGCGCTGTTCTCCTTCCTTACACGATCAGTAGTCCATCCATTGAAAAACTGGAGTTTGATGTTACATTCCATATGGAACTAATAACTTCTTCTTGGAATCCTTTCTGTAGTGCAGTCAGTCAGCCAAGAAGCTTAAAGCATAGCAGAAATGAAAGTCAAGTCACTAATTCAGAATATGCAGCTTCATACTGCGTGTGCTGAGGGTCAAAAGCTGCTCTGCTGCCCTGTGGTGCCATGGTTATCATCAGTGTTCAGAGATCACTCCATGGTGATCACTTCAAAGAGCTGTTGTGCTTTTTCTCTTCACTTGGGCTGTGGTGGTGTTACTGAGGGTGTTGCTGTCTGAGAACCCCTGTCAGTCACACTGCAGCAGTTGCCTCCTGCACCCAGTGCTGATGGAGGGTGCTCCAGGCTTTTCCTGACTCACACACTGCCAGCAGTCCACAGGGCTGAGACTGCAGGGGCTGTTTGCTTTGGTACCAATAGATTAAGGTTTCTATGTTTGTATCTGTCAGTTTCAAAATCATCCCCATCAAACAAAATAGTATCACTAGCCCCAAATGATGGAAACTGAGTGAGCTGCAGGGCAAGGAGGGCGAGCCCAGAGGTTTCTGAGCCTGACCCAGTACTCTGCATCCTGAGTGTTTTACCCCTACTGCTTTACAGTGCTGCTTGTGAGCACAAAAGGCATCATTGGAAGATGAATCAAATTCATTTTCACATTCTTCCTACCTAAGATGCAAGCCTGTGTGAGTCTACAAAGCACTAGAATTATACAGATTTTCTATTGGGGTTTTTTTTTGAGAAGTAGCATACCCCAGTAATCAGAACTTCACTCTGCAATGTTAATTAAGCATAATAGAAGCTGATTCAGAAAGTTCCAGTTTATGCATGGACAGCTAAAGTCACATAAGTTTGTTTTGTAGTGTTTTGTACTTGGTGTAGTTTATAAATCTGTATGTCAGCAGACCCCAGAGCTGTAAGAAGCAGTTTGTCTGATGTGTCTGGGGCTGCCTGTGGACAGTCCTGAGGGAGTTAATAGTCAGAGTGTAGCACTGGCAGTAAGGGCTGGCTCCTGGGTGACAGATCCATTCCTAAATATCATTTGGAAGGACAGAGCTATAGGCCACCTCTAGAGGGAATTGTACTAGCTAGGACTCGGTGGTGTGGTTGTGTTTAAGATGCAGGTGTGACTCAAAGGTGCTGTGACCATGGCCATGGACAGCTGGCAGTGGCAGGGCAGGGGCAGGCAGAGGTGCTTCTGTCCCAGAGGCTCAGTGCCAGCCCCAGGGAGAGCCTGTGCTCAGCTGGGAGCCTCCCACTCCAAAGGCTGGCCCAGTCCCTCTGGTACTTAAACGTGTGCCCATGCAAGTGGTATTAACCACTGTTTGGGCCATTCAGCTGCAGAGTTAATTCTGGGAATTGGAAGGGTTAATCCACTGACCTGTCATCTTTGTGTACGTTACTAAATTTATCTCTGCTTTTCTTGCTGACCTTTTGAATTCCTCTTGAGACACAGCTGCTGAACGTTTGAGCACTGAGGTGCTACAGCAATACTTGTGTAAAGGCAGACTGTGCTTACATCAAACAGAAAGAATAAAGTGTGTTGGTAAACAGCTTCCCAATTAAGCCATTTAAAGGGAGAATCTGAGAGCTGTTCAGAATGTAGAGTCCAGACCCTGATATGCAGTGTTCTAAATCAGATGCAAAAAATGTTGTGTATGTTAATTCATGATTAATAGACTATAAATCATTAATATGTAATTTATTGAACACTTACGGGAGCCTTAATTTAAAGTCACATTGATTTCCTTGCTAGGCAAGTCTGCTCTGCTGTTGTTGGGGCTGTGCAGGGGAGGTTGTTGTGGCACTGGGCAGTGCCAGGTGCTGAGGCAGCAGCAGGGAATTTTCCAGGTGTGTTTGTGGGTCAGGTCCTGCCCTGCTGGGGCCGGGCTCTCCCTTTGGGGAGGGTGGTGCCAGTGCTGCATCCTGCAGGACATCCAGAGCCCTTCAGCCTTCTGAAGGACAGCACCCTGCTCCAGCCAGCAAAACAGCCCTGGGAGCTACAAAATGTGTTCAGGAAGGCAGTAACTGCAGAAGAAAGATCTGCATTTCCTTGGGTTTTGGTCACTCTAAGGTGTGCTGTAAGACCTGAATCTTCTGTCTGACAGACAGGTAAATTCACTTCATTTTATGTTGGCAAAGCTGGCTGAGGATTTGCTGCTGTTTAAATTCAAAGTTTTGCCTACTGATTTTCTTTTTTTTTAATACTAGACTTTTTTGGATGTTACAGCATTCTGATTATTTGCCCACTGCTTTAAGATATCTTCCAGCACCTCTATTCCTAGCACATAGGGAAGTGTTTGCAACATAATATTAAAAAAAATATTAAAAATATTAGCATATTAAAAATTCACAAATTCAAGCCAGCCCAGGCACTGTGCTGGAACTTGGAGCTGCTTCTCTCCTGTACCCTGCCCCAGCCCAAAGTATCTCAGCTCCCAGCTGTGGCTGTGCTTATCCAGAGGAGTGTTTCTCCTTCTGTCTGTGGGCCAGTTTACCACTCTTGCTCTGTTTTAGTTAGCATTCATGTGTTTTAGGTGGGTCTAGACCAAGGAAGAGTATTTTTTCAGTCAGCTGGCCATAGTAACAATCTGTGTTAATCTCTGAGAATGACTTTATTTTAATATTTAAAGAAGTTATTCATTGAATCTCCATACTAGAAGTCTTCCTTGTGCAATATGTCCATTTTAGGAAGGTAT
The DNA here is from genome assembly GCA_009764595.1 of Geothlypis trichas. NCBI lineage: Eukaryota > Metazoa > Chordata > Aves > Passeriformes > Parulidae > Geothlypis > Geothlypis trichas. Next base: position 36,706,967 of record CM019908.1, read on the forward strand.
AAACAGGCTTAAGCAACTGAGCCTATTTTGACTGTTTGGGAGTAAAACCCTCTTTCTGAGACTGCTGATTCAGGAGTCTCTTAGAAAAGTACCTTGTAGTTCCAAGAAAGAATTTAAAACTGTGTGCTCCTCAGTCCCAAGAATGGCAGCTCAGTAACGAGTCCAGTTTGTCAGGCTTTAGGAGAAAGTCACATTAATCACAAAATCCATTTGCTCAAGGTAAACCATAGCCTTGCCTTGTATCCAGGAAAAAATGGGAAAAACCTTTTTTTTTCATTACTAAAGCCTTGTTAGGGTTGGTGGCAGCTCGGTAAGCTGGAGAGGGATTAAGTGTATCATATATGAAAGTTTATAAAGGTAGCAACAGAAGTGGTGTTTCAGAATTCCAGACAGTTTGGCCAACAAGAAGCTTTCAAGCTCTACCTGCAGAAAAAGAAAGTTACGTCCTCATCTTAGAATGAGCCATGTCCACTCACTCTGTGTGCTCTGTGGGTTACAGTCACCAGAATATTTCCTTTCTAGACTTCTGCCAAGCAGCCCTTTGATAAGCCAGGACTGGAATTGCTGATTAAATGTTTTTTAAAAGGTAATAACTGCTTGTAAGAATTTACATGTCTGACTCCATCATTCACTTGCAGTGTGCCTCTCTGCCCCTCTGACCATGTGATTTTATATTATCTGGTAAAACAGAACGACTTCTTTCTGGCATGACTTTTTAGCTGCCACTGCCTTGCTGATGCTGCAGCAAATCACACAATTCCCATTTGATCACAACGTGGTGTTCAATTGTGAGCAGCCAGTGGGGGCACGGTGTCCCTTTACCCAGCAGAGCTGGGAGCAGCACCCCTGGCACTGCCACGGCGTGTGCCTGCAGAGTGGGGTCCCCCTCCTCTGAGCCCTCACTCCCTCTCTTTGAACAAACGTCTCTTGTTCAAAATAAAGGCTGATTAACATCTTTTCACGTCTGAATAATTGATTTAGATCTTACTCAAATCTGAAGAAATATTTTAAGTTGAAATTGTTTCATCCCATGCGTTGGACACTAACAAGGATCCTTGCAAACTGCAGCCAACAAATGACCCATTAGTAATTGTCATGAAAAAGATTAATAGTTAATTAGACAATTATCACTGATTTGAAAAGCTGATTCAAGTGAGATAGTCAGGTGATGGATGGATGTGGAGACTTTATTATCTCCTCCTTGGTACAGATGTGCTTCCCTGGACAGAAACAGGTCACCTGTGAGGGTGAGGCTCTTGCTCTCCTCGTGCATTCAGGAGACACCACCAACCACCTGGCTGTCTTGTCAGTGCAAATATTTGTGTGTGTATTTTTTAGTCTAAGTAATATCTGTAGAAGATGTTTTGAATGCATCAGGAAAAGGGCATGAAAGAATTGCACAGTCTTGTTGTTACAAAGACAGCAATATTTTATTTTTTTTAATTCTGACTAATTTTGCTTTGAGAAACCAGTAAAGTTCCTTTGCATAAAAAATAGTGACATGGCGTATAAAGCAAGTGTGTGCAGTTTTGGGCACAGTCAGTCGTGCCTCCCTGTTCCAAAGCAGCCTGTTGCCTTTGCTGGGCACTGGTGAGGTGCAGGTGCCCACGTGTCCCTGTGGGATATCAGGCGCTGAATTCACGGCCGGTGCTGGGCTCTGGGAGCTCCTGCTCCATAGAGGCTGGTGGTTTAAAACTGGGACAGGGTCCCCTTCCTCCTGCAGGAAAGTGATACTAAACCATTCTTGTAAGAGAAAAAACACATTGCTTTATTGCTGAGATAAACCAGCACATCATGGAATAAATCAATAGCTTACAATTTTTACATCATGTTTTCATTCCAGTTAGGAAAGTGTGTAAAATCCTGGATTGGTTTTATAATCTCAAACAGTTTGCTGTAAATACCTTCCTCTCATAAAGATTTTAACTTTTTTACAAGCTCAAATGTTTCTAGGAAATGCTGGAAACAGCATCCTTTGTAAAAGGAAAGTGTAATAAAGATTTGTTAAATTAAAATGTATACCACTTCAGTTCTAATAAGGAGAGCTTTATTAATGTAGGTAAATGGCAGCAACACATCTGAGGCACCTGCTAAATGTTCATTATAAATTACTCTCATAGACATTGTGATGAGTTTTATATTGTAGCCAGACTTAGAAAGGCATGCAGATTACTTCCCTGAGGGACTGGATATATTTACTTAACAGTGTAGTTAATTGCAATTATTTATTTTCCAGTGATTGCAAATGGCCTCTGCGTTAAAGGTACATGTGGCTACTAGGAATTATTCAATTACCTCTCTTCTTAGTAGTCTAAGGCAAAGCCGAGCATGGATTCCCAGAGGCCAGACAGCAGTGTATTAACTCAATCTGCTCCGCAGCTTTCTGCTGGGGCCGAGCTCTTACAGCCGTGAGTCCTCTCAGCAGAGCAGGCTTGAGAAATGCTCATTACCCTGCAGCTGATTTTTGACATCTTTCATTCCGTACTGATGCTGCCACACGTATTGGCAAGATTCATAGGAGGTTAATTAAATCCGTCTTCAAAACAACGAGGGGCCAATGAGCCATATCCCCGTTGCAACAGTAAATTAAATGATGCAATTGTTTCTACTTCCATCATAGATAAGGGGAGAGATGAGTGAATGGCTTGTTCTCTGGCTGCCTCCGCCCGGGCCCCAGAGGGTCTCGGAGCATGTGGTCATAAACCTGCTTTTAATTTGCGGCTGCAGAAGGGACGGCCCTGCTCTCTGCAGGCAGGGGTCCCGCACGGCGGCATCCTGTGAAGGATGACACGGGAAAAACGGGGCCTGTTGGCGGCTCCTCCAGCCTCAGATGCAAATTGACACCAACGCGGTGACAAAGCAGAACGGAGGAGATGATACGTTCATCGAACTTGGCACTGCCTGCTCCGTAATTAAAACGTACACAAATTAAACACAATTATCTCCTGCTTTCTGATAGGGCTGGGCGTCATTAAGCTAATGAATCCCGCGGCCTGTGCCGCGGCCCCGCTCGCTGCGGCGGCAGCTGTGCCCTCAGCTGGCAGGGACGGCGGGGACAGCAGCGCCCGCCGCGCACCTGCCATCCATCACCGCCACCGCCACCATCACCTGCCGGGCAGCCTCGCATCGGGCGGGGAGGGGACGGAGCCGGCAGGCTGCGGCGGGCGAGCCGCGGGCACCGGCCTGGGGTGCCCGTGAGCTGGGGCACCGGGATCTGCGGGCACCAGGCCTGGGGTGCCCGTGAGCTCCTGCGCCGGGATCTGCGGGCACCAGGCCTGGGGTGCCCGTGAGCTCCTGCGCCGGGATCTGCGGGCACCAGGCCTGGGGTGCCCGTGAGCTCCTGCGCCGGGATCCGCGGGCACCAGGCCTGGGGTGCCCGTGAGCTCCTGCGCCGGGATCCGCGGGGCCCCGGGCCGCTTTCCCCGCGCTGGCGGTTCGTGCACGTGCGAACGCGGGCCCAGCAATGGCTCGCAGGTGGGGCAGCCCTAGAGCCGGGGGCGGGCAGCCCCTGCAGCCGGCCCGGTGTGGCAGTGCCAGGTACACGCAGCCCCTGCAGCCGGCCCGGTGTGGCAGTGCCAGGGACGGGCAGCCCCTGCAGCCCGCCCGGTGTGGCAGTGCCGGGGGCAGGCAGCCCCTGCAGCCGGCCCGGTGTGGCAGTGCCAGGGACGGGCAGCCCCTGCAGCCGGCCCGGTGTGACAGTGCCAGGCGCGGGCAGCCCCTGCAGCCGGCCCGGTGTGGCAGTGCCAGGTACACGCAGCCCCTGCACCCGGCCCGGTGTGGCAGTGCCAGTCTGAGTGCTGGTGGCAGCCGTGGCTGCTGGGTGCCCACCCAGGGGTGTCTGTCGCCTTGGGACGTGCCCAGGGTTTGGCGCTGGGGTTGCAGTCCCAGTATGGGAAGCAGTTCATCCCGTGCTCACCTTCGAGCACCGGCAGCCAGCCCTTCTCAGGCAGGGACTGGGGCTGGAAAAACACACTTACAACCAACCAGTAATCGTATCTGGACTTGAAAGTTGTAGTCTGAATAATTTAGTGGAGTATTGCAATGCATAATGCAAATCTGTAGTAAGTAGTTTAATGAAACCACCTGTTAATTGTTTTTTGGTTTATTTCTAGACTAGAAACTTATCAGCTCAAATGGGGCAGAATATCACCTGCAAAGATGCTATAAAATCCCCCTTTTTAAGAATTGTTTCATTTTAGGAGTAGATGTACCTACAAAAAATGCATTCTCTCTACATTTTAGTTTATTCCTGGGTGTGCAATACAGATTTTTCACATCTATGTATGAATCGTGCACTAGTATTTAGATCACCCAATGATGGTCTAAAGCAAAGGGCAGGGGGAAGGAGAAGTTTACACTCTGTGTATTTGCAGTGTATTAAAAGCCTATGAATACCTATTTTCATTGCCATAAATGGAAGCCTAGAGGGAGTTTTTTTCCAAAAAATTACACTGTGAACAATATTTTGCTTGCTTATCAGAAACAAAATCGGGTGGAAAGAATTTGGTAGCTGTCTGAAAATCAAGGAACAGGATCGTATTTACCTTTATCATCAGCAACTCGTGTTGTGATGGCAAATTTTATTTTTGAGTAGGAGTCAGAAATACAGTGAGAGTTGGTGAACTGAATGCACAAAATCCTCTGGATGTGTGTGCAGCTATGTTAAAACATTAAAAAATTTCTTTATTTTACCTGAAAATAGTAAGTCTCAAAAGTTATAGAAAAGAGAACTAAGAAGCCAAGATGGATATTTGGCTAAAAAAACCCCTTTGTTTTTATTTAGATTTGACCAGTGGTAAATGTGGTCAGCCTCAGGGAGAATGGACAGAGGTGATGCCTAAAGTGTGTAAAGCTTATTTGTGGTAGGATATTGCATGGGCCGGCAGCAAATGATGGTGGTGAGAAACACCAGTTGCTGTTGCATGAGATCATTTGTAATTGAAGTCTTGATCACATCTGTTTCCATTGCAGTGCAGACCACCCTGCCCAGACTGTGGGTGTCTGAACTGTCCTGGCAGGCAGAGCCTCAGCTGCCAGCTGGGGTTTGTCCTGGCACAGTGGCACAGCCCCTGGAGGAGGGCACTGCTGTCCTCCCCTGGGCAGTGGGGTTTGTCCTGGCACAGTGGCACAGCCCCTGCAGGAGGGCACTGCTGTCCTCCCCTGGGCAGTGGGGTTTGTCCTGGCACAGTGGCACAGCCCCTGCAGGAGGGCACTGCTGTCCTCCCCTGGGCCGTGGGGTCTCTGCCCTGGGGCTGCCAGGACAGAGGTGTCCAGAAGATCGTTGGGTTGTACCTTACAATGCAGGCATGCATGTGCATACATCTGTTCCTCTTTGGCACACAGATTTTCTATTTGTTTCTCTTTCTTCCTGCTTCTCCAGCCCTCTCTGCACTAACACAGACAAATGGACCTGGTCATCCTTTCACTGGAAATTAGCATAGACGTCGGTATGAATTTTAAGAAAGTTCAGGAAACACACCCTGAACTGCTTAGCACTGTGGAATAAGCACTTGCAGGCTGTTGCTTTTCTCTCTTTCACAGTTCTGTAGCAGAGAGGTAAAAGAAACAGGACAGCAGCTTCTGTTCCCCAGCCCCTCTGAGGAGAGCTCACACAGTGGTAATTTTGAAAAAAATTATATTGGATGCTGGTCTCCACTGTCATGTGCATTATTCAAGGAAACTTTGACTGCATTTTGTCATGTGCATTATTCAAGGAAGCTTTGACTTTCTGATCTACATGATGTGTCCACAAATCTGACTTTATTAGTATTGATAATTCAGACAGCAATTTTACCTTTGTCAGAATAGGATTTCCCATAATGTATCATTTTTTCCCAGTCCCAGTTTGAGATAAGAATTTGACATTTCAAAGCAAATTATGCAAAGTGGCAATCTAGGAATCTCAAATCAGCTGTAATAATTGCTGTAACATTTAGGTTGCTCCTCCTCCAAGGAAAGAAAGATAAAGCTTCCTGGCCCTTTATGTGGTCATGCAGAAATGGGTCACCTGTGCCTGGTACCACATGGCAAGAGAGGTTCTCTGTGTCCTGCACTGCATGAAATGCCTCTTCAGTCTGCACCCTTACCAGGGAGATCAAACTCCTTTCTTCTCCCACAGAGGTCAAAGGAGTGGGAAGGGGGCAGGATGCAAGTTCTAGCAGTGACTGGGACATTACCTCCTGTGAAAATTTATCTCCTATCTCCACCTTATTAAAATCTAATCCTGAATTCTCTCATTACTGCTTACACAAGAAGTGTGTTAGGATGTAATTTACAGCTCTTTCAAGCTTTCACAAGGGTCATCAATGTGTAATATTTTAATATGTAAAGCTGCTAAAGGGTTAAAAGCAATTGTATGAAAAGAGATTATAGGATCTTTATCACATGTTGTTTATCTGATCAACAGTTAACAATTTAAGACAGTATTATCCTAGTAAAAAGAAGATTTGTTTCAGATACTGACATAAACATCCCCTCATAATAGTGGCTTTTCATTTACTGCGTTGCAATGTACCATAAGCTTAAAGGCACAACAGCTTCTTTGTGTGTCTCAATAATGCCTGTCCAGAGTGATGTCAGTCAATTTTTGACCTATACAGTCTGATGTTATTCTCAACGACCATGGAATAGATTATTTTTTTTAATGAGCGAAGAGTATGCCAATAAAATCCTTGAAAATTATCATATTTATTCATGGCATCTTCCCTTGGAAGAACAAGGTATGTTACCACATAGGCCTTTCTGTGAAGTCATGTTTCCTCTGGCTTCTGCTGGTTTTTGTTGTTTTCTTTGCAGCTGGCTTTCCACACTTTCATGCAAATAAACACTAACAATTAATAGCACTTTCTGGCAGAGGTATGAGAAGAAGCAGCACGTGTGAAACAGGCCCCTGGTAGGAGCAGATTCTGAGTTCAGCCTGTGTGGGGGCACTCCTGGGGTCCCATATAGAAGGTGTTTGACAGGTCAGCTTCCTGTGCTCCTTGGGAACTGTTCCTGCAAGGTGGGGAAGGGCTGTGGGTGGGCCAGGGTCCGTTTGGGGTGGCATTGCCCTCCTGACACAGCTGGCAGGGTGCTCCCCAGGGGCAGCGCAGTGCCCCGGTGTCACTGAGAGATACACTCATCCTCTGCTGCGTTCCTGGCCTGGAGGGAGCAGATCAGCTTCCTGGGGGAGCATCCACTGAGCTCTCAGAGGAGCACATCAGCCCTTGCCAGGCAGGAGCACAGACTGAGGCCCCGGCCCAGTTCTGCCTCGTGGCTCGGTGCAGGGGCTGATCCCCATCACCTCCTGCCCAGCTGTGAGCACAGCAGACAGCTCTGACAGACCAAGGCTGCTGGTTTGCTCTGCAGCCTCAAGGAGTCTGGGCTGCATTGGGGTGCATGCTGCGTGTTGCCTCCAGCTCTGGTCCTCACGGGGTTCTGGCAAGCCTGCAGCGTGGCACTCAGATCCCCTTGCTCCCTTGGAGACAGGAAAGAAATGCAGACACTGGTGGAACTCCCTATGGAGATCACGTTGTGCTTCTGAAATGCTACTTCTAGATTCTTTGTATTCATATAACCCTAAAGGTTCCCTGAAGATTAAAGCAGATGTCATTTTTGGTTTGTTCTCAGCTGAATGCAGTGTAACTATAGTACTGCCATTAAACAGTGCAGAACACAAACATAAGCTGAATTGAGTTGGATTTTGGTGTGGGTCCTGCGTTTCCCCGTCAGTGTCATTTGGGCTTTTTTAGTCGTGGAGGCTGCATGCAGCCCCTGAGCTGCTCTTGGAGAAGCATCTCCAGCCTCCACTGCGCTGCTGTCTGACTCCTCCCTTCAGTGGGAGCCCAGGGAGTGTCACAGGAGGTGGCACTGTGCCACCCCGTCATCACCTGCTTCTGAGTGGAGTGTGCTAAATGCTCGAGTGACAGCAGCTGAACTTAAGCAAGCCCAAAGTCCCAAGTCCAGAGTGTACAAGAGATTTAAATTAGGATTGCCAAAGTGGGATGGAAATTTGTTTTTCTTCTGTCTGCTGGGTATTTCACATTATGTAAAATGAATACTAGATGATAATTGCCAGTGCAGTATCTTGTATTGATTTAATTCAATAAGCAACTTCACCTCCACCTTTTGCATGCACTTGCCTTAAAATATATGCATTATGAAGGCAGTGATTCAAAGTCTTTAGGAAATCAATACCCAGACAGGATTCTGTTCTTCAAATATTGACAGCGGAATAACTCCAAGAAACAATGACAAACAATAAAAGCAGGGTTAGAAAAAATGAAGGCTGCAATTCTTCTGTTGTTAGGTGGTGCAGAGGGCTCAAACTGCTGCCTGATGCTGCCTATTGTACATGCTTCAGCAAACAGCTGACACTGGCCCTTTGCTGTCAGAATTTCTGGTGAAACCTGTGACCACTGAAATAAAAACCAGTTTCTGCCCATGATTCCTATACAGGTGGCTGTTTTAACTGATGTTTTTCCAATAACTCACACAGATTTCTTTCAGCCATGTGTGTGCACTGGGGAGATACAGAAGGGTATATAGAGACTGTTAGCATTAACATTGTTTCCACCTTTGATAATTTCTCTAGAACTAAATGGAATTGGCACTGAAGCTGCTCAATTAGAGATTTTTAACTGATCATATCTGTGTACTAGTTCACAGTGGGTTTTTGTAATGGTAATTTTAAAATCCTATCATACGGGCGGCTCAATGTCCTCACACTGAGTACAGCTCTCAGAAGTTAAAGTAAGCCCTTGATGGAGTAAAATGTGCCAAGTTAGTGCAAACTGCACTGGTTACTCCGTTGATGGCAGTTCTGAAATCACATTGCTGTAGATTGTTCAGCACTGCAACTGGAAGTAATACTACATTATTAGCACTCATGCAGAAATCTCTGACAACAGTCCAAAAATTCAGATGACTAAAATTTCTCTCTCCCTTAGAGGTGGAAGGCTTATGAAGGGTAACTCTATACAGTATTACCCGGCTTGTAGATGTCATAGAAAGAGTTAGCAAGACTTATTTTCGTTTCTATCCTTTAGTTTTGCAGTTTTAACAAGTGCTGAATTTCACAAGGATGTCAGTATTGTAGCCATAAAAGGTTCAAGAGCTCTGTTCACATCTGGTGGTAAAAAAATCATTAGGCTTTTCCCTGAATGTACTTGAAATTTCCTAAACTTGACATATTTATGTATAATTGAAAAACGAAGGAAAGCTTTGGGCCACCAGTGCCTGAGTGATGTTTCCTGACAGATCAGTCAGGAGCAACTGGAATTCCTGGGGGTCAGGAATTTAAAGAGTAGGAATGACCGTCTGTAATTGCCCATCTCTAACCAACATGTTTGAAAGTTGGTTTGGAACAAATTGGAGTACCTGGGACATTACAAAACTTTAGAAGAAGAATAAATTTGTTCCTGTAGTTAAGGGGAAGAAAGGAGAGAGACACCAGGCAAGGTTCTCAATAGCTGAAGGCTCATTAGCTTGGCATTCGTTTCAGGCAACCTAACGCAAGAGTTGGTAATGAGAGGAAAATTGAGAGAGAAAGTGCAGTCACAAAACATGCTTGAACAAGGCAGTTTATCCTGAGATTAACAACTTGGATGAAAGTGGTGAAGTGAGATCAAGTGATCCTATGGCAAGAGGAGTTTGTTGAAAACATCAGTGTTTAACTTTGCGTTTGTCTGTGTTGCACCTGCAGGAGCACCAAGGGGTCAGTGGCAGAGCAGTGGGAGACCCCAAAGGCAAACACCTGCCAACAGCTGGACCCCAGCTCCCTCAGCAATACCATGGCATAGTCATTCAGGCATGCTTAGATAAATTCATTGTCACTGCATATTTGACTTTGCACGTGGCTGCTGAGCCTGTGTGCTGAAATCCGTCGCACACCTGCATCCAGGTATTGCAAGGTCCCAGTCTGGTGTGAGAGGAGAGCAGGCCCTGTATCCTCTTACCCAGACACTGGGCCAGATCCCAGTGCCAAGGGGGAGTTGTTTGCAGAGCTTGTAGGGCCAGCTTTGCTGAGCCCAGCTTCCTTAGAGGTCAGCTCAGTTAACTCTGACACCCCTTGCCAGCAGGTCAGAGCTTTCCCAGGAGTTTGCAGATTCATACTTTGCTGTGCTCACTGCAGCGTCCCCATTCCTTTTGGGTCTAAGTGATGTTTAGAAGCTGCTAACAGACAATTTAAAATGAAAAATCATATGTGGGAAATCAGCCATAAGAGTGATCAATAAGTAGTTCTGTTCCTGGAGTGGCTGCCCAAGGAATTAGTGAGTGTCCTGTGTGTTATCAAGAGGTCATGCCTTTCTGAAGGTTTGTTTTAGTCAAAGAGGTGCCATTTGCTTCAGTTGAGATTAAATCAGTGCCACGTAGGATCTGGTATGCATGATTAGAGTAGACAAATGCACAGTCACTCCTGGATGGAGTTTCAAGCTGTAATTTCTTAAGCTTCCTAAGCAGGCTTAGATACCTTCAGTCTCAGCTTTGTTTGTCATTAAAATAATTCCTGCTGATTGTGATGCTGGTGGAAAAAGATTCCACTTCTTTATTTCTTTACTGTGTGAGTCTCATTGATGCTAATAACTATCACATTAAATCTGCACCTGACCACAAGCAGCTGATGGAACATTCCTTTTAGCCATCCACTGCATCCCTGATAGAGACAATCAATAGGTAAAATCTATGCAAATGAGCGGAGTTCAAGTGAGGGCTACCCTAAACAGGACTTAAGCTATGCACCCGCCTTTGTGCCAAATTTTTCAGGGTTTTTTCTCCTGTAATGAATACATGTATTTTGTGCATTGGAGCATGGCACAGGGCCTTTTGGATGGCAGGCTCTTCAAGAGAGAGGAAGAGAGTTTTAATCACAAAAGCAGAAACTTCAGTCAGAGGAATGATTCCACACTTTGTTTCATTTGTAAATGCTGCGTTTTGGCTTTTGTGAAACACAGCCCAAGTCCAATTCAGGACAGCGCTTCAAGGATTCTTTCCATGGGGCTTTTTGAGTCTGAAATAGTGCACATGAAAAGAACAGGAGATTGAACATAATTTGTTCCAACAGCTAGTCTAAGATTTTTTCCAATCAAGATTCTTTCAGCATATTCCTCTTTGTTGAGCTGTAAGCAGCTTTTAAAATAATGGCATTAGCCTATATTTCAGAGCTTCGCTGGGTGTTTCCAGCTCTGGTGATTAGTTACAAGAAATAGAAATGCCTGTATTGTAACCTTTTAATGGCTGTGGGAGACTTGTAAACTAAGTTGAGATTTAAGCAATTTGTAGATTTCAAAATGAGCTGTAGAGTTCATTGAGAAAGAAAAATGCGTCATTGAAATTCATGGTGCCACTTTGGTTTTCTTAGCTGAGATTTATCAGTGAAAGCCATATTGCTTTCCCTTTGCCTTTATTTTAAAGCTCTTCAATACATTGTTTTTAAGGTCCATTTCTTTTACAAGCTTTTCCTTTCAGCTTGCTCAGGGTATTGGGCCCTATGAACATCTGTTTGTGCCTAAAATCAGCCAGGACCTGAACTGTACCCTGCCTCCCTCCTCCCCTTTGTTTCCAGAGGCTATTGTTTCCGATTTCATGCTATCAGAGGGGCTGCATGTTTTCCTGTGTGAAGTTGTCAGAGAGATAAAAGCACAGGAGCAGGGTCACATTTCGAGGGATGGGCATGAAAAATTGGTAAAATGTATCTTGAGGGCCACCCACAAGATTGCCTGAAGAAATTCAGAAGTAGAGAGTAGAATTGTACTTTTGTGCAAATTCCAGGGCGGAACGAGCAGTAATGAAGTAAGTGTTTAACTGGCAGAAATCTCTGAGTCAGATTTACACTTGGGTGACTTATTCCCGTTGGGTGTCTTGAGAGCCTCTAGTTGGACTTAGTTACAAAGAAAATGCCATCATCTCCACTGCAGTGCCTGCCCACGTCCCCTCAGTAGGACAGGGAGAGGCCAGAAGAGTTAAAGCCAGCGTGTTGCACCTTGCAGCCATCAGAGTGCACTGGGGATATGAGAGGCAGTACTGGAGACTCTTCCTGTCCAAAATTTTCAGTACAGAATCATTAGCTTGCATGATACAAGACCTGCAAGAAGTACAGTAAGGATGACGACGATGAAAGAAAGACAGATTGTGCATCTAATTAACCTAATGAAACACATCTTGCAGTAAGGAGGCAGGCTGCTCTCCTTGCAGCTGTGGCTGTGGTTTATAATGCAGCACACTCTGACGTGAGTTCCACGAGTGGCACCCTGCCTTGGAAAGGTGCAGAGGGGTTCACGTGGGGGCAGGAGGGCAGGAGGGCTGCAGGCACACACAGCTGAGCCCCTTCCCCACCAGCAGGGACAGCTTGCAGGTGTCTGCAGGTGCTGCTCTGAAAGCACTGCACAGCCAGGAGGGAGCTGTGCCTGTCCCAGGCGTGGTGTCCGCAGAACTAAAGCACTCCTTGCTGCTTGGTTTGTTTGTGATTTCAGCTCTTCACTTGGGTCTCTGCCAGGTATGAACTGAAGAAAATGGTTTAACAGTACTGGTTTAGGTCAGGGATTCACTAAGATAGTTACTTTTGTTTTAGAAGCTTGTAATGAGGATTTTGGTAAAGCGCATGATGAGGAAACAAATGAAATATGTAAGTTGTATTTTTTCCGCAGCAACTGATAGATAAGGGTTGCCAAATAAGGTGTTATCTTGTTGCCATATGGCTTCTGAATTACCAAATGATAAATGTGATACAGATCAGCCCAATACTGGAATTTAAAGGAGATTTATTTTTTCTATAATTTTTTTCCAAAGAGAAGTTAATTATTTTTTCTTAAATGCATAAATTATTTGCAATTTAATATGGCAAAGTAAGTATGCATTCTGAGTTCTGATGTATTTAGCAGCATTTTTGGCTGTGGAAATTCAGCAGGGAAACACTAATATGCCGACTTTTTTCCATTTTGCTAATATAGTAGAAAAAAATTACTAAATATGCTTTGATTGTTGTTGAATTTATATCCTTTATGCTGGTACTTTGGATATTAATTTGTTCATAAATAGACATAGAGGAAAGCAGCAACATTCCCAAGTGTGTAACAGTTGTGTAGGTGAGTTTAAAGACCACTCAGTGAGTATTGGTACTGTAGCCTGCAGGGACTGTGGTCGGGGCTCTGGGTCCCACAGCAGGAAGGGCTGTGGAGGTGCCATCCCCTGCTGGCACAGAGGGATCTGCCCCTCTGAGGGCCAGCTCAGGGTCCTGCCAGGGTCCTGTGTGGCCAGGGCTCCCCGAGGGCCCTGCCAGCCCGTGTGCTCCTGTCCAGGCAGCAGCAGAGCACAGCCCTCCTCAGAGCAGGTGTGCAGTGCCAGGTGTGCCCAGCCAGGTGTGCCCAGCCAGGTGTGCAGTGCCAGGTGTGCCCAGCCAGGTGTGCCCAGCCAGGTGTGCAGTGCCAGGTGTGCAGCGCCAGGTGTGCAGCGCCAGGTGTGCAGTGCCAGGTGTGCCCAGCCAGGTGTGCCCAGCCAGGTGTGCAGTGCCAGGTGTGCCCAGCCAGGTGTGCAGTGCCAGGTGTGCCCAGCCAGGTGTGCCCAGCCAGGTGTGCAGTGCCAGGTGTGCAGTGCCAGGTGTGCCCAGCCAGGTGTGCCCAGCCAGGTGTGCAGCGCCAGGTGTGCAGTGCCAGGTGTGCCCAGCCAGGTGTGCCCAGCCAGGTGTGCAGTGCCAGGTGTGAGGGCACTCTTGGCAGGAAGTCTCACCAGCACAGTTCCAGTTTTGAGGGGTAAAGGATAATCTGTTCCTTTCTCAGCATGCTGACCACCGTGCTTTAATGTCTTTCACCACTTCAAGTGCAACTTGAAGAATTTAAACAGTGCTGTTAGCATCCATTGCTGGTATTAATGGGTATAAATTCTTTTTAAAATCACAACTTTCTTATACCAGCAGTTTTCTTTGGCATACTTGTCTAATTTTGGGTGGGTTAAAGAATTTACTTTGTTTAGCTTTGTCTCAAAAGGGAAAAGAAGAAAGGCTAGAGTAAAAATTAATAGCACATCTTAAAATCTGTTACAACATCTCTCTATTTTCTGACTAAAAGTGAGTGAAAAAGGCCTCTCTAGAGAAAATAAAGAAGTTATTACAACTTCTACTATTTTGTAGAGTATGAAAAAGCTTTCTGTATGTTAAACAGTCTTGTGGACATCTGGCATGATTGGTTTTAATCTGCTGACTAAAAAGTCAGGATTAAATCTTGCTTTACACCTCTTTGTATTGCGGTCAGTAAAGTGACAGAGCTGCCCTGAAACAATGGCACTACTTATTCCACCCAATATGCCATGTGGTAGATCACCCCCTTTTTCAGCACCACTTCTCTGCAAAGACAATGAAGCATCTGGTGGGCCTTTCCTGTGTCCAGGATATTTTTTGTCAGTAATTTCACTCGGCCGCTCTGCTTAGCTCTCCCTCGGTGCCACTTTTTGAGATGGGGTTTGCCAAATCCAGTGGCAAGAGGTCAGTAGGCCAAAGTGATGAATTTTTATGTGCCTGTTCCTTGTGTTTCTGCTCAGTCACGATTCTCTGCGCGCTGCGCTGCCTCTGAAAGGAGCCCCAGTGAGCAATTTGTCCTCGGGCTGGGGAGAATGGGGAGGCAGATGAGTTAAAGTGGCGTGCATGGCTGCGGACAGAGCTGCGCACAAATGTTTTCTGATGGCAGAACAGAATCCTCCTGTCACTATTCAGCGCGAGAGGGGCTTGGGAGATTTGTAGCCTGTTGGCTTTCGATCAAGTGACAAATGAATTTAACAGCACTTAAAGATACAGCGGGAAGAATAGCACTCCACAAGGCAGCCCCAGCTGCGAGCTCCAGGATGATGCTGCGTTAACTCTTCTGTGCTCACGTGTCTTACATATTTGAATCTTGGTTGGCGTAACGAAAAGAATTTCATTTCTGTTTCAGAAACTCTGAAGAATACACTTCCTGGTTGTTTGACCCAGTCAGGTCCCATCCCTCTGGGGGGGTCTTTGGTTGTTGCAAGCAGGAGGACCCTGGTTGTCTCATTTCTTGCAGAGCTTTCTGTCCTCACTCAGTGGTGCCCTCAGTGATGGGGTCGAGTGAGCCAGGACCAGCATTCACCGTGGGGTTAAATCCCACGGACTCCCCAGCCAGTGCTGTGAAGTTGCTGTTCCTCCAAGTCGTTCTCTCTCTCATCAGCTGTGCCCCTAGCTGGCCAAGGGCTTTTGGTCCCGAGCCTTGAACCTGCCAGTGGAGACCAGGTCCCGGGGGTCCTGAGCATTGCTGTGACTGTCACACCATCACAGACCAAGCCAGAAGGAGCTCAGAGCTGCATTACCAGGGTGGTGAATAGAGGCACTGCATAGAACGTGCCACCCTGTTTCCTCTCTCCACACTGACTGTTGTACCCCACAGCTCTTCTGATGTGATGCCAGTCTTCTTTGGGTATGTACACGTGCTGATCTGTCGGTCCATCTTAGCTTTTATCAAGGACAATAGTGCTCTGAAGGTTTCCAACGAGGAATTTCTCAAGCTGGCATTACTGCACCAAAGCAGAACAAATAATGGAAGATAAGTAACAGAACATCTGACTAGGTCTGAAGAGGAGCACGTCTTATGGAACAAGACATATATATTACAATTATGCTGAGAATTTCCTTAAGAACAGTTGGACTATCCCAGTTTCTGTAATTAAGAAAAAACAAGTATTTCTCTTAGAGTACTCCCTCAGGACTACTTGACATCAAGTGGTAATACAAAATTATTTAGAAGGATAGACAGGAGGAGGGAAGGGATTTTTCTGGCAGATTGCTTCCAAGTTCCAATCTTGTAGTGCTGTGGGCTTACCTTGATCCGATCAAAGTCCTGAATCCATATTATTGATGTCTGATGTCAGCAAGTGAATTTAAACTGAGGCCTAAGAAAGTGAATAGGGGAGCCCTTTACCTTTGTCCACAGAGACCCTGCGCAGTTCCGTGTCCTGGTTCACACAGGTGCCAGGCAGCTCCAGGTAAATTGTTTGGGAATCACCATGTAGATGCTTTGCTGAAGTCAGGCTTGAGATCATAGTCAGGAAAATGAAACAGGAGAGTACAATAAGATGTGTAACCTGACCAGAGAGACTGAGAGAGGAAGTAAGAAGGTAAACAGTATGCAGGGGAATATGGAAAAGGAGTTCTAACCTGATCTGTAAACTTGGAGAATCTGAGAGGCAGAGGCCTTTTGCAATTAATTCGGATTCTTTTCTGAAGAAGAGAATTTAAAAGAGCCATAATTGCCACCAGCTGTTGGCACAGAGCAAAGCTGCTGAGGCAGAGGCCGCAGTCGGGGACCCCAGGGCTCTCTCCAGACCTGGAGAAGGGCAGGCTGTGCCCCTGACACATGGCACCGGGCCAGCTGTTCCAGCTGTGAGCCGCCATTCCGGGCTCATCCCTGCCCAGCCAGGCTCTGCAGCAGCATGCTGGGCTAAGCCTGGCCTACTGCCTGCTGAGCAAGCAGCACAGGAAGCACAGTGCTGCCAGGGATGACTCTGGGAGCTGGGTGGTGCTTTGGGCAGCACCAAGGCAGGGGAGCCACGCTGCCCATGGGCGGGTGCGCTGTGCCCTGGGCAGCGGCCGGGCTGGCACCTGGACCCTCAGCTCACTCAGCACAGTGCCTGGAAAGTAAACAGGAAAGGTTTAGCACTGCCTGGTGACATGCTGTGGTCCCTTGTCATCAGTTATCTCAGTTTCTGGACAAGAAGATGCATCTTGTAATTAACCTAGTGTTGCTGTGAAATAGAGACCAAAGTAAGGCTGGTTGTTTCCAGCAGGGATCATCTGTCTTAGGGAGGCAGGAGATCTCTGGGACAATGGGAGCATGAGGACAGTGTTTTGGTGCTGACTTTTAGGTCACAGACACCACCCAAAGAAGATTTAAAGTATCCCAGAACATCCCTGTGCCACAGTTCGGTAGGGGAGCTGCAGGAAGGGACCAGAGCTCCCCTGGGTGCCGGGCGCTCACAGGGCTGGGGTTGGTTGGTGTTTCTTTAACCTGCCCTTTAACCGTGGGGTCTGTCAGCCCCGATGGGCACAGGCAGCAGGGTGCTGTCAGTGGTGGTGCTGTGCCCTCGGAGGAGGGGCCGTACACAGGGCCCGTGAGCGGTGCCCCCCCGCCAGGGCAGGGCAGGGCCCGCTCTGCTGGCACCCGGCTCCGCTGCCCCTGCCTCCCCTGGACATGAGCTGTGCCGCTGGGAGCATGCAGAGAGAAGGTAATTTCATTGGTACTTCAGTGGATTCTCATTAATACTTGTTTGTGTTTGTTCTTTGTTCAGCCAGCACTTACATCACTGCTGAGTTCAGTTCCTGCTGCTGGAAAGTGCAGTAGCTGTTCTGGGGTATTATTGCTATTTGCACACAGTTAAAGTTAACACAAGGTAATACATGGTCTAAAGGATATTTTTTTCAATAGAAGTGTATATCCTCTCAGACAGGGTTTGGTTGCTGTACCCTGGAGATTGAGCCCTGGGATGCTCTTGATTTTTGCAGCAGCTGTGAAGCCAACAACCTCTGTGGCTGTGAAAAATTGGCTATAATAAGCCTCCATTTCAATGGGAAGGTGCAGTTTAAAAAGCACATTGTTATCTGTCCCATAGCTGAATGCACAACTCTCATTGACTCAGAAAGTTACGTGTAACTTTGTTTTTCTCACTTGCAAATTTTAATTCTCTGACATCATTTGACTTGGGGAATTTGCTGCTATTATATTCCCAATATCCGGGAAATCATGTCATCTCCTCAAAGGTAAGGAGGAGTCAAAACAAGACAGATGCTTCTGTTATTCCCAAAGTAGCAAATTTTTTACCTCGCTGATTATTTCAAATGCAATTAGCATCCAGATTATAATAATTTTTTTAATATTAGCCTAGTTAATAAGTGTCAGATTGATTTTGGGTCTTGAGCAGCATTTCAGTAGTATTTCACTTTCATAATTAAATGATACATTGTCTTTTCTGTCATTCCAAAATCCACAGAGTATTTAACTGAAAAAATATCTTAAATCTTCAGACTCTGAACTTCTCTCATAGCATTCACAGCCATGAGCACACCTGTGTCAATCTATGCAGCTTGCTGCAAATTCCAGTGGCAGCTATTGGTGAACTTTTTTATTGTAGAGGAACAATGTCTATATTCTGTTTTCTCTTCTGTTTTTTAAGAAGAATTCAAAGTGATAATAAGTCCTGAGTATTCCAATAATAGAGAGCAATAATGCACATCTTTAGCATTGGTGGACAGGTGCAGTAGGACAGGTTGAGTCTGTAGGTGTTTAAACACCCCCTTTTGGGGGGTTTCCCTCCCACCCCCCAAAAATTATTGAGGGACCTAGAAGCATGTGCTAGCTCACACATCAGGAGGTGGGCTCAGAGTCTGAAGTGTGGGATCAGTGAACAATCAGCTGCAGTTTCCAGCCAAGCAGGAGGCAGCAGTGCAGTCCACAGCTGCTCGCAGTGTTCCAGGTACACAGGATATAGAGTGTATGTTATAGACTGTTGTGTGTTTTATGTACACAACAGTTGTTTTAATCCCTGGATCCCATTTACTCTAAGTATGAAGAGATGCAGGCTTACACACTGTGATTTGTGCTGTATATGGGGGAGCAGGTTTGTTATGCTGTAAATCAACAGTGTCATTCTGAGAATTGCCGAGGTTAGAAGAAGTTTCAGATTTGTGTCTTGTAGATAGAAAAACCATTTCCTCCTAGCTTTGTGTAACAGGATGTTGTTACTACATTCCAAGGCCGTTGTCAGGAAAGTTGTTACTATGTTTTGCAATTCGGTACACAGAAGTTATCGCAAAGGGCTATTTCAGAAGTGCTACAAAGCATCTACCTGTGTATAGTACAGGAAAACAGGAATAAGATATGGCTGTGTTTGCTAGGGAAAGGCTGGCTACCGAGCTCTCTCTCAGCTCTGAATACAGCCCTCCTGCAAGCTTTTAAACCAAATCTTGTTTCCAAAGAAAAAAAAGATGTTTTTCTAGAAAGAAGTTATGTCGAGTTATGATATCTGATTTCACCTTTTCTGCCCCTGTGAAAATATACCTTTTGAGGCAATACCCAGCAAGGAACAGTGAGTTTTCGTAGCGTTTTGATTTTCTTTGCTAGCAACAAAAAATCCCTTCATAAGCAGGCTTGCCTAAAAAGGCACATGATCCTGAAAGTTTTCTGCTTGGGTGACTACGACTGTGCAGAAATTGAAAGGAGGAGGAAAAAAGGAGTGCTTCCAGCTTGTATAAGAAATGAACCTTTGCCCAATCACTTTTGTCTGCGAATAAGGTAACTTTTTGTGTGTGTGAAATTTGAAAGCAATAAGGTATGTGGGTCCTTTCTCTGTATTGGTTCTCAAGAGTCGATCGCAGGGTTTTTCTTTTGGAGCCGGCCTGACGTTGTGAGATAAAGCAGCTCAGGGAAAAAAATGTTCTCAAGCAGATGCCTTTAAGAGACAGAAATCATGAATTTGTTGAATTGCAACCACTCTGGGGGTGGCTACAATGACTTTTTGACAGTGACAGTAACTCTGCCGTGTCTTTTCGAGCCCTTCTTTGGCCCATTCACTCTGGAAAGCTGCTTAAGCGCACTTAAGCGCATTAGCATTTGGATGCTCGGGGACCGTATTGACCCTCATTTGGAAAGTTTAAATGAGTGAAAGATGGAGCGATTTGTTAGAGCTTTTGAAACCGGCTTTAGAGAGCTGCGGGTTTTCCGCTCTGGTTTGTTCGGGTGCTTGTTCTAATCTGGTGTGCTGTTTGAAGGGACCAGACTGATTTGTGACACATGAGCCCAAAGCCTCTTTTTTGGGGCTTGGCCCGATTATCTGGTCTGTGCTCTGAATTTCAATGGCCCGCGGGGAGGGAGCGAGGTCGGCGATGGCTGGCTGCGGGCTTTCCCCGCTGGCTCCTGCGGGCACAGATGGCGCAGCGGCCGCTGCAGACAAAGGGATGCCCGTGCCCTGGCTTGGCCGCGAGGGAGCAGGTCAGGGAGCAGTCTGTGCTGAAAGGTAGAGGGTCCCGGAGGGGCAGCTCCCACAGGGAGTCCGGCATGCCGCTCCTCCTGCCAGCAGGGTGGGTTTAACCAGCGCCAGTGTCACTGCCCCTCTGCCAGGGCTGCAGAAAAGCGCCTCAAAGCCCCGCAGGTCAGATGGAGTGCTCGGAGCAGGCCGTGCCTGTGGGGCCGTGCTCCCTGTGCCGTGAAACCTGGGACTGCACACACCGCGGCTCTTCTGGTGCCTCAGTGCGCCGTGTTCTAGGCTAAACCCAGCGTCAGATGGACGTGGCGCTGCTTTTGGGGACGGAGGAAACAGTCAGGAAAAGTTTGTCAGAAATGGACATCATTTTTTCAGTGAGATGGGGAATCGACACCTGTTTAATTCACAAACTTGTAAGAAAAATAACAAGATTTGTGGGTTTTTACCAAATCCCATTCAAGTTACTTGTTAAAAATGAAAGCACTCAACTTGCTGCTTTTTATTTGTGCTGTGTCAATAGGCAAGGGCCTTCATCAAGGATCAAACTTTTATCAAATGGGAGCAAAATGTCCACTGGCAGATTGTTCCCATTCTGGCACTGAGATCCTCAGCTGAGATCTTAATTATTTGGAAGCTGATGGATTTTAGTTTCAACACATGTTTGGCATGAATTCCTGCCTTCAGGAGAAGGCGAGAATGGGGAAAGAAGTGAGCTGTAGTTCATGGTGTTGTGTCTGAAATACACGGCATCTCTGATAATGAATCCAAATATAAGTATTTCTGTCTGTGAGAGATACAAGCATGTAGTAGGATGTGAAAGTCTGTACCACAGAACATACTTATTTTACAAATTAACATTATGCAAAATGAAAACCTTTTGTCTGGTTATTATGAAAAGGAATGGGGTGAGCGCCTCATTCCTTTTACCTCTTTACCTCGTTACTTCTCCTTGACTCAGTTACTTTCTTTAACAGAAAACACTTTTCTTAACAACCCCTAGCAAAATGATTCAGGCAGGTCTTTGCCAGTATCCGCATCCCTGTCTGTGCACAGGTCCTGTCAGCAGCGTGTGCCTCAGCAGCGGCCATGGATGCTGAGTTGCCTCCCAGGTGTGGGGACACATCTGTCTTTGAGCAGTGCCTAATTTGAACAATTTCCTCAATTCTGCTTTTTGACTTTCCTTGTGGTTCCCCGCAGCCAGGCAGAGGGGCACGGGTGGCTCTGCACATGTTGCCCGGCAGGGAGGCTGCAGAGCACTCCCCGAAATGTGCCCAGTTAAGATGGAGATGCCTCCGTTTCAAAGCACTTAACATACTTAAAGCTTTGCTAACTGCTTTGCTAAAAGCTCTAGATTTTTACCTGTTGCCATGCGGTGGAGCCAACCCTTTGAGCAGCCCATTTCGTGTTATTCCCCACTAGCTGTGGAACCGGGTCCCAGCCAGGCCAGTGGCCAATGGATCAAGGCCCAACACTCTCGTGAAAGTTCATACTATGCCTGACATAAAGTTGTTCATTTGTGTTCATCTGTGCCTGATATAATGTTGGTTCATAACTTGTTTTAGACACCCAGTCCTCAAAATATCTAGGGGCATGATGTCTCTTATTTAAAAGAGGGAAATTGCTATGCAAAGTAAATTGTGAAAATTGCTGTCAGATTGTGTAAGCATTTCTCGGACCTGCAAAGTGTACTTGTAAGGTGAATTTATAGGCAGATGTTTTTGCAAACAAGGGTTAACTCACAGAACTGTAGTGTCAATGTCGTTATCAGCTCTTAAGAATCAGCACAAAACCTGGTCATTATCTGTAAGTAGTGGTTTGTAGGATGTTTGCAAGTAATGTGTGATACAGCATACAGTGATACCTGTGAAAGAACCTGTCTGCACAGTACAAGCTGAATGACTGTTTGCCTTTCCTGATTGATATTTTCTTAATATTGCCTGTTTCTCTTCAAGTGGTAATTCAGTTTATTGTTTCAAGTCCATCATAAGTGGAAGCGACTTAAATTAACAATGCTTTCTATTTTGACCTACAGCAAGTTATATTTGATGGGGGGCATTGAAGATACATCTGTTGATAATGTTCAGTTAAATCTGGTCTTCTGTTGCATATAAGCTTGTTTCCCTTTCTCCCCTTATGTTTTTCTTAGACACTGTGTGCAAAGGCCACAATGCAGACCATCCGGGCAGCTGACACAAATGAAGTAGTCAAGCTAATATTTCGTGAATCTGATAATGACCGAAAGGTAAACAACTTAATGCCCTTGGCACCCCTGTGTAAATAGAAACAGTGTTGAACGTTCATTTTCTTTTCTGCAAAGCATGAATATACTTGTTCCAAACTGATAATGTAAAGGGAGGGGAGGATATAGATTGTCACACCTAATGCTCAGTTAATTGGATCTGTTTAAGTGATTGCCAGCCAAGCAAATGGGCAAGCTGACAGGGGGCTTTGGGCATGTGGAAGTGTGTGCTTTCAAAGGGCTGGTGTCCCTGAAAGGGTCACTGCCAGCAGCTGGCTGTTGAGTTGCTGAGTCCAACGGCTTGGCTGACCTTTCTCCCTGTTTTTTTTATTTAGGTTATGCTGCAATTAGAAAAGAAACTCTTTGACTATTTTAATCAAGACGTATTTAGAGACAACAATGGCACTGCGGTAAGTTCATTGCTAAACCATTCAAAGGAGTAAGTTGGGAACTCACATACAAATTGCATTTCTCTAACCAGCCCTTTATCCTTATCACCCCTCCTGTCTGCAGAATGAGAAGAGATAATTCAGCCAACACAATAACCGCTCCAGATTTCCTCACCACTTAGCCAGTTATTTTGTGTACAGATTCCTAACTTTGGCATGTTTACCTTCTTTTTTATACAAATATATTGTAAATTAAATGTACACAACAAGTCACTTTTCTTATCTGTCCTCTAGTCTGCATTTCTTCAAGCATCCTGTTTTTCTTCCTAGCTCCTCATTGTGCATCACACAGTAACTTAGGAAAAGCCCTTAAATGCAAAGCCCATCTGAAAATACCTGGGTCTTCTAAGTCTACAAAAATATACTAGAAACACAAGAGTAAGTAGAATAGCAATCTCAAGCTCTGCAGCAGACTGTCACTACTTGGACAAGCATGCAGGGCTTCCCAAGAGGATTAGGCACACAGGGGACACTAACACTCTGATTTGTAATAAGGAATCTCATTTTTATGTGGAGAGGGGCATTGTAGTTTCTTTAATGTGATTTTATTTCAAATGGTGACCGCTTCATTTTGGAAAAGCTGTGTGTCACTGCTTGCAGCTTTCTCCATTTCATCCAGGGTTCCTAGGGGGTCTGTGTCTGAGGGGAGACTGAGAGGGCCCTCGTCCCCACCTGCCAGTTCAGCTGCAGTCTGAAGCAGTCACACAGTGTGCCCACTCACAGGGCACATTGCTGCTTGGTGCCCAGGGATGGGTTGAGCACAGGATCCCTGGTTCTCCACCTCTCTCCTCTTTTCCCCTGCCTACAACTCATTCTCTCACTGCTCACAGACAGCCAGGCTGTTGGAGGCTGTCTGCAGGGCTCTGGGATATGGAGGGCAGCTGAAGCCCTGATGCCCTCTCTGATTTTAAGTTAGCTTCACCTGAGAGATTGAGTCCATGTGAGAATCTGAGATTTCACTCATTTGTTGAGGTCAGAAGAGTTTGATGAGTAAGACCCATGAGGGGTGAAGATCTGATTCCCCTTCTGTCCTTGCTGCTGTCCCCCAGCGTGGCTCGTGTGGCCTGTGTGCTCACTCCAAGGGTGCCTCTGTGCTGCCTTCAAATGCAGCTCCTGCCAGAGCAGTTTGGGGTTCTTTGCTTTCAATTTACAAGGTGAATGCATCCTCGGGAAATGCCTCATGTTTCTTTCACTGATGTTTTGCAGTTTTGGGGACATTTAATTCAAAGCAGTAAGTCTCCTCCCAGTTCCTTTTCCCATATTAATCACATTCCTGTCTCAAATTTTTTCTCTGTGTATATAATTATTATAACTTTTCCAGGTTTTTTTAAACAACTCAAGTATTTGTCATTTGTGTTTTCCCCCAGTGCATTCCTGAAGCTGTGTAGAGCTGTTCTTGGTGCTTGTTTGGCTCGTCCTAGTGGTATTTTGGATGGCTGCTGCTTGATTTGCATACAGGGCTGTGGGGTGTGAAGGTACAGGCAGAATCCCACAAACACGTTCCATTTCAAAATCAGCAGTCATTTCTTTCATGCGTCAAGAAGTGGGAAATCTTCCAGATCAAACATGGAAGAAAGAGATAAACGATATAATGAGCCATTGGAGATAATCTAATCTTCATGGTCTAGTTAAACACGCAGCACCATGATCACTAAAAACAAACTACCTATCTGAAACGATAAATGTCTCTGTGCCGAATTCAACCCAAAAAATCCATCGCATCCTTCATCAAGCGCCGGTCTTGTACCCGCCTGACAGAAATTTAATTCAAGCTGGCTCCTGAAAATAATTATTGTATTTTAAGAGTAGTAATCATTGGTCGGGACATGATTGAATGTGTCCATGCCTATTGACTTTTTCTATGATTTATAGCTTTGTGCAGTCGATATTCCCATCGAAATTGTATAATTAATTATAAGTGGGGCTGTCAGGTCTGCAGGATGGAGTGCCCTGATGAGTATTTGGGAAGATTAAATTTTCCTTAGCTGTACCAATGCAAGGCTTGGGAATTTTCACAGCACTGGGGCTGTAGGATAAAGATGTTTTCTGTGTGTTTAGCAACTGCTTTAGCTCAAAATCCATTGATTTTTCAGAGGGTATTTTTTTATCAGTGCTGTGTCTCTTCAGTAACATTGGAATGTATACGGATGTGACAAGGCCTGACAAATATTTATTATCAACAGGCTACTTTTTCATTGTCCATACACAGTTATTCTTTCCTTTTTACATTGTAATCAACAAAAAGAATCATAATATATATTTATAAAAATGATTATTTTTAATGAAAAATCTGATATAGATACAAATCACCTATTTAACAGAAAATCAGTTTGAAATGCATACTGTAATCTGTCGGGTCTAATTTTCCCAAACTAATCTGTAGCTTATTCAGACTTAGCTGTAGCTTATTCCAAAGGTGGCTTAGCAATTACCTATATTGATTACCCCAGAGTGCAATGACTGTTCTGTATCATTGTGTTTCAGAAAGAAACAGCCAGATTTACCCAGTTGTGTGGTGATAGGAAAAAAGATGAAGCCTATTTGAAAGCAGGTGCTGCAATAATGCAGAACTGTTGCATTATTGAATTCTTATGTTCTGAATTGTACCTTGGAGTTGCGGTCCATGCAGCAGAGCAGGGTGTGAGTCCATAACCACCGGAGCTGCCCTGGGTGTGTGGGGAGGGGGCTGCAGAGGGGCACTGAGGGACGTGGGCAGAGGAGCTGCAGCATGCACAGCTCCTCTTTGGCATCAGCCAGGTCACAGTACTTGTTGTTTTGCAGTTAGCAAAAGCTCAGCATTTCTGACCTGGATGGCAGGACACAGCCAGGCTCTGCTGATTGGCTCCGTGGTGGCATCCTGCTCTGGGGGCCTGTCCATGAGTGCTGGAAAAGCACAAATGAGGCTTCTCACTTTGGAGTGCTGGAAAAGCACAAATGAGGCTTCTCACTTTGGAGTGCTGGAAAAGCACAAATGAGGCTTCTCACTTTGGAGTGGTGGAAAAGCACAAATGAGGCTTCTCACTTTGGAGTGGTGGACAGTGAGGGTTCTCACTTTGGAGTGGTGGACAGTGAGGGTTCTCACTTTGGAGTGGTGGACAGTGAGGGTTCTCACTTTGGAGTGGTGGACAGTGAGGGTTCTCACTTTGGAGTGGTGGACAGTGAGGGTTCTCACTTTGGAATGGTGGACAATGAGGGTTCTCACACCTTCTCAGAGGCAGCAGCCCCTGACCAGGAGCCACCACCATGCCCCCATCACTCCTCTGTGGCCCAGCAGGTGCACAGAGTGCCCTGGAGCCCTGCAGGGGTTTCCTGTGGGGTCTGAGGTCACTCTGGCTCAGCAGCAGGTCACTCACACAAAACACAGTTGTAGCTTTGGATTTTCAGCCCTTAGGTGATAAAAATCAGCCATGCTGGTGCTTCCAGAAGAGGGGCAGGGGGTTCTTGAATAAGCCCACACTTTTACCAGATATTTGGAGATGCTTTAAATGTTTGTGATAGATCAGGCTATAAGTGAGGTTTTTTTCAAAAGGAGTTCACTGTTAATTTCAAAACAATTAAAAGAAAAGAAAGCCAAGAGTAATTATGTAATGAAAAAAATATAATCAGGTTATTGACTTATAGCAAAGAACCACAAACTAAATTGTGTTTCTTCAGTAGTCAATTAAATAAATATGTAGTAAGAATGTAAAAACCTGTAATGACTACAGAGGAACGATTTAATCATCAGGAATAATTTTATAATCTTTAACTCCAATTAGAAGTGAGGAATGGTACCTACATTCCTGTCTTTCCTATGATCTGTATTAAAGAATCAATCCAGGTAGAAACTAATGCACTGTCCTTAGGATTTGGACCACAGCTGTGTAGTAGAAGTGATCAGTGAATTAATTGTCTTAAGAGTGGAACCTGATGATGTTCCTGCTAAAGTCATGGTCTCTTTTTTCTGTTGATCTTTGTGGAAGCTGGTGGCTGGTAGTGAAGCTGTGCTTGCTCTGGTGATGCTGCAGCCTGCTGCTCCTGCTGCCCCTGCTGCCCCTGCAGTCCCTGCTGTCCCTGCAGTCCCTGCTGCCCCTGCTGTCCCTGCTGCTCCTGCTGCCCCTGCTGCCCCTGCAGTCCCTGCAGTCCCTGCTGTCCCTGCTGTCCCTGCTGTCCCTGCTGTCCCTGCTGTCCCTGCTGTCCCTGCTGCCCCTGCTGTCCCTGCTGTCCCTGCTGCCCCTGCTGTCCCTGCTGCCCCTGCTGTCCCTGCTGTCCCTGCTGTCCCTGCTGTCCTGCTATCCCTGCTGTCCCTGCTGTCCCTGCTGCCCCTGCTGTCCCTGCTGCCCCTGCTGTCCTGCTATCCCTGCTGTCCCTGCTGTCCCTGCTGCCCCTGCTGTCCCTGCTGCCCCTGCTGCCCCTTCTGCCCCTGCTGCCCCTGCTGTCCCTGCTGCCCCTGCTGTCCCTGCTGCCCCAGCCCCACAGAAGCAGGGCCCGTGTCCCTCTGTGGTTTGGGCTGCTCGGGGCACAAGGATTGGCCCAAGGCTGCTGCTGCATGCAGCTCCAGGATCACAAGAGGGTTCAGAGGGCCCTGGTGGGGTACCAGCATTCATTCCAAACCACAGCCAAGAGTGTCATGCTGAAAAGCCCAGTGATTCCAAACCTGGATTTTCATGGAATGGAAGGGATTCTGTTTCTTATTTTAATTGTGCAGCAGCTCTCCTGGTACAGAGGACAAACAGTGAACTCTTACGGAGATTATGTTCTGACTCAGTTTCCCTTCACAGAATAAATTCCCTTTATTCTGTGACTGTTCAGCCTCAAGAGAAAATTATAATGTGCTCCAAGTGCAGATTGAGTTAAAGGTCTTGTTTTCCCTCTGAGAAGTAGTGATTTAAGGTGATGTGTTATCGTGCTAGTTAACTTAGAGATGTTACTGCAAACATACAGGCAAACATACTTTCAAATTTTAAGCAATATATGTGGGGGGTATTGCATGTATTCCCAGGAAATCCTGAAATGATAGACAAATTGAGCAGAAATATATAGTCCACAAGGGACCTCTATTAAGATTTTTGTGAGAATATGTATGCTTATGAAGATTAAGGATCTGGCATCACTGAAAATGTATTAATCAACAGACAAGATATAGCACAATGCACTCTTCCCAATGGCCTTGGCTCTGACCCTTTTAAAGATAATGGGAGTACTGTCCACTAGGAACTAGATTAGGGCGATCAAGTGCATTTCATCAGGGTATGACTTGAACCATGATCCCAGAGGTGAAAAGGCAGAGGTTTATCCACTGAGCCAACCAGCCCCTGTCCAGATACAATCTTGAATATGATGTATAAGGGCAAATTAGGATAGAGAAAGGAAATTGATTGCTTAAGACCATTGCTTCCTCAGACTGGTCATAAGGAAATCCTGCCTATCCTGAAACACTTCTTTTATTTAAAATAGTCTTCTGAGATGCCTGATTTTCATAAAGGATTAATAGGAAAATGGCTTCATGCTCTGCATCTTTATTCTGAAGCAGCATTCTTGTGTTTAGAATTGCATTTGCTTAAATGAGTGATTAGATGATATGCCACTGGATAAACTGCAAAATGAGAAATGACAGAGATAGGAAATATTACAAATAAATTTTTCTCACTAGCAAAACATAAATGCAAGTCCAGATTGCACAAACAAGTCAGTCCAGATGTGTTGGGTTAGCTGTTTACTGCAAGCTTCAAATAGATTCATTATTCTGGTGTAAAATTTGTCCGTAGCACAAAGTTACAAATATTATTTCATGACCTTTTCCCCCACCCTGTTCTATACAGCTGCTGGATAGTTCAAATGTACTGTGATATATTTATTTCTTTAGGCATTGGCTCTTGTTTAAGTCTGACCCTAAGAGTAGGTACAGTATTTGTGCTCTGTAATCCAGCCTGTTGTATGATCTGCTAATGTGTTTTAGCCCTTTTTAACCTGTGTGACATGGAAGAGAATATCCAGGGAAGCAACGTTTGCACCTGCATTCCAGTCCCCAAGCTTATGGATCTCACCATCATCCCTTATTCCAGTCCCCAAGTTTATGGATCTCACCATCATCCCTTATTCCAGTCCCCAAGTTTATGGATCTCACCATCATCCCTTATTCCAGTCCCCAGGTTTGTGGATCTCACCATCATCCCTTATTCCAGTCCCCAAGTTTATGGATCTCACCATCATCCTTTATTCCAGTCCCTGAGTTTGTGGATCTCACCATCATCCCTTATTCCAGTCCCCAAGTTTATGGATCTCACCATCATCCCTTATTCCAGTCCCCGAGTTTGTGGATCTCACCATCATCCCTTATTCCAGTCCCCAAGTTTATGGATCTCACCATCATCCCTTATTCCAGTCCCCGAGTTTGTGGATCTCACCATCATCCCTTCCAGTTAACATTTGTGCCCACCAGCACCATACCAAAACTGCCACATCTTGCCTGAGGTCTGTGGCAAGCCAAATAAGAATAGAAAGGTGCTTAGTTGTTTTTCCACCATCTCTGTACAGTAGCTCAATCCTCTTGTGCTGCCCAGGTACCCCTGATAACCTCCCAGATGAATGTGTCAGTGCTTTTGGCTTCTTCACTAGTTTATCCTTTACATATACTCCAATCTTCTCATTGAGAGCTCATTCCTAAGTAGCACAACAGGTTCTAATTTCTGATGTGGTTTTTTTCGAGTAACAAAAGTCTCACAGGATGAGATCTGGATTCTGTGCTGCACGTTGCAGAACAGAGGGGTGGCTGAGCCCTTGGAACTGTATGCAGGGTGTTTGACTGGCAGCTTATCCATACCAGTCATGTCAGCCCTCAGTCCACTGGCCCTGTGCTGTGCCTCGTCCCCCCTAATGCTGAGAACAATCTCTTTGGTGCCATTTCTCTGTGTGCCATAGATCCATATTTATGTGGGTATTTGTGATTTGACAGCGCTGCCATTCAGGATACATAGATATGTGCAGAAATATAATATTACACAAAAACAGCATAAATGGTAAATTTATATTCAGTGTTTGGGGTTTTTTCTGTGAAACATGATTTTAAAGACTGTCAATGAGAGAAAAAAGATTCAGATTCAAAATATGTACTAATAGAGATAATTTTACATAGTCTTTGTTAGAGAAAGAAGTAGCTTTATCATCAGGCAGAGTTATGTATTTTCGTGGGTAAGGGGAAAGGATCAGCGTTTCCACAGGCTTTCGCCTGAAGTCAGGAGACTGCTGAATCAGTTTCTAAATAATCTGCTTGGACTGGAAAGATAGATAAAATTACTGTCTTTCCAAAGTCTCCTGGAAAAAAATGTGTGCTCCAGAAGACTGGCAAAGGAGGCTACAGTGACCAGGGTCCGCAGGTTTTAATTCTCTGAGGTCACTTCTGTATGCTCATCTTCTCTTTTTGGTCTGAAACTTCATTTCCCTTTCACAGCTGTGAATTCTCTTGTGGGCCCTGCGGATGGATTTGATAAATGCTGCTAATATCACCTCCTGATCTACCAGTGCTCTGACTTTGGTCTGTAGGTCTTGATGAGTAATTGCCGTTGTTCTACTCCAATGACTGAATTAAGTTGCCCTGTTTGAAGGGGTTCATACGTGTATGGTTTTAGCCAAGGTGGCCCTGCAGTGTACCCAATGGAGGCTGACCTTTTACCAGTGCTTCAGTTTCTGCAACTGCCTAGACTCTCTTATAACCCTTTGATTACTATGAAGCTGCATAATGTAGGAATTTAGAATTTTGTGCATTGCTTTCTCTTCCATCCCAGCACATAAATGCATGTTACAGTATTGCCAAGAAAAAGGGGACAAAAAGTGAGATTCCCTTCAGCAGGTTTTGCAGAATATACAGCACCCTGGAAAACCTGCACTTCTGATAATCCCCCTAGGAGCTGATGGGCACTGCAGCTGACACAGCCATCAGTCCTGAAAGCTTTTAACTCTCCTCAAAATGAATAGGAAATATCCTTTACTGCAAATGCAGTCATTCCTACACATACTGCATGGCTGCATTCCCAGCAGCAAGGCTCACAGTGGCTCACAGGCTGTAGCTATTGATACACTGGATGGATGGATGGATGGATGGATGGATGGATGGATGGATGGATGGATGGATGGATGGATGGATGGATGGATGGATGGATGATGGATGGATGGATGGATGGATGGATGGATGGATGGATGGATGGATGGATGGATGGATGGATGGTATTTTCATTCAGGTGCTCATCAAGCATTCCTGTTGGGCTGGTCACTGGGCATTGTAGAGCAAACATCTTGATGTAATATCATCAACTTGGTGTTGGAGCAGATAAAACGTAGACCCTGCATCATCTTCACTGTTATTTAAGTATAAATACATTGGTGAAACTGAGTTTAGAGAAAAAAAACAGTCTTCTGAAAACTACCTATGACATACAATTCTGGAATGGTCTGCCAGTCACAGCATTTTAAAATCTCTGTCTAATTGCTCAAATTACCACAGCATGTCATGTAACACCTTAAAGATTTGGTTCCTAAAGATGATCTTATTATGAGTAAATTAAATAGAATAATATATTGATTTCTGGAATTTGAACTTTTTTTTTGTTATTTTTAAGGCATTTAGAGTGACAGACATACTCATGTTTCCTGTTCCAGCAATGACATTATTCACAGTGCTGATTGATGTACAGTATGGAAATGAGTGAGCAGCTTGTGGTGAAATTGCCATGAAAGGAGTATGTTCCAGGTGGGGTTTTTTAGAGACAATGCTAGATGCTTTAAAAGTAAAGGCATTACCCTGTGAAATTCTGACTGCTCCTCAGTATCATCTCGCCCATGTTAATTTTCATTCATTTTCTGTCATGCCAGGTTGCTGCAGGCACCTGTGTACCTGTAAAGCAGATGGAATTGACTGATGCCCATGTCAGGCCCTGTGCCTTCTTTTACCTAAGCTGCTTTTAGGGCAAATGGCATTTGTAATTCATTGTGACAAGGCTTAGTGAACACCTTGCATTTGCATCAAAAATCCTACATTTTGAGATTACAGGCTTAAATGAGAATGCAAGTGCTTTTCACACCAAAAGATAATAGTTAAAACATGGTCTTCTACTGAAAGGAATAACTGCAGTTTTCTCAAAATGCACCGTTCAGGTTTCCATCATCTCTTCTGTTCCTCTCCTCGCTGCCTGCAGTGCTGCCAGGCAAACACAGAGAGGCTGTAGGGGTTCCCACTGCTCAGCCCTGAGCACACAGGTGACCTGTCCTTGCCCTGGCAGGAGCAGCAGCTGTCTGTCTGCACACTCGGGGGACGTGTCGGGACAGAAGGTTACAGGTGCTGTAACACAGTCACCTAGTAACTAGGAAAAAATCATTTATAAAAGTGCATTACTATTTAATATATAGCGGGAAGCAAAAGCTTTTGCAAATAATCCAGTAAAAATATTTGGTTGTTTTACATGGCAGGATGAATCCGTCACCAGGAGCATTCCCTAAATCCTTCTGGGCACCTAGCTGGGCGTTGGCTTCAGGTTGAAGCTGTCCCTTTACCTGGGGAAACTTGGGAAGCTGGCAGCACAGTACACAATGCTGTCTTGTTCCTGATGTCTGCCACCAGTGTCAGCAGCTCATCTGCATAGCACAGACACTGCATGCACAACTGCAGCAAACAAACCCCGCAGAAACTTCTGTGGATGATAATGCACATCCAAATGCATAAACCTTTAAACCCCAGGCCTGAGTTTGCAAATACCATCATAGCTAGAACAATCTGAATGTATAAAATTTTGAAAATGTGCATTGGTGTGAGAGGACAATGCATCTATTGAACTTTGCCAAGCCTTGGGATACCCATGAGTAATTTATACCATTGTGTTCTGTGGAGCATTGTTCTTTCATTCAGTCCTCACAGTTTAACACTTCAGAAACAGCCTCTGTCCTGACACCTCCCCTTCCCTACCCTGAGCAGTTTACTTGGAACAGTAGGAAAAATGTATAGACATACATTTCAATTAATAGTTTTAACTGGGGATGGCAACTTGTTTTCCTATCCCAGATTCACATAGGATGGCTGATAGCTCTGAAATTGAGACACACGGAGCAGGAAAGGGATGGTAACATTTGTTTTCATAGCCAGTGTCTATGTATTGTGGCTACCAATCTGTTCTTCTTGCTGAAATACAGGATCAGAGCCTGAAAACATTCATAGTGATGGAAACATCCATTTATTCTTCACGTGCATTGAGATTGCTTCAGTTAGACCAGTGAGTGCTGGACCAGCCCAACACTTTTAGTATTGAATGTATTATTAGATACGTACTGTAAGTTCCCACATAGATATTTCAAAATATTTATCTCAGCATATTGAATTCTCAGGCTTTCAATCAGATGTTAAAACAAGTACAAATTGTCACAGTTATTGCTATTGCAGAATCTTTCCAGCATACTGTCTCACAGAGTTGGGTGTCAAGTGAAATAAAGCAGGGAAAGCTGCCCATCACCTGGCATCTTCATGTAAAGATAGCTGCATATGGCAGGAGAGCCTGGAGAGAGCTGGCTGAGCCGTGGAGGGGGAGCTAATCAGCAGTGCAGGTGCTTCAGGTAGCTGCTTTTCACACAGATAATTAATGTGTACAAGTAGCTGCTAATTGCACGTTTCAGGAATGATTTATGAGGTGACAGAGGGAACCGGGAACACGATCTGATTTCTTTGGGAGGCTCTGCCATTGATGCAGCGGTATCAGCACAGCTGTGAGATGGGACATGATTAATGAGCGGGGGGCAAGCACCGCCGTGGCGCGGGACGGTGCGGGGACAGTGCGGGGACAGTGCGGGGACGCTCCCAGGGCACCCAGTGGCCCTCGGAGCCAGGGCCAGCCCCGTGGCCATGATGAGCTCCTGTCCTGAGCTCGCAGCTCCCTGGGACATGGATGGGGCTGCGCCTGGCCCGGCTCTGGACTCGCATCTTTGTGAACAGTTACGGGTTTAATGGGGACAGTTACCACCGAGTTGTGAGTGGGTTTGTGTTTATGAACAAAGGCTCTGGATATTTATTCTTTCTGTGGAGGTCATGGGGAAAACAAATGTGGCTGGGACTAATATTTATACAGGACATTAAATCTGTTAAACACCTCTTCTGGGGCTCTGCCTGGGAGCACCCTTTGCCTGCTGTCACATTTCCCCCTGTGCTGTCTGCCATGCACCATCCAGAGCAGGTGTACAGGAACTCGGCCTTGGGAGAGTGATGTGCACGTTGTGATTGTCGTACCTGCTTATCTGCACTGAAGATAATACAGAGTACTAGGATGCATTTCCCTGGCATTCTCATGGGCTGGTTAGCGTATCAGTTTGCTGTTCTTTTTTAATGCTAGTCTAGTTTATCTCTGAAGAGACTACTAACGAAATTTCAAAAAATGTTGCCTTCCTGTGGTGTAAGTGCATTTATGGGGGCAGTGCTGTGAAGAGCCAGTGTTACAACTTTCACTGTGGAAAATGAATGTTTTCAGCACTTTTCTCAAGGCACTGTTTATGTATCAAAATAGTCCAGACAATTTTGCACTGTGTTATAAAAACTATTCTACGAAGGCTATACCTCAAGCTGTGTATGATCATAGTTTTCTTTTATTTCCTTTTATATAATGTGGTATTTTTAAATTGCTGCTGTTAAACATTAAAGAGTGAAAGCATTTATTTCTGTCTTTTATAGCTTTTAGAATTTGACAGAGAGCTGTCAGTCTTTAAAGACAAATTGTATGAACTGGACATCTCATTTCCTCCCAGGTAAGATTCATATATAATTCATTTATTTAACTAGCTACAACATAATTATTACTTGCACTGTTGGTAAAATGTGAATGTTCCCATATTTATTGCAGAAATTATAATGATGTCTGTTCCTTTTATGATTGTTTATTCTCCCCACATCCCCTCCATCACTAATAAAGCACATGCCAGTAGTGCTCCATAGCTCATCGTGTGGGTTCCGCTGATCCTGTCTTTTATAGCTGCTCTTAAAACAGACCTGGCAGGAATGTGTACTCAGAGATGTGGAAGGACTTCTAAGCACTGTGCCCAGACCACCTGTTCAATCACATTATTGCAGCCATAAAGCCAGGCCTTGCCTCGGGCTGTTTGCTGACTGCCAGCAGGGGTGCAGTCAGCTGGGGCGTGGAGCCTGCTGCCAGCACTCAGGGAAATCCAGGAGGGGCATCAGGAGGGAGGGCAGGAACTTAGATTCTGCTTTTTCAGTTTCACTAAACATCATATAACTACTTAAGACTGTTAGAATAAATTGGTTTAATACACATGCATGATTTTAGTCAGCAGTATCCCTGAGGTGTTTTAGCCATGGATGGACAGCTATTGCTATCATACAAAACCAAGCATTTTGCAAATGGCAGTTCTATTTGGGAGAAATCTCTGGAAGATTTGGTGCCGTTCTGTACATGTATGGTCCCTTTCCAAGAGTGAAGAGGAAGTCAAATCTCACAGTTGCTTTCAAGGGAAAGAAATACTGCATTCACAAAGAACAAGTTCAAAAAGTAGTAGAAAGAAGGCAGATAAAACTATGCTTTTTATATACTTTCTTGTTAATAGATTTAATATGTTTAAATACTACTATTTTATGCTTCATGGACAGATAGGAAAGTATGATGTTTCAGCATGCACTAAAAAGAATGTGGGGAGCTTGCCTTTTGTGATCTCAGTCTCATTGCTTCTTACCAGCAGCTGCAATACTGATCTGTATTGACCCCTGGGACACTGGAAGTGTGCACGGAGTTACCACCACTCTGAGTTGTCCTTATTGATTGAGTATGCTAACAGCAGACCAGCAGGGTGTGTGCATCCCTAAGTGTGTCTCACTGTCATGTATCAGGTCAGGGTAGATGAAGGTGAGGGGAGGTGATACAGTTTTTGTACCATACACACTCTTCTACTTTATTTCTCCAACACTAGGGCTTTCAGCCAGAGCAAGGCTTACCAGAAATACATTGTTCCATGAACAGTTTTCAGCTTCTTCACACTCTGTAAGAGCTTTTCAGTGTCATGCTCCCCTCAAGCAGAGATCAGAAATTAGGTGTAAGTAGTCTCTGTGTGTTTTAGTTCTGCTTACTCTGTTTTCCTTCTCAACAACAACTAATAGTAATAATAATAATAAATGGTAAAAAAAATTTATATACTGAGGGATGGCATGTGTATATAAAGAGCAAACTGGCTTTCTATTAGGATGTTTTTTCACCCATCCCTCCTTGCTTTCTGTGTCATAAGGCAGGGACATTCTGTTGCCCATCCTGTGGTCCTTGCATGGCCACAGGCTCAGTAATGTTTCTTTAACAGAAATACATTACTATTTTTAGTCATACATAATTTTTGGTGTGTATAAATAATTACTTATATAATACTTCTATGAGATTTATAGTTACAAATTGAATTTGTATCTGTAAATGGACTGGTATTAAGACAGCACAGCAAATTAATGTTTCTGCACATAGAAAGGAGTTTCCTCAGAGTCTTGGCAGACTCTGTGTTACTGCACATTAGCTTCAGGACTTTTTAGTTAACTTTGAATGTGGGAAGGATTGGAGAGGCACTTCTGAGCTCTCCTACAGCCACATCTAAACCTAGCATTTCTGCAGGCATACTTAGGGAACTCAAAACGAATCTTTTGTTCTTCCCCAGTGCAATACTCTCATTTAAGACCAAATGTCTGCTTGATCTGCTGTGAATTCTTCTTCCTGATGTGGGTGACCATCGTGATGGTCAGTGCAGAGGGAGGGGTTCTCAGGTAGTCATCCCTTAGAATCATCTAGAACAAAGCCTTGACTGAGCTCAAGGGTTCCTCCAACCCAAACCGTTCCTTCACTTTGTGATTTTATAGCACTGACAGCATCTGCAGGCCTGTCAGTTATCTCCTCTCTGTTCAGCATCCCTAAAGCATTTTCCAAACTCGTCTTCAATTCTAAGTTCCTTTCAGTTCTTTAATGTATGTGCATAAACCATGTCAGCTCACCACCCCGTATGCCTGTGCCCAGAGGAGCGTGCCAGGGATGCAGTGAATGAACTTCAGGGGAAAGAGGCTCATCCCACGTGCTCTGGACCCAGATCTGCTGGTGCTGTGTCCACAGGGCGTGCCACACATTCTGCCCAGGTCCCTGGGGCCTGCAGGGCAGTGGCAGGAGGACAGCCAGGGCTGGGCATTGCTCTGCCCTTCCCTCACCAACCCTTCCTGTGTCCTGCTGAGAGGTGCCAAAGGCCAAGGCAGCCTGGGAGGGCAGCCACAGTTTAACAAGAGACCACGTGGCAGGTCTGCTGTGTTAGACAACCTGTAAAAAGTCATTCCAACAGAATATTCCTCAGACATTATTCACCCACTCCTATATTTTGCAATCTCTTATTTTATGTAGTGAATGTTCATGTTTTCATCTTGTTACCCTCTGTGATCTAGTGTAGCATATAGCAACCCAAGCCACTGGAGACTAAATGCAAGTTAGAATTTTATACTCTGTAAGCTCTGTCACTCACAGGCTGAAGAGTGTGGCCATGAGCAAACAGCCCAGTGCGAGGCTGCAAAGGGCTTCGTGGTAGTCAACAATCACTGCAAAAGGCAGGAGGTGTGAAAAAAAGAAGTAAAAACATTGTAGTGTGTCAATATACAGGTGGGCAATTGTTACCTTTATCACTGCTCTCCATTAATTATTATAATTATTCTTGTAGCCGTTGTATAACAAAGATAGGAGCTGACTTTAGCCAGAGTTCACACCCACATACAAGGTTTGCTCTCAGATAAGGCTGCATGCACAGCAATCTCATGTATTAATCATTCTCTTAAAGTGACCTATTCTTGTTTGTTGTTGAATTAGGCTGTCATGTAATTTACTGGTTGGACATATGTTTGTGCCTTAGGTCCCCTCTGTGTGATATTTGTCTCCAGCAGACCCTCTGCACTGGCAGTGTCTTGGCTTTTGACACCTCTGAGCAGGACAGACAGGTTGAATCTCATTTACTCTCAGCACAGTGTTCCTCCTTTGGACTTCTCTCTAACACTGGCTCATTGTTCTGCAAAAATCTTATTTAGTCCATAAAATATTTTTCTCTACCTTGTATTTTGTCCCATGACCCTTCTCTGTTCTGGGAGGTTGCCCAAGCACACATGTATGTTAGTGGTCTGATTTACACTGAGCCAGCCAGCTCTGCATGAAGCAGTGCCCAGAGTGCTCCCTTGCTCCTTCCCTTCTGCAGAGACTATGCAGAGCAGAACCTCTGGGTGCCAATGCACAGAGCCCCAGTGTCAGCCTTGGGTATGAAATGGAAGGCCAAGATGATGGTTTGGGTGTCAGCAGGCTGCTCTTCCTTTCCAGTGTTCTCACTGCCTCTCTGCATGTTGTCAGGTCGTGCAGACTGCCTGCCGATGGGGCAGGACAGCCCTCCTGAAGCAAATGGGATTCTCAGTAATGCTGCTGGTCCTGTTGTCTCACAGAAGGGGAGCTAGGCACTCAGATGAAAAAGGCCTAGGTTATTTTTATGCTTGCATTATCAGTTACTTTTATAACACTTTTTTTTTTTTGCCAACTAAGAAGTATTTTCTACTGAACAGAAATACTTCAGACTCACTCATGCACTGTAAAACTCCTTCCAGGTATTAGTGAGGTATCTGAAATCATCCATGGATCTCTCAGCCCGCCAAGAAACAAATTCCCACCTGACATGAAGCAGTTGTCTGAGTGCTTCCAGCATCTGAGGCTGAAGCACGGAAACAATTTCCCAGCTGGAAACAGAGACGGCTGTCATTTCCTCCAAAACTATTTGAATTTAATTCTTACAGTGAATTTTCAGACAGATCTTGCCTCCATGTTTCCACTCACATTAAACCAGTGCAACTCTCACCAATTTTCAAATCGAAACAGGATGTTTCTTTAATTTGTGAGGAACTAGACAGCATTACTCAGAGTGTGGTTTAAGGAATTGTGGCAAAGGGGAAAAGAAAGGACCACAAATGAATTTTAAAAGTTTCAAATAATTACGCTACACAATGTGTAAGGTAAGGACTACAGACCACACTGCCAGCAGAAAATAAAGCCTATTCTAAAGAGCTCATGGTCCTTGCTGCCAGCCAGGCTGTCCTGTCTGAATGGACTCTGAAAAGTCCAGTAGTTTGGAGCTTGAATCCTGACCCATTTCTTCCCTCAGGTTCCCAGGTTTTTTCTTTCATTATGAGACTTGGTAAAATTTTGCCCCAAAGTAAGGGACTTTTGAGAAGTACAGGTAGGCATATTCCCAGAAAAGACATCAAGCTCAATCACAGTCATAGATGGTAACATCAGGCTGTTCTGGTACAACAAGTCAGCCCTGGGTCCTTCCCAACAAGCCAACCTTATTCATAATTCCATTTATCCACTTGCAGTAGTAGCAGTATTGCATACATTGTGAGGTACAGCATTACTGTTATTAATGCAGTAGAGTTCATCACTCAGTGTTCACTTGCTGAGGCACTGCTGGAATTCAGAAACACACAACCACAGAATGATGATATGCTGGTGCTTTTATTGAAGAGCTCTGGGTGTCAGGGGTACAAACCCAAATCTGACTCCAACATGCATTCAGGATGAACATGTTTTTATATTCTATGGTTATATAACTTTCATGTTAATTATTAAACTTATATTGTTCTATTGTATACATAGATTTCAGCCAAGCATGGCTTCTCATAGCCTCCCTTAAATTCCTAACATAGTTTCTCATGATTCTTCTTATGATTATACAATAATTATATTTAATTACTAAACAATCATCACATCTAACAATTATATTATTTATCATACTGCTTATGCAGGTGCAACACAAAGCCTAACATTTTCAGAGTCTATTTTAACATTTTCCAGGGTCCCCACTATCACTGGTATTGCCAAACAATCAATTTTTGCCAGCTGGGCCTCCCCACGGCTCTGGGGTCAGAGCAGAGCACAGTGTGCCCCTTGCCATCAGCCGTGTGCCAGCCTCTGGTCCTGGGCAGTCCTGGCACTGGAGCAAGTGCCAGCACGTGTCCTCCTGTCACCAGGGCTTGGCCACAGGGTGGGCACCACAGTGCTGAGTGACTGTTCTTCTGGGTGACTGTTCTTCACAGAAAGTGAAGGGTTGCATTGTGCTTTCTAGACAAAAACAATGGGCTCTGGGTTTATTTATATTTTTAACTGAGAAAGGTCCTGCAATGCTGGTGATACAGGAATGCTCAC
Organism: Geothlypis trichas; assembly: GCA_009764595.1. NCBI lineage: Eukaryota > Metazoa > Chordata > Aves > Passeriformes > Parulidae > Geothlypis > Geothlypis trichas. The sequence continues at coordinate 36,746,812 of CM019908.1, forward strand.
TCTGAGGCACATTACAGACCAGTATTTTCTAAAGAAGACTGTTAAGCCAAAAAGCAATATGCCCAGCATAAATCTGTTGAAAAGGTTCTGATAAAAATGCCGTGTCATTAACCCTCCTGGTTTGTGTTGTGCCCAGACTCAGGGCTCAAGTGGTGTTTGCCCATCGTGCCCTTTGCTGCGGGTTTGCCCGGGTGACCCCGTGTCCCATTGTCCCTTTGGCTCCGATTGTTGCTGCTGTCACCATGGTGTTGGCGTAGCCTGTGCAAGTGGCAGCTGTTGAGCCATTGCTCCAGAGCTGCTGTGTTTGCAGGGCTCTGTTTGCCCTCCTGATGTGGCTGAGGTGACACACGTACCCTGGCTCAGTCGTGTTTTGGTACCCATGAAGCAGATAATCTCATTCCAGCCCCAGTGAGTCTCACTGCCTGGCTTAGATCTGCTGCCTAAGATGTGCATATGAAGATAAATTACATGGGCTCATTTGTTAGGAAGAGATCTAGGGAATCCAACTCCAACTCTCCCTTTCAGGTTCAGGGAAATAAAAAGTGTTAATTCAATTTTGAGGAAGAAACTAACACTCTGGTAGCTGACAAAAATTAGATGTCACCCTTTGATTGGTTGAATGGTGTTTTGTTGAAATCACACTTATGTACCAACTCACACTAGTGCTGACTGTAAATTAAAAGTACCAAAATATTTTTATTTATATATTTGGCCTTTAAACTTTCAGAACACCCAAGGGTTGTATTGGCAATCCATGTTTACCATCCTTCCTTCAGGTAAAAGTATCTTAGGCAATCTGAGAGCCCATCAGAGCTGAAGGTAAATTGATCCAACATTTTCTCAGAAAATATGAAAATAGTAAATAATTTCCTGATGAAGAGTGGTTGGAATTTTTCCCCTTTTGAAGTTAAAAGTGAGAAGAGGTTTAGTAAATGTGAGGACTCATACCTAAGTTCAAAAATATCTGAACCAAATCAAAATTGTCTCAGTTCTTCCCATAAAGAGCTCGGTTTTCATTGATGCTTTATAGTTCCATCCCATCTCAAAAGCTTTTTATTATAAAAAAATTGGTGATATAAAACGTGGGGACAGTTGACAGATGAGCGAGCACAAGGAGTTTTTGAACAGGAGGCATTTCCACTCCCTGAAACGTGATAAAGTTTGCTAAATGATCTGCATTTGAACCCAGATGTAGGCTGCAGTTGTTCAGGATGACCTTTACTGGAATAAAAAAGATCAAATAGCTGAATTGTCCCCACTGTTGCCTGGTGAGTGCTGCCACACTTCCCAGGGCAGCACTGGCAGCGGGGCCTGTAGGAGGCAGGGTCCCAGAGCAGCACCAGGTGCCCAGCATGGGGTGTGCCAGCACTGCATGTCCCCAGCACAGGGTGTCCCCAGCACAGGGTGTCCCAGCACAGGGTGTCCCAGCACAGGGTGTCCCAGCACAGGGTGTCCCAGCACAGGGTGTCCTAGCACAGGGTGTCCCCTGCTCTGCATGTCCCCAGCACAGGGTGTCCCCAGCACAGGGTGTCCCCATCACAGGGTGTCCCATCACAGGGTGTCCCAGCACAGGGTGTCCCCAGCACAGGGTGTCCCAGCACAGGGTGTCCCCAGCACAGGGTGTCCCAGCAGTGGATGTCCCCAGCAGTGGATGTCCCCATCACAGGGTGTCCCAGCACAGGGTGTCCCCAGCTCTGCATGTCCCCATCACAGGGTGTCCCAGCACAGGGTGTCCCCAGCTCTGCATGTCCCCATCACAGGGTGTCCCCATCACAGGGTGTCCCCATCACAGGGTGTCCCCAGCTCTGCATGTCCCCATCACAGGGTGTCCCCATCACAGGGTGTCCCCAGCACAGGGTGTCCCCAGCTCTGCATGTCCCCAGCACAGGGTGTCCCCAGCACAGGGTGTCCCCAGCTCTGCATGTCCCCATCACAGGGTGTCCCCATCACAGGGTGTCCCCAGCACAGGGTGTCCCCAACTCTTCATGTCCCCAGCACAGGGTGTCCCCAGCACAGGGTGTCCCCAGCTCTGCATGTCCCCAGCACAGGGTGTCCCATCACAGGGTGTCCCCAGCACAGGGTGTCCCAGCACAGGGTGTCCCCAGCACAGGGTGTCCCAGCACAGGATGTCCCCAGCACAGGGTGTCCCCAGCACAGGGTGTCCCCAGCTCTTCATGTCCCCAGCACAGGGTGTCCCATCACAGGGTGTCCCCAGCACAGGATGTCCCCATCACAGGGTGTCCCCAGCACAGGGTGTCCCCAGCACAGGGTGTCCCCAGCTCTTCATGTCCCCATCACAGGGTGTCCCCAGCACAGGGTGTCCCCAGCACAGGGTGTCCCAGCACAGGGTGTCCCCAGCATAGGGTGTCCCCAGCAGTGGATATTCCCAGCACAGGGTGTCCCCAGCACAGGGTGTCCCCATCACAGGGTGTCCCATCACAGGGTGTCCCCATCACAGGGTGTCCCCAGCACAGGGTGTCCCATCACAGGGTGTCCCCATCACAGGGTGTCCCAGCACAGGGTGTCCCCAGCAGTGGATGTCCCCAGCACAGGGTGTCCCCAGCACAGGGTGTCCCCAGCACAGGGTGTCCCCAGCAGTGGATGTCCCCAGCACAGGGTGTCCCATCACAGGGTGTCCCCAGCACAGGGTGTCCCCAGCACAGGGTGTCCCAGCACAGGGTGTCCCCAGCACAGGGTGTCCCAGCACAGGGTGTCCCAGCACATCCCACGGTGGGCACGATGAGAGCCAGAGGACCCTGCCTGTGGCAGCTGCAGCTAGCAGCCCTCGGAGGGAATGAATTGTTTCCTGTTAAAAGTCCATGTCACCCATCTCACTAACAGATTTTATCCGTGCTTGCACACGAGAAGAGCTCATCAGGAGTGTTTTTCCTAACTGGAAATGCCCGTTAAGGAGACATTTATATACCCTGCATTGTTGGCTTGTGTTTCGAGTTCGGGCACTGCTGACAGGATGGTTTATGATGTCAGACAACTTTTCACCCTGCAGTAAGCATTTTTGTACAGGTGTCTAATGATCTCTGACAATACCTGTCAACAGTAGTAGTGCTCTGATATTACTGACCCTCTTAATGGTTTATTTTTCCCAAACAATTGCCAAGTAGTTCTCATCCTTATTGACTGTGACAACAGTAGTTCATTGGACGGCCTGCTCCTTATTAACAGAGTAAGTTAGCAATTCATCAAAGTGTTTGGTTAAATTTCAACAGTATTGAACATTATATTAATGATGTTGCTGGAAGTTTTATTCTGAAAACCCACCTGACAGTAATCCTAATTAAATGAGTGCAACTGAAACAGAAGTATGTGAAATAGGATGGAAAAGCAGTTAGAAGCTGCATCTTCAGAAGAAATAAGTCCTAAACAAGTGGAAATAAATTGTGCAAGCTTTTCACGTGGATGCCCCAGAACTACCTGTCTGCATGTCCAGGGGCATGCAGAGTCAAAGTGTATTTTGTATAATTCTGCTGGCTGGAATACACAGAGAATAACAGTCTCTCTTTGCTATTTATTACTCTGCTAACATGAGTGGCTAAGGTCCTAAATTCCTAGAACTTTGCCACTGTTTTAAATAGGGCATCAAATTTGTTCCACAGGGAATTCCCCATTTCCCCATTGTATTTTTAAATAGACGTGATATAGTGTGTGTAAAAAGGTGTGTAACTGTACAGAATACTATGGAAGTGTGTGCATCCTTACCTTACCTCTAGCCCTGTATGTGTTAGCATTACATCTGTCTATCGTTTATGTTCCAGTGGAACCTAGAGGCCTTTATCTGTTATGTCATCATTTTTACATGAGCACTCCCTATTCATTCTCAAGATCACTGTTTTCTGTGTATTACACAAGGTAGATTGTGATTGAGGCAGAATTCTAATGAAAGGAAAAAATAGTATGTTCTTTCCTGTCTAATTATTGGGATAGGGAGAGCTGGTTTTCCTTTTTCTCTGCCACAGTCAATGTCTTGGTAGTCAAGGCTAATGATGGAAGCACAGAAGATGGCACAATACTCCCACAACAGCAGACTGATAATGGAATTTCAAACTTTTGATTATTTGGTATGGAGTCCTTGACTTTCTTTTTATCAGACCTGCAGTTGTTTTTATCAAATCCGTAATTATTTCTACAATTCACAAATCCAAAGATTTCTTGACTAGAATTACTAAGTAAGTTTTCAGTTAAGAACTGATAGTTCCTTAAGTGCCTGGAGCAAATGTGTTAAAAGAGGCTGGACATGTCAGCAAAACAAATCTAACTTATTGCCCTTGATCACAGATAGTCTTATTCCTAATGTCTTTTGGAAGATGGGTATTACAAGAATAGTTCTGCCTTTTTGCATGTACACAACCTTAAATTTACAGTAATTTTTAGGAGATTATTTATGCCTAAAGGCAAAGAAGCAGTCAAGAAGTGGGATTGGGAGGAAGGAAAAGAGAAGGGAGCCATGAAGCCAGCCTAGAAAGAACAAGAAGTGAACAGTCAAGTAGAAACGTGTACTGGGATACTCGTGTCTCTTGTTCCCCACTGCAGCAGTGGAAGCATTTTCCAGTTTCCTCAGTGCCACCATGGCATGGGTTGGTGCTCTCAGACTGTGGCTGTGGATGGGTTGGTGCTCTCAGGCAGTGGGTATGGGTGGATTGCTGCTCTCAGGCAGTGGCTGTGGATGTGTTGCTGCTCTCAGGCAGTGGCTGTGGATGTGTTGGTGCTCTCAGGCTGTGGCTGTGGATGTGTTGGTGCTCTCAGGCTGTGGCTGTGGATGTGTTGGTGCTCTCAGACTGTGGCTGTGGATGTGTTGCTGCTCTCAGACTGTGGCTGTGGATGTGTTGCTGCTCTCAGGCTGTGGCTGTGGATGTGTTGGTGCTCTCAGGCTGTGGGTATGGATGTGTTGCTGCTCTCAGGCTGTGGGTATGGATGGGTTGGTGCTCTCAGGCAGTGGCTGTGGATGTGTTGCTGCTCTCAGGCAGTGGCTGTGGATGTGTTGCTGCTCTCAGGCAGTGTCTGTGGATGTGTTGGTGCTCTCAGGCTGTGGCTGTGGATGGGTTGCTGCTCTCAGGCAGTGGCTGTGGATGTGTTGCTGCTCTCAGACTGTGGCTGTGGATGTGTTGCTGCTCTCAGGCAGTGGGTATGGATGTGTTGCTGCTCTCAGGCAGTGGCTGTGGATGTGTTGCTGCTCTCAGGCTGTAGCTGTGGATGTGTTGCTGCTCTCAGGCTGTGGGTATGGATGGGTTGGTGCTCTCAGGCCATGGCTGTGGATGTGTTGGTGCTCTCAGGCTGTGGGTATGGATGTGTTGCTGCTCTCAGCTGTGGCTGTGGATGGGTTGCTGCTCTCAGGCAGTGGCTGTGGATGTGTTGCTGCTCTCAGGCTGTGGGTATGGATGGGTTGGTGCTCTCAGGCCATGGCTGTGGATGTGTTGGTGCTCTCAGGCTGTGGCTGTGGATGTGTTGCTGCTCTCAGGCAGTGGCTGTGGATGTGTTGGTGCTCTCAGGCAGTGGCTGTGGATGTGTTGGTGCTCTCAGGCTGTGGCTGTGGATGTGTTGCTGCTCTCAGGCAGTGGCTGTGGATGTGTTGGTGCTCTCAGGCAGTGGCTGTGGATGTGTTGGTGCTCTCAGGCTGTGGCTGTGGATGTGTTGCTGCTCTCAGCTGTGGCTGTGGATGTGTTGGTGCTCTCAGGCTGTGGCTGTGGATGTGTTGCTGCTCTCAGGCTGTGGGTATGGATGTGTTGGTGCTCTCAGGCTGTGGCTGTGGATGGGTTGGTGCTCTCAGGCAGTGGCTGTGGATGGGTTGGTGCTCTCAGCTGTGGCTGTGGGAGCAGGCAGCCAGGACTGCCCTGTGCTCTCGTTGCAGTTCCTGCAGCTGGCAGTGCCTGCTGTGCGTGGCAGCCCTGAGCATGGGACACCCAGGGGTGCAGTGTGGCACAAGTGCTGCCTCAGCAGCTGCTTCTGAGCCTTTGGGCATTTTCCCTAAGTCTTCAGTCCTGCAGCATCTGTCTGTTTTGGCTGTGTCAGAGCCGTGGTCCTTCCCCTGTGCATGTGTAGGCTCCTCCTTCCCTTGCCACTCCTGACTGGGTTTAAATCTGATCAGCTGGGGAGAAGGCATCCAAAGGAAGTAACATTTTGTAAGACACCAGAGTATCCTTGGGGACAGGACCCTTAAATAAAACACACCAAAGAAGCAGAAGCGTCAGAGTTCACGTGCAGATGATTCTGGAAGCAGTCACACTATTTCCATGCCACTGTTCACGTAGCTATGGAACAGGATGATGGTGACAACTTCTGAGGCGTATGGTTTTTGAAAAGTTTTGTTCTGGAATAGTAGACATTCAGCAGCGTGTTTAACAAAGTCTTCAGTGACAGTTATATTCCAGAAACCTCTAATAGAACTTTTATTTGCTAAAATCTGTTTTAGATCAACGGCATATAATAAACTAGAATAGCCCTACAACCCCAGAAGTCACAAAAAAAAGAATCCTTCAGGGGAATTTTGAGTCATATTCAGCTATGGCCACTATTTGAACCCATCTACAAAAGGATTTAACTTATTCCAAAGTGTTTGTGACCCCTCTAGAGCATGAAGGAGTGCTAATAGTTCTCCCAATTTTGGGGGCATTTTAGGATATTTTATTATCCTAGTGTCAGTATTTCACTGAGATTAGGACTTCCACACAGCAGAGTGGATGAAGGGAGGGAGCTTTATTCATTGGAGTGCAGTGAGACACAGCACTCCATGCTTCTTGCTTCCTTTGAAGGATTCTTTCTTATAAAAATAAGAGTTTGCCTCTCTTTATTATATTAAACTGTTACCTACAGGCCATTTTGTCTAGACAATTTTGCAGCACTTATTTTCATCTCTGTCCCAGCCATTAGAAATCTGATTTGTCAAAGATACTTGTAAACTACAGTAACTTTTAGACTGGGTGATCAGTGCTAAGGACCTTGAAAAATTGGCAGAAGTTTTCACCCTGTGAAAACATTAAGATACATAAAGCAAATTGATAAATACCATTTAATAGAATATGGGCTCTAGGATTTAATGCTTTAACACATAGCAGTAACAGATCATTCCAGGTATGGAACATCATATTTCAAAAGCCATACAGTTAATGCTGTAAAAGGAAGGATTATATGAAATGTGATTGATTCGTATACCTTTATGTCATAAAAAGTAGCTTCAGTTACGTGGGGGTCTGGAATAAGTAAAATAAGAGGTTATGAGAAAAAGTCAATCCTTAAGTTGCAGACAAAGAGCTTCTGCTACCAATATAGTATTACATCACCAAACTATTTCACAGACACTCAGAAATAAGCTATACTTCTGTATGTCAGTGAAGCAGCAAATTGAATTCTCATAATATGTTTTGAAAATGAGTCTTGTTAGGTTTGATGAGGTGGAAAACGTACTGAGATCACTGGTTTGTTCCAATACATTCAGTAGGCTTTTCTTGGATGTTTGCCATGGCTAATCTTTCTAATGGCAGTGTAGCTTGTAAACCCATTTGGTAGAGAGCTGTGTGTCTCTGTTTCAGAGTATCACACCAAACAGGATGGTAAATAAGTTTCTCTTCAAGCATGCAAACCCTATTTTTACAATACTAGAAATTTTATTTTAAGATATATATCAGAAAAACCTCAGTGTTTCCTTTATTAATTCAGTGAGGAGCAGAATAAAATGCAAATGTCATTTCAAATACTCTCACACATACTTTTGTGGATGTTTGGGGGTTTTAAGAGTTTTATCGGGGCAGACTCCAGTTAATTCAGGCCCAGTATTCAAGAAGTTGAGCCTGTCACAAACCATCTGGATTTCTCACCCCTTCTTAGCTACTCCCACATGCCATTTTGGAAATGGTCTAAGAAAACAGTGGGCCTTCCAGTGTGGTGAGCCATCACTGAATGCAAGGTTCTGTCTTAGTAAACTGATGAGAAGATTTGGATGAGACATGAAAATTCTGGCCTCAGCTTATTGAGGTTGAGCCAGAGGTTGCCCTTCAGGTGCTTTAGATGATCTCAGCCCATGGGCTCACACTGGTGAGTTACCTTTAGTTATATTCTGTAGATTAAAATAAACACTTTCTGTTGCCCTTTAAAGCTAAGTTAGGATGCACTGGCAATGCCACAGCATGTTTATGATGGCCCCAGAGTGTAACTCCCATTTAATCCACTTCTATTCAAGACGTCTTTACAAAATAATAAACTTTTCCTTAACACAATTTCATAGGTATGGGATCTTATGTAGTCAGCATCACTTTCTTTAAACCACATTCCTGATTCCTTGGTTCTGAAGAAGTCTCCTGCAAACCCTGCTGTCTTGTCCTGTCTTCCTTTCTGTCACCCTTAAAGAATCCATACAGGAGAGGTCTGTATACTGCTGCAGCAGTCCCAGCAGTCTGAACTCTGTTTTCTGTTAAATTATTCATGGATAACTCCCCTTGAGAGAATCCTGTGAAGAAATCACATAAGATGAACTTTTTTCCCCCTAGGTTTCATTTTTCAACTTCTGCATGTACATTTTCCATAGTCTCTTGTCTAATTTCAAATTGTTGTTGAACTGATTTTTTGTACTTCACACAGATAAACAGTTTGCTGCCTTTAAACACTCTCACAAAAGCAAAAGAGAGTTTTTAAACTGTGTGTGTCTTAACTTCTTAACCATACAGTAGAGTTGTAGATCTGAGAAGAGATGTAGAAAAAGAGCACATGAGGAGGAAAGAGGGAGGAGAAAAAAAGCCAGTGTCTGGAAGAGCTGCTTTTTAACAGTGACATTTTGTGAGTAATATGGCCCTTTGAGCCAGGGGTTTCAGACTGCTTTGCCAAGAGTCATTGATGGGTGTGGCTGGGATTTGTTTGCAGTTATCCCTACAGCGAGGACTCCAGCCAGGGAAGGCAGTACATGAACACGAGATGTCCAGCCTGGTGCGACAGAATCCTGATGTCCCACTCAGCCAAGGAGCTCATTCTGAAAGTAAGTACAGACCTGCAGCCCCTGATGCCTCCACACTGCATTGTCTGCACCAAAGGCAGGTATGGCTGGAGGACTCTGCCCTTGAGTTTCCAAACTGGAGACAGCACACCATGGTAGTAAATGGAGGGGTGTACCTCCAGTGCTTTGCACCCAAGAAGGGGGATTTGTCCCTATAAACCTGCTGATAGTGACTTAAAGTGAGCTTTCACAAGCACTTCTTTTGGTATCTGAGCTGCCACTGGTGACTGACTGTCTTCTGTCCTGTACCTCTTCTGTGCAAGGATGCACAGCACTGGGAGACTGACGGCTTGCTTCAAAGAGAGCAACAGAAAATAAGAAAGCCCCTATAAAAACCCCATGAAAAGTCTCCAGTAGTCCCCCAGCCCAGTCCACCCTACAGTGACATAAGCAGCAATATTGCCCCTACCAAGGATTCAGCAGAGATGCAAGCAGGAGCAGGTACAAGTGGCTGCTGGCTGAGGAGTCACACGACTGAGAGAAAAGGCTGTACAGCAACAGCTGCAGGCACCTGACCTGCCAGAGTGCTGGATTTCCTAAGGTGCTGCCAAGATTATGTCAAATCCTGCCTAGGCCAAGTCTGTCACTGTCCCCTGAATGAGGATGGTCTCCTCAGGTAGGCTCCTGACTTTGGTACTCCAACTAGGTCCCTAAATTTAGACATTCCGTTGAGGCTTTAGAGATAAGCTTGGGCAATGCTTTTAGAAGATACAATTCCTCTTGGGATTTGGTGTTTGTAGATAGGGTTAGGGTTAGCTGGTGATGTTCTGTCCAAGGTTAAGTCATCTAAATATGGTTCAGCAGCCTTGCAGTTTTCTTTCCTGTCATTTGCTCTCTCCTTCTTGTTCCACTCTGCCCCCTCCTTTTCTTGGGAGCCCTGGACTGGGTGGTTGCCTGTGCCACTTGCCCTGCCTCTGTCCCTGTGTGTGTGCTCCTGCCTGGCGCTGGTTGCCAGCTGCTCTGGAGGGCCAGGGCCAGGGCAGGAAATGGGGATGTGGCAGGAGATCTCTGCACTTCTGTCTGTCCTGAGCTGGCCAGCTGGCAGCAGCCATGGGTGGCTGCATAAATGGGTGTGCTGCAGTGAGGTTGTCTTGGCTGACCAGACTGTGTGACTCTAACAGACTTACTGCACCTAAAATTGCCAAAAGTCATGTGTCTGTCTGTGTGCTCCTTTATAATTAATGCAGTTTGGTGGGAGTGAATTACAGAAAATAATCTTCTAAGTAAATCAATGTTCTATAGCTTCTTAGCTTTTTTTTTTTTCCCAGTTTAAATTAATTACACCCTTGAAACTTGCTCTCCTGAAGTTTATAACCTTCTTTTTCTCTCTCATTGGGGTTATTTATCTCGTGATTAGACTGTTTGCTTTGCAGTATATAACTCACTGAAAGGCTGGGAACGTGTTTTCCACTGCTGCTCGAATTTCAAGTCAATGCACTTCCTCACATGTTTTAATGTGTAAAAAGTGTCTGTGTGGCATCATGAAATTTCACCCAACATTTCAGACAATGCAAAAATGTGAGGCCTAAGGGCCTATACAGGCTTTATAGTCAAATAGTAATGTCAAAATCAGTGTTATTTATTTTCATTACACAAAAATGTCATGTGAAAAAATGAGACTTTACCCAAAATGTTACCGATAGTGCTTGGTGACCATGAAATTCCTAAAGAACAAAGGATTAAAACCGTGAAAAGAGTGGCCAATGAGGGAGGATTTTTTTTTTTAAGCTATGAATAAGGAGATAAATGTGTACACAAAAGCTTGAACAGTGTAAACAGTAAAGAGGGAAAGGAATTCTTTCTGATTATCTAGAGGGCTATAACTTGGATATAATGGGAGAACATTCAACAAGGGAAAACAAAGTTAGGGTGCTGAAGAGGTTTGTAACTGTGAGGTCAGTTACAATTCCCAGTCTCCGTGTAACAGACTCCTCATCAGTTGGATCCTTCCAGGTGCCCAGAGCTGTGTCTGGAGCTTGGCACTTGCACGTTGTGCTCGGGCACTCTGGGCCATCTCCAGGAGCTCGTGTGCAGTGCTGGGCACTGCTGGGGCCAGCCTGGGCCTTGACTCACTGGGCTGGAACCAGCATGGGAGTTTGCTCATCCAGCCAGAGCCAAACCAGCATTCTGGCCCATAAAACCTAGTGAAATAGCTACTAGAAAATGATGCCAAACTGACTGAGGAAAGGGCAGAACCACAGGTTTCTGTGGTTCTACACAAGAAGCAGTGTTGGCCTTGACTGAAAATTTACTCCACTGCAGAGACCTATGCCTTAAAGCTTTTAAAGGAACTCTGTAGAATGTAAAAGCAATTTTTATTAACTGATTACACTGTAAAAAATCCTTAAAATAAAAATGTATATGAAATTTAAAGAATTTTTTCAATCATGACTATCTATTGAATATTCTTATTCGGCTAATTATTTTCCTGTACTACCTTTTCTTATAGGCAATTAAAGAGTTTATTTTTCTGCCTAGCAATTCTGTATTTTATTTTAAACAAAAATTGTAGCTAATCTGCATTTAAATCCTAGGTAAAGAAAGGATAGGGTGCACAAATTGCCACTGTAGAGTGTGTTCAGCTCCACAGTAGGCATTACAGATTGTACTGACATGGGGCTGTAAACAGCTTTCATGCAACATCATCTATCATGCCATGGTCGGTTACCTCACCATCATGTTATTTTATGCTTCCTGAGCCCTAAACCACCAAAGGTTGCCCACTGCTGGGGAGCTGCGCTGACGCCTGATCGCATGAAGTAATGAATGCTCAGCCAAGTGGATATTGTTTCTGCTTGTGCACTGCTGTAATTTGTTTATCTGTCTAAAGATTATGCAGTTGAAAATCCACAATTTTATGCTGCCTTTGTAAATTATCAAGTCGCTTTTGATGAATGTATCCCCACTTCCGATGCTGGTGGCATTATGATCTTGAAATATTGGAAAGTGCTCATGCATACAATGCAGAAGGTTATGTTTTTATATTTTTGGCAGACAACCGTGCTGTAAAGTAAATCTGACCTTAAGCTTCCTTACTGCATTAAAGATAATTCAGTTTTAACTTTATAGTCCTAAATGCTACTGTTTATATAAAGTTATTGCCAGTCAAACTTGACTGATTACAGATGAGAAAGTCTTGGCTGTTTCCTACAAAATAAATTAGTATCGCCAACTAGTTTAAAGCACATCTACGATTGCATTAGAGACTGGAGAGTGTGCAGATTACAGATTTAATTAGCTTATAGAAATTGTTTAGCACAATAAGAAATCATTTTGTGTGGCAATGTATTTGTATTTATTCCTGAAGTACTGTGCTAAAGAATCAAAATAGCTCCTCCAAATCACGTTTATTGCAAACAGCAGAAAGATGAGTACATTTTATTATTCATTAAGATAAAAATGCTAAAGAAGTCAGTGTATAAGGGTAAAGTTCAACATGGAACAAAATGAAAGCAATTCATAATGGAGACCAGAGGAATGTCATCCGTCATTTGCTGCTTTTCTTAAAATCCCTGAATGCTTTTTTTCAGATGGAGAAATTTATCTCAGAGAAGTGGTTAAAGATTATGCTCATAACCTGAAAATAATCATTCATCTCTCTGAACATTTAAAATCCCCTATACGATGAAATCAAATGCTGTTATAAGGCAACATGGATTGCATTTAATTCAAGGAACATTTGTCTCACCTAATTCAATAAAAATTGTGTTGTTCTTAAAAAAGGACTGGCCAAATGTGCTTGCTGCATTTTGCAGCAGAAGCCTGGAATGCAACTACAACGAGTCACTCATTTCACCTGGTGCAGCATTAGCCACGGATGTTTCCCTGGGTCCCATCAGCAGGGAGGAGGCATGGAGATCTCAGGGGATTTCTGTGCAGGCAAAATGCACAAATTACTGCAAGCAGTACTGGGCATAAAGGTTTATTTTACACATTCTTTCTCTGGAGAAGCCAAGCCAAGATGTATTAATATCACCTCATTCAGAAATTGGTTTCACCTATTTGCACAATATTTCCAGCGTTCCTTTCTCTGTGTGTAATCTGGAGAATTCTTGGACTGACTAATGTTTTGTTGTTTTTTGTTTTTTCTTTAAACTAGTCAGAAAATGATGAGAAGATAGTAATATATGACCACATTGGGCCAAATGTCTGCATGGGGGATCACAAGGTAATTAAATTAAACATTTTAGTCTTTTATCTTCTAATTTTTTCATTAGGAATGAGAATGTATGCGCTAGGTTCTACTAATTGTAAATCAGCTACGTCTCTGTCCTATTATTAAGTAATACCTTGAAAATGTTTCCAAGTTGAATTCAGCTGCAGTCAGCCTATCAGTCAGTGTGTCAGAATGGCTGCTTGTATGAAATCAAAGAGCAGGATGGGTGCTGGAGTGAAGGCAGGATACGATGCAGCCAAGAGGAGCAGCCATCTGTGCACTTAAAGCTCCTCTAGCAGAGCACAAGTGATTTCATTGGGTTGTCAACTTTGCTCTCAAAGCATAGCTTCAGCTAGGTGGATGCATAGGTGCTTATTAGTAAAAGAATATATTGGCAGTTCCATATTCAAACAGCAAGTGATAAAAAGAATTTAGAAAAAGGATAAAGAACTATAAATAAATAAATACCGGTTGTTTAAATTAGCAAAATACCTGAATTCTGTGGTCTTCTTTGCTGAAAATACCAGATGGAAACCTAAGTTTGAAATACAATAAAACAGAATATTTGCTTTCTTTGAAAAAAGCCAGTTGGGGAGTAGGAGGTAACCTCTGAAAGCCTATCTAAAAGCAGCACTGAGGCTCTTGAATGATAATTCAGAGGGATAGAGGGGAATTGTATGTGTGGATGCATGTGTACTTGCAGATCTGGACTCACAAATGCATACCCCCATTTAATTCCATGGTCAGAGTTCTTGTGAGACAGAGAATTGTTTTCTAAGGAAAAATGCACTTAGGGCATTTGGTCCAGAATCATCCAAGGTTTTAAAACAGAGCAACTTACTAATTTATCCAGTAAACAAAAAGCTCTGCGTCAGCCGGTTCAGAAACAGCAGTTTTTGTTTCCTTCATCACCAAAGAGGTGCAGCCCTGTTACAAAAGGGAGTTGTGTATGGGACCTGAACCTCTTCTCACAGAAATTTGTGGAGATTTTTCCTTTAGGTTTCAGTGGGAGCAGAAATCTATGAGGAGATTATGTTGTTCCCTTACGCATTTTGTAATTAGATTAATTCAAAAACTTGTTGCAATATTTTGTTTCCAGTCATAGAGAATTTTTTGTTGTATTTACTACTGACTGTAAAGAAAAAAAAAAACAAAACACATATGTTTCAAACATGTAACTTCTATTTTTCCCTAACTTGCTGCAGCCTGTGTTCCTGTCCTTTCGAATAGCTGCTGGGGCAGGTAAACCTATTGCAAATGTGCACAAGTGTTGTGTCGTGCAGTGATGTGGTGGTAAATATCATCTTTTTTCTTTACGTTTCTATTACATTTTCTACATCATTTCCCCTGTGTTTATCTTTCTTTTTAAAAAAATGCCAATTCTGCAACAGGAAAAAGATGCCTCTGAAGTGAGAAGATTTTCCGTGAGAGCACACTGTAGCCAGGAGGGAAGGCAGCACACTGAAATCTGTAATCCCAACAGCTGTTCTGATAAATCCAGTCCTGAGTGCCACATTTTTAGACTGCTGATCGTACACTATGCTTCAGCATCTGGACTCTGTTCAAGAGACGCCTCACATACCTCACTGTCTTGTATGTTCATGTGACATCAAGTAGAAATGTGGAATTATTTTTTATATATATGTCACAGTTCTGTTGCCAAAACTCTAAATAGACAGCAGAGATGTTATGTATTCTAGATTTCACAACTTTCAACTTTTAATAAGTGTTTGTCAATGTGGAAAAGCTATTTCAGCATATTATAAAGTTTTAAAGGTATCATACCCATTATATATCTTTACCACTTTGGGATTTTGTACATTGGATTGTATAGATAGAGATATTGATGGTTTTAAATGGTATTTTCTTTTTTGACCAAGGCTTATGGTTTGTGTTTTAGTTTTAGTATTTTGGTTTTCATTTTTTAATTTTTTTTCTCATTTTATTTACTATACTGCCATGTTACATGGTTTTTGAATCACACAGCAGCTGCTTTCTATACATACATATATATGTGTGTGTATATATATATGTATGTATGTGTATATACACAGATATATAAATAATTTATAAACCTGACCAAAACTTATGCTAAATATACTTTCCAATATGAATGCTTGAGAGTGCCATATCAGCAGTAAGTATTGGAGTCTTAGCAGGTTTAGTTAAGTGTACATCAACAACCAACATTTATATAATAAATAATATATAGCAGTGCCATCCTTGATACAGATATATAGCATACTATATAGCACATATATTAGCAGTTTCACTTTGTTACTCCTATAATCTCTTCTTTCTATGTAATATTAAGGATTGAATGTGAAGTTCTTAGCTAGGTTTGGGTGTAACTTTCCAGAATTTTGTAAACTGTTTTTGTCCGTCTTTTGTTACTGTTTTATGGTGCCATATTCTATATTGAAACAATAACAACACGGGAGAAGAAAATAATAGTCTGCTTCAAGTAGCAACTGTATTGGACACAGACTGTATTTATACAGTATTAAAGAAAAAAAAAAAAACAAAACCATCAACCCAACTGTAAATTTTCCTGGTTAGTAGCTCAGTGCAGCCTACAATGTAGTCTTGTTACAGACATTTTCCTCCCACCACTAAATACAACATTAAAAGGTGATTAGGGAGTCTGTTGATGAAACACAAATGTATGTTTTATTGATTTAATTTAGAACACTACAGAGTTCATGGACTGCGCGATGGCATTAGATTGATGCTTGATTTTGGTATAAATCACTACCATTGGAAATGATTTGATGTCCGCTTGCAGAGTTTTCTCAACAGTACAGCCCAGTTTATAGCAAGTATTGTTGCCCAAAGGGTGTCTGCAGCTCTGTATTGTTACTGTGCCATGTTGCATTATAACCACACAGTAATTCTATTTAAGCGAACTCAACTCATAACTCTGAAGGCCTTTAGAAATGAGTACTCTGGTTCTCAAGCAATAAAACTAATCATGGTGAACATGCTGTGTCTGCCGCTTTAATTTGGTGATTACAGGGAAATTACTAAATTGTTACATTTCTTATTGAGATACCTTTGACTCCACCAAGCAACCAAGGGTATTTTTCACATTAAAACTTCTACGATAAGATGCAGTTCTGGTGTTAATCAAAACACAATACAAACCGAGTGAAAGCCAGTAAGGAGCTGGCACGGGAGCCCTGATGAGAGGAGGGTGATGCAGCTTTTCGAGCCGTTCACAGGATGCTAGTCCTCAGCAGGTCAGTAAATGTGCCAGCATAAACTCCTTCGTGATTATCCCAAGTTTCAGAAGAAATCTCTCCAGCCTTTTCCAGCAGGGACCGGGGCCCCGAGTACAGATGAACTCGCTGCAGCCTCCGACCGAGGGCTGCCCGGGGCCCGAACCTCCTCGGGGTGCCGGGTGCGCCGGTTACCTGCCGGGGTTAGCTGCCGAGAATGCCCCGGAACCGAGCCCTCAGAAATTCATGAAACGCAGCTTTGGCATTTTAACAGCCCCGGAGGCGAATGCGGAGGCGCGGGGTGAGCCGAGCCGGGCCGAGCTGGGACACCCCAGCGCAGCCCCGGGATGGCCGAGCAGCGACGGGCTCTGGCCCAGGATGCGGACGGGTCCTGTCGGCTCGCCCTGTGCCCGGGGCCGTGTCCCCGGCCCGTCAGCCCTGCGGTGTCTCGGAGCCCCCTTCTCCCATAACGCCCCCTCATTTCGTTTAAGAACTTTGGGTGGGAATGAGTAGCCCCGAGCGCAGGTGCTTTTATCCGGACACTTGCCCTCAGGAGCCCCAACACCGGCCGGTCTCAGCGTGCTCACAGCCGGGCGAAGACTAGGTCCTAAATTCGATTTATTACCTCTGTAATCGCGGCTTAACTGGGCGCGGCCCCGTTCAGTGAGTAGGGACCCGCGGGACTCCGCACCCTCCCCGGGACGCGGAGCTGCCCCGGCAGGAGCGAAGGGAATCGGTCACGGTGAGCGGGGACGCCGGGACCCGAGGGGGCCTCCAGGGGGAGAGGCCCGGGCCCCTTTCCGCAGCAGAACCGCGCCGACGGGGGCCCGTGCCGTGCCGTGCCGTGCCGTGCCATGGTGGGTGACGGCGCCGTGCGGGGCTCGGCACCGGGAGAGGCGCGGGCGCTGCGGAGGGCGGCTGTAGAGCGGGGCCTGCGCTGCTGGGTCCCGCACCGGCCGCTGGCTGCTGGGCAGGGGCAGCAGGAGCGCCTGCGGTGCAGCCCCTCCCGGCCTTTGCTCGGGCCGCGAAGCCATAGCTGAGGCACTGGGAAAGAGACGCCCTCGTTCCTTTAAAAAAAATTAACAAAAGCAGCAAAAAAAAAAAAAAAAGCAAGAATCTTAACAACGCGGGCGGCTCACACCCACCAAAACTCGCGTGTGCCGAGGGGGAAATGCGGAGTCTCGGGAGGCTGGGAGCGCCTTGGCGACGCGGAGCCCGGTTCGGGCACGGGTGCGGCCGAAGCGCGGCCTGGGAGCCCGGCGGGAAGGCACGGGAGCGTGGCGGAGCTCGCAGACCGCCGCGGCGGATCTCAACAACTTCGCCCGCGGCTTTTTACAGAGGCCAGTGCTCAGGCAGCGCAATGGGCTTGTCCCGGCCCCTATCTCCCTCTCCGGAGCGGACCCTATCACCCGCCCGAAGCCGACGAGACGCTGCACGGGCAGTTCGGGCTGCACATTCAGCGCCGGTCTCTCCTGTCGGGGCTGCCGGGCAGTCCCGCAGCGCGGGCCCGCACGCAGCACTGACCGCGGCCCCGGCCCAGCCCGCCGGACGCTGCGGCTCCTTTTCCCTTGAGGAGCAGCATCGGGCACCCTGCAGAAGCTCTGATGTCCCCGGCCCCTGGCACAGAAATGCGGGAAGAAACTCACTAAAGGAGGTTGTTAAATAATTTATTGATTTATACAAAGTCTTTCCGACACGTGTGGAGACATTCTAATGTAAAATCGTGTCCATTTTCCTCTCGTGCTTTTTTGGGGCATTGGTTTGGTTTTTTGGTATTATTAAGCATAAAATCCAGAGGCAGGAGAAATGCAACTGCCAAAACACTGAGGGACAGAGTGAAAGAAAACTGCCGTTTTTACACTAGAAATATACATCACAAAATCTGAAATTTACTATATACAAAGTGGCTGAGCTCAGATTTGGGATCCATAGAAAACATAACAAAACCTGATTGTTAGGAGCAGAAAATTAACAGGAAGGCTAAAGGAAAAAGCGGTAAACCTTACAGGGACACAAAACCCAAAAAGTTGAAAAATTTTCTCTGAAATTTACATCAATGGGAAAGAAAATAAATTCATAACTTATTCTGTAAAAAATATATACATTTCACATACATTTTCGGCTGTACAACACACCACTTCAAACACCCAGTTACACTCACCCTGCCGCGCTGCCCGGTGCGGCCGTCGGCCCCGTGCCCTCACAGCGTATCCGAGCTGGTGCTGCAGGGGCTGACGAGGGACAGGTTCGTGGATTTGTGCTTTTTCAATAGCCTCGTGATTTTTTCATCGTCTGAGTTGGGGTCCAGGGGCTTGTTGTATTCGTCATCGTCCTCATTGTCCGAGCTCTCCTTCAGCTTCTCCGTCTCCGAGTCGTGCTTCTTCTTTGCCGAGGCCATTTCTGCCGCGTGTCTCTTCCGCCACTTGGTCCGTCTGTTCTGGAACCAAACCTGGGCACCGGCACCGGGCACGGCTCAGCCACGGCCTCGGCCCCGCCGCCGCGTTCCCCCCGTCCCGTCCGCAGCGCTCGGAGCAGAGCCCGCCTCAGGCAGAGCCTCGGAGGCTCCTGGAAAGGGGGCGCCCCGCTGGGGACACCTCCCGGCTCTGCGGGGCTGCACGACGCTTAAATCAGCAGCTTCCCGGAACAGTCGTTTGTTGAAAACAGAATACAATAGCCAGGAAAATATGTATTTTTGGCTTACAGTGCACCCCAGCATTCAGATGCACCTGTAGGCTTTGCTAAAAAATTTGCGGGGTTACACAACGTAAAGTTGTACCACTGGACATGATCATCGTGGAAAAGTGGCCCTTTAAAAAAATTACCTGCGGGGAGCTTTTTGTCGTTGTTGTGATGGGGGTTTATATTAAATATAATATGTCTGTTTATTTTAAACCGTTTGCAGCACAGAGAGCTCTAAGCACTAAATAAGTAGAAATTACCCTAAAATCCATCCAAAATCGAAATGTAACTTAAATTCTAACTGACTCTCCCCAGAAAAAAAAAAATCCTGACTTAATCGCGCGGTGTTCGTGGCTGCTAGTAATTACCGACACGGCGGAAAACGGCCGCGGCAGGGAGCGGGAGAGGAGGGAGCCCGCAGGACGGACCTACCTTCACCTGGCTCTCCGTCATCCCCAGGGAGTAGGCGAGCCGGGCGCGCTCCGGTCCTGCCAAGTATTTCGTCTGTTCAAAGGTTTTCTCTAAAGCGAATATTTGCTGCCCAGAGAAAGTCGGTCGAGAGTGTTTCTTCTTGCCGTCCTTGTCCAAAACCATCCCCGTCTGAGCTGGAAGCGGAGAAAGAGCTGCGTCAGAGATGAACTCTGCACTGCCCCCGGCCCATAGCCGGGCCCCGCCAGGCCCTGCGGAGCCGCTTCGGGTGTCCGCCGGCTCGAAAGCAAGGCTCGGTTCGGGACAGACCCGGGACCGTGAAGACCGAGTGACCCGCACCGGGCAGGAAGACGGGATCCGCCGGCTTGGGGCCGCCCCCGGCTCTGGATCCCAGGCCGCCTGCTCCCCGCGCCCTGCAAGAACCGGCCGCACTTACCGGGACAGGCGAGCCGAGGATCTCTCCAGGGAGAGCCTTGCACCACTCCCGGCCAGAAAATGGGCGGTCGTCCCGGCAGCTCCGCCAGAGGCTTCGGGTAGCGGGAGACGGCAGCGGGGCTGAAGTACATCCCGGCCGAGGCTGCCAGCCCGTTGATGCGGGGCAGCCCGCCCAGAAGGTTGCTGGCACTGCCCACGGGCCGCCCCAGGATGTCGCTTATTCCGTGCGGTGTCCCCAAGGGGAGCTGCGTGTTGAGTCCGCCCAGGGCCGGTGCCTTGAAACCGGAGGGGTTCTGCAGGGCGTAGGGGAACAAGGAGGTCTTCATCTCGGCCATGTTGTGCAGCGCGGCTAGCGGCGCACTGCTAAGGACGAATGCGCTCTGGCGATTAGCATCCATCTGTCCCACCGCTAACATCTGCGGGCATCAGCGAGCGTGGGTCCTTCCCAACCGCGCCGCGGCCGCTCCGCTGGGAACCCTCGCCGGGACGGCGGCCGCGGGCGGGAAAGGCTCCTCGCCGCTCGCGGGATCTCAGCGACAGCAAGTGCCGAAGTTTGCTGGGAACAGGAAAATCCCGGCGCTTGCCCGCCCGCTCCCGCGGCGTGCACCTCCGAAGTCCGGGCTGAAGAGCAGCGAAAGCCGAGCCGGGGCAGAGCGGCGAAACAACAGACTGGGAGTCCCGGGAGAAGGAGCCCCCACCGGCGGCGCGTCCCGGCGCGCTACAGGCAACGCGCTCCACGCGCGATCCGGCGGGAAGGGGATGCGGGACCGGCAGCTCCACGCGTCGCCCCGGCCGCGTGTCCGGCGGCCGCGGGGACGCTCCGCGCTGCGCCCCGCGCGCAGATAACCGCGCGGGCACCTGCGCGCCCCGCGCCCATTGGGCGGCCACCGCCCCGCGCCGCCAACACCGCCCAATCGGCGGGCGGCGCGCGCCTCCACCCCGATACGTCACAGCCGGACCGAGCCGTGGGAGCGCGCGGGGCTGCACGTGGCCGCGCCGCGCCCGACGGGACCCCGGGCCCGCCCGCCCCGAGTCTCCCACCGCCCCGGGCCTCCCACCGCCCCGTGCCCGCCCGCCCGGCCCCACCGCCCCGAGTCTCCACCGCCCCGGGCCCGCCCGCCCGGCCCCACCGCCCCGAGTCTCCACCGCCCCGGGCCCGCCCGCCCGGCCCCACCGCCCCGGGCCTCCCACCGCCCCGAGTCTCCCACCGCCCCGGGCCCGCCCGCCCGGCCCCACCGGTAGCTTTGCTCTCGCCGGCAGCCAGCGGCTACCCCGGAGGCGGCGGCGCCCCCCCCCCCCAACTCGCCTCGTCGGGCCCCTCCCGCCGGGCGGGGTCCCGGTGCGGAGACCGCCGGCGCCTCATTGAACAGCCGGGCAATGACTGCGGGGCCCCGGCGGCTGCGGTGCCCCGGAGCACTGAGGGGCAATGCCCGCCCCGATCGCTGTTCTTTCGGGTAATCGGCTCCGTCTTCAGCTGCTCAGCGACCGTTCCCTTGCGTTCCCGACAGTTCCCTGAGCCCAACGTTTTTGAAGCTGTTGTAAAAAATTATCTTACACCCTGTGAATAACTGTAGCTCAACTTTGTTGACTATTCTGAAACCCACTGGCGTCGCAAAGGCTCTTCCTTCCTTCCTTCCTTCCTTCCTTCCTTCCTTCCTTCCTTCCTTCCTTCCTTCCTTCCTTCCTTCCTTCCTTCCTTCCTTCCTTCCTTCCTTCCCTCCCTCCCTCCCTCCTTCCCTCCCTCCCTCCCTCCTTCCCTCCCTCCCGATGTAGGGGTAGAGCCCCTGGTCTTTAAAGGGAGAAAAACTGCTGTTGGATCACCGCGGAACCAAGCTCGTCCGAATAAATAAAATGACCAGAGATATTCCTAATCGAAAGCACAATTCACTGACAAGAAAAGAAGAATTTGGATTTGAAGCTTATACAGAAAATAATCCCAGAAACTGGGTTTATAGCATGTTTTCCGCCTTGCGGCTGCTTTCTCCTATGGGTTTGATACATTTGATACATTGTTATCCAAGGAAAACAAACCGCAACAAGCGGGGAACTAAATATTTTCAAAGCGTTCATAACGTAAACACGAATCAACTTGATTATATCAGAATAATTACTAAAAGTGTGGTCCTTGGGATTTGGTCATGTCTGTCGTCAGAATCGTTTGCAGGTGAACAGGATTTCGTTTACCGGGTAACAAGACCTTAATGTCAATGTAGGTCAACTTTGGGAAGTAATTATTTGGGCTCGTCCATGGTTTCTGTTGTCAATGGCTGGTGTTACGGGATGTAACGGTCCGTGCGTCTCGTTTTGCGCATCCTTGTAAAAAGCTTCACGTACAAACGGGAGATTTAAAACGACGCTGCTCTAAAGAAGGTTTAATAAACGACTTCGTTGCTTTTCCCTCTGTCTATTGCAAACATCAGCAGTGGAGGGAACAGTCACGGTGTATCGGGCCTTGTGAGGAGAGCCTCATCAGCTCTGTGCAGGCTCGCTCCCGCGACGCCTGCGTGCGTTGGGAAGGGGCTGGCGATGCCACCTGCTCCCTCCGCCTCCGGCGCGGCCCCGGCTCCCGGCGGCGTTGAAAGCTGCTCCAGGTGGCCGCAGACGGGGCTGATCGGCCCTTGCGGAGAGTCGCGGCTTCAGCCGGGGATCGGGGACCACCCGTCCCGGGCCGGCAGGTGCCCGCGGCTCGGCTCGGTCTCTGCCAGCCCGTGTCTCTCCGGGGCGTAGACGGCCGGGTCCGCTCGCGTCCCGCCGGTCTGCCTGCCCCAGCGGGTGCTGGGGGCCAGCAGCGCCTCTGCCCGCCGGGCCCGCAGATCTCGCGACTCTGAATACCGACCCCGCGGCGCTGAGCGGCTCGGTTCGGCTCGGCTAACGAGAGGGACGCCTCCCGCCCCGCCCGGCCGGGGGCCGGGCGCTGATCCAGACACAGGCAGCCGGCGGCCTCTCACCGGGGAGCGGCCGCGCCGAGACGCTGTTTTCTTGCGTGGGACCGATGGAACAAGGTGAGCGTGCGGCCTCCGCCATCCACGCTGCGGCCGGGCGAGACCGACCCCCGCCCGCCCTTGAGGGGTACGCTCGCCGCAGGGCTGCCGTGCCGCCGATAGCAGAGGCCGCGGCGGAGCGCAGCGTCCTCCCGCGCGCCTGCCGCCTGCTCCCCGGGACATCCGAGAGTGTCCGTGTCCGCGTCCGCGTCCCGCCGCAGCCGGGAGCGCTCAAAACTCGCGGCCTCAAGACCGCGGTGGACGGTGGCCCCTGCGGGGGGCTGCTGCCTCGGGACCCTCGCCCATCGGCGTAGGCGTCCCGGGGGCAGAGCCAAAGCCTCCCGCTCCATCTAAAGCCGCCCTCGAGGAGTCCTGTTGTCAGTTTGTATGTTATCAGTGACACTTGTTGCACATCAGTGATGCATTTGTTTGCATTAGTTTGTCCATTTCACTGGCATTCCTGAAATCTCATACTCTCGTTTTTCCACGTGGAAGTATGTGGGGTTTATTTCTGTAGACCCCGTGGAGTGATAAATCTGCTTTTGCGCCTGTTCTTCCGATGAGGTGTGGCACCGAAAGAGGAGACCACGGGCAGGCATCCCTTGGTGTCTCCGCTCCCCGCTCGCGGGCTGCTCTTTCCGCCCCGCCGCTCCCTCTTCCCGATGCTGTTGGGTCCCAGGCGCTGCCAGGCTGCTCCGGGCCCAAGGACTCCCCCTTAAGCAAACCCCGTTCCGGGTGCGAAGCTCGTTCCCCTCGGAGACGTCGCAGTGGCCGGGCAGTCCTCGGCGAGACGGCACCGGCCGCTCCGCGCGCCCTGGCCCCGGCCTGGGCCCCGGACATCTGACTGCCCGCCCCCGGGCTCGGCGCAGCGCCCGCAATCACGCCCGGCAGCCTCTCGGGGCGGTGGTCCTCGGTAAAATATGTCAGGGATACCGTTCCGAAGAGTCAGCGGCTCATCGGCTGCCGGAGCGCTCGCTTTCTCCGGTGCTTCCTGTGACCGAGCAGAAGTTACTGATGGAGGGCTTACCCGAGCAGATATAAACCAGCTCGAGGCATTTGCGATGGCCAGCGCGGGCGCGTTCCCGGGTTAGTCCGGCAGCGCTGCAGCTCGTCCCATCGGGCAGACACGCCACCGGCACTGCTCGTTTCGCCGCTTTCGGAACGTTCATTTCGGCGGAGGAGAGCAGGGCCGGGCCGCGGGCAGCGCGGTCACCTGTCCGGACCCCCGCGCCCTGCCCCGCGCCCCCGCGGCCGGCCCGGCCTCCGCCGCGCCCTGCCGGCGCCCCCTGCTGGCAACGGGCCGCTGCACCGAGCGGGCCCGGTCCGGTTCCCCCGCCGGGCCCGCTCCCGTTCCCCCGCCGGGTCCGCTCCCGTTCCCCCGCCGGGCCCGCTCCCGTTCCCCGCCGGGCCCGCTCCCATTCCACCCGCCGGGCCCGCTCCCGTTCCCCCGCCGGGCCCGCTCCCGTTCCCCCGCCGGGCCCGCTCCCGTTCCCCCCGCCAGGCCCGCTCCCGTTCCCCCGCCGGGCCCGCTCCCGTTCCCCCGCCGGGCCCGCTCCCGTTCCCCGCCGGGCCCGCTGCCGCCGCTTCTCTCCGTGCCGATGTGTTGTGGCGGCGGCGGGACGGGGTAAGGCGCCCGGCCGGGCACCGGCGCCGGGGCTCCGAGGGACTCGCGCGGGTGCCCCGGCGCTGTCCTTGCGCACTCCCGGAGCCGTGACGCGCCCGCCCCGGGCCGCGGGCGGTGAGACCGCAGCACTGACGCGCTCGGCGCGCGTGGTTACAGGCAGGGCAAAGCACGAGACCCCACCGTCTGCAGTTAACGATCGTTTTGCTTTGCCTGACATCAGTTACATTTCTTGCAAATGACATAGAAACAAAACTGATATCAGTAACATCAAATTCGTCTGGGACTTACGCATTCCAGCATATGAAAAGAGGAGTATCGCAGGAAGTGAACCAGAATTAAATTCTACAGTACAAATAACTTCAGTTTTGTTTAACCTGCTTTTTTTGGTTTTTTTGTTTTTTTTTTTTTTTTTTTTTTTATGTTTGGGGGTTTTTTTTGTTTGTTTTTGTTGTTATGCATACGGCCAGTGTGCCTTTTCTTGTAGCTTCTGTGCAGCTAAAAATGTCTGAGAGCTTGTGGACTAGAAGAAAATAAGTCACTAATAGATCCCCCCACTGTGTTATACATTATTCCAAAGTGCAGCTGTAAAGTCCATGTCGAAACAGAATGATTGAGGAAGCCGGAGCTCAGAGCAGCTCACCTCACAGGTTTCCTTTCCTGAGTTATTCTGTGGCTAATGGAGGTGCCAGTGGAGGAGCAAGGGAAATTTTACTGTTGCACGGAGTTACATAGAGCAATAGTAGGAACAAGAGGAAAATCCATGTACTGGCCCTGTGATGATGCTGTCTGCTTGTGTTCCTGGCAGTATGGATGTTGCTTCTTCACAGTTTATCTAGACGAGATCCTTGTGTTTAAAAACAAGGGGTATTTTTACCTAATAATGTAGTCATTAGAAAACAAAGTCATTTCAGACTAAATGATCTCTGTTGAAACATCTACATAGGATGATGTATGTTCTGAGAAAGGCCATATTTCATATTTTCCAATATGATCCTTGGCACAAAAGGTAGGAATCTGCTAATGG
This sequence comes from Geothlypis trichas, assembly GCA_009764595.1. Taxonomy (NCBI): domain Eukaryota; kingdom Metazoa; phylum Chordata; class Aves; order Passeriformes; family Parulidae; genus Geothlypis; species Geothlypis trichas. Next base: position 36,772,353 of record CM019908.1, read on the forward strand.
TGAAGAGCTGAGTGTTCATAGTCTGGAGCAGGAGCAAGAGAAACTGGGTGACCTTGAGAACAGTGTGACAGAAATGTGAAGAAATGTAAACATTCTATTTCAAACTGATATCTTCTTGGGAAGCCAGTTAACTTCAGCTCCCAAGCACAAAGATGAGACTGCTTTTTAGTGCTTTCTAGAAAGAACAAAAACAAAAGGCTCAGTATGTGTTGTGTCTTGTGACTCTCTAAGGTTTTAATCTCTTTATTGGGGTGGAGGGAAAGCTATATGTATACATCCTTTCAAAATAACTTATTCCTGCTGAAGACTAGAGTGAGATTTTAGAAGTATCATGAGGAAGTTTTCAGTGCCTCTGTGTGAATTGGTATGCTTTGGATTTTTAGCCACAAGTTTTGAAGCTCTGGCGAACATGAATTAGGCTTAAGGAAAGCTTCTGATGCTATAACCACCAATCATTACTGTAAATATGTAGCATGAATATAGTTTTATATATATATTTTAGGGCAAAAAATGGAACAGTATTTTTGTAGGTGAAACTTCTGAGAGATTTAAGATAAGCAGTTATTAGCATTAGTTTTGTTCTCTGTTGTGTATCTTGACAGGCACACTTAACAAGGATATGGTGGGCAGGGTGGGGATGGTTTTTTTGCTTAATGTCCTTATCAAAATGAAGAGCTTTTCTTACCCTAGTTGATCTAGGAGTCAGTTTATGGCGGACTGAGTTTTTGGTGCAGTTTTCAGCAGATCACTGGTACTACTGAGATTCCCAGGACTTTGATATTTTCCCCCTCTTTCTGGGGAAACCCTGGTTTACCTGTCCCTTTTCTTCTGCCAGTGGCTTAGATGGCTGTTAGGATTAAGAGCATTGAGCTTTTAGATTGTGTTACACTTAGTGTCCACCCACCAACCCTTTCCCACTTCCCTCGTTCCTCCAATGCTCTTCTTTTCCTACTTGTCTCCACTCTAATAGTTTGTCCTTTTAATGAGAGAGGAATACAAATTATTCTTTCTAAGTAAGATAAGCCCTTGTGAGCTCTATTTTATCTAACCAAGACTGGGAAGTCATTTGCCCTTATTTGTATTAAACAGATGTATATACTTTACCAAGTCATTAGTGCTATAAAGAGATTGCCTTCCTATTGATAGCCTGGATGGGGGAACTCAGAAGTCAGTTGCCGACAAATACAGAGTGTGCTTATAAGCACTATTGATTCTCTAGGAGCACAGAGAATTGTTTTCTTAGTAAAACTCTTCCTGAATATGTGAGAATAAGAAAAAAGACAAGGATTACTGAAAGCAGAGAGGACTGGGGTATGACTTGGGATGAGAACCTTATGTTGTTTTTCTTTGAAGAATACCGTCTGTAAAGACAGGTGACCAAAATGTGGCAGCAATTTTTCTGGCCATCCTCAGCAATCTCAAAGGCAATCCTTGGAAAACTGAAGGGCTAGCACAGCACTTCATATGGCACACGATTTCAGAGTGATCAGAGAGTTCCCCAAATCGTCATGAAAGAAAATGAAAGTATCATTTGCATAGGAAATGAAAGACTGGTGCGATTCAAATTCCTTCTGTCCTGTCTGGGTTTTGCAACAGTTTGAAAATGCTTCTCTGAGCTGTTTGGGGGATATTTCAACATGTGCTGTTAGGCAGCCTTTAGGAGCCAATTCAGGAGCAAGTAAGAAGAGCAGCAGTGTGGTTCTGAGCTGTAGGACAGCAGAGTCCATTTACTGGGAATTGGAAAACCTGCTGATTACTCAGATTTATCTCAGATTTATGATGTTTGCACTGTCTTGTATGTTCTTCCATATTCACACAGCTTGCTAAAAATAAATATTATTTACATAGCTGTTTTCCAAGACAGATAACAGGACAGAACTGGATGGACAGCAGGATAAAGCTACAGTACAGGGGTGTTCTCTGTGGAGCCATGTTCAGTGGTAGGATTTCCATCATCTTCAGTGCATTACATTCTAGGATGTAATTTATATTTTTAAGCTCACAGGCTATTCCTTTAAGACTATCTCAAAAGAATAACAAATTAAATTATTACTTCAGCTTTGACAAATCTTTTAAATGTGGTAAGTTAGAAGATTCTACTGGTGATGTCCTGATTTTCCTCACTTTTTTTGAAGAAGACATAAAACAGTGATAAATGATGGGCATACATCAAGCATTTAGTTACACAAGACAAAATATTGGAACTACCCTGACTGTGGAGCAGTAGATTAGCTAAATAATATCAAATTTTTATTGTTACTCCTAGTAACAACCAAAAAATGTTATTAGACCAATGCACAAAGATACACTGTGCATTCAGGAAACTGATTTCTTCAGACTAAAATTACTATGAATTCAGAATATTCTGAATGACTAGTATTTCTTCAGACTAAAATGACTATGAATTCAGAAAGTTTCAGGTTATATTACAAATGCATCATATACTGCTTTCTTTATGCAATTTTCCTCATCATTAAGACATACATGAATATATCTAAGAAAATTCTGTGGTGTCTGTGGGGGGTTTGGTTGGTTGGTTGGTTGACTGTGGTTTGGACTCTGTTTTGGTTTTTAAACACCTACTTCATGCTTGTTCCAGGCTGGCGAGCTTACAGAATTCATTATGTTTTCTCTTAGGTTTTACCTTCTTTTTTAGATCTCTTTCCCTCTATTGTTTTTTGTTCTTACATTCAGTGATGATGTTATTTAAGGGTTTTTCTGGAGATTTGTTACAGGTGTTCCACAGTATTAAAAAATTAAAGAATGCTTTTTAAATATTAGGGGTTGTCGAAACACTCAAGAGAATAACCTTTCTTGGGAACAGAACTGCTTATGCTGTGATTTGCTTTCCATATTCACCCAGTCTGCTAAAATTAGTATTATTTAGAGCTGTCTTTCTAGGGAAGAACAATAGGACAGAATTGAATTTGCACCACCTGAGGGCACTGTAATACTATTTACTTTAATTTACAGGGCAAATATTAAAGAGTAGTGCTTGAAACAGTCCCAATTTTTCTTCCTCTTATGATTACTATCAACTTCTAGAACAAGCATACCACTGAAATGAATCAATATCATTAATAAAGAAAAGATGTGTTGTTGAAGGCAGGTATCTTGGAAAGAAGGTCAACCTTTTCTCATGTCATTAACATTTTTTCCTTGTACCCACTGTAGAATAATGGTAATTTTAAATACAATGCCATTATTATTTTAAATGATGTGTTACCAGTGTGGCAGTGATTGCTGTATAAAGTCATGGAATTGGTTGGATTTAGGCTGGAAAAGACTTGCAAGATCAGGGAGTCCAAATGCTAATTTGGGCTGCAAGTCCAAGCACCCCTGCATTCTCCACTGCACTCTGCTCCTGGGCTGCAGTTCTGGCTGTTTGCATTGCTGCCTCTTGTCTGTGTGCACCAGAGTGCAGAGCTGCAGTAAAGCACCCAGTGACTTTGCTGTGGCCATGCACTCACACAAGAGTGCAGAGCTGCAGTAAAGCACCCAGTGACTTTGCTGTGTCCATGCACTCACACTGCTTATTCTACTCAGCTAGAATCATGGAGTCACTGGCTGCTTTGGGTTGGAAGGGATCTCAAAGACCACCCAGTTCTAATGGCAGGGAGTGCCATGGGCAGGGACACCTTCCAGTAGACCAAGGCTTTTTGAGAATATAAAAAAGTGAGAAATAGGAGCAGTAAAACTCCCTACATTGGCACTCGAGATGTGCCTCATTTTCTCTGTCTTGCCAAGTTTACATTCTCTTTCAGCACTTTCTAAACTGCCATCTCTGTCTTTTCTTTATTCTTTAATGTTATTCTGTCTGGTCTCTAGCAATTTGATTTCACCATCTTGTTATTTTCCCTGCCAGTGCAGGCAGAGGGTCTCCAAGCACAGTTTAAATGAGAAGGCCCCTGTGCAGGTCAGGAGCTGCTCTGCAGGGAGATGTGCTTGCAGAGGCCACAGCTTCCAGCACTGCTCACTCCTCCCCTCTTACACGGAATTTGCTGAACTCTCCCAGTCTATATTCACTTGAATTCAATCCTGGAGCCTTTTTGTTCCCTTTGTACAACACGAAACACAGTGAAACCTTCATGTCAGAAACCAGGTAATATTTAGAATTTTGTTTGAATAATAACCAAATGCGTTTCCACCAGAAAAATGCCTCAAAACTGTACTTTTTCAGTTTGGTCATTTCACCAGTCCAGGAGGACATTCAGGATTAGTTCTATAGATAATACATTCTATAATGACCAAATTGACAGACATAAATAATACTTTTAATTTGTGTATGCTAATTGGATTAACAAGGGAATGACACTGTTTCTTTTGCAGTTGAGGACAGAAGTGAATGAGCTCAACTGTGCTTTGCATAACAGGATTTCCAAGAACACATAGTAGAAAACAGAAAGTTGTGTCAGATAATGTAGTTTAAAAATACACTGGAAAAACTCATTGAGAAATTATCCCATATTAAAGAAAAATGAAAGTTAAAAAAGGATTTTAAAAGCTTCATTTAAAGACAACTCTGCCTTTAAAAGGCATGGTATGTACCCTGTATTGGAGACAGGAACAGATATATAGTTATTTAAGAGATTTTAGCTCTTTCAATAATGCAATACCAATAAAACAGAATAAGACAAGGACATCCTCTGTAACTAGTCCTGTTGGTTTGTATGTCTTAACTTGTCTTTATAGATACTTAAGTATCTTGAAGCAGTGAGATTTTCCTTCCTTGAAATCTGATCAGTCTAATACATTACTTTATTACATTAAGGTCATCAATATCAAATATGTTTGAAATATATTCCTGAAATCTGACCAGAAAATTAGCTTTTGCTCTAGTGAGAGACTGAATTACTCTGGAGAGTATATATGCTGTGTTTCACAGCAAGTGTTTATGAATGAAGCAGATGTTTAGGCAGTTTTATTTCTAGCAGATTTTTTTTTTAATATATATATATATATATGTGATATTAGCAAACACTTTCTAGTGGTATTCTGTCAGCATGGAATGTAACTTTCTTTTCCATATGTACACTCTGTATGTGGAATCACGAGGCTTAACTTTACTTTCACAAATTCTAATGTGCACTTTCTATCCTCTCACATGCCAAATGACCGATACCTCTTTTTTTCCTTTCTGGCATTAATTTTTGCTCATTTGACATCCAATTTGCCAAATGAATTATGACAGTAATCCTTTCTTCTGTGCTGTTGTTTCACTTTATTCCACACTATGTATTCAGATTTTCTGAGGTCATTCTTCTCCCCCACTGCCCCTTGTTTTGGTAATGAAAGATAAGATTTTTTTATACTGATTAAAATAATTCTGAATGGTTTAACATTCATTTTAGCTCAGATAATCTGAATTGCAAAAATTAAATATATCTTGTAACCACTTAGGCAGAATGTAAGGACTTTTTATTTGTTGATGACATAGAAAAACTCTGTATGAACTCGCATTTGGAAGGAAAAAAACTACTAACAAGACCTGTCACTGGAACAGGGGTTAAAAGATTAAGAAGCAGTACTTACAAGACATCATGGAAAGAAGGGTTTGAAATTACCTTCTCAAAGGGAGAAAAAATCGTGGAAAGATATTATAGTTGTTTCTTTCCAAAACCAAACGTTTAGAAAATGTCTACTTCAATAGGGAAGATAATTAGAATCGCAAATTAGACATCTGTAAATGTGAAGAAGGCAGAAAACATAATGCATTTTGAAGATTAAACCCTCTTTTTTCTGTACAGACAATATTTCTCTTGAAGTACATATATTTTAATTTATCCACAGAATAGTAAGGCAGAGGGAGATGCATTCAGTGCTTGCCTGTTAGTGCAGTCACTGCAGAAATATCTTACTCAGTGTATGCACAGCCAGCAGAATGGATGCTGGAGCCCTGTGCTGGCAAAGGTTTCTTACCAAGGGTTGCAAGCCCGCCTGTCCACCCTGGCCAGCGTCCCATGACCGTGTTAATGCCAAATCAGAGCTGTGAGAGCTGCTTGCTAGTCATTCATCAGGTTGCATAAGTGGTGAATTTTTTCCAAGCATAAAGAGGCTTACTTTGTGCTGGATCTCAGTGTTACCCTGACTGTTCTGACTCTTCTTCTCAGTCTGTGCTTTTTGCATTTCCCTATGATTATATAAGAAAACCATGTACTGGTCTATAGTTCTGGTAGAGAAGTCAGCAAGATCAGGACAGCTATCTTTGTGCACTGCCTTTCACTGTGGCAAATTCATCGTCACTCCACCCTGCATCCTTGCCTGAGAAAGCCTCATTCCCTCTCTCAACACCTTTCCTTTGCTTTTCTCTCCAAAGCACCGAGTAGCAGAGGTGCTGTGGGATTTGACACACAGGATGTCTCAGGCAGTCCGAGTTCATCTGCAAGATCTCGGCCTGTGCTCTGACGCAGCCTGTGCAATCTCTGCTGGTTTCAATCTGGAGGGCTGCTTAGCCAGCTTCTCTCCGGAGTGTCACAGCCCCTGGCTCCCCAGGCTAGCGAGCAGCAGCTCCGGCAGTCCCTCCTCAGGCCGGTCCCTCCTCGGGCCGGTCCCTCCCCGGGCCGGTCCCTCCCCGCTCCCTCCTCAGGCCTGTCCCTCCTCAGGCCGCTCCCTCCCCGTCCCGTCCCTCCCCAGGCCGCTCTCTCCCCAGGCCGGTCCCTCCCCGCTCCCGTCCCTCCTCGGGCCGGTCCCTCCCCGGGCCGGTCCCTCCCCGCTCCCTCCTCAGGCCTGTCCCTCCTCAGGCCGCTCCCTCCCCGTCCCGTCCCTCCCCAGGCCGCTCTCTCTGCTGGGCCAGGAGGGAGTGTAGCAAGGGCAGCGTTCCCACGGCACGGGGAGAAGGTGCTGGCCCTGCTCCTTCTGTGTAGCCTTGCCACTTCTCTTCACCCCCTCTTTGCCCTGATTTAATGGCACTCACTTTTGGCGATAGAATTTAATGGCATTTGGATCAGTATAAGCCTTCATTTAGTGGGCTGCAAGACATGCAAACTTTTTATTTGGGGCTGCAATAGATACTCTTGTTTAAAAAATTAACCCTGAACAATCTGAAGCATACAGAGACATAAATCTGTGAGATTTGAGCTAGGAATAAGAGAGTCACTGAACTGAGAAGTGATTGCTCTTTTTTTCATGGAGCTTTGTATATGATGAAGTGACATCTGGCTTGGTTTATACAGGACCTAAAACTCTCCTAAAGTAGTATCTCAGAACATTTTACTTGCTTCCCATAAATTCTCAGCAATAAATGTTCCATTTCAGTACAAATACAAAAATAAAATTTATTTGGTAAAACCTAGTTCAGATGGGCAAGAAAGTAGATAAAAGATGTTATGCCATCAGAAAAATCCAATCACAGGAAATTGTGAACTCCATTGACACTGGAGGAAAGAAGATATGTGGATGATAACTTCTGATGCATCTCAAAAGGAAGTACTCTGTAAATATTTCGATGTTCGTTAAAGCACCTGCAAGTGTATTCAGTTTGCAGAAATGGAACTTATGTTCAGATCAGCCCTTCTTGAGGAAGCCATCTGCAGAGATGCTGATTTGCTGATAGGGCAGGAGAAATAAAAACGCCCCTTTAATTTTTCAAATTTCAGATTGGTTTTTTCAAAGAGAGCAGAAAGAGATAGGAATGTTTTATGTAGGCTCTTGAATACTCTTAATAATATCCAAAATTGCTATTTAGAGCAGAAGCACATATTAAGTCATGCAGGATCAAGTGAGGGTCAGCTCTTAAAATTCATATTTGCAATTAACTTTCAGTAATGCCTCAATTCTTACTATTCTGTTAAATTCCATCAATTTAATCAGAGGCTGGATGACATGTTAAGCAACAAACTGACAAATTCTGCCAGCAAAATGATACAGCACACGCAGTTCCTCCTGCCAGCAATGTGCAGCCATGTCTTTTCAGCAGCTACCTGCCCGGGCTACAGGAATTGTTTTGGGCAAAGCTAGATTCATTTGGTGGTATGAAGCAAAAAACTTTACTGCTTTTGTTTCTGTTGATACTGAATTTCAGTTTTTAGTATTTTAATTATATTTAGAAGGCTTTCAGAAAATTTTTCTATCACCAGCTAATCTAAGAAAACAAGACTACTCAGAAGCTGAGCTAAAAGTAATGCATTTTGGGGCTAGAAATTAGCAGCAGAACGTCGCTGAATATGACATGTATATAATGAGACCCTATGTGTATTGCACATTATCTCTGCAGCCAGATGTATGTTATCTTTACATCAATCATTATAAAGGCCTCTGAGCAAGTGAAATATTTAGGACATTTCTTTTCATTTATTGATTATCTGAGATCGTTAGGTTGATTAAGAAAAAACTGCTTTGCAAAGAGGCAGTGGGTTCTAATCTTGTGCAGCTAGAGAAAAGAAGTCCCTAGGTCTGGTTTTGCTCCCTGTTGGTTCCATGTGTGGCCTTAACTGTTGGTTTCTGAAGGTCTGTAGAGAAAAGTTCATCCACGGAAAATTCTTTGGGAACCACCCGATGAAAAGGGTCAGTGTAATGTCAAACATCCCATTATTTTGATTTCAACACTTACAGTCGGCTTTCCCAAATTCCTGTAAGCTCTCTGGCTCACCAAGGACAACTCCCTCTCACCAGGCAGCCTTTCTTTTTAAAGTGATGGAAGTGTGGGAGGCTTCCAAGCAAATACTGATTTTTTCCCAGTGGAGTAGGGCTGAGCTGAGGGGTATTTCAGAGCTGCTGGCTGCTGTAGGAGGAGGAATCTTATTACAGATAAAGGCACAGCTGCAGTGAGAGAGAGGCAGTGGGCAGAGAGGGACAGAAGTTGCTCTAAGAGATATTCTTGCTAATCCCTCTTCCCACTTTCACTCTGTAGCACTGAACTTTCCTCCAACTGAAACATTTTTTCCTCAGTTATTATTGGAGAGCAGAAGGAGGGGGAGTTTTTTCACACTCCTGTTGGAGAGAGAAAACATCTCCTTTTAATCCTGAATATTATTTACAGGTTTGAAACTCCAATATTATATGATATTATTTCTGTTACTGAAAGAAGTAATGGATGCATTCAGAGCATTTGAAAATGGGTCGCTCTTGCCCAGCGACTTTGCTCCTGCCAGATGGGATCCCTTCCGTCGTCCCTTGGACTCCATCCAGCCCTGGCAATTCAGACTTCTGGCAGCAGTCATGTTGTTGGTGACCTCCCTGTCACTTGCTGAGAACCTGGCTGTAATCCTGGTAACTTTTAAGTTCAAGCAATTGAGACAACCTGTCAATTATATTATAGTCAATTTGTCTGTGGCTGATTTCCTGGTCTCACTGACTGGTGGTACCATCAGCTTTTTAACTAATCTAAAAGGTTATTTTTTTATGGGATACTGGACTTGCATATTGGAAGGATTTGCTGTCACATTTTTTGGTAAGCTTGATTTTGTTTGCAGTTGAATGTTCTTTTTCTTCAGCTTCCTTCAATGTATTCTACTGTAGCTTCCCAATTCACTGACTTTGCATGCCTCTGAATTCTCTGGTATTTTCCCCTGTTACATGTATTCTGTAGTGGAGAGTGAAAAATATATCTCTCTATCCCTGTCATATACATGGCCTGTTGCATGTGTAGTGATTACTGAATATGTTTCACAGAATGAGGAAAAGCTTTCCAATAGCATAGTGGTGTTGTGGGGCTTATGGTAAAACAATTTCAGGAAAAAATCCTTATGTATAGATTTTCAATATTTGTATTTAGGTGTGTGCATATATGGATAAATAAGAGAGAGAGAAAAAGAGTGAGTGGCTGCCCATAAACTGTGGAAAATCTCAGGGCTCAGAACATCTTGTGTTCTCTGTCCTCCAGGGGCTCTGAGGAGCAGGGACACACTTGTAACAGTCAGTCTGCACACCACCATCTTTTTGTGACTTTTTTCATGGTTTTGCTCACTTACTACGAAAAAATATTAGAAGTACTCTAAGAGGAAAAATCCTCACCACACAGTACCCCGTGTAAATACACCTCTGCAGAGTAAGCAGGAAATTAGTTTGGAACGGGGCATCCACTCACTTGAGACAGACACCTATCCCTGTGTCCTGTCCCTGTCTCTGAAGCTGCATGGAGACAGTCATTGATGCTTGTCCCTGCTCTAAATCACACGGTGCTGATCCTCAGCCTGAAAAGGAGTTCCACAGCTGCTCTCTGCCTGTTTAAGCTAGACAGAGGGAATGTCACTGAGGAACAATGCTTCTACATCAGTTTGTGGCATGTAAGCTCTGTCCCATGGAGAAAGATCAGACTATTTCAAGATTTTGGTGTCCCACCAAGTAATATGTGTCAAAATTGATAATTTGATGTTGTGGGCACCTGTCTGCAGGTTTGAGTTTTCTGATAGCCTGAAATAATTTTTGCAAAGATAATATTTTGAAGATTTTAGTTAATTAATTTGGATGCTACACATAATTTGCAGTTTTTCAGCGCAGAACTAAAAGTGCAAGTCCTAATCACTTAACTGGCCTGATTAGCTGCTTGGTTTTGTAGCCCTTATACTGTAGACTGGCAAACTGGACAAACATGAAATGCTCTTCATTAGTATTAGAACAATGCACATTAATTGCTCATCCTTTCATAACTTGTGTTGATAGAAAAGGTGTCTGATGTTGTGGGTAGTCAGAGTGTAACTGGTTGCCCAGAGTCGTTGCAGAGTCTTCATCTCCAAAGATACTCAGAACCCAGCTGGACTTGGTGCTGAACAACCTGCTAGATGGACCGTGCTTGAGGGGGAGTGCTGGCCTCCAGAGATGCTTTTCAAAGCAAGCAGTTCAGGGATCTGTCCCTTGGGCTGCTCTCCCCGGTTTGCTGCTGACCGTGCTGTCCTGCTGCAGGCGTCGTGGCTCTCTGGTCCCTGGCTCTGCTGGCGTTCGAGCGCTGCGCTGTCATCTGCCGCCCCCCGAGCAGAGCGCGCCCCAGGGGGAAGCACGCAGCCCTCGGCATTGTCTTTGTGTGGAGTTTTTCCTTCATTTGGACCATTCCACCAACAGCTGGTTGGAGCAGTTACACCCCCAGTAAGATTGGAACTTCTTGTGAGCCTAACTGGTAAGACTGCTCTCACAGACTATGGTAAAAAATGGAACTTGCAGTTCAGGATGCCTCAGGGCCAGGAATTTAAAGGAAAGAGTTAAAGATTATGTAAATATCTGGAAAAAAAAAACAGATACAAAGAAAGTTGTAATAAAACTGATCAAAATTTTCTGTGATCAGTTTCTACAACAAAAATTTCTAAAGGGTGCAGCCTTCATCTCTAATGAAAACAATCACTCTAGACCTTATGCTTTTTGTCAGGAGTCCAAGGACTAAGAGATAGATTTTTTTTCAGAAGACTGGACAAAGCTCTGAGCCAGCTAGTCTGCCCCATAGCTGGCTCTGCTTGGAGCAGGATGTTGGACTATGTGTCCCTTCCCATGTAATCCACCCCACAGCTTTTTCATAGTGGACTCATAGTTGTAGGATCCCCTCCAAGCCCTCGGGCAGGGAGATGGCCCAGGGCTCCATCTGGGGATATGACTAGAGCTGCAAAGGGGCATGTTGAATTTGACAAAAATACTAGTGACATCTTTGAAAAGAAAGATTAGTATTCCAAGGAAATAATAAGAACAGGTACTAGTAATACATACAAAGATATTTTGTATTTTACACAGGTACTCAGGAGCTTATGCTGACCGTACATACATTATTACATTCTTCACCACCTGTTTTATAATACCTTTATTGGTGATTTTGGTATCCTATGGAAAATTGGTGCAGAAGTTAAAAAAGGTAAGAAGAAGCACCCATATTTAAAATTTTAAAATGTCTGTGCATGCAAAAGTTTGGAATTACTGTGTTTGATTTTCTATAAAGATCAGACATAAGCAGGTCAGATCTGCAGGCAGCAAACATAATCAATTACATCCCTAGTTATATAATTACCTTTACGCACAGAAATTCATGCTATGGTTAGAAGTGATGTTTTAAAGTGTGGAGTTCACATCACTTATCAGTGCATCTCATTAGACAAACATCATGCAAGTGAAAGAATGTCTACCTCATAAATAAATAGAATGATCCAGTACTGCTTTATTCCCAATTATGCTTCCATTCAGTGATATTTCATAGGACTCAAACCAGGCAAATTGGAGTGCTGCTTTAAATGACTGCAGTTGTAAATTTTAAGAGTGCTGCTTACTACTTAGAAATATGCTCAAAATAAGATGTAGCCTTTGCAAATAATGCAATGCTGTTTAATAAACAAAATATTAAATTGTCCAGGAATATTTAAAAGACTTGAGAAATGCTTTTGAATTTTCTTTAATGGTTGCGTTTACCTGATCCAAAGAAGAAGATGCAAAAAGTGACAAAGAAGACAACAGGAAAATAGAACAGGAAAATTCCTATTTGGTCTAGGCTCTGGGGACAAGATTTTGGGACAATATTGATATTTCTATTTACTGCAAAGCTCTGAAAAGCCAGTACCTGCAACGCATTCTGTAACTCTATACTGAATTGACATATGATTACATCTCACATTCAGGATCATTTCAGAGATCTGACTACAGTGAGCAGAGAGGGATCCAAGCACCAGGACTGGTGTCTTGATGTTCCCAACATCCCTCTTCATGCATTTTGTTCCACACTTGTCAGGGCTTGTTCCTGAGTGGAATAATCTGCCCTCAGTCCCAGTGACCCCGGCTTTACAATGCTAATTGTAGCTTTCACTTCGGCATCAAAGCTGATGAAAGAAATTAATCTTTGGGAAAATAACAAATTAGCAATTTACAATAGAAGTAAATTATTATGGCAGTATTCCTTTGTATGGAAGATAAAGCACCAGTATGTTTTTCTTTATCAGTATTTAGAGAGAAAGGAAAAGCTATATGTGAAAAAAAGACCAGGCTGATACGAGACAAAGATGAAACCTTTGCAAGTGCAACACAGGAGATTGTGCTCCTTTTTCAGGGGACTGCAATTCTGCTGAAAGGGAGGCTGGGCTGCTCTCTGTGTAAGAACAGCATACACTAAAAAAATGCTATAGAAATCTCATATATTGGCAGGGTCTATCTTATCAGTACCAAACACAGCCTTTGTTGATGCCTAATAACTTGCAGTTATTGTAACAATTCACTGTTGTCGTTGTTGTTGCTGTTGTTGTTGTTGTTATGTTTATATTTGGTGAAAACTGACGTGAATTGCAACTTTCTACAGAGGTGAGGACATTGCCCCTCCTAGGAGGTGCATCTATACCTCTTCAAGCACAAACGTTGAATTCTCCGAGTGCAGTTCAAAAGTATTCAGGAAAATGTCTCCATAGAGTTCTAACATTACTGGAGGAAGTCAAAAGGCCATGTTATGCAAACAAATCTTATTTTATTAGAATGTAATACTGCAAGACCTGGCATCAGGTTTTTCTGGAACCATACAGACTTATTAATTATTTCTCATGTAAAGTAACATTTCATAACAGCGTCTTGTTTCACTAAGTCATCAGAACCCAAACAGGGATGTTTCCAGAAAGACACTGTTTGACATCAGCTAATTTCTGTATGGACCTCTGTGCTAAAGCTTCTTGCATGATCGCTGAGGAAAAGAGGGAGAGCATTCCTACTAAATGCCCCAATCCCACTTTAATTCAGATACCATTAGATCATAAATGCTCTTCTGGGAAGGCCATCGAGCACCACTGAGCCAGACAAACTCCCTGGTGTGAATGTGCCCCTCAGTGAGGAGTTGCACAGCCTGGGCAGTGTGCTGTCTGCAATGCCCATGCCAGACACCCAGCTGTCTGCAAAGGCTCCATGGAATAGAAAGTGCTTGAATTCAGCTATCTGCTCATGACTCACCATGATATCTTTCTTTTTCACTTTGACAATAAAAATATAAGGATAGTTAAGCAAAGGAAAATGTACTGCTGCTGGTAGGTGGTAATTCATGTCCCTCAGCAGTGACTTGGGCACCCATCCCTCTGTGCTGCTGCCTTTGGGAAGAGCAGGTCCTTCCTTGCAGTGAGCAGCTGGGCAGCTCACTGAAGTCACTGCTTGGACACCTTGTTGGTTTTTTTCTAGAATCTTTTCTCTTTTCTTAAAAGGTGTCAGATGCACAAGGCAGGCTGGGAACTAGCAGGAGACCTGAAAGACGAGTGACTAGAATGGTTGTTTTTATGATCGTTGCCTTTCTAATCTGCTGGATGCCATACGCTACCTTTTCTATCCTGGTCACTGCATATCCCTCCATTGAGCTGGATCCTCGTCTGGCAGCAATTCCGGCCTTCTTTTCCAAAACAGCTACCGTTTATAATCCCATTATTTATGTCTTTATGAACAAACAGGTACTGTATGTTCTCAGAGTGTCTCTAACACTCGTATTTTGCTATTTTGTCCTGATTTACAATGAATTATTTCTACGTACCTATGTGTTACCTAACAAGCATTACAATATCCAGCATTTAGAATGAAAAAAATAATCTGCCTGGTGGAAGATAGTGTAAACCTCTGGGCATTATTGAAATATAAATGTTAGTAATTATTAGGTTTAGATATTATAAAGGAAAATCAGCCCATAAGGAACATGAGTTAGCTTCCTGTATGAAAATTATGTTCTCAAGACTGTCCCAATATATTTCAATAATTCTTTAATAATGCAGCATCATTAAGTTGATCTTGAGGTGGGGTGCACATTTTCAAAGCTTAACTTTGCCTTGGGAAAATGAGGCATTTGTGGTTCGTATACGGTTGCACATACCCATTTAACAGGGAGCTTTTTTCTCTGGAATGAGGGCAGAGGATTGGAAGCAGAAAAAAGGAATTGACATGGGGATGAACCAAAGTGCTGTGTGCTTGCAGTGATAACAGGCATGATAATAAACGTGGGCAGATTTCTGCAATGAATGCAGCAACTGAGAGTGGTGGCATTAAGCTCATAAATTAAACAAAGAAAAACAGTTAAGTGACTGTTGAATAAGAAATGTTGAATTCATTTATCCAGTCCTGCAGAGAGAGCTATTGCTTATCTCACAGCCTCTGGGCAGCACTCTGATCTCCCCAACCATGTAGATGTGTGCTGCACTTTACCCTGTTTGTGAATGAGATCAACAGAAACCCATCTCTGAGTAGCCAGGAATTTAGTATATGAAAGCATGAGTCTAGAGAAATGACCAATCATGTCCATTAGATATGATTACCTAAGAGCAGAAAAGAAAAATTGTTTTCTAGATTAAGATTGGTTCTTTTCAGAACACAGTTAATTTTTATGTTTAGAGTTATTTGTGGTGGCATAGGTAAATCTATTTTATAGGGTTATTTCTTTATATTCCCAACTGATTCGTGAGAGAATTTCCAAGACTTTTAGTTAATATGCAGATTGATTTATAGAATTGTATTTACATTTCTTACGTGTTTTGACCGATCTCCTGTTTTTTCACCTTTTTAGTTCAGGCAGTGTCTGATTCAATTGTTCAGTTGCAGTGCCACAGGAACTGCAGAGTCCAACATGAACCTGACTTTAGAGAGAGCAGTGCTCACCCAGGACAGAAGAGGCAGCGGGATGGCCCCCGTGGCAGTTCATGGCACCATTTCTGAGAGGAAAACTGGAGATGAACACAGGAACCGTTGACAGCTTCAGAAAAGAGAATGTGTCCCATCGAGAGCGGGAGATGGGTCATTAACGCAATGCCACAGTGTAGTTAATTGTTACAATCGCCTAACACAGAGATACCTTGTCCCTGGGGACATTGCGCTCCTGGGCACAAACGCTTTTGGGGTCCCAGGCTCCGCAGTGCATGCAAGAGCTGCTTGGTCTGGGGGGCAGTCAAACACCCAGCCATAAGGTGAGTCCCTTCCTCCACCCACTGCATCTCCTCCCAGGCCACAGCCAGCCTGCAGCGGGCAGTGGCACCACGCCGCTGGCTCTCCCTCCCTGCACTCCTTGGGTGCCTGTTTCTGCCTAGGTCACATCCTCGCTGCTTTAATTGGGCTGCTGATTCAGAACAAATTATTGACTTGTTACTACACTTCTGCTGTCAGAAGCAAGGACTAGAACACAAATACTGCTTCTGTAAACAGTGAAAACTAATGGAAGTTGCCAGCTTTCCATGTCTGTATTCCATCTCATATTTAATTCACACAATGAAGTGCAGCAATATATTTAGCTTTAGTGAATGTCACTTGCACATGAAAAGCCAAACCAGGTTATGAGTGTAATAAAGACAGACTTCTGTTTTACAAAGTGTTTGGGATCATTGTATGAAATGTTGCTAAGAACTAAGCTTGTGCTAAGACACATTGGAATTTTAATCCTTTATAAAATCCATCTTTAATTGAATGCATTTTAGGAGAAAAGGCAAAGGCTGACTGTATTTAAATGCTTTGGAATGGAAAATCATTATTTCTAGAGAAGACATGAGAACAACGCCAGCTGGAACAAATGTTGTTCCATAATGGTATAGAGAAGCTTCACTAGCTCCACCCTGTACAGGCCTTAGCTAAAGAAATGTGATATGGAACGAATCATCCATGGTTCAGTTTTACTTACAAAAAATATAATTATTTTATACAGAATAAGTAAATTTTTTTCTATCAGATTTTTTCCTGCTTTCTCTTAAGTTAATGTTTGAAAAACTATATTGCCTTGAAAGAGTGGGACTACCTGAGATACCTGTGGTCAAAGCTAGTCCCTTGCTGACTTAGAAGTCAAGAACAATTCTTGCAGCAACTGGAGATGCTGGAGGGTCAGGAAAAGGTAATACAGATATCCAGCACAGAGCACATCCTGGAGCCCTGGTGTGCTGCAGAGACTGGTTTCTGTATGGCTCCCCTGCGTGTGAGGAGGAGAGCTGTGGCTGCCTGCGGGCTGGGTGGAGGGACAGCACGGACAGCTCGGACAGCACGGACAGCACGGACAGCTCGGACAGCTCGGACAGCACGGACAGCACGGACAGCACAGACAGCACGGACAGCACGGACAGCACGGGCAGCACGGACAGCACGGACAGCACGGACAGCATGGACAGCTCGGACAGCACGGACAGCATGGACAGCTCGGACAGCACGGACAGCCCGGACAGCTCGGACAGCTCGGACAGCACGGACAGCTCGGACAGCTCGGACAGCTTGGACAGCACGGACAGCTCGGACAGCACGGACAGCCCAGACAGCACGGACAGCTCGGACAGCTCGGACAGCTCGGACAGCTCAGACAGCACGGACAGCCCAGACAGCACGGACAGCTCGGACAGCACGGACAGCTCGGACAGCATGGACAGCTCGGACAGCACGGACAGCACGGACAGCCCAGACAGCACGGACAGCCCAGACAGCACGGACAGCACGGACAGCTCGGACAGCACGGACAGCACGGACAGCCCAGACAGCACGGACAGCTCGGACAGCACGGACAGCTCGGACAGCATGGACAGCTCGGACAGCACGGACAGCTCGGACAGCTTGGACAGCTCGGACAGCACGGACAGCACGGACAGCCCAGACAGCTCGGACAGCACGGACAGCTCGGACAGCACGGACAGCACGGACAGCCCAGACAGCACGGACAGCTCGGACAGCACGGACAGCTCGGACAGCATGGACAGCTCGGACAGCACGGACAGCTCGGACAGCTCAGACAGCTTAGCACGGAGAGCACGGACAGCACGGACAGCACGGGCAGCTCGGACAGCACGGACAGCTCGGGCAGCTCGGACAGCTTGGACAGCTCGGACAGCACGGGCAGCTCAGACAGCACGGACAGCACGGACAGCTCGGACAGCTCGGACAGCTCAGACAGCTCGGACAGCTCGGACAGCACGGACAGCAGGGACAGCACGGACAGCTCGGACAGCATGGGCAGCTCGGACAGCACGGACAGCACGGACAGCACAGACAGCACGGACAGCTCGGACAGCACGGACAGCTCGGACAGCTCGGACAGCTCGGACACGTTTCCAGAGCCGCTCCGGCCTTGGCACGCCCGGTGACCGGCTCGGGCCCTGTTCCTGCCCCTCACAGCACTCACACCCATCCACAGCCGCGCTCTTTGCTTTGCATCCTACAAAAGCCCTTTGGACCTTCCCTACAGGTGTCCTTTGCAGAAGAGGAGGAGAGGTTAGGAAGCATCAGATCGTTTTCTGTTTTCTGATTAGAAGGATGTTCAGATTCCGTTGCCCTGATTTCATTTTGGGATGGTAAGAGCCAAAGAGAGTAGTTAGTCTATGAATAAAATCACGAGCTGAACATGTGAGAACTTGCTGCAAAAGACTGTACACTTTTCCTATTCATCTCACAAAATTTCATGAGGTGACTGCCTTTTAGAGTGTAATATTGGCTTGAACTTTTGCAGGCCTCAATCTTAAACACAAATGTTGATCCTTATTCTGACAGGCACATTCTTCAATCCTGTGTTATCTGTAGCAGAGCAATGAACAGATGTATATGCCTTTTTAAAATGTTTTGGAAATACTGTGAGATAGGAAGAATATGGTATTCAGTTATTAATTCTCTGCACCTTTTTGTGCTCATTAGCCCATTAAAACAGCCAGATATGATTTGAAAGTGAAAATTCTTGCATTTAAGACAGATTTTCTCTTTCAAGGATATATTGACCTAGGTTAATCACAAGTTAATGGTATTACATATATTAAATCATGAAGAATTGGCAGAAGTGCTAGTGTTTAATTAAAAGCAACAGAATTATTTTATCTCTGGAGAAGGTGAGGATATGTAAAGTACAGCTCTGTAGTACAAAATAAAGCAACAAAAATTAAGTAATCACAAAGAAAAAAGAAATGTAGAAATGCATGGAAATGATGTAAAAATGTATGGAAAGCAGTAGAAAACAGCAAGCTGTCTCTAAGAGATGTAGCCATCTCTGATAGAAACAAGGAATAATAGAATCAATGGGTATTTTCATCTTAAAATGTCTTCAGTAATGCTTTTCAGGAGGAGGAGGATACCTTTTTTCCTGCTTGGCCAGAAAGGACATTTTAAAAAGCGTGAACACCTTGACACATTGTCATGGTGGGTCAACCAGAACAGTATCAGCCTGTGAGAAAGTATTACAGGGCTCCCAGGAGCTGGCTGTTGTCTTTCAATGTAACATAACAAAAAATTTTAGAACTACAAGCAAAACTAGGGGTTCAGAGTTGTGCACAGTGATTAAAGGGACACATTTTTGCAGTATGTGTTAGGAGCACATGAACATTTTACTGTATACAAAAAATAATTTAGGCAATGGATGGTTTTAAGACCTTAAGATTTCATGAATAAAAGATGTTAACACTGCCAAAGTCAGCTTGTTACACTTGATTGGTTGCTAATAAACAGCATCTTGTGTCCTTGAATTTTCATTTTGCCACCAAGAGTGTGCCTAGAAATCACACTCTTAAAAAAATTTTGTGGCATTGTCTATTGTTTGCAAAACTAGCAACACCACTTTCTGCTTTATGATCATTGCATTTTAATGATGTAATCTGGAGAAAGATATTGCCCTTCCAACAAATCTTCCATGGTATAAGGGGATAATTGCTTTGTGGTTTTTTTTTTTTAATGTCAGCAACACTTCATCAATCTACTTGTTTGTAATGGAAATAGTTTTGGGGGGGGGTTTTTTGTTTGTTTTTTAATATCATTTGATGGTTGCCATAAGAGTTACTGTAGTGTTATGAGGTCATGTTGGTTCCTTTGGGATAATGTAAGAAAGGCACTGACACTGAAGTCTAGCTAAATGATTCACTAAGTGAAAACCAGAAATATGGAAAAGATAACAGCAATCTTGGGACCCTTCTGGTGCTGGACATCTCATGTTTCAGCATGAAATTGATCTCTCCTTTAGGTCATGACATGCTACCCAGGAGGAATTTTTCCAGCCTTGTTCTTGACATCTTTACAATCTGTCCAATGAGCAGAGTTTCCATCACGTGCCTGCACCATGCTGGACTCACCCGCTGGCACCCCTTGGCTCTCTCTCCCTGGGAATGAGCCCATGCAGGGGCATTTCCAGGGCAAGTGCATCCTGACACCCCGGCGTGTGCACAGGGTGTGCAGTGGCCACTGGAGCCCATGAACAGGCCTCTGTCCACACTCTGCTCAGGCTCTGTCTGAAATCACTCTCTCCTCATTTCCATGTCACCAGAGCTACTCTGCATTTATACTTGTGTCAGCTCTTTCTCGTGGAAAAACTAACACACAAATCTCTTCCTAAAGTTGTATATTCTTGAGAAAAAACCCTGAAAAACAAGTGGATTTGGGCATGGGGAGAATATTCAAAATAGCTTTCAAAAGCTATTAATAGCTTTCAAAATAATAATAGCTTTCAAAAATCATTTCAGTAAGACATAGAATACTGAGGCTTGAAAGTACATAGTCCAAGCTATTTTTCATAGCCTCAAATTTAAAGAAAGGATACATAAAGAAAGAACATAAGATCAGCTCACCTCATAACCCACTTTCAGGAATGATGGTGAAAGCTTAGGCACTGAAGGTAGTGTTGGTGCACCTTACAAAATGTTCATGTTCTTGCTTTGACAACAAACAGCACAGCTTCTCTGGGGATTCCTTATTGCTTTTTGAAGATACAAATGTCTTAACATACAGATTTTGTTTCTCCTAAAACCACATGTACTGCAGAGCACTGCTGGAGGAGTTCTTGTTCAAAGCACAATGGCATGGAGAAGGGTGGAGATTGTTGTTGAAGATCAGCTCTACCAGAAGTTCACCATAAACCAGATTATTCCATCATAGGCTGGATGCAGATTAGCTTCTAAATCATCTATTTGTATCACATTATAAACAGATAAATTAATGTAACATTGTAAAGCTATTATAATTGCTCCTTTTGCAAATATTTTTGCCTTGTTTTTTGGTAAAAATGCACTTAACCACATATCTGAGTTTCTTTCACTTTGGAGTGGTAAGACCTTGCCCTTACCCACACTGAAACTTTATTGCCAAGGGCTCTGAAAGCAAAAATGCAACTATCAATCAAACCAAGTCTGAGAAACACATTTCTCTCTATTTCTGATTTTGGATGAAATATTAATTCCTGCCTTTTTTTTTTTAATTGTTTCCTGCTTTCTCTTACATTCATTTCTTCACTGTGTTCAGAGCAACACCTCCAAAATAAAACACTTCTAATATTCTCATTCTGGTTGCTCTTACCTGCAGATGTGAAATCCCATTCACAGGAGACTCCTTCCCCCAACAAATGCACTTGCAAAGGAGAGAAGGGTTTGACAGTGAGATTAGGTCTAAGCTTAAGCAGGCTCAGCATTTGTCTATGTTTAGTGTCCATGATGTTCCTCCACCACTATTCCAGCCTGAGTGTTCCCACACATATACACAGGGCAGATATATTTGACATATTTTTTCACAGTCTAGCTAGAGGAATAATATACATATTATATGGCTAGAACATTTCTGTTTAATTATGACCTCAGTGAAACTAATTATCCAAGAAAACAGAGTCATGAACATTAACAATAATTCTCATCCGAATTATTAAGAAATATAATTTTAAATGATTGGTGAAGATTCCTAGAAAATTTATGATAATGTTCTTTATTATAATACTTAGTATTATAAATTGTACAATTTTTTCTCTTTATTACATTATATTGAAGTCTCTTTCCTTTTCTATGTCACAAATAGTTAAAAATCTGTAAGAGAATTTAAGGGCCTTTCAGCAATTTGGCACACCAGTTTTATCTCAACTATTATCTAGCTGCATCAAGATATTAATGTAGTCATCTCTCTTTAGTCCCAATGAATTACTATAAAAATGTCAAACAATTAGATTGTATTGGCCAACACAGCCCTGTTTGATTGAGTGCACACGTAGGCCATGTCCCTTGAATCACACTGATGAAGAAGCAGAAGGGTTTGTGGAATTCCAGTGCAATTTTATTTCACCGTGGATCCCGCTTCAGATTCTAATGCCATCTTGCAATACTAATAACCAAAAAATGCTAAAGAGGTATTTTCAGATGAAATAAAAGTCAGTGTCATTCAGGAGAAATAGCAGTGAACTCTGTTAAAGGAGAAAAACCCGAAAACTGTAAAACGAGCTCAGAGGCCAGCGTGGGGTGCAAACACAGACACTGCCCAAGGGCACAGATGTGACTCTACCAAAGGAGCAAAACGAACATTTCCTCTGCTTACGGGAATAGCAGTGCTTAAATTCTGTTTCTGCTGGACCAGAAAATTTAGTATATGCTTTTGTGTCAGGAAGACAACCAGTGTATAGCAATACCTTGTTACAAATGTCTCAGTGTTGGCTTCTGTGCCATTCTGGCGGCCACTAGGACTGTGTGTGGACTCCTGCATGCACAAACTGTGCCTCCAGTTGCACATGTGGGCCCCTCAGGGAGTGGCAAGGGACAATCCTTACAGATGAAATACATCTCAATTACCTGCTGCCCACACAGATAACATGTGAAGAAAAGCTGAAGTTATGCTGTTACAACTTAAAAGCTGGAAACAGCTTCTGTTCCATATATGATAAAAATTCAGAAGGCAGTTA
This sequence comes from Geothlypis trichas, assembly GCA_009764595.1. Taxonomy (NCBI): domain Eukaryota; kingdom Metazoa; phylum Chordata; class Aves; order Passeriformes; family Parulidae; genus Geothlypis; species Geothlypis trichas. The sequence continues at coordinate 36,794,845 of CM019908.1, forward strand.
TGTCAGTGATATTTTGCTACAGCAGACACACCATCAGAAAAGCATACTGGCAGTGTATCTCCATGGGGAAGTCTGCTTCAGCTGAAGAAGTCTGTTCCCACTCTATGCCTGCACCTCTGTATCCATGGGTATCTGTGCTTCCTGAGCAGCAGTGCAGGAGAAAGCACACACCTGAGTTTTTATTGACAGTGACAGGATTACTTGCTAATCATCAGAAAAAAACAATGGCCCAGATAGGCTCAGATGCAGAATGACAAGGTAGGAACTCTACATCAGTACCATGCAAAGTGACCTGTGCATTGTAGCTGCTGCCTCACTGTCAGGTTTCACCAAAGTACATCCACGGACCTCAGCTGCAGTGCACTCCATGCTGTTTCTACTCTGTAACCTACTTCGAGTTACAGGCTCATATAAATTCTGAGAACATGACAGAACTGCAAATATTTCTGAAACCCATTCTTTGTTCCATCAGGAAATCTTAGTTAATTCTCTCCACTGGCATACTGACAGGCAATTAATACACATCAGTGGGAGAACAGACTGTTCTGGCTGCTTCTACAATGCTGACAACTCCAGCAGACAAGCTCATTACCACCAGAATGAAGGTCAAGATGTCTGCTCTGAGTAGATTAAATGTTTTCATCACAAACTTGTTTCCCTACATTCTTCTTCCAGAATCTTGCAGATTACAGGTCTTAGCTGAAATTCCACTGTCACTGTTCTCTCATCAAACCCACTTTGTCCTTAAGAGGCTGCTCTCCGAGCCACTGCCTGCAGTTTTCCAAACCAACACTTCTGTCCCACAACATGAAACTGCTCCCCTCACGGATGGATTACGACCATGTCTTCATTGCACTAATCAAACACATCGGGAACACTGATCTCTTTCTTGAAATTCTGGCATCAAAAAGAAGACAGAGAAGAGCAGTGTGGACACTGTTGCTATGATATAGATTTGATCTACTACCTGGTATCCAGTCAGATAATGAAACACCTGTATTACATAATCTTTTCACACAGAAGCCAGTACAGTTTATGATTGTCAAGGGATATTACCATCTGCACTTCTGAAAAACTCAGGTTTGTTTTGTTTTTTTTTCTTTGATTTTTGAACCTCTCCCTGAACTTCTTTCACAATTGACATACTTGGGCAAAATTAAGAAAAAAACCACTCAAAATTAAAAATAACTTTAGACAAAAATGAATCTGATTCTTGAGTTCACTATTGTTATCTGCAGCTTATCTCAGTGTACCTATAGCACAGAAAAGTTATGTCAACTTGGAATTGTGAAATTGTTGATTATGGTTATGGTAGGTCCAGAAGTCTTAACCATCCACCCTGCTAAGAGATTTAGGACATTAACTTCAATTTCTTTGAGAAAATTAAGTCATCACAAAAGCCAGAAGATTATAAAAATATTTTTAGATGCCTTTTCAGGAAATAAACACAAATCCTAATTAGTGCAGCCCCGATTTCTGGTAAAGCTGTACATCTTTGTAAACATCTAGTTTCTCCTAACAATTTCAAATGCTAAATGTCAAGTATGAGACTGTCAAGAACAGTGACAAGTCATGAACATTCAGTTACTGGAAAGGACGCTCTGCTCAAGCTCAGTACTGACTCATTTTCAATTTAATCTTGACAGTTTTCACCCTCTTCTGCCATCACGTGTGAGGCTGAAGCATTTTATGAAACAAAGGGAAAAGAAATCACAGAAGTTATTCAGTGACAAAGAAACATCTTCCTAAATATTTCCCATAGTAATGGACACTGTCACAAAACACTCTTTTAATTTCTTATACCTTCCTAGCCCAATATATTGGCGTTTACTTCTGAAAGAGCTCCTTAATTTGTTGGCTTCAACTGTTTGAACTCAGCACTGACTTTGAGCACTCTTTTGGCAGAGGAAGAAAACATTTCTTCATAGATAGACTATTGCATTTACCATGTTCATTTTAGTATATTTAAGAGTAAACATACATATAATAATAGGTATCAAGATTCATCTGTCAGGGAATATTAGAACGGATATTTTATCCACCAGCAATATTGTTAACATTCCGTACTGCATTTTTATAAAATGATTCCTCTTAAGTAAGTTGTTCCTCTTAAGTAAGTTGTAAGTAACCATAAGACTTAAGTAACCATCTGGAAAACTGCAATATATTAAACATATTTCCTCTCTTATTCTGAAGTGAAGACTGCTGTGCTTGCTACTTTTGAAAATGCTACTATCATGTTCATGAAAGATCCCACGTGCTCTTTTATCACTGGCTGAGAAATATTCCATCAATTTATCACCTGAGTACTCATCTGGGTCTTCCACCAACCAGTAAATATTTTAGGACACATAGGCATGCCTTCAATTTTAACTTGACCACATCCCTAAAACCATGCTGATAACTATCTGTCACTATATCCACATGAAGACACTGCATTTGGAGACCTGAATTAATACCCAAAAAGGACTTTAAGGGATGAGAGACTTCCTGGTGACTTCACAGTGATGAGCTGGTCTTTCATCCCCATGCAGGAGAAGAAAGGATTTATACTCATATAGGATGGTTGAATTCCCTGATTCCCTATTTTGGGAGAGCTTCCAGACCAGACGGTGCCAAAGCACAGGCTGGAAGGCTTAGAAGGTTGTAAAATCACAAAATTAGTGTTGAAACTCAAGAGGAATGGTGTTAAATAATGCTGGGGATGATCTGTACAGCACACTGAAATCTGCTCTGTCTCCCTGCCCGTGAGCACCTGCAGCAGCTGCTCTGGCCTGGTGCCTGCTCCAGTGCATCCCTGTGCAAAGGGACACAGCCTCAGCAGGACCAGCCCCAGCAGCTCTGGAGAGGGACACACACATGTGCCAGGCAATCCCTCAATGACTGCTTAAGGAAGAATAATTTTAAAGAGGTTAAACCAGGGACTAAGGACAGGGATTCTCTTACTTTTGTTTATCATTTTGTAGCAAACTTGCTGCAGCTTTTTACTGTGGACTATTTAGAAGCACACACTTTTCTTGGACAGCTACGTACAACTCAAATGATGTTCTTGTCCTAGAATATCATCAATAAATTCACTGTGATTTTTTTCTTCCTCACATTTTCAGATTACATAAATTTTAGCTGACCAATTCTTTTCATGCTAAAATATATTATGAAACGTCATTTCTGTTATAAAAGCTAATTGATAGTGTGATTTGTTATGTTGCTGAGACATAATTCAGAAAGTTATTTTAAAGCCCTTGATACATGGAATAGCACTAACTGCTTAATATTTCTTGTATGAATGAATACAGTGCATAGGAATGATGTAGTGCCACGTAGATGAAATATTTTCAGAAGCTCTTATTCTTGTTGTTTGGGCTTGTGCCAATGTCATTCGACAAGAGAACTCATACGTCCTAAGGTGTATCTACTGTAATTTATTTCTGGGTCATTAGTTGGTAGGATTTTTTTCCTCCAGGTTGCTGAACACTATATAATATTGTAAAAATTAAGAGCTCAAAGTCAAATGAATGAATACCTTAGAATTATTTTTAAAAATCAGATAAGTATTTTAAATTTTAAAATATTTAATTTTAATATTTTTATTTCATTAAAACAATTGACTGATTAATATAATAAAAACAATTTCTCACTCTTGTGAAAGTCCAGATGGAGAACTGCAGGTAGCTCAAGAGTCCCCAGTATAAGAACGAGTCCAGAGGGGCCCTGGAGCTGCTGCAGGGCTGGAGCCCCTCTGGAGCCAGGCTGGGACACCTGGAGGGGCTCACCTGGACAGGAGCAGCTCCAGGGAGAGCTCAGAGCCCCTGCAGGGCCTGAAGGGGCTCCAGGAGAGCTGGAGAGGGACTGGGGACAAGGGATGGAGGGACAGGACACAGGGAATGGTTCCCAGTGCCAGAGGGCAGGGATGGGTGGGAGATTGGGAAGGAATTATGTTGGGAATGTTATTAAAGAAAGACACAGGAAAATAAAGAAAGCAAAAATTATTAACCATTTTATTTAAGACTAATTTGTTTTCTAATTAAACTACAACTACTTCCACCTAAAAAGATCAGTTCATTCAGAACAAGATCAAGAATTGGTAAATTTTTTAGCTATGTTTCTGATGAATTGTCCATGCAAAAATAAAACACATCAAGGAAATGTTTTTCCAAATGGAAGCACTGACATTGATACATTCCAATTCCATTCATGCATCAAGCCCACTTTTCCTTAAAATATGTTGGTACATACCAAATTTTTGAAGGATTCACTAAGATAAAAAAACCTTCGAGCACTAACTGAAATTTCTGAGCTATATATGCTATTTTCCTGACATGCTAATATCAAACTGTTTACATCTGAAACAGCAATATGCACATTTTCTTAATCTCACCTCTCCTTAGATCAGTATGAAAATAATGACACAAATTACATCAGAATTATGTTGGGTAAACCATAGAGCACACAATTAAAACATGATGGATGACTTGCAGGAGGATCTGAGGAAGTGCAAAGAGTCTGCTCTTCTATTTTGTCTTCAGGAGAGCTGTGAGAATCTGCTTCCACTATAAAAATGTATTAAAAACCATTGTTATTTCCAAATGTGACTAATTATAAGAATGCTGTAAATATTATAATTTAACACATCTTCTCTTTGATTAATACTTATTGTTCTTTAACATTATTTTAAAAATATTAACAACTGCCACTATATTGAAGAAGCATATTCTGAAAAAGAAAAACAGAAAACTAGGAAATATTTCTGATCTAAGTTCTTTCTTCAATTCTATGACAGTTCAAGCTATAAATAAAATTAATTTTATTAAACCTTATTTTAAAAGGTAAGTCCTGTACTTTGAAAAATAGCAGTACAATTTTATACAGTATACTAGAAATTGTTTTACTCAGAAATTCTTCCCCTCTCTCCAACAAGATGCCAGATGTTTCCTATGTGTAGTGTGCCCGGTACAATGCAGACTGTCCAAAATCACTGGAGATCCTACTGATCTTTTTGCAGTTCATAATCCCATACCATTTATATTGTCTATGTTGTGCTCCTGATTTACCTTGTTAGTAACACTACCTTATTTGTTCAGTGGAGAAAAAATTTTAGCCTTTAGTCAGCTATGTGAAAGCCTCCCCAGAATTTTATTTATATAAAATATGGCTACTCTGATTATGATATTGTATCAGCATCTTCTGACTCCCAGCCTCTTTAAGAAGTTTCAGAGAAAACTGTAATAGCTCATCTGTAAGGTTTCACTTACAGCTGTGAACTACCTATCTAAAGGTTCTAGTTAGTGTTTCTGGCCAGTCTTTTATACTAAGCCTTTTAATTCTTACTTTTCATGGAATGCCTTTTCCTGTGACTTCTACTTTTCTGAAGAACATGAATTGTCTGCCCAGTCGTTTTACCAAAGTTTAGCAAATCTGGAAAGAAATGTTAGTTTCTGTGAGTTTTTAATGAAAGTTTTGAAAAACAGGAAAATATCAACTATACAGTCTGGTGCTTTCCCCATGAAATGGTGAAAACCATGAAATGGTTTGCCATTTAAAACACAATAAAAAGGGTATCTTTACAGATCTGAGCAATGTATCTGTGCAGATATAAGTTACATCCAGGGGATTTTTTTCCCCATGGTTTATGTAACTACAGATGGCCATGTCCTGGGGCAGTGCTTCTCACCATTTAATCCTATTCTTACCATATGACCATAAACAAACACCCACCAAATGAGTTTTAAGTAGGTTATTGTTCTGTGGGAAAGCTCAACCTGCCAGCCACATGGAGTTTGGTAACAAGGAGCAAAGAAAGAGGAGACAGGAGACACAGCCAGCCCTGAGCACACACACACACACACACACACACACACACACACACACACTCACTCTCAAACAGGCTCTCCAGCCTCGCTGCATTCTCCTCCAAGGTTGTGTACCACTGGGTGGCCACGATGGAACCGACCCCGGTAAGGCTTAGAAGCATTGCTGTCTCTGTTGGTCTCTCTAGAGCAATACGTAGACAACTAAAAAAGGAGCAGAATTATGAGATCAATAATACATAAAAATACATAATATATAAAAATGCATAGTATATAAAAATATTACCAAATACACAATGTTTTTGGATAGAAGAAGAAAGAATGTCAGAGTGTATTTTCTTGTATGCTGATCATCAAGTGTTCTCCAACACTCATGTAGCACTTTGAATTTAATACAATGAATTCAGGTAACCTTCTCTCAACATTTTTTCATGATGCAATTTTACCATGGGATTTACTCTCTTGTCATATTACTGTAGTTCTGGACATCTCCAGAAATCTGAAAGGAGTGGTATGACCCTAACCTTTACAAAACACTGCAGAATACCTTTTATAAGACAGTCAAAAATTGAGACTCAGATGTGAAAAGACATGTTTAGACATAAAATATTGCAGGAACTGAAACCTTGTTCTTTGTTCTAAGTATGGTGTTGATTCAGAGGCTTAAAAGTAGATCACGTGCAATGTCGGTTTCAAGTTTTTACTGCTGAATATTTCGGCATCTTCGGCAAAATTATTTTAGTCATAAAAGGGGAGTTTCAACTCTAAGGTTGAAACTGCAGTAAACAGAAGGTTGCATTTTGGTTTTATGCAGACTTGCTTTTTATAGTAACTTTCTATAGTAACTTATCAAAACATGCTAATGAAAGTTTTCAGCAATCTTTTGGGGTGATGCTATCTGATTGTCTATGGAGTTTATGTGACTCATTTTTAAAATAAATGTTAATTCTAAATTTTCAGGAAGTTTTTGGACTTAAACATGTAAGTCTTATTGATAAATTCACTAAACTATTGAATTGAGATTTCAAAATTTTTGAGTTTGAAAAACTAGCTTAAGGAATTGTGTTTTGGTTTACTTTAGGAAATGGCTGGTTGGGATCAAAAAAGCTACCAAAAAATACCAGGAGTTTGTTTATACACTCAGACATCTGCATATTTACATATGCCAATACGTATATAACCTATTTTACATATAACTAGATTTAATTTATGCATTATTGCACTAATTAAACAGTGTTTTTTAGACAATTTTTTTCTATTTCTTCTTCATGGAATGAATAATTAGAAAAGTCAAAAGATATTTATGTCCCCAGGATGTGCTTTGCTTACTTGCTGCCCAGGCACAGCGCTGGCTCAGCCTCAAGAGCCTTTCTGCAGGGCTGCACTCTGGCTGCCCCTCTCCAGGCTCACACTTGTGTCCAGCATTACTTTGTCACCAGTGAAGAGTCTGTCATTGGCTCTTGCTACATTTCATGTCACTGTTGATTGCCCAAGGCTCCAATCTATCTACACCCCTCTGCAAGGCATCTCATCCCTCAAGAGTATGATCAGGTTATCTGAAAATTCAGCATGGTCTAAATAATTAATGAATAGAATTAGGACACACTGGCATCTGTCAAGAATTCATAATGGACATGCAATCGAAGAATGTAAAACCTGCCAACTTAAAAGCAATGATAATAATGAAATGCTTTTAAAGATTAAAAAAAGCTGCAATTAATACAAAAAATTCTAAACAGGTTATTTTACATGCTATAATAATTTGTTTAAATAAAAATCTGATTGTTAAACTTTTCCATGTATGAACCCTCAGAGGGACTCATAGCAGTTTATCTGTCAAAGGAAAATTTTATATATTCTATTAGAACACTTTGAGCATCTTGTTCTCAGACTTGTGAGGTATGTGTAATATAGCAAGGTTTCTGTGTCACATTTTCTTATCATTGCCTTCCAACAGAGCTTTCATCCTATTTAGTCCTATAAAGAAGCTCTTCTTCTTGCAGAAGGATAATATTAATAACTCAAAATTTTAATTTTTCTTTGAAATAATCTACTTTATTGTGGACTTTACTGAAACTGACTTTACCTACCTTTTGTGGAGATCGGAGTTTGCAATTCTTTGGTAACTTTGCTGTGATCTAACCAGATCCAGAAGAATCACCAAACGGCATTCTGGAAAAAAATATAGCACTGGTGTTAGCACTGATAATAATGCCCAGCAAAATAATTAAAGTAAATCAGGCCTTTTGTAAGTTTATTACTTTCTTGAACACAGTCTAAACCACTAGGACAAAACCTACATATTTCAGCTGCAATTGTCAAGTACTATGTAAAAGTACACTAATAGTAACCCTAGCATTACATCATGTCATTTTGCTACACTTTTCCATAGTGTTTTGCAGGATTTTTTTCTCTATGCCGCATTAGCATAATTGGTAATGAAGTCCACTTACCATCTTATTACAGCCAATGACCTGTATGGCCCCACTGTAGTTATAAACTCTTGGACATTTATGGTATGCAGGTATTGAAATGTTTTTGTACCACAGCTCCTCTCCACAACGTACAACCAAGTTCCGTCCCTAACATACCTCATTTTCCTTAAAAGTCTCCAGTAAAACAACTCTGAATCCTCTCAGAATTAAAAGGTTTTGTCTACCGTTTGGTTTGCTGTAGCTTAAATCTGTTACTTATTCTCCTATCCCAAGCAGATGAGAAGTAAATTACTTCTCTGCCTGGGAAGTCTTTGACACACTTAAAACTTCAATCACATCTCCTCTCAAGATGTCAATCTTTCCTCTGAAAGCATGTTTTACATGCATATGAACATATCAATGCATACATATTTATTAATAAAAGTAAGCACAAAAGCTGTGGTACAGCCTTTTGACCACTCCTAGTGTTCTCCAGCAGTAACTTACTCTATGTGGTTGATATTTTTCTCCCGGTGAGACCTTTGGAATATTATGTGGAGTGGGAAATGATTTCACACAGCCTGCACATGACACTCCTGTATAGCTGCCTCATACAGACTCTGGGGGTTTTTTAACACTAGCAAGGGTATGCTGCTTAATTTGTGATCCACCTCTTGAGTCTGCTCTGTAACTCTGCCCCTTAAGCATTCATACCTTAACTTACTCATGATTAATTGATTATTTTCCCTGAAGTATAATATCTCCCACTAGACTCTCCCAAATTACACTCCACACAAAGCAAGGTTAATTTGTATCATAATCTTGCATTTCAGGATTTGCTAAACCACTGCATTCTCTTTGTCAGCCTGGTTTCATGCTCAGATTTAGCAATTATTTACTTTATTTCATCATGTAAATGACCAAACCAAATACTTCATAATATTTGGTCTAGGTTAGAGTTTTCAGAAACCTCAGACAGAATTAATCCTGGCATATTTTAAGAGTAGGAAAAAGGGCAAGGTTTAACAACTTTCCAAAAGTTGCCAGACCAGTAAATACCTGGTCTATGGACAACTGAAACACCATCTTCAGTCATGATCCATGAATATAGAGAAAACATATTTTCTTATTTCTTGTAATATTTACATATAGATATTAAAATCACTTTTAAAATCAAAGCTTCATAAAGAAGTTTCCTGTTGCTCTACAGGACTTCACAATCTGATGTGTACTGTCCTCACTTTCACATGACAACACAACAGGGCTACCCTGACAAATTCAGCACAACTCTGAAATCAAGCTTCTTCCAGATGTGCAAGGAAAACAGGAGGAGAAATGAGGATTGTTAATCTGAAAAACCAGTCCTGAATCTAAGCCTCATGCTACAACAGAAGGACTAATTAGTTGTGAAGAAACAGAGAAAAAATACCCTCGACAGAGGGCACAGAGACTTTACAGAATCTACAAATGCTCTGCAATAGCAGAGTAATCCTTCAGCATTAACCTAGCCCTGATGGACAATTCTTGCTTGCCTCAGCAGAGACTTACGAATTTTGGCACTTGAAGTGGCACTGCAGAGGTCGTTCTTACCATTAAAAAATATATTACAACCAAATACTAAATTCCAAAGAAAATGAGATGGTTTACTGAGTAAACCATTAGATTGACTTAATTTTTGAAACCTACGAAATTCCAATGCATGGAAAGGAAGAAGGACTAAGTTTATTTGTGAGGATTTACGAGAAAGCTGTGCAACAGAATAAAATCTACATAACACAAAAGTTTTCTGACTAAAAACCTTGGATCCAGAAAAAAGCTCTTAATTGCCAATATCAATATTGTGATAATGATACAATAGGACACATCTAGGAATAAAAGTTGGTGTGATTAAATATATTTCCCAATTTGCTTATCTTACTTGGGATGTTCATAGCAACCAACCAATTAAGCAACACATGAGACATGAATCTCTCCATCCCATAGAACAGAAATGTGCTACAGTTTGTCAGCAGCTGCTCCCATTCAGCTTGGCTGAAAGGAAAGAAGAAGCAAGAAAGTAAGTTACTTTCATGTAATTCTTTTACAAGCATACTTTTCAGAAATTATCTATAGCAAACAGTTCAGTGTCATTTACTCCAGGAATAATGATAACAAAAGTCAGCATGCAAAGCAAGAAGATAAACATGGCTGCAGAATTCTGGGAGAAGTATAATAACTCATATGAAATATTAATACTATGCTCTTGTATTAAAATGATGACTCAGTAACATCTCATAGTGTACAAGAGGCATAGTGTATTTTTAGATAAATACCAGCCTCTCCTCAAAAAAATAAAATTTTAAAAAATCATCACTGTATGTACGGTACAGCATTAAAATAGAGTCTTTGTCTACCATTGAAAGGGAGTAGTCATGTGTATACCCACCAGGACATGAGCAATTGGTTTTTAAAAAGAGATGTGGGTAATCAGGCCAGCTGGCAGCAAAACCTGCAATTTGGTAATAACGATCTTTGCAATTTTTATGAAAAAATAGTAGAGTACCTACTAGAGGTAAAGTTCCAAAGGACTGACTGCTGAACTAGCAGTTAGGAAGGAAGATCCAGTGATGGCCATGTTGTCTCACAGGGATTGTCACTGTTTGACCTCTTGAGGTCCCTTTTATTCCCCTATGGCAATGAACTTAAAAGTAAACTATTTCTATAAAGAACAAAGTGTGTTTATGAGTAGACTCGATAGAATGGTGGTGGCTTCATGATCAATGTTTGAATTTGGAAACTGTGTGCTGTACCTTCACCACTCTGCTTCTGAAATCTGCACTCCCATTTGCAGTTGGCTGAAGACACATGGAGATGCTATGGTTTTGTGACGCAGATTTGGAAACAATTATGACCAAAGCCAGAAATTACACTTCTGCTCACATATGGGTATTCATCAAAGGCTGCACCCGAAGACTTTCCATCAAAATTAGATTATTTGCATATACAGCAACTCTGACAAAACCAGCCTGCTAAATCACTTTTTGGCACTCTACTTCAGATCCCTAAAATATTCTGTCTACAGACCTAGATCTGTGTTGATACAACAACAATGGTTTGCTATGTGTTTATCAGCTCAGCAAAATATGACCCTATTTTATGGACAAAGTCTCTGAAAATAGGCACAATTCTAAACAAGAAATATGGATAAAACAAGAAAGCAGATAGAATATTACATACCTTGGAGCACACATATTGCCAATGACACCTTCCCACTGCACTGTAAATAGGTCATGGTATTTTTCTAGTATTTCCTGAATTTTTCGGGAAGGACTTAAAACTTCTGTAACAACAGAATTTTATCATTATGAATGTAACATACTACAAACTACTTCGGGCAATCTCAATTTCAATAACTTTAAAATGTCACTATCATATTTATGGGGTTTTAAGTCATCATTAGATTTCATGTTTTTTGAAACCTAAGTCTGGCTTTTAAAATTAAAACAATTGTAACATTTTCAGAACAAAATCAGATGCCCATTTGAATGGTGTCTTTTATAGTGAACAAGGATTATTTGGTAAATGGGTTAAGGACACAAAGAAAAACTTTTAGGTATCCTGAAAAAAGGGTAAAGAATTGAAAACCAGTACTGCTCATCCAGGTCTGTGGCAGAGGCTCAGAGAGGACTTAAGTGGGTGGATAAACTGAGTTTCCAGAGTCCTGATTTCAGGAAACAAGACTCCAAAATTACCTCTTCTCTCCAAGGACATTGCACATTTAATGATAATCTTCTCCTTTTGACTACATTTTCATACTAGTATAAAAGTTCAAAGATACACTCTAGAGTCAGATATTGAGCACATGAAGTGTTTTATATTGATCTGCTCTGAAGAGAACTACAAACACATGGAGACACACTCTGTTATGATACTGATTGCTCTGTGTCTTCTTTTGCATGGTGTTTAGAGTTAGTAACTATTTCAACACCTGAAGGGAGCCAACAAGACAGATGGAGAAAGACTATTTACAAGAACATACAGTGACAGGACAAGGGCAAATGGCTTCACACTGAAACATAGTGGGGTTAGGTTAGATAGCAGGAAGGAATTGTTCCCTGGCAGGGTGGGCAGCCCTGGCACAGGTGCCCAGAGCAGCTGTGGCTGCCCCTGGATCCCTGGCAGTGCCCAAGGCCAGGCTGGACATTGGGGCTGGAGCACCTGGGACAGTGGGAGGTGTTGGGAGGTGTCCCTGCCATGGCAGGGTGGCACTGGGTGAGCCTGCAGGTGCCTTCCAACCCAAACCAGTCTGTCTTTCTGCAGATAGAAACCTCCATTAACTGTTCCTTGAGCTGGTGCACACATGCACCATACCCAGGTGAGAAGCTGTGCTGTTCTGATGGAAAGGAATGCTTTTTTGCCAACAGCTTGATGTCATGACTTCATTTTTTGGTACAAAACAATTCTAAATTCCATGGGAAGATCATAAATAAAATATTATTTAATATATATTACCTGCTTCTCTTCCTTCATTATAGGGGTCCACAATATCTGATAAACAGTTAATCACAACAATGTATTCAAACAACAAAAGAAGGAAATTTAGCTGATACACTCAGCCAATAGGTTGTGAAAGGATACATTTTAAATTACGTGTATCAACAGGCAAGCAATTAGAAGGTAGATCACGATTAACGGGTGCCTGCAATTAAAAATAACACATATGTTAAAGTAGCAATTAAATACTAACAGTACTGCATTATTTGTGTCCAACAACAAAGAGAAAGACACATCAAACAATTAACAGAGTTTTGAATCTGGGTTTAAAAGCATCATGGTATTCAATTATCAGTGGAAATAAATAACTATTCAGCATAAGCTACAATGCACATACATATATTATACATATATACACATGTGTGGGCTCATATATAGATATATATGCAAATATAAATATAAATTTATAAAAACATATGCAGTAAGTATATAAAATACAATATTTTGTTGCAGAAATTATTTTCAGTAACTTTAAGCAGCTTCCTTTGTGGGTTATTAAATATGCCCCATTTATAAAGTGTGATTCTTCAAAGAAAAACTCCTTGCAAAATCAACAGGAAGCAAAATTCTTTTGGACTTATGAGACATTCACTCCACTTCAGAATTCTAGCACACATAATGAGCTTTTATGCAACCCACTTCTACACTTCTCTATGCAAGTTCTCAGGTTATTTACAAAAAATGTGGAAAGTTCACCATTTGGACATTCTTTTTCTGATGAGATTTTGTGGTTTTTTCTTTAGATGTTTCAACTTTTTTTTTTAATTCTGTTTCTGTGAAAATGAAAAGAAAAAAAATTAATGTATGGGCAGCTTAGCAAATAAATGTCCTTGAAGGACTGTACATATTTAATATCATGAAGTAGTAGTAGTAATAGTACTGCTACCAGTAATAATAAAAATAATAACAACAACAGATTAAATAAAAACATAAAAATTCATTTTAAAACACAGCAAGGTAAGGACCCAAGCCTTCTTGCCTAAACATAAAGGCTTTAAAGTGAAAAACAAGGAGGAGATGTGATCCCTTAGACATGAAATGCTGCATTACACTGGCAATTTTGGATAGAGTTGATAGAGTGATCATCAAAGCACTTTCTAAGTAATTTACCATATCTATTAATTGTTGATGTTAATGTACTCACTGAAGTTTCTGTGGGACACACAGAGATCTAAAGGAAACAGGAAGTTTCATACTTGAATTGGATTTTTTATTTCTTTAAGGGAATTTTAAGTTGCACTGTGTTTATGATTATCCCCAGGAGCACCCTCAGCCAGCTGTTACTGAGTGCCCTGCAAGTTCATGGAAGCTTGAGGTCACACTGCTCAGCTTTCCTAACCAGGGGCCTCTGTCACAACAGAGAGAACAGAGACTTTTCAGCTCTGATTCCTCTCATTTATCTACTTCTAAAATTATGTAACCATAAGTTCCATTATGAAAAAGGAAAAAAACAGAAATAGAAAAAGCCTACATGTTCTAAACCTTGTATTTCTAAAAGGCCTGTAATGGTACGTAAACTAAAAATATGCTAATCTCACATTACTTACAATTCTTTCCCTTTAGAAAGGAGTGAAATGAAAAAACAGAACAGGTTATACTGGAGGATAAACATTACTAAATATTACAGATATGGACACAATACAAATACCTCTCTAGAGCAGAATAGTTTCATGGTACAGAAACTATTTTCCATATTTGGTCTATTTTTTATCATGGACCAACGAGTTTTAATAATTTTATGTGGTTTTCTCTACATATGAGAAAAATGCAGCTTAAAATTTTTAACTTTATTAATAGAAGGTATCTTTGATTCATACAAAACCAGCTTGGTGCTTGCATTTATTACAGCCTTCTAGATCTAAGAAATGAGTTTTAAGATGCCATTAGGAGAAGTTTCCCAGCTGCCCAACTACCTTATTTAACCTCAATTTGCTAGAGTTATGTAGGGTCTAAGTGTCAGCAGTAGGGAAAGTTCCTAAAGCCTGTGGGGATTTGATTTTGCACAGGTGTAGCACAAGAACTGAGAGGAAAGATTTCAGAGGGTAAAATTTTACATTTGGTATTTTAAGCAAAGTCTTAGAGTAGTGATAAAAAAAAATTACAGAAATGTGAATTCTTACTTATTTTTTTCATTGCAGCCAAAAAGAGCTTTGAAGTTTTAACAACATGCTTGTAAGTTTCTTCACAGTTTTTGATTCCACTGAGTTTTACATAATTCTGTAATGTGTCAGGGTTTTTTTAAATTAGCTATCACTGCTCCTATAATCAGCCTGTACATTACTGAAATAAGTCTACTGCTCTATCTAGTCCACCTAAGATACTGGAAACCTACTGCATGTGCTTGTCTTCCAGTAAAATATACACCACAATTCATATTTAATTTTTTAAGCATCATTATGCTAAAGGAAAACACGTTTATCTACTAGTACCTGCTTCAGCCCAATGTAGTCGATTGTAGAGAAACTGTAGAGAAAAATCTCTGGAAACAGAACTTATTCCTTCTTCCTTAAATACACTCAGAGCTTCCAAAGGCAACTCCATCAATAATGCATCCCCTAGTAATACCACACACAGTCCTAAATCCACAGGTGTCTCTAAAGAGATGTGACAGAGCATGATTGAGATTCAGTTCTCAGTTTGTCTGTAAACAATTGCAGTTAGATGCAAAAACCCAAGTTTCCTCCATTGTGTGGCACATGAACTTCATTGTACTGTGGATTAAGTAAGTTCATTAAGAAAAATAATTTCTTTTTATATAATTACTCTTAAGATGTTGTCAGATTTCTATGCACTTGTTAACACCAATTCTTCAGAGGGAATAACATCCCTGAATTAATAACCAACCATCTCAGGTCCAAGTTCAGGTATATACAATACATTCAGTAAAGCAATATTTGGAAATGCAAAATTGCCACAGAAGTGATTGGCTACAAAAAATAGAGTTGTAAAGGCACTCTTATCCAATACTGTGTTGTTCTGTAGAAAAATTTTGTTTCTGGTATTTAGGGAAAAAAAGTACTAAATATTATTATGGCAATATTTCTGCTCTGCAGAGAAAGAGGATAGGCATGGGAGACAATTTATCCAGTTTTTGCAGATGTGTATTCTTGAGATGTGTTTAGAGACATACTGTAGCATTAGGTTTGTATGCAACTATCATTCTGTGAGAGTCCATAAAGCTAAAGGCAAAAAAAAGAAAGACAAAACAAAGACATTTACTGATCTACTGACTTAAGCAAGTTCTTTATTCTAGCTCTTCTCCTGAAAATTAATTTGTGATAAAACCATTCATTTAGGTGTCTACAGACTGTATGGTTTGGAAGACCCTAAATAAATGCAGAAGCATTGCTCCAGCATCTAAATCTGTCTTTGAAAGTATACTGAAATATTTGACTTGATATAGAAAATAAAACAGAGAAAAACAATGCTAAAGTCTTTGTCCTCTCCTTGTTTTAAATAAAATTAAAATTGAAATTACTGGATTTTAGTATCTGTTCACACACATACACACAGACACACACACAACTCAAGGGAAGACATACCCTGCATTCCAGCTTGTTTGGTGTCCTTATCTTTCACTTTCTTTTTTCCTGTTTCAGATGCTGAAGCTGACACACACTGGGATTCTCTGGGAAGAGGAAATCAATGGAAAATATTATCAGCTTCAATTTCTGCATCACTTTCAATGAAATTTTACATAAATGACACTCTTCCTTAGAATTCCTGTCCTTTAGAAATCCCATCTTTAATCATTTTAATTATACTGTTGCATCTTGTGCTTCAACTTAGGTATAACTTAAGCTGGAGAACAATGCTTCTCAGAAATGGCCATTTGTCCTTCACATTGCTCAGTCCCTTAGTCTGCCATATCCTGAATATACTCTCTTTCAAGACATGGAACCTTCACTCAACAGAGTATCCTTTCTAAAATCATTCCTTTATTTGAGGGACTTCAGTCACAGTTCTGTTTTCACAAATGATAATCAAAGCCAATATATCTTACCTGACGGCAGAAAAATCAAACTGTGACAGGGTTGGTTTCAGATACTCTTCCATCATTTCTATTATTTCAGAGAAATCTGATGTCAAATCAAGCTCACTATCACCTGTTTTCTCTGTTGGAGTCTTTCACACACATAGAAACAAAATTTAGAATATTTTCAATCTCCATTCTTGTTAAATACCATATGATATATAAATTTTGTAATATTTTAAATCAGAGACTAAATAAAATAGTGTGAAAGATCATAAAATGGAAAACACAAATATAAGAAGTTGGTTTCAAAACTACTTTATTTCAAAATTTTGTATCAGCATTTTGCAAAATACTCTAACATTAGAATTATAGAAGGTGTCAATACTTATTATTTAAACAATTAATATACCTCAGCAGTTTCAATGGAAAATGGCAGAAAAATACAGCAGAAAGAACTATTACAATGTGTTCCTTCAAATAATGAGAAGAAACTGCATAAGGACAACTTTAAGAAGTGAACAGAAACTGTATGGTGAATATAGATGAAACAAATGAAAGCATATGGAGAGATCAGTGGAGCCAACTGAGGGAAAAATTAATCAGAATGAAGAAAATAGGGAAGAAGAAAAGAGAATCATGCAGGAGAGACAGACATTGAAAACTGAGGTTTGTAAAATCAGCCTAGATGGACAAAAATCCACTAACTGAACAAACTCAACTAAATGGCGAAGAATGTTGCTATTAATGAATTAAATCCTCATCCAAGGCTTGTGTGGCTCAGTATAGGGTGCATGCGTAAGTTCTGGGAGTTTAATTCATGTGCTTTTTAAAAACCTAAGTCACTGGTTTTTTCACCTGCTCAACGTGACACTATCTTAGCACCTTTTTTTTGACTTACCCAAATACAGCAATCTTTGCAAACTTGCCAGTACAACAAAGTCTGGCCATAGGCAAGAGAAAGTGATCATCAACACTTCAACCATCTGCAATACTCATACTCTGTATTTTAACTGAAAGATGGTAACATGATGAAAAAAACAGAATTATAATTCAAGGAGCAGATTCGTCAATGCGCAGGGTAACCCAGACTGTTACGGTATCCTGTATCTGCAGGTGCCCAGAACTGTCACTGTTTCTTACAGGCCCTGTAGGCAGAACCAGAACCACGGGGCAGGGGAGTGCCAACCCCTCGTAAAAGTCACCCGGGCAGAGCTCTCGTGGGCCTCGGCTCTCTCGTGGGCCTCGGCTCTCTCGTGGGCCTTGGTTTCCTCCTACCCCTCGGCTCTCTCGTGGGCCTTGGTTCCCTCCTGCCCCTGGGCTCCCTCCTGCCCCTCGGCTCTCTCCTGCCCCTCGGCTCCCTCCTGCCCCTCGGCTCCCTCCTGCCCCTGGGCTCCCTCCTGCCCCTCGGCTCCCTCCTGCCCCTCGGCTCCCTCCTGCCCCTCGGCTCCCTCCTGCCCCTCGGCTCTCTCCTGCCCCTTGGCTTTTGCTGTAGAGCTGAGGCAGTGCAGGTGGAGGCTCCCCTTTTGGATTTTCTCTCGCATTTTTTTGGGAGGTTGCTATGAGAACCTCCCCTCCCCGAGAGGCTGCATTTCACAGTCGTGGGTGTGCTCAGGGCAAATCCCAAGAGTGCCTGTCTGCAGCTGGCATCAAGAGAGAGGAGCCGTGGCCCTGCTCTGCGCGGTCACCCAGGGTGCCAAGCTGAGGTGAGAAGGCACCGAGTTTCCCCAGCCAGCTGCCCTGCTGTCTTCTCTTGAGAGGAAGGTGAGGCCCCAAGTTCCAGCTCTTCCCCAGGTGCCAGTCACCAGAAATCTCTGAAACATGGCCCATTTTCAGGCAAACTCATCTCAACTGCACCATTTCAATTCTGATTAACTACCGAACATTTCAAAGATCCTGAATGACAAATACAGCAACTGTAGCACAGTAAGATTAAATTTTGAAGCAGAGTACCAAGCATATAGTAACTGTAAAGACTAGGGATGCCACACTTGGAATGAACTGAAAAATTCTGCATAAAGAATGTCTATCATATTTTTCACCCAATTTTAAATATAAGGTAATAAAATATATTACCACATCTGTTTTGGAGACACACTCCTTCAAGTTGTGAATAAGAGTTTGTTGTTTTGTTTGATTCTTCATCCTTTGCTGCTTGTAAAGCCGCATTTTTTCCAACAAAACACGAAACGCATCAGGATTCACAGGAAATCGAGAAACTTTTGCCTGCACTATTAAAAGAAGGATAACAGCCTTGTAAGAGTATATTTGTATTTGAAGAAATGATTGCATAAACACCATCAGTTTCTAGTCATGGTATTATTTGAAAATAAAACCTAGATAGATAGATAAGCACAAAATATACACAGATATGTACAATGAAAAAAACTATTATTTATTTGTAACAACTTCAGCCTTCAAATATAAACAAAAATATATAAATTGTGACTAGATACATGACATCTGATAATGAGACACATATTTATGAATTTATGTTCCTTGGCAATTAGAAAGAGTTAAAATTCTTTTTGAAAGTATTTAAAATGTTTACTAACTGCAACAGTGAAAGATATGAGCCTTCTCATAACACCAGTGCAATGATTTTTATCTCTTCAAAGTAAGAGGTACTTACCCATCCGCTGAGTGAGTTTTCCTTTCTGCTTTGCAGTACTTACTTTGGGCACCTCAATCAATGAGCTGTACAACTGTGATCTGTGGAAACCAGGAAAGTGCTGAATAGATTATTTGACTGTCTAGCCTTGTTTATATGCCTCAGATTAATAGATGAGTAACTATTGCCCTCTAATTTAATGTGCTCACAAATACTCTCATGATGCAGTAACTACCCCCACCCTGGATGCAAAAAACTGCAAATTCTAGCTGCAACAAACTGAGTGGTAAGGTCAATTCTTTTATCACTGTGTAACCAATAAGGGAGATTTCTATTTGTCCCATGACAAGTGTTAAAGACTTTTTAAATTGGTGAGTGCTCTCATAGTCAGTTGCTCGATTTATGAGCCAGTTTATTGCAGCTAATTAGGCTGCTATAATCAGATAATTAGTGGCTTTATAAAGCTAAATATGACCCCTTCTAACATTTCCAAGGGCATAAGCAACAAAAGCAGGAAACTCTCAACAGAACTTAGGAATCATATTAAGAATGGCTTGAAACCTTTCAAGTGACTCTGGAGATTGAGAGATAATTAGGGAAATGGAAAGAACAGAAAACATAACATTGAGCTGCAGGCAGTTTTATTTATATATTAAGTAGTTCATTATCCTAAAATTCAAGTCCATCAAAATTAGAAGTGAAAGGCAATATTCAATCACATAAAAAAGAACTATATTTGTAACAAACAGTGCTAAATCAAAATGATGAAATTTTATACCTGTCTTCCGAATGCTGAAGAATAACTATGCAGAAACTGGATGGCAATTCATCCACTATATTAAAATGTTCAACAGGAATACAGAGGTTTCTCCATGCCTGTACAGTAGTTCAAAAGCACTGTTACTTTCATAGACTTTATAAATCCCATTCTCAGTTCTTTCATTAGAAAATTGATAGTTATTCTAGGAAAGAATGTACTTAAAGCCCACCCACTCATCAGATGTGCCAGGACAGGAGGCTCTGTGTGAACAGCAGGAAATCCTGCTTCCCTGTGAGGGAAGCAAGCCCTGGCACAAGTTGGCCAAGGAGGCTGTGGGGCTCCATTTCTGGAGATAATTCAAAAGCCATCTGGACATGGTCGTGGACAACAAGCTCTAGGTGGCCCTTGCCTGAGGAGGAGGGGTTTACAAGATTCAGAGATTTTTTATAACCTCAAACATTCTATGATCATGTAATTTTTGTGCAATGCAGAAGAACTTATAAATATTATTTAAAACAAATAAATACTGTATCTTAGTCCACTCTCCATACCAACATGACCTTTACGGCCACTACACAGTTTCTGAAGTTAAAATGCTATCAAACAATAGCAGAGTATTAGCAAAGGAAATTATAGAATAATTCATAGTAACATTTACTTTTGAAAAAAAGTTTTGCTAGAGACAGTTCACCAACAAATACTATATAAAATTGTATTTGGTTTACACGGCAAGATTTTGATAGCAGGGGAAGGTACAGGGCTGGCTCTTGGAATCTCAGAATTTTTCAGGTGGTCCCTCAGGGACCATCAAGTTCAACCACTCTCTCAGCACTGCCAACCCACCACCAGCTCGTCCTGTATACACACATATATCTCTCTGTGTGCATTTATAGAACATGCAATAAACCCCTAATAAGTAGCTCAGAAAGTTACCACTGAATTAGCAGTCAGTTGCTGTTCCACACATTTTAGAAGATCACTTGTGTTTCTGTTTTGCTGTAGCTGATTCTGCAGATGTAGCAATGCTGCCAGCTGAGAGCTGCTGGTGTTGGATGCAGCAGTTAGAAGGATATTCTTCATCATCATAGACACTGAACAACTCTGCAAAAGTTTTACATCTATTTATTTGCCTTCACAAAAATAAAATGAATAAATATATAAGCTATGTTTTTATAACATATATCTATGTTGAAGAGAAGTTCTCTACCTTGAAAGGTGAGATGAACTAGCAGAAGACTGCTGTTTGTTTTTACAGGTTAATGTAAACAGTCTGACAATAACTAAGAAAGATTTCTTAAATACAAACAGCTGGAATTAATTTCTTTTTCTACATTTACCATCAAGGTTCCTGCATTTAGTCATCTAAGGTCTACATGGAAAGGTAAATACTGTGTTCTTAGCTTAGCCTTTCAAGTAAGCTGAGTCTTTTCTGTTTCTGTGCTTTAATGGACACCCATCATATCACACAGCAGACTTCTACAAAACGCAAAATAATGGGTAAGACTATATAAACTTTTCTTTCAGCAAACATACTAATCCTGTCATTTGAACTAGGAAATATGGGTTATTTGTTCCTGATACAGGAAATATAAGCCCTACAGATTTTCTGCATCTTTTCTTTGATGGAGGCACATACTCATATGGATACACCTTCAAGCCATCCATGGGACCATGCTGTGCAGGTATCAATCTGAGAAGTGAATGTAAACTGAATTATCCACTGCAAAATAATGACTGAATAAATGCAGAGAGACATTTTAAAAATTATTTTTTAGGGAAGAAAGAAATTATTTTGTGGCCATGTCTTATCTTTGCTAATGACAGTATAGTAATTTATTCCTATTAAAATTTTTTCATGTATGCAGTCATCAATGAAAATGTCAGGTCAAACACAGCAGATGTTAGAATTGTTAACAAACCACTGATCTAATGTTCTGAGCTTAGCAAATATACCATATATTTGATGACCCATATTACACTCTGGTTCTTATATGTGGAACCCTACGTGTGCTCTCTATGGCCAATTTTCAGACTATGCAAATACAGTCTCGTTTTTGCAACTTCAAACATCCTCCCACTGAAAAGCAGCACAAGCATTAGCTGCCTTACCTGATGAAGTGCCAAATACTGGCTAGTTGAAATCGGATCAAACTGCTGAAAGCATTCAGCCATTTCCAAACTAGCAAGAGCTAGTACATCAGTAACATTATAACTGAATGCCATAGCCACAGACTGTAGCAAAGCCTCATTGGATTGAGAAAGATACTTTTGAGCCATCCTTTGTTGTGTCTAGACAACAACAAAAAAAAGCTTTATATTAAAATTGGTTAATATTAAGTATTTGTTATACATATACCAATTGCAGCATGTTACAGAAGATAAATATTGCTTTTTAATGAGCAATTTTAATTAATTTTCCTTTTAATGCACTTAATGTATGATCAAAATATGCAAATACTGATTAATTTTTTTAGCAGACTCCAACATCTGTTTTAAAACACTAAAAAATACTAACAAAGAAATTTCTATTAATATAAAAGGTGTACTCAGCAGAAAAGACTTTAAATTCAAGGCAATACGAGCAGTTCAGAACCAAGGATCAATACAATTGTTTCTTGGACAGTTAACATATTTAGTCCAAATAAACCCACAAATTTCTTACCTCAGGTATTTATTAATTTTACTAGCAACACAAACTGTACGTTCCCAATTCCTAGTGTGCTTTCAGCAGCAGTAATTAACAGAGACCAGCTCACTGAATTTCATTAATGTTTTGTGATTGAAGTAATTTCTTTGTTCCCAGTCTGCAAAATGTTATGCTCCCTTAAAAAGTCATATCTGTGAGGCAGAAAGAAACTGCCTGCTCATCTAGTCCTCGCTGCTACATGCTCAAACAGTGGGAAACCACTGAAGGAGAAATTATTTCTTTCTGAGAGAAACTGGATAAGCTCATTCAGGAGCTCCCACACAATCTACTGAGGAGCAGTAGAGCTACACAGCAGAGAGTGATGGAAAGCTGTTCGTTGGAAGGTGTTCTGTAGGTTTTTTTCATTTCTAAGATCAAGTTTTTGTTACAACACTTCTATTATCAGTTTAAACAGAACTGGTAAGTTGAGTATTATTCCATAAAAAGAAAGCACTCAAATTCTAATGCAAGCTTATAAAGTAATATACCTTTAATTCCTGTATTTTCCTCCTATACTTATCATTATGACATTTATTAGTTGATAAACCACTCTCTGTCACATCCTGTTCACTGCATTCTGCTGAAGTCAGCGAAGATTTCCTGGTGTCTGATATAGCATCTTCCTACCCGTCACAGTTTAAAAAAAAATGAACAATTAATCACTCCATTAAGTAAGGCACACTTCATTTCTTTCGTGAAAGCTTATGTGGAAACTGAATTAATCTTAAAAGAAATCACTATCTTAATTCCTTCATGGTGAGAGATATCAACCATCAAAATTTCTTAGTAGGTTATGAAGGCAATATGACCAACATAAACTAAAAAAGCCCCCACATACAACTTCTGAGAGTTTGACTTTCTCATATCTGTCCTCCACTCATTTCTTCTGAAAACTTTAATTCATCACTGAATGTATAATGCCTCTATCAATTCTCCTTTTTTCACAAGGCTTCTTTACAAGGGTTCTTACTGTAACACAGAAGCAACTTGCAAACCCAAGCTTTTAACCTACAAATCAATACCTGATTGCATGGATACACAGACCGTACTTCACTCACCCTTTAAGGCATTAGAGGAATTTTTCTATCTCTCTTTTGAAAATGTTGTAATTGGTATATCTCACAAACAAATCAAAAATCAGCTACACAAGGATAGCATGCAGGCAAAAACATGGTTTTGCAATTACTCATTTTACCGTCCATTTTTATTATGGCTTGCATGCAGTATATAAAACCTAACCCTACATAAAGTATATAAAAAATATTAGAGCAGATAAACTTTACACAGAAAAATAAATTTAACTGAAGAAAAGAATGCATACCATAACATTTGGCTTCCAGTAAATCTCTGAATATATGGGATCTAAGCTGATGGCAAGCAAATGAAGTGTTTTTCCACTTAGATACAGGCATTTGGATTCAATGTTGGGACAGCCTTTGCAAAGATTCTGTATGTTTGCTAACTGAGCCAGTGTCATATGAGCCATGGTGCGTTTCATATACTTCCAATCCTGGTAAAATACATATAACATTTATTTGCTCATATGTCCCCACACAGACAGAAGAATGCAATTTAAAAAAATGCAACACAGATGTATTCACATACAAATTCATATGTTAAATGTGATTATACTTTCACCTACAAATGAGCTGTCTTTAATAGATGTACAAATTCATTAACAACTGATTAAGAAAAAAAGGTCAATGTGACATCCATAATCAAAGTTCAACCAGTGCCAAGGAAACCATGGGACAAGGGCAGGGAGGCCAGCAAAGCATCCCCAGGACTAAAAGCACACACTTCAACCTCTGCTGCTACAAAACCACATGACTGCTCTGGGAACCCATTTCCTCAGTAGTGGAAGAAGTTGTGCTATGGAAAACCTTGTTATACCTTTTATGCAAGTCATAGGACTAAACATTTTGTATTACCTGTTCTATTGCATCATCTGCAATGATGATTTCCTCCATAAATTCATTAAATGATTCTTCTTCCAGATTTTGAAACTTTTTCTCAGTAATGACAAGATGAAAAATATCCAAAAGAATTTCCACAAGATTTATTTTTCTAAGGGCTAGTTGTCTCATTAATGGGATACTAACATTTTTACTCTGAAATACAAAAGAAAATACAATTTTAATTTCAAATATTTTTTGCAAATTAACCTCATAAGAAGTCAGAATGCTGTATTTATTTTAACCACAGAAACAAACACTTTAGCATTACCACCTTGATAGAGCAGAAATGTTGCAATGAAGATATTTAAGTAATGTAAAACAAAAATTTCAATGTCAAATATATGACAAGGTAATAAAAGTGGCTCCATAGAGTAAGAGCAGCTGGGTTTTTGTTTTTCATGTTTTATGTACCTGGTACAAATATGTAATATCTAATAATGCTACATGCACATTAGTAAAGCAGGCTGCAGGCTTTCATTACGCAAAGTACACTATTTTGAAGACAGACATTCTTTATTTATAATGTTTTGTGAAGATTTTTTGTTTTTCCTGAGAAGAAACTTATTTTGAGGAATTTTAAACTTTCAAGGTACTTAGCAAATTAAAAATATCTCCAAATTTATAGTTTTTTCTTTTGTAGCTATTAGATAAATGCCAGAATTAAATAAACTTGACAAAGACCAAACAAATCCTCTCTTCATATCTTTTTCAAATGTAATTTCTTTTGGCATGCAATTTTTCCTTCTATATACAAAGAATGTTTATCATTACAAGAAGATAAATCCTGGAAGCCCCAAATGAGATTATCCAAGAATAAGTGAATATTACAACTAAACTAGGTTTCCTTTCCACTATTAAGGTAAAAAAAGTCAATACCTCATTAAATGCAAATAAACTACAAACGTTATGAAATACTTCTTCTGTTTTGGATACTGCTCTCTGAGCTAAACTATAAGCATCTAAATAGTGACTGTGTTTGTTTCTTTTGTTCCTTTCTTGCTTGGCAGTCATCCTGAAAAAAAAACCAAAACAACACCATAAACTCAAAAGAACTAACATAAGTGCTTATTTTTATAGTATCAACACTGTTGAACATATATAATAAAATAATGAATCAATTAATAGATCAAATAGCTTAATTATACATTAAAAATATTGAATTTGTATGTGTGTTTTTAAAATAGTATAGTGAACAAATAGGATAAGTGAACCTTTACAAGTTATTTTTTCCAAGGTCTTACTCTTAGAACTGTATGGCTGCAGTGCAAGAAGATGCCAAGACTCAAAGAGAAGAAAGGCAGATCATATTCTAGAGCATGTTTTTAGCAGGAACACAATGGCAGTATATCAGGTACAAAACACACCTCAGTTGTTTTAACGGGTGCCTTGCAAACAGCTGGGATTCCAGCATACCATGTTATGCACTTTTACTATTGCAGCAGTTTCTAGAAAAACATTGACTTGGTTTGGAAAGAAAGGTGTCTGCTAAGGAAGGCAGGAGCCTGCCCTGAAATGGAAAATGTAAACCCTCTCTCTGAATTGCTATAAATTTTAAATTAAGGGGCTCAGGCAAGAAATACGGGAGCAGGAATAACAGTTCTTTAATAGAGAAGAATATAAAAAGATAAAATAAACAATGCAGTAAACTAAACCAACACTGGCAGAGTCAGAACCCAGCCTGACACCCTGTGGGTCAGGCTGTTGGCAGCAGTGCCATTGGAATTGTGGCTCAGCCCTCCTGCAGGGTCAGGGCTGGTTCTGCTGGAGCAGGGATCCTGCAGAGAAGGATGGATTCTCCCTCTGCAGATCCAGGGGAAGCAGAGGCAACTGCTGCTCCTCTGGGGAATCCCATGGAGAAATTGTGCTGGTGTTCCAGAATCTCCAGATTCTATCTGGGGAGCAATGCTTGGCTGGTGTTCCAGAATCTCCAGATTCTATCCAGGTAGCAATGCTTGGCTGGTGTCTCCAAACCTCTGGATTATATCTGGGTAGCAATGCTGGGCTGGTGTTCCAGAATCTCCAGATTCTATCCAGGTAGCAATGCTTGGCTGGTGTCTCCAAACCTCTGGATTATATCTGGGTAGCAATGCTTGGCTCCTCCCTCTGGGCTCACATCTCCCAGTGGGATGCTGCAGTTCTTATCAGCCATGCAGGGACATTCCATAGCTGTTATCAGCAGATGTCCCCTCCCCAGAGGGAGGAGTGGGTGTGGAAGAGATAAGGAAAACTGCCCACTTGACAGAAGAGAATTGCCATACAGATGGCAAATAGAATCCAATTTGCTTCTCAAACCAGGACAAACATTTCAACAGCAAAAATTGCAAAAGCTTGTAAACACTAGAGAATGACTAAAATATGTCTACAAATGGGAAGTCAAAAATCTGATTTAAGAGACGCAAACACTTTGTTTTGATCTCAAAAGAGAACAAAAGAGAACTCTGCCTTCAGCGTAAACAATTTTTGATTTTACAGTACATTTCTGAATACAGAACACATGAGGAATGCAAACAGACATCTAGCACCAATATACAAAATATAACTATGTCATCTGCTCTTTTCCATCTTAATTAGACTATAAAAAGTAAACAAGACACTTCATGGACTAGTTTAACCTAAATAAATTTTTTCAGTAGAGGTATATTCTTACCTACAAATATTTGCACATTCCAGCAGTATTTCAGCACTGTAGTTTTTATGCCCATGATGAAAAAAGTCCTTCTCAACTTGAACTAATTTATTGTAGGATTCCTGTAGAATGTCTGGCAACTGAGCAGAATTGGCATCAATTGTCATATGATCCTGGG
Source organism: Geothlypis trichas (assembly GCA_009764595.1). Classification (NCBI taxonomy): domain Eukaryota; kingdom Metazoa; phylum Chordata; class Aves; order Passeriformes; family Parulidae; genus Geothlypis; species Geothlypis trichas. Next base: position 36,822,391 of record CM019908.1, read on the forward strand.
CAAAATGTATCTGAATAAGTGTTTTTCTGGAAAGAAAAATTAAATACAAGATAGCAATCAGAAAGCACAGGCTTTTTGAGAACAAACACATTTCTCTCTGCCTTCCTTTATATTCTAAGAAGTCTACAAAAAGTACCACAGTTGTGTGTTTCACAAATTATAGTAATTCTGAAAAAATCCAAATATTATATTTTGAGATTAGAGAAGAGGTATCACTTGTTCCATGTATTTAATTATCCCATCTTACTCCTAATCAGTCTTCTAAGAACAGATGAACTGAGAAGACTGATAACAGTCTTCCTTTTCTAGAAAAGCTTCCCATCTATGGAAAGACAGGAGTGTAAGTGTGGTACACTTCTCTCTCTTCACCAACACATTTTAAGGTCTCTGTGCTTGTATTTCAGCAAAACTGAAATCACTGCTTGGTTTCACCAAGAACAGGCTTCTTGGTTCATGTTTAGAACAGAAGTCAATACTGTAGGCTGCAGTGGTGTGGGAGTGTTCAGTCAGGTACCTCTGCACAGGCAAATCTACATTGCACCTGTAGGTGACCTGCACTGCAAGCTATGCACGACAGGCTCTGGTGTCTAGTTGACCAACACAACAGGTAGTGGGGCTACATGCAAGCATTTGAGAAGGAAATACAGAAATTTGGAAAGAAATTGAAACTTTAAAGAACCAAACCACCACACAAATTACTTAGAACAAAAATATTTGAGAATTCACAGAATTTGCCATACTAAAATAAGACAGTATTGTAAAAAGTACATACATTTGCAATGTAGCTGCATTTTAGAAGCTGGGCATATTTTAGAGAAAATACAGCTTACCTGGCTTCAAGGGATGCAATCATAAAACCCAATTCTGATTGCCTGCCAGGTCTCTTCAATAACGTAGATCGAAGCACACTTACAGTATGTTCCAATATCTCACAAGCCTGCAGGTGACACCAGAATTTTCGTAATTCTATTTTAAATGTCTACAGATAATAATAAACATTAATTTAGAAAGCTTAAATTTTGTACACAACATGTTAGTTATCCTGAAGATGGTTGGCTCTTGATAACTGTAAGTAAGTCTAGAAAGTTTGAGTTACAGAATCACAGAATCACCAGGTTGGAAGAGACCTTCAAGATCAGCAAGTCCAACCCAGCCCCAACACCTCAACTAAACCATAGCACCCAGTGCCACATCCAGGCTTTGTTAAACACATCCAGGGATGGGGACTCCACCACCTCCCCGGGCAGACCATTTCAGTACTTGATCACTATCTCCATAAAAAACCTTTTCCTAATATCCAGCCTGTATTGCCCTTGGCACAACTTAAGACTCTGTCCTCCTCTCTGTGTTCTGACCATACATAGATACTTTGATGATTACATGAATGGTGCACATACATACAAGGAGAGAAGATGGAGCCAGATTCATCTTGGAGGTACATAGCAAAAGACAATAAATAGGAGTATAGTCAAAATCAAAATAATCCCTCTACATGACACAGCCTTGAACAGTTTATCAAGACAGGTTAGATCATCACAGACATAAGACTTAATTTATGCTGACACTCAAGAAAGTTAAGGGTCTAACTGTAAATGGATATTTTGATGTTATAGGGCTATAGCAAAGAAAAAAAAAAAAAAAAGAGTGTTACAGAAGTATCTTCCAGAACCTAGAAATAATATTTGTAAAACTATTTGAAACATTTGGGAAAGAAAAGCATAATAGAAAATAATACTGAATAGTTTGACTTTTATCGAATACAAAAAATAAATACCCCAGTGTTAACAGAACTGTCTGAATACAGAAGAATCCAGTTAAGAGAATCAGATCTCTGGGGGTTTAGTCATACATACTAGATTATAACTGGTTTTATTGCAATAGGAGAACATACAGCTTATCATAAAAACATCCTAAACTTCTGTGGGTAGAATCTCATTCTGAGCGTCCTGCATCTGTTTGGAACCTGTAATTAATGTCTGTTAAATGCTCAGAGAAAACAACTACATTTAAATGCATTTAACTACATTTAACACCTAATTTTGCTTTTATTGAAATGGAAAGGCTGTAAAATTTCACTGAGAGAGAGCATTGCTGAAAAAAACCCCAAACCACAATCTCCAAACCCAAAAAATTTCCTTACCATGCTCTGTTTTCCTTCCCCCTCTTCCTCTAGAATTGCTTCTGTTAGACTAAGGGTGCTGTTGTACCAAAATTGTTCATCTCCTCCCAGAAGCTGGGCTTTCTCAAGGAGTGCTTTAGCTTGCCTGTGGTTTCTTTCCAGGTTAGCCAACACAGCCAGTAAGTACAAGCACCTTGACATATCCGACAGGGCCCTCAGTTCCTAGAAAGAGAGAGATGTGTTCTATACACCAAAAATCCACTACTGCTACTCGTATTTTTGTCTGTCCATATTTTATATTAACCTGAAAGAAATAAAAAGTGAATGCTATTTCCCCAAGGATCTGCTGAACTTCTTAGCTACTCCTTATGGCACATCTACTTCATGTTTCTTTCTGTTCCCGTACTTTCTATTTCACCAGTCAAATAAATTATTTTTCTGCTATTATTTAGTATGTATATATCTGCTACTGTTTGTCAGTGTCTGATGAAGAAATGTGATGATGAAAGATTTCTTTTGTCAACAATACAGATACACTAGAGATCCAGCAAATTCACAATATTGCTTTACACTAGTTATAAGCTATATGACTAGTCCTGTATAAGGAACAAATATTGTATAATGTTTATATACTAGCATACAGACATACAGGATTCGATTGATGAATTACATAATTAAAATTACTGTCGTCGCTAATGTGTTTTGAACGTTCCTCAATATACAATGCTTAATTAATGCTTTATAAAGGGATATGTATTATTCATGAATATCATTCATATATTATTATTCAAAGTATTCATGATTGTACTAAATTTACATAGGCCATGTTTTCTTACAGGAGAAAAAATATTCCACAAAATAACAGGTTATCAATTACACTTTCTTTGAGTAAAAGTTTTACTGCAATTATTATATTTCAAAAACTTTTATAATGAAGTGCAGGGCTAAAGTGGAAAATGTTAGATATAGGGAAAATATCTGTAATGTATAATCCTTCATAATAATGAGATTATGCGAATCTGTTAGGTGGAATATAAGCACACTTATTTCAGATCTGCCAGAATTCTAGGAAATAATTTCAGTTTTATCAAAAACTTGCAGTCAATCCATAATGAAGTTCAAAATTAAATAATCAGCCTTTCAGATGATCAAAATATTGACAGGATGGGACTAAATGCTCTCTCTCTCTTCTGAACAAACCTTGAACTTTTCCCACCTATTTAAACAAATAAGACTGAAATATACCCATATCTTCCAAGGTTACTGCAAGGCAGACAGAGAGACTGAAATTTATATAACCTTCAGCCAACTCCCATAAAGTTGGACTGAAATGCCATATATTTAAATGTACATATTACATATGTTGAAATGTAATAAGAAATTGGTTTGAGGTGGTGGGAGAAGGCTTGGCTTTGCAGTTTGATTATTATTATTCCGACAAATAATTGCATTTTCCCTACACATGCTATTAGTGTTTCTTTTTCTATTTAATTTGTATTGTACCTGAGTTGCAGCATGGGCCTCTGAAAGCAGAAGCCTTGCTGGCTGATACAAGCCCAGCTGAATTAGTACTTCAGCTTTTTCAATCCACAAGTGAGGGAAAGAAAGTGCACTCAGTCCTTTTCCTGTTACTGCATTTACCTCAAAAACCTGAAAAAAATTAAAGTATTACATCTTCATAAATGTCAAAAAACCTAGACAGAATACAAGTTGTTAACTGTGATATCCCACACCTCAGCTGTATTTGTATTTTCTAACTTCAAAATTTAACATTGTATTACAAGAACAGGTAGTTTATGAGATTTGGATTTTACAATCCTCAAAAGGCATTGAACTAGCAAGTAGATACTATTTAAACTAACTGGATGACAGATTAACTACTTCAGATATGCTGTTGTCACAAAGTTGACTTTTGGTAATAACTAAAACTAAAAGAGGAATATATTTACAACAGCTAAAAGAGGTGAATTGAGAGGGATTAGTAATTAGAAAAACGATGTACAAGTATGGAAAAAATATACAAAAAGAGCAAAATGGTGTGATGACAATCCAGACAGCATTGCCATAATAAAGAGCAAAGTGAAGGTAAGTGTTGAAGAATCAAGAAGGCAATTATCTTCTTAAAAAAGAGACAGGAAAGAACTGAAATACTCGCATGCCCTTAAAACAATTTGTAAGCAGAAGCAAAACTGATGTACATGCTGATGTAATGGAGAAAGAAGAGAAAAAACAAGACCAAGAGTGAATACAGTATCTTTTTTGCTTCTCAGTCTTTTTAATCCATTTGCATTAGTCCCCAAATCCATTTGTAGGAAAGTAGTTTTACTTCGTATGAATAAAGATTCCAATCTTGTTTCTCCTTGATATAAATGCTATGTTAGGCAAACCTCAGCTTCAGATGATTGCTAGCAGAATTTAGATAGCATGCACTTTTAATTATTTTTGTGTTCATGTATTTCTCAAGTATTATCTAAAAACAAACTATCAAGTGCATTAAAAAAGGGAAGGAGTAACTTAGTATAGAAACTGAAGAAGAAATAAAAACCTTTTCCCTTGAAGTAAGGATAGTCTCTTTCCTACTACCATTAAGTTGAGCATTTTCAAATAGCACTTTTCTTTCTTCTGTCTTCATGCATACATTTTTTTCTTTTTTCAGTGCAATCTCTTGCCTACACCTAAATCACAGGAACAAAAAAGTAAACTCAAGTATATTTGAAAAAGAATTTCATAACAAAGAATTAGTGTGTTAGGAATCCTTACCATATAGTACTCTGCAGATAAACACTAACCAAACTTGCACAAAATTTTAGGGCAAAGCTAATATACTAAAGGTGTGTTCCAAGACAATTTTTCTCACTGTTTTCCCCCAACAACACTCATTAACTGTAGGGAAAACAGTCCCAAATAAAAACCCCCTCAGCAGTGAAAATACATACATTGCTTGCTCTGATTCACTGATGTATACGTCTCCAGCAGCTTTCTCATGATACACAGATGCCAGATTCAGTTTTAAATCTGAACATATCAGGGCAATTCTACAAATAAAAAGAAGAAATGTTTAAGAAACAATCTGAATCCTTCATATGCTGCTTCATGTAAGTACATTATATATACACAGCACATATTCCCCATTTGTCAATCCTACCTTCTCATGTCTTGATTAATGCTGGCAATAACAAAGATTGTAAATAAAAGCAGGGAAAATTACCCATAGACAGAGGTCACAGAATCAAAGAATAGTTTGGGCTGGAAGGAACTGCTAAAGATATCTTATCTTTAGATGATCTTTGTGAAAGATGCCCTTGCATCCAATCTGACCTTGAACACTTCCAGGGATGGGACATCCACCAGCAGGCCCAGTCTAGTCCATCAAACCTGTATCACTCCAGCTTAATGGCAAAAATTATGTACTAAAACTACAAAAATATTTCTATGGTTTTTTCAGTTAAGAGAATCAGATCTTAACTGAAAGATTAAGATAATAATATCTTAATTATTAATAGCATGCAACCAGCTCCACCCTGCCCCTCCATGTGTATGTGCTAATCTACTTTTCTGTCCTGATTGAAGGGTAATATATTCCTACACATCTGTCTAATCATATACAGACATCAGGTCATAGATATATATAAAATACCATGAAATAAACACAAGCCTTGAGGAATCAACAAAAAAAACCTGTCTGGCAGATCTTGGCTGAAAATTATTTCCTACCAGAAAGTCCCTTTTAGTCTTGTAAGAAAGCAACTCAGTAATCAATTGGCAGAGAAACAGGTATATTTGTATACATGAACATCTACTCTGCTCATGGGATCAGTTTCAGGCATTTTAAAGATTCATTATGTGGTATTTCACAAACCATCAGAAAATAAGCAAACAATTATTGCTTATGACCATTACTTATTAAGCAATCATTATTTAATACCTACCAAAAAAGCATTATAAAATGCTTTAACTAAAACAGCGAGAATTTCAATTGCATGCATATTAAATACTTTTAAATCACAACTTTTAGGAGTTAGCATCCATAGAAAACAACATAATTTTGGTCACAAAGACAAATCTCTCTAAAAATGCATTTACCAGGGCAACTTCTTTGTGCCCTTATTTTTGATGCAAATAGGGAGTCTGCCTTTTGAATACCTAATAGATAAGACTTTCACAGAAATCTGACTTTGCTTTTTTCAGTTAGATGACAATAAGGCATTTCAAAAATTTTTCACATCAAAGTGGTGTGACTTCATAATCTCATATGCTTTCCACATGGGATATCATTTTTTGTAACAAATAAATTTAGTGGCTTTGATTCCACAAACCTATTCACCAAAATTCTATTAAAATGCATTAAAAAAGAAAGGAAAATAAATAAAAATCCACTACAAATGTAAAACAGTAAGTCACAAAAAATTCTTGTTACTATTTGGTGAGATACTAATGGATGGTCCACTCCATTCAGTTTCTCTTTTATTTAAAATAAATAAAGGATACAAACCGAAGGTGATAGAGATCAGACAGACTTCTACACTCCAGCACTTCACTAGCAATAACTTCAGCTAGATGAAAGACTGGAAGAATCAAGTGGGGGCAAAAAATTTTCTGTAGCTCTTTTGATAAAAGGTCCATAAAATACAAAGTGCAAGTCTGAAAAGAAATTTTTAAAAATTAAGTCAGTATGAACATAATTTTTTAGAAAATAAATTTTAAATTAATGATTACATCTTCAGTTCCAAAATAAACCTGAAAAAAGGCATAAAGAAACTTTCTAGATGAAAGAGCTGCAAGGTACACAGAAAGCTGGTAAATGTCTACTCCAAGTTTACTTCATTTCAGCATGCAGAGGACAGGCTAACACCTCGAGGTATTAATGAATACTACAATACAAAAGTATTTGGGACAACTGTCTGAAAGTACACAGACAGAAAAAACTAAAATAAAACCATTTTCCGGTACTGATTTACTCCTAAATAGTAAATGCTCTAGATTTTGAGGAGTATACTTACAGGTTTTGGGAAATTATCCCAGTGAATACCATAACCATTTGTGTTCTGTTTAAAAGTATCTCTGATTTCATTGGGACAGTCATACTGGGCCCATTCTTCCACATTTGCTGGTAAGTAATCAATTGATTCCTTCCCTTTAGGTTTCTCCTTTGAAACAGAAACTTCAGCCTATAATAAAAGCAAGAACACTTATGAGATCAAATTAACAATCTTATTGGTGTTAAATATTCAGCTAAAAAATGAACACATTTGCTTCGAAGTTTTGTCAAATTTGGGGTGGTTTTTAGATCTCTAGACTGAGGGTTTTACAAAACAGCAGCATCTTGACCAAGGCAACAAACAAAAGAAAAAGTATTTGTAAATTCATGATCTCTCAAGACTGTGATCAAGAGTGGAGGAATGACCCACAGATTCACAGAGGAATTCTTCCCAGGTTATGAGAGTTGGGACAGTAAAACATCTGAACTATTCACCAAATGAGCCCAGGGAAACATCTCTAAGGAGAGGGTTGTTTTAATTCCATAAAAGTGGGTCTTACTTGTTTCTTTTTGTCCTTGTCTTTTTTAGGAGTTTTTGACTGCACTTTCTGATGACTTGTAGGTTGTGTTGAGAATGCTTTTGTAATAATTCCTGATGCTGTCAATGACACCTAGATTATCAAATAATTACATTAAATTAATTTCAATTTGCAATATTAATAACAATAATAATCTCACTTTCCAGTAATAGTTATTATCCACTGCAAGTCAGTATCTACAGCTATTAACAATTGTCACATATCATAGTCTGCTTGCATAATAGTTTTCCTCAGTAAAATAACAATTTCAGAGACTCACGGATGCTTGAATTTTTTGTACAAGCATGGCAATGCAATTAAGCAGCAGAACTGTCAAAAGACAAGATTATCTCTGGGATAAATACTACACTACCTTTTTTAACTTACACGGTTGAAAATGCAATTCTTTTTTTTTCCCAAACCATTAGTCTAACCAGCTTCATTTTCTACAAGGGATGAATTTTATAAGGAAGTAATCTGCAAGACAGCAAAGTCACTCTGTACTCTTTCTGAGTCAGTACTTTACAATGCTACTACTGAACATTATATAAAAAAATATTTTAAATATTTAAGCATACAAAAGAATTAATCAAAACTTTCTCTGTACAAGCAGGAGCACAGATTCTAATTTTACCTAAAATTAAAAAGAAACAAAAAAACCCCAACAACAAACAAAACCAAAACCAACCAAACAAAAAAACCAACCAAACAACAAAACAAAACCAAAAGCCACATTATTTTGAGAAGACTAATAGGTTTTGCCAAAGGAATCAAGAGTAGAATACAAACTACGATGGAAAAAATAATGCTGGATACTCAAAACAAAATAAAATTTCAAATTAAAGGTGACACATCTTTAAAAAGTCAGAGGCAGCTGATTTTTTCATAAAATATTTTAAGATCTTCTACTGACTTATTTATGGAGTCCTAACACTAAAGAGCCTGCTTTCAAGCAGATGTCTGCAGTCAGGTCTGCTTTACTTTGTAAAGCCAAAACAAGGTATCCTGAAGTACTTTAATTCCCTTAATACCACATGGTTATTTCTTTTCTCATAATACTGTTCAGCTGTAAATATGTTTCTTAGGATTCCAATCATTATCTTACAACTGGCACTGGTGGCAGCAGCGACTCTAAGTTTTAGTTTGAATAGCTTATTCAAACAGTAGTACTCTCTGCAGGTAGTTTTTCCCCCTAGTAAGATGCACAGTCAAGTGCTGGATATTAAAAGTAATGCTTGTGTAAATTTGAACACATCAATATTACATTTTTACTTTGCAAATTCCTGTCTCACATCACATGTTAAACTGATTTTTATTTTATTTTAAATTCTTGCTCATAATTACCACAAATAAGTGGTAACAAGTTGCAGGCTTTCACTTCTAATTGGAGTAAAATTATACACAAGCCATAGCTTACCAATCTACTTGGTAGGTCCCAACTGAGACTATTCCTATAATGATTTGTTGCACTGCTATTATCAAGTACATATTTAGCCCCTTCAAATATTTACTTTACTTAACATATAAATGTTTTCCTATGATCATTGCTGCGATTCTGAATAGCCATTTCAATTGGGCATGTCTCTGAGAAGTGAAGTAGATTTGATCAATTTGAAATGCTCTAACTATGAAAAAGTAATCAGAGAAATCAATCAGTGAACACTGCCAGCTTCCACAATTCTTTTCAGTCAAATGACAGTCCTTTTGATTTAATTTCATGAAGGGCCACCTTCGGAACTGACAGAAATGTCTTCAGTATGTATTCTGCCACTACTGAGATTCCTTAACAAATTAAAAAATACAAAATTTGAGAATCTATTGCACAAAACATATGAATGGACTCCTGAGAAACAATGGTCCACTGCTTTTACCCTTAGTGTCTCCTCTCCATTTTCCTGAGAGAAACAATTTTCTTGTTTAATCCTTAAACCTGAGAAAATACGCTAACTGCACCATACAACAGGAAACCCTAAGGTTTTCTAAAGCTAAACACCAAATGAATAGCTGCTACCATAATTCCAGGAGGAAATGTGAAATATGCTAGCTACATTATTATAACACAATACAACATATAATCTCATATAATCTCACCTGCCAGATACGGATGACACAGGCATATGCCATCAAACAGTGCTGCTGATGAAAAGAAGATCCATGACCAGAAAATAAAGCCATTAATGTCTGTGCTCTAAACAAAGCTTCCAGTTGTCTAATATTACTCAAATCTTCCAAATTCATTTGGGGTGTGGTACCATTTGCTCCATTGACCACCTTAGCATTTTCTGTAGGCAACAATTTTGGTATAGCATTGCTTTCTGTAAAAAAAAAAAGCAGCAAACACATGCTCACAGTGACAGCATTGTAAAAATGTATTTAAAAGTTAAAATTTCTCAATTGAAAATAAAAATATTTAGGGGACTAAAATAAAAATGGAAATCTATCTGCTGAAGATGTTCTTGTTAAAGTGATGCAATGCTACTTGTACCATGTTTTTAATCGACAACGTAACAGTTCTGTATAATAAATGATGTAAGCCTGATAGAGAAGTTAAATCCGAATAAGGCTGGACCAGATGATCTTCTGAGGTTCCTTCCAACCTGGGCTGTTTTATATTTAAATCTAATTCCCCTTATTATAATACTTGAGTTTCCATTAAGAGCTTTGCAATGATAGTAATCATAAGCAAGCTGGTGAAACTGGGTGGGTTACAGAACTAATGTAAGAACACCGTGCTGGGTTCAGAACTGCCTGGATGGCCCAGAGAGTGGTGGTGAGCAGTGCTGCATGCAGCTGGCAGCCAGGCACCAGGGGTGTCCCTCAGGGCTCTGCGCTGGGGCCAGCTCTGCTCAATATCTTCACTGATAGCATGGATGAGGGGATTGAGTCCTTCATCAGTAAGTTCACAGATAACACTAAGCTGGGATCGTGTGTTGATCTGTTGGAAGGTAGGAGGGCTCTGCAGAGGGGTCTGGAATGGTTGGATGTATGGGCTGAGCCTAACAGGATGAAGATTAATAAATCCAAGCGCTGAGTGCTGCATTTTGGCCACAAAATGCAGCACTATAGTCTGGGGACAGTGTGGCTGGACAGGGCCAAGGCAGAAAGGGACCTGGGGTGCTGGCCCACAGCTGGCCAAGGCAGAAAGGGACCTGGGGTGCTGGCCCACAGCCAGCTGAACGGGAGCCAGCCGTGCCCTGCTGGCCAAGGCAGAAAGGGAGCTGGGGTGCTGGCCCACAGCCGGCTGAACGGGAGCCAGCCGTGCCCTGCTGGCCGAGAAGGCCGAGGGCTCCTGGCCCGTGTCAGGAACGGTGTGGCCAGCAGGAGCAGGGAGGTCATTCTGCCCCAGCACCCAGCACTGGCGAGGGCACACCGTGAGTGCTGTGTGCAGTACTCAAGGTGTGAGAGCTCCTTCCTCAGCTTGGGAAGGACGTTGGGATGCTCGAGCACGTCCACAGAAGGGCAATGAGGCTGGTGAGGGGCTTGGAACACAAACCCTGTGAGGAACAACTGAGGGAGCTGGGTATGCTCAGCCTCGAGAAAAGGAGACTCAGGGGTGACCTTGTCACTCTCTACAACATCCTGAAAGGTGCCTGTGCTCAGGTGGGGTTGGTCTCTTTCTCCAGGCAGCACTGACAGAACCAGAGGACACGGTCTCAAGCTGCACCAAGGGAAATATAGGTTGGATATCAGGAAAAAGTTTTTTCCAGAAAGGGTGATACAGTTCTGGAATGGCTGCCCAGGGAGGTGGTGGAGTCCCCATCCCTGGGTGTGTTTAACAAAGCCTGGATGTGGCACTGGGTGCCAGGGTTGAGTTGAGGGGTTGGGGCTGGGTTGGACTCAATCTTGAAAGTCTCTTTCAACCCAGTGATTTTGTGAATTCTATAAAAACTTAAATCACCATAGGACTGTAAAAAAAAAACCCTAACAAAACCCCTAACTGAAAAGTATGAACAGAAGGTTGTTACTGTTACCAACCAACTGTGTGATAGAGACACTGCATATTTATCTTTCTCAATGAAAACATCAGAGGTACTCGTCTGACCCATGTCGTCTATCCACACAAAAAAACCCAGCAGAGCAGATGTTCATTAATGCCACACAGGACAGTGTGCTTCCACAAATCAGATACTTTTTTCCCTAAATGAATATCAGAATCCTATCCTATCAGAATAGGTCACTACGGTCATACCAGTAAAAGTGGATATTTGCGTGAAAGGAGCAAAGAAGTTTCACAGTTACAAAATAGTTGAAGCCATACATCCCTTTGAAAGTCATTTTTGAAAAATTAATGCTAAGATACAGCAAAGGAAAGGGTAACGGACTTAGGTACCCAAATTTTGCCATAGAAACTATTTCCTTAGTTTCATCCGTCCCTCCATGAGAACTCACTTGAAGCAAACTGTCCAGCACTGCTTTCTGGTAGCATCTCACATCTCAGGAATCCCTGTGTCAGAGGGGTGCAGTATCTTACTATATCAAAAGACTGAGGGTAATTCTCCATAGCATAACACAGAATTCACAAATAAACTGAACTTGCATTGAATAAATGACAGTAAGTGCACGAGAAAATACAAGCAAGTTTGTGCTTGTATTGCAACTAAGCCGCAAATTTAAAATCTCACTTGTGTTTCCTGCTGAGAAATTGCTCTGAAGGAGAAACACCCATTACATACCTTCCTCTTGTGAGGATTGCATAGGGAATTTCATACAAAGCAGAAGATCTATTGCCCACTGCAGAGGTTTAATAGCATCATTGAGGGGAAACTGGTTACAATATAAGCATTCAGCAAATTCCATCAGGTAATCAACTCTCTGCCACTCATCTTCTTGTTTCTATAGAAGTAATAAAGGAGGAGTTAATTGGTATTTGTTTATGTAAACCATCAAAATTATATTCTAAAGTTTCATGTAGTCTTAACAGAAGTAAAAAATACTAATTTGACATCAAGCAGTTTTATTGGCATCACATAATCAGAATTATGATAAACAGAACGTAACAGGAAACTCCACCACCAGTTAAATCTTCATTTTATTAAAACCACTTACTACTCTTAGGCATTTTTCTTTGGAAGAACTCAATGAAAATTTTACTGGATATAAAGATTCAACCATAGAGAGTTTTCCTACTGAAGAGTAATCTCAAAGTTATAAATAGCAATAGTCAAGTATATGGCCTCCCTACCCATTCAGGAACCTGCAGTCCTATGAATCACTTGAGAAACATCATTCCATCAGCATGGGAACAAACAGGAAGAACTGACAAACCTGCAGAGCAATGATTGCATTTTGAAAACAGCTTAACTGTCCACCAATACTTCTGGAGACTGTTACCAAGTGGCGCCACACATGTGACAAGTAATCTTCCCTTTCATGACTGGCTTTCTGAATGGCCATCATAAAATTGCACCCTGCTCCGGCCCTCACTGTAGCCATAAGTTTGAAAATCAGGCTAGAAAAAAGATCAAACAAATTACAAATTACTTGCATCGGTTCCTGTAAGGTTACTTTGTGAGTAAGATACACATACTAGCTCATATCTGTAGTAGCACAAAGATGCAAAGTTTATAAACTGGCATAAAAGGGCATGAAACCAACTCAGACAAGATTATATAAGCAGTATCCTAGATAATTTTGTTTCCATTTAATGAAGAAGGGTTTGCAGGTAGGAAAACTAAAACTTCTGCTATATAGCCACATTTCATGCATCTATTGGCTTGGGAAGCAACATACTACTTTTATATAAGTTTTTTAAAAATTAAATTTACAAGTATTAAATTTACAAGTATTAGCAGATTAATGATAGGAAGCACTGTCTATGTGTGTCTTTTTCATGGAAAAGACACAAGAATGTTTTGTGTTGCAAAGACAGGCTGCTTAAAAGTAATCATTATACTTTCCCAATGCATATAAAATGAAAAATACTCAAAAGTTTTATACTTCATAAGAACCAAAATGCTTATTTTAACAAAAATAAGTCAACTAGCTTACAGTTTGTGTCTTGTCTGAGGCAAAACTTGGATAGCTTCATCCAGGAGTTTTAGTGCTGTCTCCCAGTCAGCTTTATCTGCATAGATGTGGAATAATAGACCATACAAGGAGGTTCTTAATGCCAGATCTTCCTCAGCACCTTTGAAGTATATTCAAATGATTTATTAATATACTGCAGAATTAGAATAATGATTACAAAATACTGGGTTTTCTTTTATTACCAGATCAACAGAAGGAAGAACATGCCTGGGAGAAAGCATCCAACTGATAACCCAATATTTTGAAAATCCTTTGTGATCCACTGATGCAAAGGACATGTATCTTTCTTTTCCTTAAAAAAAACCCAAAAAACATTAAAACACAAAAAAACCAAAACAAAACACAAACAACACTTTATCTTTCAGTTAACATATATCTCTAAGTATTATTGAACTTTTGTCTGTGAACCAGTCCAGATGAAAGCCACAAGCATTTCTCCAGAATGAGTCCTATACTACAAACCCAATACAAAAATAACTAGACTTAGTAATATTAACTTCCTTACACTCATTAAATAACATTAGATCCTGAAGTACTCCCAGAGAGTCACAGAGTAGCTGAGGTTGGGAGGGATCCTACAGAGCTGTCTGCCTACATGCCTGCCTAAAGCAGGCTGCACTCCTCACCTGTGAAAATTTGACTATCACAATTCCCACCCAAAGGTCAAAGACCCGCTGTTTCCCTCTCCTCTACAGCACAATTCTGCATCTGCAAAGAGAAATTTACTGTCTAGTTTCTCAAATAGATTCATATAAGACACACTAACCATTAAATACATGTAGGATGATGCTAAGCAGTTAACTAAGCTGTAGCCACAACATTTGGGTTAAGTATTACATTAACATCATCAAAGATTTATCAGATTTGGTTTAATAAGCATTTACTTCCATGAAGGCACAAAGTTTGTCTAATTTAGTGGCCTTCTACAATGGAGCAGCTGCACCAATGGACACGAACTGCAGAGGCCAGAACCTGGATTTCTGTCAGGCCTTTGATATGGTGCTCCACAACCTTGTTGCTACTGAGCTGGACAGATAGAAGATTGATGCATGGATAAGAATTACAGTCACTGGCTCAATGTAAAAATGGCTCAGTGTCCACAGGAAACCAGTTCCAAGTGGAATACCTCAAGGGATACCAACACCAGGGATACTGGAACCAATATTGATCAAGTCTTCCTTGCTGACATAGCAAGGGGATGGAGTGCACCTCCAGCAAATCTCTGCCCACACTGAGGTGAGCAGTGTGCTTGACTGAAGAGAGGGAAGGGATGTCACCTAGAGGGACTGACAAGCTCAGTGAGTGGGCCCAAGGCAACCTGCAGAAGCTCAACAAGATCAAGTGCAAGGTCCTCCACCTGAGTTAGGGCAAACCCCAGCACCAGTGCAGCCCAGGGGATGAAACAAGAGCAGTCCTGTGGTGAAGGATTTGGGAGTACTGGTAGATGAGAATCTGGACATCTGCTGGTAGATCCTTCTCCAGATATAAAGATTTAAAAATTGACTAGTTATCCTGGTCAAGGATTTAAAAATTGACTAGTTATCCTGGTCAAGGATCACTGGAGATCAGTTCCTGCCTCTCACAATGGTTCCTACAGTGTATACGTATTTTAAAAACTCAGTAACTCCAGAAATAATCAAATATACAGCACTCTGTTAACAGGAATTTTTTTCCTTAACTGCTATCAGAAGTCACTCACTTCTCACTCATAAGAATTACTAAAATTTGCAGACAAAAAAATACCTATGCCACCTGTAACTGTAAATTTTCATTATCTACATATAATTACTTTTTAATACTACTTATTAAGGATTCACTCTGAAATTATGCTGCGGTGGAGAGATAACTATATACACATAATGAAGTATTCCTTTTTGCTGGTTTTAAATGTATCTCTACAAATAACAAACTTTAGGACTGTGTCTATGGGCAATTACCATTATGTACCTAAACACTGTCAAAGTTCCATTAAACTCACAATTATCACTGTGCTTTTAAAGTACACATTGTACTCATCAGTTCCTACTACCCAAAATAATCAGGCCAGTCACCATTACTGATTATTTGTGATTTATACACAGCTTGACAAGAAAGCAAAGTAAAGGTTTCTATTCTTGTATTATCCTGCTTGATGATCTGAGATGCAGACTCATAGTTGTACCACTAAGCTTGGATGCAAAGGTGATCAATAATTGTGCCTATGGAAATATACAGCAGCTCCACTGACACTTAAATCAAATCTAGAAAGAGAAACAGATAAGCTCCATGGAGTTTTAAAGCAAGAAAAGTTGTAAATGGGCATGGAAGTTCCAGTGAGCAGAAGAAATTCCACCTGGTGAGATGTTTTATATGACACACATCACTTGCACAGTGTTTTGAGAGGATAACTTCTTTGGAATATACATGCTGTTCATCATCAGTAAGTATTTAAATTTATTATAAATTGCCACCACAGTCTAAATTTCTAAATTTTGACTCCTTCCTACTGCCAAAGTCCTAAACAATCTGTTAAAAACCTGAAGATATGAAAAATAAAACTTTCCTTTTGCAGGTAGCAGAAATTTGAGTCTGCAGGTGGGAGAAACCTTAACTCAGTAACTTTTTCTTCTTAGTTAGTGTTTTAGGATCTATTATCATATTTTCCAAATATATTATCATACTTGCCAGAAGTGGCTTTTTTTTTTCTGGATTTTGAATATTCTCTAAAAATTATTTTTGTAAGCTTCAAGAAATGAAACACTACAGTGAAAATCAGACAGCAAATTACTTTGCAGAAAACTGTTGAGAGTTTGACAATTGCCCAAAACCAAAAGAATCACCAAATCAAATATGAGAGGATGTGACTGCAGGTAAGAAACCAGAAATGTGTTTATGACAAATAAGTCACTTTTGCCTCTCAGGAAAAATATCTTGAAGTTTCTTTACCATCAGCACCAATCACTAAAAACAAGCAATACCTATTAGAAATTCTCACCTGTTTGTTTTTAGATTCTGCTTTAATTATATTCTTAAGAATTATTTTGGTAGGTTCTTTAAACTGTTCTCTGTCATGTGGTGAGCCTAGCAAAGGTAAACATGCATTCCAAAAGTGTGCAGCTGCAAACATTACAAGGGAATAATTTCCAGCTTCACCTGCATGCCTGAAGAAAGAGAAATAGAACTTTATAAGGAAAAGCAGCCACAGTTTAGCTATAATAAAGGATTCTACTTTTAGGAACATTTGGGTTTAGCTGATGTATGGATCACCTCAGCAATGAGGACAGCATAAGAGTTTCATAGAAAAGCTATTTTCCATTTTTATATGCCAAACAATGTCACACACTCAGCAGAACTAGGAATAAATAAGTAGCCTATTAATGATAATAATTAATTTTACTGTATTTCTGCATAATCTTAGCTCAAGAGCATTCATTTAAACAATAGCAGAAACCTACTCAAGATGATCTCATTGAAATAATGTACTTTATTTGGCTTCCTATAACATTAACTTCTCATCCCAAAAAACCATTAAAAAATAAAAAAAAAATATTACTGTACTATGGATTTTGCTTAGTATAGTACCACTGTAACACAAGAATATGGCCCAAATGCCACTAGCCACATCCAAATTGCTTTGAGCATATTTCTGCAAATGATACTTTGAATTAATAAAAGTTAATAATCCTCCATATTGTGACACACTACTCATCTGAGTGAGAATAAAGCTTGGCATTTCAGTGAAAAATTACAGATTGATGTAATGTAATCACCAATTGAATAATCTTAGTGTTTTAAAAGAGGCAGTTTTTTGAAACTGTCAATATGATCACCCTCTAGACAGCACTCTTTAGATCCCATTTAGCCTGCTATATCCAGTTTTAGGCCACCCAATACATGCCAGACACAGAGAAACCACGAGGAGCCCAGTGAAGGGCCACGGAGATGATCAAAGGACTGGACTGCACTTGCCTTGAGAAGATGGTTAGCTCAAGAGGTGGCTTTAGGAGCCCTAAGAAGGGGAAGTATACCCCTATAACCTAATAACCTCAATAACCTAATAAAGCTATTGAGAAGCAACTGTCAGGCTCTTCCCAGTGAATGGCAGGACAAGCAAGAACATGCATAAGTTAAAACGAGAAAGGTTCAGAAGTGTCCCCCATGGGTACACCATGCCGTGGAGCAGGTTATTCACACAAGCTGCGTGTCTCCTTCCTTGAGGTTTTCACAGCCAGACTGGATAAAGCCCTGGACTGGCCCTGCTTTGAGCAGGAGTCTGAACTAGATCCCTTCTGAGGATGGTGTGATTCTCTGACACTATAATGTCAGCTATGTGGAAAGTAGTTGATAAATTTACTGAAGTGCAAAAATCTGTCAAATCCTTTGTTAAAGATTCCAATTCGCAATTATGTTGATTTTTATCAGTCTTGGGAGAAAATATGATGATCTCCAAAACTAAACTAAATTTTAGATTTGTTTTATGCTAGTTTTCTCTCAACATAAAACATACCTGGCACTCTGAACAAAGGTTTGTGATGCTGCTACACGCAGATATTTTCTTCCAGACAAATTCTCCATTATGCTCTTTCCTTTTATACAGGCTGCAATGCTTAACATTTCTTGTCTCACACTGTTGCCAAGCCTGCATAAAGGCAAACATTTCAAGAAGCACTAAGTCTTACAGGCTAAGATCATACCAATTCCTAATGATGTATTCAAGTTGCTTCTATATAGATGTCCCTTAGTTAGGAAGTACAAATCCTTTTATTGAGTTTTCTTTTAAAATTAGAAAACATTTCAAAAACGGAATATTTTGTGAAAAAGTAGACTGAAATATTTTTTTCACAACTCTACAGAAAATAATGCGAAATCAGACTTTAAAAAACTATTATCTGTATTCAGGAAGGAAAGAACATAGATGTGTCATTTTCTCCCTATTTTTCACAATTGTCCATCAAAAAAATATTAGGTCTAAGTCGAACTTATACACCAAGCAATTAAAACCATAAATCAGGAAAATTAGACAATTTTTGATACTTTATTTTGAGATTTATCATGCTTATGTGTGGTAAAGTATGCTCAGGGCTCTAGAGAAATTGATATGGATCCCACTCCACTACATGTAGAAGAAAACAATATAGATTTCAGTTCCAGAGTTAATCGGTTAAAAATTAATACAGAAAGAATTGATACCATTGGTAAATATCATTGATTAATAGCACTTAGTAAGAAAAGAATAAACACGATTTGCAGGAGTTTTCAGCGCCCGTTACCGAGCGCCGCCCCGCAGCAGCGCGGAGCTCGCCCCGGCTGTGTCCACCAGAGGGCGCCCCTGCCCACAGCAGGAGCTGACCGGGGAAATTCCGCCTGGACCTCAACTCTGCGCTTTACCACGGACAGACCGTCCTCTGGAAATAGCATTGCCAGTACATGACTGCACAATCAGACATTTTATCCTTCGTTAGTTTGACTTCCTACCTTCAGAAAAACTGCTATTAAATGGAGCTGATTCTTTGATTCTTTCCTCTTTGGATAAAATTAAATTCTTCTTTTGGAGGAAATTATTTTTCAAAATACAGGGCTCAAAGGGTATCACCTTTTTTATAATAAAGGACTCCACCAATAGATCCATGTATATGAGCCTTTTTTTTTTTTTTTTTAAGCCAAGGTTCAAAATATCAGTTAGGAGACTGGGCTTTTAGAGGAATTTGTTACATTCCTATTGTACCCACATGCATAGATGGCAATTTAGTGCTGTCAGACTACCTGACAACAGCCTGGAATACAGGAACTGCTCATATCTTTCATCACCCCCAGCTTCAACTTGGTCCATGAACTACACAACCCTGCAGTGTATTAGAGCCAGATGACCACTGAACGCAATTTGCTTCACCAAAAGAAGTAGAATCAGCTATTTTCTGCTTAGAGATTATAAAAGAGTCAAAATACTATGATACCCAGAGATCATTTCAGAGCAGCAGCGCTCCCGGAAGACACCCAAACACAGAAATGTACAAGCTTCTGACTCCCTTGGATAGCAAGCTTTAGCTATCTGAATGAGGTCCAGAGCCACAATCTGGACCTCCCACTGCCTTTTACTTTCATTTTCATCTGTAGCAGCACAATTTTTTTGGAAAAAAGATTCTTCCATTTCTGTTTGTGACCAGACACATTTACCCTCTTTACTTTCTTCAAAACTTCATTCAAGTACATTACCATATCATAGGAAATTCTATGTACTTACACGCCATATTTCTTAATATTTCTGTTGAGGACAAAATTCTCATCTGATTCCAAGATCCTTTTGGAACAAGTCATCACTCTTTCATAGTCTCGTGATACATACGCAAAATACGCAAGTCGTGTCAGTGTCTGCAATTCCACCAAGGAATCTGACCAACTGCATTCTAAAGCCAAATCCAGTAACTGGGATTAAAAAAAGAAAGATAAAAATTGAAGGTTTTTGTATGCTTTTTTTTACAACCCACCTGGGCATGGAACAAGTAGATGATAAAGCCATCTAGAAAATGAAAGAGCTACAAGTACAATCCAAATATACAATAGAGAGGCCTCATTCACCGTGTAGTAAGTATTGACATAGTGTGTGCAAATCCAGGTATAATTGCACACTGGCCAGAAGTGTCTGCCAGGACTTGTCCTGTGTCCTCAGTCATCTTTCAAAAACCAGTGGAATAAGACTTTCAAAACTCACAGCTTATTTTAGTGAAGTCAAAAGTAAGAATGGGACACAGAAGCGGTTTTGCAACAAGCAGTAATTGTAATAAGTAGTTGTTTTATATATGTGGCAGCTCAGGAGAGCTTGGGCTCCATAATCTTAAGAGCTCTTTTCCAACCTAAACATACATACACACATATAGATATAGTTACAGATCATTTCATTGGTAGTTTCATTGTAGGATCTAAATGTTTTAATTTCATTTCTTTTGTACATGTCAAAGGTCCACCTTTTCAGGATAGTGGTAATTGTTAATGAATTGCCCCAAATGAAGATACTACAACACTGCTATACAAAAGTATGCCAGTGAAGTGATAGCTAAAGTTAACTCATAATATTTGACATAAATCTGTACACCAACTTGAATTAGATACCTATTTATTCATGAGGACCTAGTTGCTAGTTGTCAGTAATAGTTTGTTGTTGTCCTGCCAACCTGCTAGTTTTATTTTGCACAGTCAATCAACAGTCACCAAGTGTAGTTGTGTTCTACCTTGCAACTGTCAAAAGAAAATTCACTCTAATGTGAAGTTTTCTGTTGAAATGTTGGATGCTCCAAATACAAACCCACAGCTCCCTGTAACCACTGAAGAGTCAGGGAGGGGTTGGTGTCTTTCCCCAGGTAACAAGCGACAGGACAAGAAGAAACAGCCTCAAGTCACACCAGGGGAGGTTTAGGTTGGACACTGGGAAATTCCCTTCACTGAAAGGCAGTCCCCATCCCCGGATGAATTCAAATGTTGTGTGGATGTGGCACCTGGAGACCTTGGCAGTTCTGGGGCAATGGCTGGACTCAGTGATCTCAGAGGGCGTTTCTAAACTAAACAACTGTAAGCTTCTTTCAAGTTTTCTCCAGAAGAAAAATGAAAGGTTAGAAGTATGGTTCTGGACAGAATTCACCTGAAACCATTATGCTCATCTGATGGAAACAATCTGCCAGAGCAACATAAGCATAAACTGAATATTTATATTCTAATGGCATCTGATCTTTGGATAAATAAAATTATTCTGTCACAAAAATCTCCTTCCTGCCATAAATATTTAATCTCTTGGTTAAAGAAAATAATGGTACAATAAAAGATTCAAAAATAATTTAAACTCTATTTGAAACTGAATTTGAAATCAAATTCATAGTACACGATTTCTTAAAACTCAGGAACTTATAAAAAAACCCCTAAATACCTGAGATAAGCTAGGAAGAGTGAAATCCATGAGACCCAAGCCATTACATGAATACATTTCCAGACCAACAAGAATTCTTGCCAGAGGATTTCGCACTTCATCATTATTCTAAGCAGAAATAAGAAATTCACATTCAGATATTTTTTGCAAGTTAATATTATTAAGGACATTAAGGACAGGAGATAATAATAATAATAAATAATGTTTGAAAACCTCAGTTTGCTCTAAGCAATTCCTGCTCTGTACTGTGTCCTTAAAATCCTCCATTTTTTGTATTTATATATATTTAATTAACACTGTGAACTCTGAACTACTAGTTTCAACACTAAAAGCCCACATCAACAATACAATGAAGGCAAATTTAATATGCCACTGAGAGTTTCCAGTTTTAAAGACACTATAAAATAAAAATATAAGAATTAAATATTTTTCCCAGCTTACTAGGTCTATAATGTATATATATAAAGAGGCCATAGTAAATGTTGACATTAATATAGCTGATTTTTCTTAACACTTTCAATGCAGCCATTTTATTATTTTACATTTGTGAATTCAAAATCAATTTTGCTCAACAGTCATCATATGACAAACATCACTATGGCAGCTAACATCATAAGGAAGAGTCAAGAAATGTAGACTCACTGCTATACCCAATGTCAAAAATTTACGTTGTGCTCTGTAAGGAGCTGCAGACAAAATTTATTTTTACATTATGTTCAAACAGACAGAAGAAAATGTACCTTAATAATTTCAGTCATCATTAAATGAATTTATGAATTTAACTTCTCTTTGTAAAGTTTCAACCTGATGCAGGATTTCAGGGAAATCATACCTCTCCCCGAGTCCCAAGCTGATGTCTGATCTGCTGCTGGTTTAACTGCTTTGCTTTCACCCAGGTAGCAATGATCTGCTGTTGTGCAGCAATAGAGACTTGTTCAGTAGGTATGGTCCTAGTCATTGCATTTAGGGCAAATTCACAAATCTAAACACCAAGAAGAGACAAAAAAAGTGAAATACAGGAGAGTGTGGAAAGTTTCTTGTATGTTTCTTGTATGGAACATGCTATCCATTAGTTATTTTTAGATTATTGCACACGCATCTCTAAGCCGAACAACAGCTGCTTTAAGCCAGCCCAAGGCAAACAGAAGTTACAGTCCTCAGCCCCAAGCTGGTAAGGAGCTCCAATGTGCATTTGGGAAGGATTTGTGGTGACAGAAACTGTAAAAAAAGGTAGCTTTAAAAAAAAAGCCAAAACACTTCTACTCTTGAATTTGTAGGAATTCATTCTGCTCTAATATATGACAGTAGACTGAAAGGGACTACAAAAAATCAGGAGTTTGCACCTCTAAGGCAGCTTTGATGTCAGGAAATCCACTAGGATCTACTGAAAAAGACTGGATGATATTTTCTTTTTCCTGTTTCTTTGCTGCAGCTTTTCTGCTACTCTCTACTGCTGTATCTTCCATCTGCTCAGCAGGTTTTGGCTTCGGAATCCAAGAAATAATTAGGCCTCGAGCCAAAGCATTACATAACATCAGTAAAATTTCAGTACTTCTGTAAAAGAAAATAAAAATCAGAAGTGCATACTGCATCAGATCAAAATAAAAAGGCAGGAATAAAGTTATTGATTTCAAGCAGTAAGCATTACTTGAAAATAAAATTTTTTCATAGAAGGTTAAATTATGGATATTACCCAAAAACATTTGCCTGTTGGTAAAGCAGTTTCATGATTAAAACTACAAAACCCAGAATCAATTTTCAGTTAACATCAATTTTTCTCATATGAAAAGAACAACTATTTTCTAAAAAAGTATCCTAAACCAAGCCCTTCACATTTTTTATGGTTATCATGCCAATCCACTGCCAAGCTGGAATTTTTGGGTTTTTTGGTGTTTTGGGGTTTTTTTTTCAGAAAACATGAACCTAATTATATCTAAGAGATTACTGCTAGTACATATTGCTGTAAGTATCGAAATAAATAAGCAGGTATTACCAGTCTTCAACTCTGCACAAACAGAAATTTTAATTTTATTCCCCAGTACTGTTAAAAGAGACTTCTTTGCTGCTGGTCGTTACTCTGCCTAGTGGTGAGGTCACTCCCAACGAAGTTCCAAAATATCTAGGAATTTGTCCTATAGTCAGATTTTGACTAGAGCATCTACTCCATAATGGTTGATCATTCTCCCATGGCATTTACGGCAGAACAGGATTTCTCTAAACCACTGTGGAATCCATGTTCCCATTTTCTTGGTCTACTAATGAGCACATTCCCTTTATTTCTTTTGTTTTCTATTTTCTCGTATTTCAGAACCAGTAGTAATCTGCTTACACTGGTTAGAACTATTTGCAATGAATTACCTTCACAAAATAATTCAAGATCAGAGAACTGACAGCAGGCAAATGCATTTTGAGCTGTTGTGCAAATTCAGTCTCAGAGAATTTTCTCGATTTTCTGACTTACTTAACAAAATGCTGTTTTGCACGCACATGTTGCTATTCCCCACTGAAGAGAAAGTAATATTTATTGGTCTAAAGTTAGCATGGTTTGCAGTGTATAGTAACAAAGAACAAACAGACAGGATTAACACTTAATTTTCACAATTTATCTCCTCAGCTACTCTATGTATACCAAGACTCCTTCACTGCCAATGCAAGCCAGCAATAAATATTTCACAGCACAAAGTGACTTTCGATATTTGCAATAATATTGTCTGTGTTTTAGAAAAAAGGAGTATGTTCATATCCAAGCATCTCAATTTACCCGTCATGCCTGACAGTCTTGATGGCTCCAAGAAGAGTCTGCAGATACTCAATAATGTCCCTCTGTCTTCCTGAAGAAATCACATGTCTGTTATAATTTAAGGTATACACCACAGCATTGTGAACAATCCAGGCTTCATTCAATTCTTCTCCTATTTCAGCTGCACGTTGGAAGTTTCCCATAGCATACTGAGATAAGCTGTCTATCCATAAACTATAAAATTAGTATAAAGAAGCTGTTATTCCAAAGCTTCAACACTAGAAGGAATTCTGTCATAAGGTTAAATATGCAGTACTACCAACAAGAACAAAAATTTAATCAATTTTCAGTTGCACTTACTAAGTTCTCATCCACTGACTTCTATTTTCCTTCAATGAGAAGATGGTTCAAAAAAGAAGTAGTATCAACATAAAATCTCTAACACATAAATGTCATAAACATAAAATGTCTCTGACATTGAAATGCTATTAGCTTAAAAAACAATGTCTATGGTTCAGGTTTCATCCACATGTCTGGGTTTTTTAAATGCGTGTGTAAATCCACTCATCAGTGCTAGAAATCAAATAACCATGTCAAGGCTCTGCTTGAACATAGGTATGAGTGAGGCATGCCATCTGAGAGTTAAGGACATGTCTTTTTTACTCAAAACTGCATGTGTTGTTGCACTCAAAGACATTTCCAGGTGCTTTGAAATGCTGTAATATTTTCAAATAGAAGAACATTTTCTTCACAGTCTGTGCAATAACTTTCTTTCAATAAATTTATTTTCCTTCTTAATTATCAAAATGTACTATTACTTTGAAAAAAACAATACTAAAAATACAGTCTTGAATGATCATACAGAATTGCCATGGTTTCAAGTCATAAAGTCAAAAGCACAAACTGACAATGGGTATTACTATGTCAACAGTGGTACAGGACACAGTACCAGACCAAAGTCCTTTTTTTCCTAGGGGTTTTTAATCTAGCTAGGTAAACTCAAAAATAGCTAGTAGCAAATTTTGGAACAGAGTTCTCATCTTCTTTGCCCCTTGGCTCTGATCAGTTTATAATTTTTCCCATTCTACTGAACATTTGCAAGCAGACAGTGTGAGAAGCTTCACTTAATTTTCAGATATCATGAACAGACCGAGGGACACAACTCTGCCATCCTGATCTCTCAGCACACAACCACTGTACCAATAAGGCTGGTATCACCATGAATGTGCACAGCAGAGTCTGAGCATTGTCTTCAGAAATCTCTCTCCTCCTTCTTCTCCTTCGCAAGAAATAATCATGTCAGACTAGTAAAAAACAGTGCTTGCTATATTCTACTCTCCCAAATTCATTTCAGTTGATTGGATGGAGCACACTAGATTCACCAACTGGAATAATTCACCGTATGCATTCAGTACTATGAAATCCTTATATGTATAGGAGCTATAAAGCAAGACAAAAAGGGCTTTTTGATTTGAGAAAACATACTTTTAAATACAGAATTTAACTAAGTGTCAATGTACAACAATTATTTTTCAGCTTGAAACACGAGCTTCTATTTTCAGAGAAATAAATGTTAAATGAAAAATAAAATCCACACTCCAGAATGAAAGGAAACCTAAGAAAATATCTCAAACTATTTTTTAGATCTTCTTCCCGTTTCCCAGGACTACCCACAAAAATGAAGAATTTTACTAAGGAGAAACAGTTTTTGCAGTTATCAGGAGTGTCTCATAATAATGATCTGTTAAGAGTGCCTTGGTCTTGATATGTGTAACAAAAAAGTACCTGTATGTTCTCCATTCTGGATCACTGTCAGGAAGATATGAAACATGTCCTGGACGAGACTGGTATGTAGCTTCTGGAGGTACAGCATGATCATTCAGTTTGACTCCCTGCAATCTTAATAAATGAACAGTTGCCTGAAAAGACACAGAGAAATAAATTGTCTACCCAGGTTATCATTGCAAAAACAGATTATTTCTTCCTATTTGTGCTGTTACCTCTTCAAAAATTAAAAAAAAACCAAAATGTTTTTTCAAATACTGTACAGGTACGTACAAGTATATGAAATACAATGCTCAGTACTTCATAAGCTAATTTTACTAAATAATTACATGGAGAAAGACCCATTATTTATATATGTATAATTTATATAATTATGCTGGAACTTCATGGATCCAGAAATTTAATGTCAGATGTCAAAAATTTACAGTAGAAACTCTTGTAAAGAAGTGTTATCAGCACCTGCAGTAAAACTATAGCTACAGTTACTTTCACACATTATTTTGATAAGGTTGCTTCATGAAGCCACTTCTTCCTTTACTTCCTATGGAGATAGAAAACAACTAAACTCAAAATTCTGGTGCTTCAAGATTTGTATATAAAATAAAACTAAACGAATATGAATTACAATTATGTAATTTATTTACCTCTGCATTAATAAATCTTATTTCTGCTAGTATTCTGAGTAAATCTGCTTCAAAAGAAAAGGATTTAGCAGGCAGCAATGATTTTCTTGATGAGCTGCCACCTTGACCATCCATCATCACAGTTGCATTAGCTTTATTCTTCTGTGCTAAAAATAAATAACCCCATTATTATTTCCATGCAAATCACTGTCTTCATTTTTAAATTTACAAATCCCTACATATTCTTAAATTCACAAGGAATAGTAAGCAAGAAAAGATTTTTGATTATTTCAAGTAATGAACTTTTACATTATTGCCATTTATTGCACTCAAAACCTGCTCTTAAGTAGTGCTGAGGCATTTGTTACCTGCGACTTTGCTGCATTTCAATTTATTTATAATCTTCAATATTTGCAGTAAATAACTTGCTCCAGTCATAGTATGCATACTGAAATTTCAGTGTGAATAGATGAATAGACTCCATGGCCTCTAGTTCAATATTACTGCATAAATGGAAGTGGAGCATAGAACTGGATTATGCAGAGGCTAAAGTCTTTTTGCATTGGAATCATGGACTGGGTTGACTTTCTGGTAATGCACACATTGGTAAAGAGGAATTTAGTTTAATAATGAAGAGAAAGGACTAAGATTGCTTTAATATAAACACAAAGTTTGTAATTCTGCCAGTTTCTATTCATGATGCATGGTCCATGGTTTTGGTGCATGGTTGCCTTCAGTTTCTGGTAAGTGTATTTATTTTTCCCTTATTTTGTTTGGAAAGAAGACAAAAGACTAAACATGGCTAGTCTAAAGATGCAAAACTTGTGAAAGAAAACCAGCAAATCGATGTGCTATTTTAAGTGGACTTTGGAAAAAATATGGAATAGGTTCGATTAACTTTGGCTAGTGAAAAGAAAAACCATTTCATCTATTCTTAAATATGAGTTTTACAAATTCCCTGACAACTTTAAAAGCCAGTAAGCAGAGAGTGATTTGAAAGTGCTTTGCCCCAAGTTAAAAACTCTTAAGGTGCGCTAGGTTTCCAGCAGACCCTCAAGGAACAAGGTGCAATGTTGGATACCTCAGAGGAACCACTCACTAACAGGGGATTCAAGGGTAAAAAATGTTAACATATGAGCTTCATGCAAAGTGACTTACAACCCATTTTTCTTCAGCTCCATCAGACATGAATGATATGGACCTAGATGACCATGAGGGAATTTGCCTGCGTTCTTAAGACAGGTAGATGTATTTCATCCAAGTGCTTCTCTACAGCACTGGTGAAACACTTCTGACAGCAGAGTACGGCTTCTACAAAACCAGAAATGACTGATTTCCAGGTTTGGAAGTTCAACATGCATGCCAACATGCACTGCCAGAAAAGAAACTCAGGGAACTTTGGGAATGAGAGGAAATAAAATAATAGTGTCTGTCTCCTTTTAGTAACTTAAATAAACGATTAAAAAGCTCCTTACAAGACTGAAAATGATTTGTCACTTACTTTGTTTATGCTTTGTTGCCTCCCTAAACAAAATATCATCATACAAGAGGCAAAATCTACATGCTGCACGACAGACATCCCACACTTCCTGTTTACATGCGACTTTTGCCAGATCTGCCCAAAGTATAATTCTACCAAAGAAAAAGCATCAATAAAATTAGTTAATAAGCAAGATTAGATTCCACAGTTCAGGACTGACAAAAATAATCTTGTCAATAATGATGGCCATCAGGAAAAAAAATACATCTAATCAAAATGAATAAAAGGAAGGCTTCTTGCCAGTAGCAAAGGTAACACTATTACTTTATCTATTTAAAATAATCTCTTCAGCATACCAAGAGACAGAATTCTTCTCTTGGATGGTAATTCTACTAAAATTTCAAAACACATGTGACAACCCTCATTTTCTATCTCATAAAGTAAACTAAATATTTCAAAACTAATGTTGTGAATTTAAAAATAAGTTTTGAAAACTAGTTTGGATTTAGAATCTTTTAAAAAACAACTGCCTTTAAATTTCAGCACAGGAATTTTCAGCGCAGTCAAAAGGTAGACACATCATTTTAACTAAAAAATGACAAAATGATATATAAACAGAAAAAAGAACCCTGTCATTTTTCTACAGATTAATCTTTCTGACTCTCAGAATGAACTACTTAGTTTTTTTACCAAAAAAGTTGTAGTACATGATGTGCTTCTTAGGTCCAAGGACTTAAAAAGACACTTGCAAGTATCAATTCTTCATCAAGTACAAGCCTTAGTCCACCCACCCCTCTGTATGTTGGGCTCGTTTCAATAGAACAGGTGAGTTTAAGCATGCATGTGAGAGAGCAGATTAGAAATAGGGAAAGAATAAAATTCTGCAAAGCATGGAAATATAACAGAGCTTTCTGAACACAAAATTATACACACACTTCAATATATTGCCAGAGGCTGAAATACTCAACCTCTTACAAGGTACCATCCACTAAAAACTCAGAGACAGAACCTTTCCTCTTAAAGACCTCTACAAAAGATGAAGGAGACAATTCTGGTCTGTAGCAATTACCTTTCTCTGCAATTTCCATTTTTTAAGTGTTTCAAATGTTCATCAACTTTCTTCACACTTTTAGTATGATGCTGGGCTTTTGCACAGAGGTAGCTTATTTGACTATTACTTTTACCTGAGAAAACTTGGTGAAGAAATAAAAATTAACAGTAGTTTTTTATATATTAGAAATTTTAAAATCCACAAGAATGGCAAGGAATTAGATACATGATTCCTTGCTGAAACACTCAAAATTCAGCCCTTTTCTCATTTCTTCAAGCTTTCCCCAAACCAACCAACCAACCAAAATAAAATCATGTATTCTACCAACATCCATTTTGGTTTTTTCCTGTATCTTGAAATACAGTTGTCCCATTCAAAACTGATCTATGCTTGTTTAGTGTCCAAATATCTCAAATAGACCATTTTTCTGACAGGACATGTAGTGCTCTAGTTAGCTTCATTCAAGAGCAAGTGAACCATGTGTGTAAAGTACACACTCATTCTGAAAACAGAAAGTTTTTTCATGCAAATGAAAAGAAAAAATAACCATATAAATCTGATGTTCTGTCCTATGTACATTTAATGTAATAAATTTGCATATGTATTTTCTTAGTCCTTCAATGCACATGTATAACCTTGTGGCAACTTAATTCATAGAAAAAGCAAAAACTCACTGCTTGGATGACAGCCTAAAAAACAGCTGAAATTTTTCAGAACAAAATAACATAAATATTATGTCAAAGGAAGTCTTGTAATAGCTTCAATGTTGTAATAATCTCACTCATTTTAAATATTCAGCCTAGAAGGCTAACGTGTGCTCAGATTTATTCTCAGAGGAATCTCAAAAGTAATTGTACAGTTGTCAAGTTAAAATTTAACAGCAAGGAGATGTCCACAATTTTAATTCTCTTCATTTCACAAATGCGATAAATTTTATCACTTTACAAATAATCTATGAAAATGTTTTCCAGCAGTATAGTTTTCACATTCTTGAAAGGACTGCACAGAGTGGAATGGTTGATCTGTAAATTGATTAGTTGATCAAGTTCGAAACGGGGACGTGGAAGGTGAACTCTGTGACCCGGCTGAACAGCCAGCACGGTGTTCCCCAGCACACACGGGCTGCTCTGGGAGCAGCAGGACTCTTTCTGTAGCATTCCCTTCCTCCAGCATCATCTCTACTGCAGGAGTACACTGGTTTTACTCAACGTTAGTAAAATTAGTCACATACACACACTTGATTTATTGCCAAGATAGTACAAAGCAGTTTAAGCAATCTGGAAAGTGTGTTCCCTGTCCACCCTTCCTCAACCAGAAGCTGCATAATCACAAACTGATTTTGTTTTTCTGTTTGGGGCATAAGGAATGTATCCATTTATGTCGCATGCTTTAGAAAGTAAATAATGAATTCATACCTAAATCTCTGTGCAAAACTAGAGCTCTCAAAGGCAAGATTTTAGAAGAGAAAACCAATTACAACATAGAAAGAATACCTGGTGTAATTAACACTGGGTATTATTGTGTGAAATTTCTGAAAACACCACTTAAAAATGACCTTGGTTAAAAACACTCAGGAATTGTACTTAGTGAAAATAGAACTACTTACAGCACACTACAGCAGAACAGTAGGATTCAGAGGAATTTGGAGGGGAAATCAACACCTTTTCCAGTATCACCATACAACTTTTTATCCCTAATGAAAATAATAGAAAGTCTGCCACAGAATTCAGCAGAACTATCACTTCATCTGTATTGTAATATTTCCTATATGTTGCCACCAGATGCAATGTCCAGCCTTTAAGAGTGTGCAAAGCAAAGTTAGAAACTTTTAGTCACACGCACATACTTTACCTTTAGCTTCATTTTCACTGTCAAGGACTATTTGAAATGTGTCAGGAGCTAATGCAAGACCTGCATTTACCAGAAGTGATCTCTTTTTCCTCATATTATCCTTTTGTTTTCCCCTTTTAGCCTGCATAAAGAAAAGAACTCATTGTCATAGGGCTCATTTTATATTCCAACTAGATCTTATTTACTAAACATAACAGAATATATACATCATATAACTTGCAACTACCAAAAAAATACCCATTGACTTGTATATCTTTAGGTATCTCACACATCATTCTACAGCATGACTGTCATTGAAAGCGACTGTGGAACTTCTGTTGATATTCATGATTACACCACAGATAATTTCATACCAAGCGTCATTTCTGCTTCTCATGAATCTTTACAGTATATTCCTCAGTATATAACCTGACATTATGTTACACCTTCCCAAACAAAGAACAGAATTTATTCACAACCAACAGTAACATATCCAGTGTGCAGTGGCTAGGAATTGCTGTAAAATAGGAAAAGATCCCGGTCTGCTAAGAACTAACTAAAGTCAGAGGAGGCATGGGTTTTTTGATGCAACATTTAAACTGAGTAAGCTTGCATGGAAAAGCATTTGAACCAGGAAAACAATCAGTTGCCAGTATGATTTTTGCTCAGGTGCTAAGGCAGCACAACAGAATTAGATGCAGTCACTCTTGACAGTGCCCATATTGTGACCATAGAGTATATTATTTAGTGGCATGAGAGCCACATGATATTGATTTATCTCATAGCCAGCAAGGATGTTTAGCAATTTGGACACTGTACTTCTCATTAAATAAAACTGTTTCACGCAATGAAATCCTAATTATTGACAACTGCTATTCTTTTTTTGCTGATATTTCTGCTAATTAACAGCTCCCTGCCTTTCCCAAGAAATAGGCTTTGAAAGAACGGGGAAAAAATCCTTTACTATGATCTTCAGACTGTGAAGCAGCACCACCACTTCAAGGCAACAAAGCAAAGACAGCTTGCTGAAAACAAACTGATGCTGGCTCTACTAATAAGCAGTTCTACTAAACAGCTGTCTCTCCTCTGCTGGAATTTAATAAGCAAGCCTGTTCCAGGTACAGACTTTGTTCTCATGCTGACCTGTTCAATCAGCATCAGCGCCTGATCCTCCAGATGCTCAGGTGCCTCGTACAGCATAGCACTCAAACGAAGGCGGTTGAAACTCAGTCTCAGATGTTCTTGATACTGCCCACTGTTGTTCAGGTGCATAGCTTTTTGCAAATGTTCCAGAGCAGCCTCTAGTCTGTCCCCATCTTCTTCAATACGAGCTATTTCCATATGAACTTGACAACGCAATAAAATCAACATGCTAAGGATCACAAATTTAAGTGTAAACTGTTAAAATACGGCACACTCAAACTCTTAGACCTAAAACTCACTCGAAGGTGAAACTCAGTAATTAAAAGCTACTCCAGTATTAAAATTGATATTCTCTTTTTAACTGATTCGTTGCTTTAATTTTCACTATCATGCCTTTTTAACTGAAATTAATAAGAAAATTTAACTGCATATTAATTTCATTTACCCTGCAGGAGAATGCAACACATCTTGTGGACTAATTGGTCTTTATATATCTGTAGAACTCTTTTTCAGTACTGCTTAGGCATGCAAATCAGGTGAAGAGGTTTTCAAAAGTAGTTAACTGACAGAGAAACTATAATGTGCTAATAAGGACTTTTGGCAGAAGTTCACTCTCTGCTCCTAACATTTAAGTAGACACTAATACTCCAGAAACTTTAGCCCTGGTCATATTTGCTCAGCTCTTTTAAAGACGGGGCTCACCTCAGGCAGACACATTCACTCTGCGAATGGTCTCTGCCCAGGTGCTCTTGACTTCACTCTATGAAGCCAGCATGTCTTCACCAAAAACTGCATGTTCTCCAGTCCCAGGGACACCCAGCTCCCTACCCATCACCTGCTCCAGGAGGCTGCTCATGACAGTTCAGACCTCTACATGCTACTGCTGATTATTTTCAGGAAGAATAACAAAAAATCAGATACATTTAAGCAATGTTATGAAAAAGAAAGAGAAGCAAGGTTTTCAAGCCTATCAAATATCATGCCATATAACTAATGTATGTCCACAGCAGAGCCAGCCTGACTGAGCAAGTAGCACCCTTTTCCTATGGACCAAAGTAGCCACAATTAATGTTGCTATCAAACCAAAAATTAAGACAGGCAAATTAATAGACACAAATTACTTCATTCAGTCTCTAGAGACAGTACAACATCAGAATTGAAGCTGAGTCTGCTGGATTGTTAAGAATATACATGTGACAAACTCTCAAACCCTCATCTCTCCAAAATCTCCCTGCAGGCTTTTAGAGAAAAACTGCCATTACTAACATTTAGTACAAATTTCCAAGATGCCTATGCTGATCTTGAATTCTCTATATGGAAACAGCAGAACAGTACAGTGATACAATATAGTGCTTTCATGCATGCATATATCCACTCTTTATAGAACTGGAAAAAATTTTTAAAACACTGAAACTAGATTCCTCACCTTCCTCTGCAATACATGCAGCAGAAAGCACCCACTGTCCTGCTCAAATGGCAGATTGAGTCAATGGCAACTTGCTGTACTGCAGAGGTTCTGATCTCTGTTCTTAACACTCAGATGATGCATAGGTCCAAACTTAACAAAGTACCAAATAGTAACATTTACTTGTAGACTCAAATTAACAAAAAATGTGAAAATATTTAGGTGCTTAAGGTTAAATACAGCATAATAGCAAATAAAAGAAAGTACCCTAAAAAAACCATTTTCTTAATACAGGAGGTTTTTTAATTAAAAAGAAGTATTATCAAAGATACAAAAGCAGTATCTTGCAAGAGTCTTTTTTGACATGTAATATAGAAGCCATGATTTTTTTCAGAAGCAATTTTTAAAATTTTATTTTTGTAACCAACAAAAGCAATGTTAACACAAGAATCTAGACCATAGTCCAACACTTAGACTGCAGCTTTGGAATTTTCTCACATAATTTTGATTAATTAGAGTATTTTTAAATTCCTAAAGTATTTCAATATTTGTTACAGGTCATTAAACTGTGTAAGATTGTGCCTGAAAGGAACCTATATTTAAATGATTAGCAGGGAAATGCATGCAACATGCAGGCACGCATTTATTACAAGCTAGTGGAAAATTCTCATAAACAATATCACAGAACTTGAGGTTTTAAATGAGTTTGGTGCTTTGAGACCTTTCAAAATACTACACAGCATTGAAAATTACCTGTCAATCTCCTCAAGGACCTCAGCAACCGAGATCAATGGCTTTCGCACATGTTGATGCAAATTGTGCTGTAGCAGTGGCAAGCACAGATTCCACTGGGTTGCACAAACAACCTGAACCACGCCGGGATCTCCCAACTGCACGGCACGTTTTAATGTTAATTCAAGATTTTTGATCAATTTCAGCTGGGCCTACATACGTGAAAAAATTATTAGCACCACCGCATTAATAAATAGAATTTCTTACATGTTCCTCCAAATTTTAATCTTAGGACTGTTTTCAGTAGAAAGCAGTCCCTCAGTCAGCAGACTTTGGCAAGTATTTCTTTTAGATGCTCCAGGCTGCTGTCATGTATTTCTGGCAGAAGTCAGTCAGCTACTCCCCATTCTTATGATAAACAATCATTGATAATTGTGAATACTTGTGAATTCACAAAGTTTAGCCACTTTGGGGTTTTTTTCACATTCAGCTACAGATGCAGTACCAAAGAGGAAAAAGAAATATCATGAACGGAATTTTCCATACTGTGAATTAAACTTGGTTCTTATTAAATCTAGAAGCCAATATTACCTACAGTAACAGACCTGTCATTTATTACATTATTTTTAGAGGTTATGCAAGTAAAAAAAAAAAAAATCAGGAAAAAATCAAACAAAATCCCTCTCGAATTGCATACACTGTAGACTTAAAAATTAAAAATACCACATCTTGTTTTACATTTTACTATTAGTAGTGCTTCATATTATGAAGAATTCATTAACAAGAGGGTGTTTTTTCAAAAGGTGAGTGGAATTTCTGAACTCCAAAATTGTTATAGTCCTAGACAGGAATAAGTCTTTGCACTACCAAGTTCCATTAAACATATTCCTACGTCCCACTGAAGGAACTTAAAGTGACTACTTAAAGTGAATTACAACTGAGCCAACACTAGAGAAATTCAAGAAAATCCTTCCCAGTGTTATCAGGAACAATCCACATTTTTGAGGTAAGAATTTGTATTACATTGACCATAACATGCAATCACAGTTGAGATGGACTCAATGATCCCTAGTGGCCCTTTCCAACCCAAGATATTCCATGAAAAGAGACCCCATAAAGGCAAAATATGAAAACATGCCTCAATGCTACCATCTTTGCTCTTGGAAAGCAATATATTATGAACCTTTACGGTCAGACAGAAAACTTAAGGGAGCAAGACACAACTATGGTTTATTTTTCCCCATTTGCTTATTGGAAGTCCAATTTAAAGGGTATAAAGGTTAAAAGAATTCCCTATCAGTGTAATGTAATTAAGAGACACAGTCAAATGCAATATTCCACACTTAACAAATTCAAACTTTTACTTTTTTCTCGAAGTTAAAGAATGTACCTCAACAACTCCTTTGGTGTAAGCCACAATTTCAGTGCCATCTTTCTTCATTTCATATTCATATTCCAGACATTCTATCTCAATAAGTTTCCCTTGCTCCTACAAAGTATTAATACACAAAATGTTGATTTTAATAATTAAAAAGAAATACCATAAAGGTTAAACCCATGCAATTACAGTAACACGGCACTGTACTTTCCTACTGAAAATCCCACTATACTAGTGAGTTAGCTGCAATGATACAAAGGGAATGGAAATTGTTGTTTGAACTGCAGTCCCTTCATACTCAGTGGAAGGTGCAAAATAGCTTTTAAGCTGCTCATTGCCAGAATTTGCAGTAAGAAAAACAGTGTACACCTGATTCCTCCTATACTGCAATTTGATTTCAGTTCTAATAGAATCACAGAATCACAGAATGGTTTAGGTTGGAAGGGGCCTTGAAGCCCATCCATTTCCAACACCCTGCTATGGGCAGGGACACCTTCCACAGTCCCAATATGCCCCAAACCCCATCGAAGCTGACCTTGAACACTTCCAGGCATGGAGCAGCCACAGCATTTCTGAGCAACCTGCCCCAGGGCCTCACCACTATCACAAGCAATACTATTTTCACAATATCTGATTTCAATCTGCCCTCTTCCATTTACTCATTAATGTTAGCAAAAAGACACATGCTTGGAATAAACAGGCACGAGTCAAAACAGAAAGGATTCAGCTTGAAGGGCAGTGAAACTGTTAAGTGAAAAATGACCTTAGACTTTTAACAGCTTAGGAAAGAGCTGACTATTAAATCATATAAATTCTATGTATGGATCATAGAAACACCTAAGCTATGCTGTATTTGGGTTAAATTGATGTAGTAAGGAAATTTAGACAGCCTCTCCATTCCTAATTTATTATGAACTATTATCAAATCACTCAGCATGATCTTTGGTAACTGAACATCCCCATGACTGGAAAAGAGAAAAGAGATCATGAAAAACTTAATGACAAATACACACCGAGATGGAATTCATGTTATGATTGAGAAATTTGCCAGTACTTGGCAAAAGACAAGGAACTGAAACTTTGACATAACATTTTTCTGACTCTTCTATAACAAGAAATCATTGCCAAGTGATGCTGAGCAATCAGATGGTCACTTAAAAACACATTAACTCCAATGGAGAGTGTTGAAATAGAAACCAAGTTTCTTTGTTGCTGCTACAAAACAGATATTCCCCACTACTGTCTACAGAAATACTTAGATTAAATCCTTGTGAATCTTTGATCTATGGATTTGTATATAATTTTAGACTTTCAGGAAATGTTCATAATAATGGGTCTGAATCAGACACTTGGAATTCAAAAAAAACATTCTGTGAGGATAGCTTAAATTTTATGAGTAACTCTAAGTGGGATCATTATAACAGAAATTGGAGTTTAACTTCTAACCATACTCTTGTATAGGTAACATTTTAAAAACATAGCAAAAATTTACAGTTAAGATTTATTTGCCAAAATAAACTGCACTGCTAATTACCCTAGTCTACCCACAGCCTACTTTCTGACCTTGCATCTACTTCTCTAGTTTAGGAAGAGATCAAGTATCACAAAAATAATGTATCAATGAATATATACACAATACACAGAAGGACAGAATACCGTGAAATCTTTACTACTATTTTTAAATGTATACACAAAAGGGGTGTGGGAGTGTGGGTGTGTGTATAAAAAAATCCAAACCCACATAATTAAAACTTACAGTAATTGGTGCGCTCTTCAAATCAAGTATACAACGAGCTGCAAGGTCAGTGCAGTTTACTTTCAGAGAAAAATGAGCTAATTCCAGAATCAAAGGAATCCTTCAAAAATACAAAAAAAAAAAATTCAGAGAATTTGGTATTGCTCTTCCATGGAATTAAAAAAACACTCTTTGAAAGTCACTGTGCAATGCATCTGAAAACCTTAATTCATATGAATATTAGAGGAATTATTATTATAATGTTAAATATAACTATCATTATTATAATTATACTAGTAATGCTCACAGTTAACAAGGAAAAAAGAAAGAGTTCAAAGTCGGCTACATGAAAAATACAAAAGTTAATCTGTTTATGGAAAATAATTAGCATACTCCTTTGCAGTCTGCACAAACAGTCCCTGAAGAAGACAAGAAATACAGAATTAAATGCATGAAGCACAGACATGGTGAAGTAAGAAACTTCAGATTGCAGAAAATTTTGGAAATACAATTCAATGAACTGGCCCACACAGCCATTAAATCCATCAGTCTGCGACCCTGGAACTAAGAACACAGACACAGAGATGGAGACTATTTTGTAACTGTTTGGATGTCTGCAAATAACCAGATGAGCATAGTGAACTGTCTGGAACAGAAGTGATGAGCTACCTGAATATTGTCAAAGAGTGTTTACCTTAACAAGCAAAAATGTAATATTACTTCCATATGTAACAGCTGTGATGTAACTATTGGAATAGTGATCAGTTTAGTATTTCAAACTTATGCTGAAGAGCTGGGAAGGGCCCCAGGAAATTTAAAAATTAACTACAGTCTGAAAAGTATGTATCAATTTTAAGACCTTCTAAAAATCTCGTTTTATCAAAAAGAAATTACTATGGGAAGATTTAATCATATTATACAAACAGCTGCATGGAGAAAGATATTTAATCTTGGGTTCTGTCATAAAGCTTAATAAGATTTGTCCTTTCTTAAGATGACCTATGTGTTAACACAACACAAACAACTAAGTAGGAGTTCAATCTCTGCAAGGTCATCAGGAATTTTGACAGACTTCAATGGAAGCAGGATCAGCTTCATCACCAATTTCCAAGGGGCTATGACAAAGAAAACTCACTTCACATTGAGAACAGATGCTGGAGGTACATCACATTGTTTCAAAAGCACGTATAAAGAATTCAGATTTGCGGTGGCATCACTTGGAAATACATTTGTGTCCCACTTCCTGCAACAAATGAGGAATTGGGTCATAATTTTTTGTGAGAAATGTTATTGCATTAAAAATTTGAAATAACTCTCCTAACTTCAGAATGGATGGCTCTTATTCCAAGGTATCAGTGGCCTACCTGGATATTGAAATATCAAGAAAAAAAAATCTATAAAACCTAACTTCAGTATGTGAATTAATATTTCAGACAGAAAATTTTATTTAATTTTTTTTTCAGAAGAAAAAAACCAGGTGTTTAAGACTCCTTTTCCATAATGTCAGTATAGATTAATCCACTGCTAGTAAGTAAAGAATCAATATTTTTAAAATGGGGAAACATTGAGACACTGAAAAAAATTACATGAGATTTTCCTATGAAGTCTAATTTTCAAATTTTTCTTATACCTTTAAAATTTAAAGAATTTTAAAAGCATTATTATTTTACATGATTTGTACATTGTATTTTAGGTGATTTCCCCACTTCGGCTTTACTTGCTTGTACACAGCTTGGGGATGGAACTGGAGTCCATTTGATATTAAAATGTCTTTCAGACACCAAAATTCTTTCTCCTGGCAGTATCTGTACAACACACTAATCCCTACATTCCCAAAGAGCCTGCTCACTTTTTTGATGAGACTGTTTAGACAGACTTGGCTGTTACTACCAAAACCATCATGATTTTTCTTTTGAGGAATTAAACTCTGCAGTTGATTTTTTCTACAAGCATATGGGATCCCTGAACCTGATCCTAGCTCTGTAACATGCAGCATCAAAGTACAAGAGAAAGGATACATTTTCATACTTACAACTTTAACACCTGCATTTTATAAATAACAGAAAGACAGATGGAATTTTGTGTCTCCTTCTCTACCTGGGAAATATCCATTAGTTTGTGATACACCTATAAAATAACAATTTAATTATTATTTGATTAAATTAGCAAAGGACCAACACTTAACAGGGCTCAAACAAAGCAGGTATGTTGACTGTTTCCATAGACTTTAAGGGCAATGTGGCTACTATGATAATCTACGTTGCTCTGCAAAGATCACCCAGTAGAGCTATACTGACCTTCCAAGAGTCAGGATCAGAACTATAAGCAGAAATATAAATGTGGAACTACCTTCTGAGTTAGAATCCTAATTAATGCATTTTTAACACCTTGTGGTAGCACTCATTCTGAAGTCATCTCATCCAGCTGAGACAAACAATTAAATTTTATCTGTACCTATCGATTATAGGCAGGGAAAAAAAATATTATTAAGACTTTACAATAAACTGCAGTTACTTCAATTTAGATGTAGAGTTACACATGAGTAGTGTGCAGATCATTTCCTTCGACTCTCACACTGACTGCCCACACCTACCAAAACTGATTATTTAAGCTGTACTGAACACTAAGTGCTGCAGGACTCCAGCATGCTGCTACTAAAGCACTCAATAGCTTGGACCATACTTCTGTAGCCCAAGCACAGTTTTAGAACTACTTCATTCTTCTCTTTAAGGACATTGTCAAACGGCTCTGCTCTGCTCAATAATTCTTATCAAAATACAAAAGCAATTTCAAGCTTGCCCCAGGGTGATTCCTTCAATATTATCACACCTCTGCAGTGCTGCATATCGGTTCTCTTAATTCAAATGTTAGAGAAATTTGTAATGCAAACATACACTTTTGAAATGCAGTGATTGCAGAGTAGACAGAAAAAGACAACTGACAGTGTAGTAGAATAAAAGAAAATATGCCTGCACACAACTTCTGAGTTTTGTTTGCCTTTTTCTGCTTTTGCCACATTTGTCTTTGCTCTCTTATTCCCTAAATTAAGGGCATGCAAGAAATGTGAACTATTGTCATATCCTCCAATTTTCAGAATTATTTGAAGGGTTCAAGCTGAATCACTGAAGTATTTATCAGCACGAGAAATACTAAACAGATACTAAATATGCCCTCAGAGGCATAAGTCAGGTTAAATTGCCCTTACTGCACCTTCTCTTTCAATAGTAATTAGTCCCAAACAGAATTTTTTGGGTTAGCCACAGTTATCCCCATTATATTATGATGTGTCAAAAGAACAAGGAGTAGTAAGGAGCTATTTAGCTTATAGTATCAAAAATATACAATTAGTGACAATCTCTGCATATCTACTGAATTGTTTGGTAGATCAAAAAATTCAAATGAAGAAAATATAACAATTATAACTATGATCTTATGAAATGTAGAGAGAGCTCCTGTCTTAGTGGGAATTTAAAATATTTTTCATCATTACCATTAAAGAAAATATTTGAGAGTATTTATCTGGAACATTTTCCTTAATAAAGACTGCTGCAGTAGATGAAAACTCTTTTGCTTCTTTCAGTTTTGAAGCGTCGAGGAAGCACTCAAGTAAATTTCTGCAGATCAAATAAATGTATTAAATATTTATTAACACTTGCCAAAATAATCCTTAGTTACATTTTCTAACACTCTGTACTCAAGATACCACTTCTAAATGCAGTACAAGCAATTAGTGCTATAAAGCATTGACTCAATGCAAAAGAGACCCTCTAATTTCTACATTCTTGCTTCTTTCAGATATATACACATATTTAGTGAAGATCACAATAAGAATCTTGGAAAATTTGGAGTTTTTTTGTGAAAACTTTTCTCAACAAGATACCTGGAATTAAAAAGATTCATTATTTAAAAGTGTATGAAAAAAACATTTCTGTGAGACATATTGTAACATTATCCCTTAACTACTGGAAAGGCTAGTACTTCAAAGCCATTTAGCAAAAGAAAACTATTCACACTGGAAACAGCAACATATCTACTGGATTTTCTATACTTTATCTGATTTGACTGAAAAAGAGCCTGTGACTCCACAACATAAATTAACAACAACAGCAATAATCATAATTTTAAAAAAATTTATGAATAAATCAACTTCATCAATACCCCAGCAAGAATTTGATACCAGGAAATTGCATGCATGGTATTACAGATAGTCCTTAGCACACCCCTTGGAATGTTTTGTTAATTCCCTCCAGTTTCAGTTTATAAAGAAAATGCTACATAGCAATAAACCACAGTCACAGACCACAGAAACAAAATATTTCAGTAAGAGAAAGGGAGAAAACTATGGTAGGAGTGCAAGAGGAGCTGGAATCAGTCTGTTTAATAGGGGTTCAAAACATCTCTGCCAAAAGGTTGTGGGACCTTGAAAAATTACATAGACACTCCTCCTTTTGCACATAAAAATGTTTTTTTCAGTACAGTTATCTCAAGGTTTATGCTCCAGCTTTGCTCAGGAAATGTGAGAATGGCAATACATTGCTATTTATGCACCATTTACTTCCAATTACTATCAATGACTCAGACACTACATCCAAAATTACTGTGAAACTTCAGATCTAATCTAGGGCACTGCTGTCTCTGTCACTAAAACTTCAAGCTTAAAGTAAAGATAGAAATGAAGCATCTTTTTATGTTCAGTACATTTATGTCTCTTTAAAAAGATATTAATTAAGCTTTTCACAATAAATACATCTACAACATTACCAGTGAAATATACCTTATTAAAGGCTACCTCAGCAAGCAGTCCCGAAAGGACTCCAGAATGCCCATATGAAAAAATACAATTAAACTTACATCATAAGTTCTGCTCTCCATTCATGGTCTTGCTCTTCAATTTGGTTTAATGCTGTCACAATCTGTGAAAGGCTGGGAATAAGGCAATAGCGGAATCCAGGCCTAAGAAATGGTCTCACAAGTTGCCAATAAAGAACTGAGGCATTATATACCAAAAAGAAATACCTGAAAAAACAAGAATGAAAAAAATCCAGTATTTCATGAACTTGAATAAACATAAAATTACAGCTTGAGTATTGTAAGACACTTCTAAGAAGTTAAAAAGTGCAACTTTGACTTTTCATTGGAGGCAATCATGACTAAGAACTGAGAAGACAAATACAGCACAAGAAGAATATGGAAACTCCTGCAACTAAACTCTACTCAATAATTAACCAATTAAAAATAAGCTAACACATTGCTTTCATTCTACAGATCATAACTATAAAAGAGTAAGAAATGCTGAGATATCTAACAGCTTTAAACAGGACTTTACATTCTGTCAATGTAAGACTGCAGTATGCATCTGTTGTTACAGCATGTAACAGAAGTGTTCTGTTCCAGCTCGTAACAGAAGTTACGAAACAGAAGGAAAAATCTAAAGGAAAAACCCAAACAACACAACTCCATGCTACCTAATGAAAATCAAGACAAACAATTGAAAAGACAGATCAGTAGCATTTTCTGGGATTTAGAGTTAATCCTGTCAGTAGAGCCTACCTTCTTTCATGGGTTGCAAAATCTATTGCCTTCATAAAAAACAGCACAAACTTTTCAAACTCTTCCTAGAACACAACAAAGAAAAGCAAGTGCAATTTGAATATAGATTTTATAAATCAGTAGATTATTTTCCTATTTCAATATGAACATATTTCATAAATTTTATTTTCAGACCAGTATCAACTAAAATATACTGCCAAAATAAGTTGTTGATATAGAAACAAAATAACTAAAACCTGGTTGATTTCCTATTTATAAGTTTTCCTGATTTTAAATTTTAAGACTGTATTTTCAACTTACTTTATTTCTGCCAAATATTAATTATCAGGACTGAAATGTTCCAAAACTAGAAAGCCGCATACTTTTTAAGCTTTCAGCAAAGAAAGTTCAGAAATATCCAAAAGCAAATCCAGCAGGAAAAAAAGTTATATTCATTTGTACCATTAAAAATCTCGAGGAATTATTTTCTTCAAAAAGGCTCCAACATGAGTTTGTCAACAAAAGAAATTGCGACAGGCATGCCCTTTTTATCATAACGGAGCTGGTTCCCAGTCCTTTAGAGGAGGAACTGGGCGTCCCGGCGGACAGCAAGGCGGAGAGCCGCAGCCAGCAGCGCTCCCTGCTGCAAACCGGCTGAACGGCGGCCG
Organism: Geothlypis trichas; assembly: GCA_009764595.1. Taxonomy (NCBI): domain Eukaryota; kingdom Metazoa; phylum Chordata; class Aves; order Passeriformes; family Parulidae; genus Geothlypis; species Geothlypis trichas. Next base: position 36,866,086 of record CM019908.1, read on the forward strand.
GGGATGGGATCTCCCTCGCTGCAAACCCGGCTGAACGGCGGCCGGGGATGGGATCTCCCCTGCTGCAAACCCGGCTGAACAGCGGCCGGGGATGGGATCTCCCTCGCTGCAAACCCGGCTGAACGGCGGCCGGGGATGGGATCTCCCCTGCTGCAAACCCGGCTGAACAGCGGCCGGGGGTGCCGCAGGAGCAGGGATGGGATCTCCCTCGCTGCAAACCCGGCTCAACAGCGGCCGGGGATGGGATCTCCCTCGCTGCAAACCCGGCTGAACGGCGGCCGGGGATGCCGCAGGAGCAGGGATGGGATCTCCCCTTCTGCTCGGCATTGCTGAGAAACACCGCTGCCAGCTCTGGGCTCCGCAGCGGCAGAGACACGGCTGCTGAGGAGAGCCCAAGACAGAGCTGCAAAAGTCAAGAAAGAACTGAAGTATCTCTCCTGTGGGGAAAGACAGAGAGCTGAGACTGTGGAGCAGGAATAAGGCAGCTCAGGGAAGATCTCATCAGTATGCACAAATTCCTGAAGGCACGGCGGCGTAAAGAAGATGGGAGAGATAGTATTATAAAGGGATTTTTCTAAGTGTACGAGAAGGATGCAGTGCAAATAGGGAAGCCAAGGTGAAGCTGAATGAGCAGGAATGGGATGACACCAGAGGGAGTCTCTACAGTATGCTAGAAAAGAGAAACTACAATCTCCAAGAGAATTGGGACTGACTTACTGGGCTCTGGGCTGCCATAAAAAGGGTACTGAGCAATAAATGGGAACTGCCCAGATAAAGAGAAAAACAGAGATTAAATATGTACTAAAGTAGAGAACTTGCATTTGGCCCTTAAGAACACAAGCATCTTAATTAAGAAGGACTCCTTAGGATGAAAATCAAAATTAGAACAAATTTATCTTTTTAAGTGATTGATGATTACTTAGTCACACCGCATGAGATGTGGTGCCACTTGTACTTTTATAAATTATCTAGGAACACAGCAGTGAAAAACTTCACAACTGATGCAAAGTGGATCTTAAAAGACCATTACAACAAATGACACAAGGAACCAAGCCAGGACTGTACAATCTGGCACGATTTTTAACTTCAAAGAAGTTAGCAAGATGCAAGAAGAAAACAGCAAATATTGATTGAGATTCACAAAACATAAAAGAATAGTTTGTTAATTTAGAAACATAACTGGACATTGGATGTTTCAAACATGCATGAAATTTTAAAGTGACCACTTACCAGTTATTCTGCATATGTGCTCACAGAAGAAAGACCATACAGAAATGTAACAGGAAAAGATTCTAGCTTGAAAGTTGATTCAAACACACTATTCAAAGAAACTACTAAAACTTTTCTTAGGTATATTTGTGAACACAACACAAACTATGAGCTACAAAGATGGTAAAGGCTAGCAGGAAAGCCATACAAGGACTGGGTCAGGTCCCCTGGTTTGTTCAGCCTGGTGGAATCTGAGGGGAGACCTCACTGCACTCTGCAGCTTCCTCCTCAGAGACAGTGGAGGGGCAGCACCAACCTTGCTCTCTGTGACCAGTGACAGCATCCAGGGGAACCACCAGAGCTGTGTCGGGGAATGCTTAGGCTGGACATCAGGAAAAGGTTCTTCTCCCAGAGGATGGCTGGGCACTGAACCGGCTCCCCAGAGCAGTGGTCATGGCCCCAAGGCTGACAGAGCTCAAGGAGCATTTGAACAATTCTCTCAGGCACAGGGTGGGATTTTTGGAGTAGTCCCGTGCAGAGCCAGGAGTTGAACTTCGATGATCCTTGTGGGTCCCCTCCAATTCGGAATACTGTATGATTCTAACATCTGTTAAAGCTATTTTGGGGGGTTACGTATCATTTACAGACGATATAAGCTGACTGATCCCAGTACAAGTGAAATACTGAAGACAGAAAACAGATCCCACTCCATTTTAAAAGCAGCAGGAGATAAAAACTACTTTTCATATATAGGGAATTATGAAACACCTCAAAGCAATGCACAGAAGCAGAAGTATCCTGCTGAGATGCTACCACCTCTCATTACAAAAAGCCACATCCAAGTACTACATGGACATGTTACTGATCAGTTATGGAAGTACACTGCCACAGAAATGAGCTGTACAACCTCTCTGAGAGCCTCTTCAGTCCTTTACTTCCCATAAGCCTATGAAATGCTTTCCAAATAAAATCTGTGATTATTTTAATAGTTACAGCTAATTTGCTCTGAACGTATCATATTTAAGTAAAAAGTTAAGACGGTGACTTAAAACAATCAACCACCTGTACAAGTACTTTTTTTTTTTTTTGTCTTCTCCAAAACATTTGAAATATTAGTCTGATTTAGATGGTAAGTTTTGTTTACTTCCAAATTACTTGTTAATATATTTCCTTGGATTTTTGCACAGTCCTGATTATCCTTGTTTATTTTAAATGACTGGAAGCAACATATAAAAACCTAGTAGTTAATTACCAGGCTTAATATAGAGCAACCTTCATGATTTCTCACCAAATTATCCGTAGAGCGTGGAGCATGCAACTGGCCTTGGCACAAATATGCTCTGCCAAGAAACTGGTTCACAGGAAATCTTCCTTTAAAATACATCTGTAGACAATCACTGCTAATTTCCAGATATCCCAGCTAAAACCAAAACAAGGCATTTCAACACTTTAAAAATTGCAACAAATAATTAAGAATTGTTAGCTTTTTTAAATGCATGCCTAATCAAGGGTACCATCTAACTCCTTACCAGTATGTAACTAATATTCCATAGAGATGCATACCAGTTGTGATATGCCTATTACCATTTATTAAAGGCATAGTTTTGTCATTCCAAGTGTATTTGATAAAAAAAGTTTCTTTATTTAACAAAACTACTTATTGAGTCATAGAATTGCTTACAGTATCCATAAAATGTTTCCTTTCTAAACACAATTGCTAACATCAAGACAAAATTCTTAAAAGAATTTTAAGGGTTTTTTTTTTTTAAGGAGGCAGGATTTGTCAGCGCTACATCTCAATTTTCAGACCACAGGCAGATTTTGACTGGATTGCAGCTTGGAGGGAGAAAAAAAGTTTTACTACAAACTCTGTCTGTTTAAAACCCAATCGCTTATTATCATAAATTGAATATTAACAAATACTTCAAAATTTAAAATATCAACCACATTTATAGAAGTAATTTCAATTAGCAACAGCCTTTCATCATTAGAATCAACCAGGGTTATGATTATTTTATTAGGGTTCTTTTGCCTGGTACAGATGTTCCCAATGTATTTTCTTCAGTTGTAACCAAATTGCTTGATGCTTAGTTTTCCATAACAATAAAAAAACAGGCATGGCAAAAAATTTTCTATATATCACAGTACACCTTGCTAATTTGGGTACAATTACAAAATTCACAAATCACAGAGTTTTAATGGAAAATGCATGTTTAAACGATTGCTCATCAAAACAAGAATGGTGTAGTACTTTCTTTGGGTAGTTCTGAGATGTTTAAAATAGGAACTGTAGCAGCTGTAAATGCAGTGCATCATATACATGTTTTTATTTATACAGATTAAAGATCTAAATTACAAACCTGAAGTGCTTGTTCAGCACATAAAACATATAAATCGGTGCTGATGTTATCTGTTGAATCAAGCGCAGATTCTCTTTCACTAGATGATTTGATTAACTTGTAAGCATTCTTCAAAGCCTGAACATCTGAAATTAAAAAAAAACGAATAAACAAATCTTTGTTTCCAGGTGTACTGACATGATTGCATTCAAATGAGCTACACGACATCCAGTCTCTCCTCTGCAGAAATAAATGAAGAATGTTTAAGGAAAATAATGTCACACACACGTTGTTCGAAGTTAGGCATAGTTCTAAGACGAAGCAACATCATAACAACTAACAACTCTCTTACTGTTTAGTCACCAAGGTTAGCACACCAGGAAGTGAATTTAGAAAACAGATTAGGATCAAGCTGTTTTCCTATTTGAACTCGGATTTTAATTTCACTTCTTTTTAAAGACGGCGGCACGGGGGCGGCCGCCCGCTCACCTCCTGCGCTCTCGGCGGCGAGCAGCAGCTCCCTCACCGCCAGCTCCATCCCGCGGCTGGGCGAGGCTTCGCCGCCAGCGCAGCGGGGCAGCTCCGAGCCGCGAGCGCCGCGGGGCAGCTCCGAGCCGCGAGAGCCGTGGGGCAGCTCCGAGCCGCGAGCGCCGCGGGGCAGCTCCGAGCCGCGAGCGCGAGGCTCTCCCGCAGGTCCCGAGCGCTCGCCCCGGCAGCCCAGGGGTGCGGCTGCCGGAGGCGCCCACCAGGCATCCGCAGGCCGCCCCTCGGCCGCCCGCGGTTCTCACAGCACAGGCGCGGATCCCGGCAGCGCTCCCACAGCACAGGCGCGGATCCCGGCAGCGCTCCCACAGCACACACGCGTATCCCGGCAGCGCTGCCACAACGCACGCGGACCCGCCCTCACTGCCTCCCTCCCTCTCGGCCCCGCTCGAGGGGCCGGGCCGGCCGGCAGGGACCGCCCCGCGGCCGCGCTCGCGGGCTGCTCGCAAACCGCCGCGGCAACGGGCGGCGCGGGCGCGGCTCGAGGGCTGCACAGGCAAGGACTGATGCCTTCCTGCCCATAAACCTACGCTGTCACCAGGAATCTTCGTCCCCGTGTTGAGAGCTTCTAACGTGAAACCTATGGAAATACTGCATACACCACCTAAAGCAGAACAAAATGCCCAAGAATGTTGGGATCACATCTGCCAGTGAAAGAAGAAGTCATAGGTGAGAAAAGAAAAGAAAAGAAAAGAAAAGAAAAGAAAAGAAAAGAAAAGAAAAGAAAAGCTGTCTGACTGCACTGACATCAACACATACCAAATGAAGTGTCTAGAGCCTCACCACTGCCCCTCACCTACTGAGTCATACCAGATTCTGTGAGAGAAATCACTGTAGTCATGACGACAATTTAAAGGCCTATGTACATAAATTCAATTTTAAACCTAAACCCTTTACACTTCAAACTAGACTGCAACTCTCTACCAATAGGCTGTTCCAGTGCAAGGGCCTGTAAAGAATTCAGGAGTAGACTCAATCCCTACGTGTACTACATAACCCTTCCCTGGCCACAGTACCCATTTAAATCAAGTAACTGTCTTGCTTCTATGAATATCGATGAACAGAAGTAAAACTAATCTGAATTAGGTGGGCAAGAAAAAAACCCCAAAGCAAACCTCTGTTGATTTCTGAAGCAGAAAGCAATATATTGGTCTTGTATAATCATGTTAGATAATAACAACAACGTCTTACTGGGGCTTACTGTGATATTTTTACATATATATATATATATATATATATATATATATATATATATACAGTACCTGCATTTTTGATGACTTTTGGCATGCTTCCTTTAATGAATTTGGCTTATTTGACTCCTTGAACACATACTGACTTTTTAATCTCCACTATATTGCGCCAGTCAGATTCAGATGTTAGGTAGATATTGCCTGAAAAAGAACCTCATAAAAAGTACCTCGAAAAATATTTTTATTTAAAAGATACAACTGCAAAAGCCAAACTCTCCCGGGACTTATTGTGTGGAATTTTAACTAAGCTCTGGCATTGGTCTGGGAAAAATTTTCATGATGTTAAAATTAAGAATCTTCTCCCATCTGGTCCACTGTGTAGAAATGCTTGTGATACAAAGTCTACTATTAGTGAAACACTGTTTTTTTACCTAGGCAGCTCTGCAGACCAATTTATACACTCTAACTTAACGTAAAGCAGTAATTGCTTAGTGACCCACTCAATTTATAATTTAATATAAATTATAGAAATGATCGCAGAATAGGGTAGCTCACGTTGAATATTAGACACAACTGCTCTTAACGCAGTCATTATGACATAATATGAATTCATTAACGTTAGACAATTGCTAGTAGCTGCCAACATAGAGCAGCTGCCGTTACCTGACATGAACTCTTTTAAACACGCCCTTTTAGAAGGGCGTTGCCCCGCCCCGCCGGCCCGGCCCCGCCCCTCTGTGCCGCGCAGGCGCTGTGGCTCCGCGGGGTGCGCCGCGCAGGTGGGCGGCCATGGCCGGGTCCCGCGCGGTGCTCCTGCCGCTCCTGCTGCTGGCATCGCTGCCCGCCCTCAGCCCCGCGGGCGCGGCCCAGCGCTCCGGCCGCAGCAGGTGGGTAGGGCACGGGCTTCTGCCGCTGCCGCAGCGGGCCGAGGCGGGCCCGGAGACCGGGCTCGGGCCGCGCTCCCGGCGGGAGCTGTGGCTTGGCCGGTGGTATTGCTGCTCCACCGGGCCCAGGGTCATCTTAGCGCTGGGCCGGCGACTGGGAAAGGCTTCCCGGGGCCCACAGCGCAGTGGCCGAGATGAAGCGAGGCTTGGTTACTCCGTAATGAGACAGTCAGCGGTGGGAGCTGGGAAGTCTGGGTTTAAGTAAAAGGTGCTTTGGAGCGCTATGAGGAGACGGTCAAACAAGTACAGACCGCAAGATGCTGTCAGTGGGGAAGATGGTTTCAGCTATTAGAGAGTAAAATCTGTCTTTGCAGATTGGCCTTGTGATGAGGACCTAGAGGAGCTGTAATATATGGGCACTGATTTTCTTTTTAATCACTTTTTTTCCCAGGAAATGTTAGAGTGATTTTTAATTACACTAACCGAGTGTCCACAAAGTTACTACAATGACAAGAGAGGCTTTCTGTAACTGATTATCAATGCAGATTGTAAAGCAGCTCATCTAAACTGATGAAAAGTTTATTTTCATCAGATAAAACTGTGTTGCGTTCTTGGTATTATGTAATGTAAAAGATGAAATTATGCAAGTATGGTCCATTTTATAGTTTGCTGGGTGGGCTTGGGGGGCTTGTCTTTACAGGTCTGTGAGTCAAGTGTGTGTGGAAAAGTCACTAATTTTCAGAAGTAATACCCCTTATTCTACAGACATCGTTTCTGATCCTGGTGGACAAGATCCACTGTTCTGTGTGCAGCTGGATGACTGTAAGCAATCTTTCTTTTCACATGTTTTGCCTCTGCTTAGGGGATATTTTTTTGAGCTACACGTTTTAATTGTTGCTAATTATTTTGACTACAGTTACAGTTTCAGAGAGACCATAGTGAATCAGGGTCTTGATCGCCAAAGACAAAGATCATTGCACTATTATTAAGGGTAGGGTTTCTGGCTGAGCACAAATAAGTCTTTATCAATTACTTATGTATCTGAGATACCTTACCTAGTTGGCTACACATAGAGCAGCAGATAAGGGTTGACGTTTAAAGTATCCCACTACTATAATTTTCAGAAAGTATTTTCTTATTGTGTCTTGGATTCTTTATGATATATGCTTATTTTCATCCTTTCTTTTCTGCTGGTGGTGATTTTTTTCACTGGTAATCATATATCCTCTAGGATATGCCATTAATATTTTTTTCCCTTTTTGCTTACCACATTGTACTTCATTTGAATGATTCAGTGTTCAGTTCCTGGCATTCAGTGCAATTGCTGTGGTCTCACATTTGAACACTTACCATTTTCTCTTTTCAGTTGTGTGGAATTGTGACCCACAGTTCCATCTGCTTCTGACCTAAATCTTTGAGTATTTTAGGTTGGGAGGGGCTCAGGAGATTAACAGGTACAACAGCTGGTTAAAACAAGGTTAGCTTTTTATTATCTTGTCCTGCTTTCAGCTCTTTACAGATTTTGTCTGAGTGTTTTGCATACAAGGAAGAGCAAAGAAATTATAAGAGGATACCAATAGAAAGTCTGGGTTTTTTTTAGGATGCCTGTTGTCTATTCATACTTATCTTGAGTTTTACCAATTACCAGTTTTACTTAACTATTTTGAATCCATTTAATATTGCTTTTAGTGAACTCACAAATGGGTGATTAATTTTGTAATTCAGATTTCATGTGTGTCTAATATGGGCATCTCATGGAAATCACAGCACATATGAATATAGCTATTACGGAGTCTCATGCTTTTTGGAAAGTCGCTTTGTGTATTAATACTTGTTTCCTATGAACTGTATTCATGATATCATTCTGTTTTGTAGATCATATTAGCCTATTATAAGTGTAATTAGCCTATTATAAGTATAATCCATTATACTATAGATTAATTAATAGAATGCACCAAGTAGCTTACAATTACTAAAGTTATTTATTTTAAAAATATTGGCACAATATTTACTCTTATCTTCTCTAGTAACTTAATATTGGTGGATTTTTTTTTTCTCTTTTCAAACTCTAGCAAAGCTGAACTATTTTCAACAGCCGCAGGATATCAAAGAATCTGATTTTGCAGAGTTCTCAGAGAAGTATGGCAGGCACTCTTTCGTAGCACCATCACAAGTTCAGCCATCATTCTCTGCTTTTTACCGCGTGAGTTGAAAGAAAATAGCAATCAATTTGCACATATGCTTTTACTAAACCTGTCTGTAATGACATCTAATGAGAACAGATGGAAAGATTCTTATTTTGTACCTAGAAGCCATATTATCATAGGATCATAGCATATCCTGAGTTGAATGGGACCCACAAGGATCATCAAGTCCAGCTGCTGGCCCTGCACAGGACGCCCCAGCAATCCCACCCTGGGCCTGAGAGTGTTCTCCAAATGCTTCTTGGGCTCTGTCAGCCTTGGGATTGTGACCATTACCTGAGGAGCCTGTTCAGGGCCCAGCCACCCCCTGGGGAAGAACCTTTTGCTGATATCCAGCCCGAGCCTCCCCTGACACACTTCCAGCAGTTTCTTTGAGTCCTATCCCTTGTCACAGAGAGCAGAGATCAGTGTCTGCCCCTTGGGAGGAAGCCGCAGTAAGATCTCCCCTCAGTCTCCTTCAGGCTCAACAAGCCAGGTGACTTTGGCAATTCCTTGTATGGTTTCCCCTGGAGACCCTTCACCATATTTGTAGCCCTCTTTTGAATGCTCTCCAACAGCTTATGGCTTATGTTGTGGCACCCCAAAGTGCCCTCAGGGCTCAAGGTGAGGCCATACCATGGTGCAGAGCAGAGTGGTAGCAGCTGATGAGACTGAGCCAGATGCACCCAGGACACAGATGGCCCTCTTGGCTACCAGAGCACATTGTTGAACTGTTTGTCTCTCAGCACTTTCCATGCCTTAGTGTATAAGGTATTTCTGGTCAGTTGACTTGTATTTAAGAGGTTGGACAACCTTTTAGACAAAACCAGGTGTGTACAAAGAAGTACAGATATGTCTCTTGCCCTTGGCATTAATATTCTGCTGTAACTTTGTGATTTCTCCAAATTCTCTTTTCAGGCTGGTGATCCAATCCTCATCTACTTTGATTCGTCATCTGTATTGAGCATGCTTAGACAGCCAATAAAAGTGGGAGCCAGTGGACTTTGTGTTGATGGGAATCCTGCTGGTTAGTAAAAGGGGAATAATAAAGATAGGGTGGTTTGCTTCTGTTTTATCTGTTGTCATTCCTTAACTCACCCAGGCTTCCTGGACAGTAAAAGCACAAGCTGTACTCGGATTTTTGCCAACTTGAGCAAGAGCTGCATGACTGACCCTGCCCTAGATGCTGCTTCCTACTACCATGACTTCACTGTGCTAAAGGTGCATTTCAAATTTCTTGCTGTTGTTCAAAATCTTAGTTGTTTGACTTTGCATTGCCTTCCACTGTGACTTCAGATAACTGTGAAACTGAAGGTCATTTGGTATGTCATTCCTGATCTCCCAATTGCTGAGGCCTTCTTGCTGGGAAACTGTGGTAGCCCCTCTCTGGCCACAGAGAGCAGCAGGCACAACTTTCCCAGGCATTGTCCCAGGGAAGACTGTGAGATCAGTGAAAAGAATGATAAACAATTCTTATCTTCACTTGTTGCACCTGTTGTTGTGAACATGTAGAATGCGTTATGGAGATTTGTTAACCAAAGGGTGATTTCTTAATTGGCCAATGGTGATAGTGGTTAGATTCAGGGACCAATTAAGAAAAACTGTATTGGACCGTCAGTAAGGACGATGAGTTTCTTAATAAGTATAGTGTAATGAAGTGATTGATCAACCTTCTAGAATCATAGAGTCAATGCTAATTATCACCACATCGGGGATGCTGTGCTAAAACAGGAAACCTGTAAAAAATGTCATGACTGGTGGTAATCCTTCAATTCAAAGTACTTTCCAATAAACTTCCATTATTAGCAAATTCTTAATGTATTTAACAGGTACTTCATTGATACTTCATAGTTCTAATGGCCTATCTAAAATTCTCTCACATTTTAAACAGATTGTTTATCAAAGTATATCTTGTCTATTCATCAGCTTGATCAACCAAGCAGTACATGTTCTCAGTTAAGAATTAGGGTGGTTTTTTTTACATAAAGTGGTATCTCTAAAATCATACTGATGCCCCCTTATCAATATTAGCTTTATTTATGTCCATATCAATTTCTCTACTATTTATCCTGACAATAAATTCAAAGTAACCAGTTCACTGTTCTGGGTTCATCCCACTCGTTTTATGAAAGCTTATATGAAAATGTCTCCTCTCAGCTTGTAGAGTTTTTCTGGTTTTCCAAGAGGAAACAACATTGTAAATAGGAGTACTTATTAAGGCTGATGACTCAGTATACCCTTCTACTGGAAATCTAAATCTGCTTAACTAGCAGACAGTAGTCTGTTGATCAGATTTAATTAATGTTTTCAGGACTTCCTTTGTCGCTGTTGCCAAAGTACAGTTTTTCCTTAATTGGATGCTGAAGTACTTGATTGCAGAAGATGGAGTTTCAGGAATGGATCAGAGATGTGGCACTTAAAAGTACCTGTATTCTACAGGACATTAACTAGGCAAAGCTTAAATTTATCTTTTGATATTTTAAAATGCCTTCTGTGAACTGTGTCTGTGATTTATAAATTGCAAAATGATGACGTTTTCACATCTGGAATAAACAAAGTAATTTTGTCAATAACTATTCAGGTTCTTTTGTAATGATTTTATGGCTTTAGTCACAAACACAGCAATTTACTTTCCTTTTTATTGGAATTGTAAAATGGTTTTTTTCTTTTCCCCAGGTCCCAATTAATGACACTGTTATGCCATCCATGAAGGTCAGTCTCATTTCTGGTTCTGAAGGGAAAATGGGAATGTGCTGTGTCTAAGACAAAATTTTTCTTGGCAAAAGTAAGACATTACAGAAAAAAAGGACATAATAAGGGCATATTTTTGAATGAATGGGCATAGCTAGGACTAAAGTCATAGAGGTAGTTTACTTTCCTGGAAAAAGATTGGGGATCTAGAGCAGTGTGATGTGCCCCCCAGATCACAGCAAGGAGGTAAATCTGGCTTGGATGGAAGAGCAGTGAAAAAGGGTAAAAAGTGCACTCTCCTTTTAGACAGTTACTGATTGTTAATATGCTTACTGTCTGCAGGTAAATGTCACTGCAGTCTCACCACCTGGAGCTCCCCACATGAAAGACAATACATGCATCAATGTTGTTTCTGAGGTATGTGAATCTTCTTTCCTTTTCGAGCAGCTTACCACAAGCTTAAAGCCATTGCCCTATTACTTACTCTGTCTCCTATTATTCTCTAAATTGGACTTTCAGGTGATCTATGAGATAGAATATAGTGGCACAAGTGGGATTCAGAGTGTTTCTGTCCAGTTCAAAGTCAGCAACATCTCTGTGAACTCCAGATCCTCTCTGCAGCAGCACTTCACCATACACTTCTGGGTTAGTAACCCCATCCTCCCTGGAATTTTACCAAGTTTGTAGTCTAGCTTGTGATTAATTTTTGTACAGAAGATACCTGGAGAGGTTAGGGCAGTTCCACTGTGATATAGTAGTAACAGAGTCCTGGGGTACAGATGATTGAAGAGGGGAGGCATTTCTGGTCTCAAATAAGGCATGCTAGTAGAAAAGTCCAAGCTCAGCACAAGAATGCAGTCTTTCATTGCAAAAATGTCAAGGAGCTGATTATTTTTATATGATGATTTTTGCGTTTGGGTTGATGGTTGGTTTTAGGTGTTTTGTGTTTGTTTGGGGGTTTTGGTGGTTTTTTGAGCGTGGAATTTTGGTTGGTTTTGTTTGGTTGATTTGGTTTTGGGCTTTTTGGCACTGTTTTTTTTTTTGTTTGGATTTTTTGTTTGTTTGTTTTGGGGGTATTGTTTTGGTTTTTCGTTTGTTTTGTTGCAGGATTTGGGTTTGGTATTTTTGGAGGAGGTTATTTTTTGTTTTTATTTGTTTGTTTGTTGAGATAGAAGGGAAGATGATAAGTCAGCAGCATGGCCTTGTGAAGGAAAGGGTTGAAGCTAAGGCTGTGAAAGAAGTTACTAAATTTATTCCAGATACTTAACACTTTTGCCTGTATAGCAGGAAAGAAAGTTACTTTGAAGGGGGTAGAAATCTGGGAAATACTAATGTGTGTTAAGTTCACATAAATCATGTCCTATGATTTATGTAATTCAATGTAAAATTGAATAAGTGATGACCTCAGGGGTTGGTAGGTGTGCAATGCAACTTTGTTGAAGTTATGCCCAGACTGCCATACAACCATTTAGAAGTAGAATGGTCCACTAAGAATCAGGGTCAAGGCAGGGTTTGTTCTGCAGTTCTTCTGTGGAATTGCCCTGACTGATCTGTTCGCTTCCTCAGAGACAAATGTTCAGCAATAGCAATTCATTGTATTGAGAGCTTTCCTGGTATTATCCACATTTCAGGATATTGACATTTAGTTTTTTACCTCCTGGACTGCAAATGAAATTGACCAGGTAAGAAAGAGTCCTTGGAAACAAATAGTTTAGTGTATTATGATCTGTCATTCAAAAAACAGCTTACATTTTTGAGAATGCAAATTTGATCTTTGAGATCAAAGATCAAATGAGATGAGTGGATGTCATTGATGCTAATTTTTTCCTCTTTTTCCTCTATTTCTTCTCTTTGTTGCTTTGTAGACCAGGACTCTTTCTCATACGTTGCCTAGAAGTGGAAACCCTGGCTATATCACTGGAGCACCACTGTTGATTGCAAACAGTGGTGCCAAGCAACATGTATCCTTTTTCTGCTATGAGTTTTTGTTTATCACTGGGGTTTTTTTTATTTCTGTTCCTGCCCTGTCTGAACTTTTATAGTGCCCTAAGAGGGAAAAGGAGGAATATGGGGTGAGTGAATTGTTAAATGAGATGAGTGCTGTATGTTGTCTGTTTATACTTATGTTTGGCTTCTTGATATGCAATCTGTCAGATGAGCATATTAAGGAGTGAAAGTGATGGAAGTTGTTCACAATTCCTCAGGCACACAGTACAATTTGGAAGGAATATGAGAACAGGCTGCAAAATCAGGTAACAACACACTCTGCAGTCATCCTTTCCAACAGTTGGAAGTTGTGGACTCAGAATGTTCTTCTGTAGTCTCTCATGTACTTCTGTGGAGCCTAGGTCCTTCCGTGAGATCGCTAATGTGTGTCTACAGATCTTTCACAAACTCCTAAGAGAACATGAATATAGTAAAGATGGTGGACTGCTAGAATAATCTGAACATTGTGAAGGTCTTCTGCGACATTTTGAGGCTCTAGTCTGGCAATATGTCTTGGGCAAGAGTAGAGTTGAGGAGTGGATCTTAAAAAGAGGTTGTTTTGATGATTTAGATTGTTCCTTTGACACGGCAAGTGTAGGACCACTGATGCAATAAGATAGCTCAAGAGCTGTCAGTTTTCCTTATCATTATCCCTGCCATATTTTTCTCCTTTCTTGTTGCTGAAAGGATTGAAACTGCATCTGTTTAATACCAATACTTGTTGACTCATTGTAAGAGCAGAAGAAATACTTGTTGCATAGAAAGGATGTTGACAGTGGTTTGATTTTTGTTTTTTGTCCTGGAAATCACTTTCTTAAAGGTGTTCTTTTCTCATTTCCAGCCTATCCCCAATATTGGAAGACAGTAACTGTAGTTACATACAGCAGAAGTTATACAAGGCTTTTCAGGGGATGAACAGCGCAGAAGACTTTGCTGTAACTGGCAGTGCTCATTCAACCCAGGCAGAAGAGTGGATGACCATTCTGATTGAGAACTGCAGTGTGGAGGTAATATCAATGCAGACAGACCAACTGTAAATATTTTTCCTTTCATATCTTTGTATTGCCTCAGGGAGGTGGAGGTATCTGGACTTTTTTTGTATAATGAACCTATGACTCTTGGGGTCTTAATATGTGAAAGCAGTCATTATGGTTCATGTTCATATTATTAGAGTACTTAGCAAAAAAAACCTCAAACCCAACAAATCCTGACAGATTTCCTATCTCATGAATCCTGTTCCTGCTATTTAAATAGGGAAAAAGAGTTAAATACTGAATCCAGTGTTATATAATTTTCTAACAGCCTTTTGGAACTCATAGTAGCTGGCTACTTCCTATTAATTATTATTATAATCCTTTCTGCTTTTCCAGAATAGGGAATATTTTTGTAGGGATATTTATATCCCATTATATTTTCTAATAAGGTTAAAGCTTGTGAGCCAATTGCATTGTAATAATTGTTAATCTGTGGGGGGATGGCTAAGTGGAATATGACATCCAAGAGGTAAAGCTGAGACAAATTCTGATTGGAACTGAGATGACAATGAGATATATGTAGCTCCAAAATGGGTGGTTGACATGACCAGAAGTTACAGAGATAGTACTGAAGTGATTGATTCAGGTTCTGTGACCTGTATTATCCAAAATATTAGACTTTGGCCATAATGGTCCTTTATCACTTTTAAAATACTATATTAAATTGATTAGCGTGTATTTTATTTTCAGGCTGTGAATTGCACTTCCTGTTGTATGGTTCCTGTGACCCTGGAGATACAGATATTGTGGACTAAAGTGGGGCTCCTGTCCAACCCACAAGCTCAAGTAGTGGGTACACGGCACTTGTACCAGTGTCAGCCCCTCAAGGTATGGAATCAAACCCCCCCCACACACAGAGGTAATTAAAGGGGGTTTACAGGTTCTTTAGGAACCAAGGAATCAAACGGTCTTGAAACTGAGTAAGTTGAGATTTTTTGAATTTTAGCAGTTGCCTGGCTGCAGTGGTAGCCCTCTATTGAGGAAGGTTGTTTTGTGGTCTTTTCAGTACTGTCCTCACTCAGTTGTGTAACTGGAAAAGGTACCTTCTTTCCAACCCTGAACTACCTTCTGCCACTTTAGGACTTAATCTTTAAACTTTCAGTTATGGTTAGTATAAAGTTGTACTTACAAGCATCCAGTAACTCCATGGATATTATATTATATTATATTACTATTAAATATTAATGTTTAGTTGTCTCTTAAAGCCTTAATATGGGTTTTGAGTTTAGTAATATTTCAGTGACTCCACAGAATGCTGATAATCTGTGCAGAAGATTTCTGTTCCGCTAGAGCTTCTGAAATCACCAGCAGGTAGCTGAGGAAGTGGCTAATGCTGATGGCAGCATATTTGGAGATCTGGGGAGGAAGGTTGTAAGCCAGAAAGAGGGTATTCAAGGCCAGGTTGGATGGAGTTCTGAACTACCTGATCTAGTTGAAGGCATCCTTGCTCATCATAGAAGGCTTGAACTATGTGAGCTTTAAAGGTCCCTTCCAGCCCAGACCATTCTGTGATTTTGTGAGTCAGCAGGAATGTGTCAGCTAACATGACCACAGAGGACAATGAGCAGTCTTTTTCAAGCATGTGTCAGTGGATCCCATTGTGATTTTTTTTTTTTTTTTGATATCACATAGTCTTTTGGGCAGCAGAAATATTTCAAGGCTTACACTTCTCTGTAAGGGCTTAGGGGAAGCAGCTGGCACCCACCCAGGCCTCTTCATGACTGTGAGGAAGGTATCTGATGTGTTAACACTCTTTGAACGTCTGACTCAGTCTAAATGAGATTTTACACACTTGTTCGAATGCATCTAATGGTACCCTTTTGTACTCCCTTCTTGCAAAATACATGAAGAGAAGAGGATAGAGGATAGGAAGATGTTAACCATGTAAAACTCATATTGCCCTGAGGCAAAGTGATACTCCCACCCCATGAAAATATTTTTTAAATCACCTGTTACATGATTTCATTAATAAATACATTATTAATAAAATTAATTAAAAAATCTTCTGTCTGAGGAAGATTTGCATTCCTAGTTAAAGTGTAGGGTGCAAATCCCTCAGGATTAGTTAATCAAGAAGAATGATTTGCTTGAGCAACTGATGCTAATTACTTTAGACCCTTAAGGTATATTGTAAAGCTAATTATAAGAAAGCAAGTTTCTGACAGCAAAAAAACCCCATGTCATTAAAATCAGTACTGACTTCATCAGTGGCATCACAAAGCCACAAATTAGGATTGTTAGTAAAGACATTTTAGGAAAGGACCAACTTGCTCTATAGCCAGCAGTTATGAAGTGTGACTATTTGTAAGCATACTAGGCTGCACATTATTTTCAAATGATGCCACTTCCCAGCTTTAGCCTACAGATTCTCTGAGAACTATCCTTTAGTTCCTTTAATATTCTTTAGAGAAACCTTTTTTTATTTATAAGCACTGTGTCACTGGAAAGTTCCCTAAGTAACTGACCAGAAAACAGAGAACCCAGGGAAGACATCCCGATTTCCACACCCATACACAGTATCTGATCACAGTTATATTTAGACTTGATGAAAATACAGGACGTTTTGAAATGATGTGGAGTTCTACAAGAGCATGCTGGAAGTTGCCAATGGTTGCCTTCTCCCAGCTGTTCAGGAGGGATTGTGTATGGAGTTTTTTTCCCTACACTAATCTCTCTGCTTTTAAGGCAGTTTTTCAAGGTCTAGAGACTTAAATCAATCATCTTGAGGCTTCTTATTGACTAGGGCAAATTGGCCTATTTTTGAGTGTGTTTAGTCATTGATAGGAGAACTTGTATCAGAATTGTTTGGGAAATTCTATTTGTAACTGCTCAGCAGTGGTGAATTGTGATCAAGGACTGATCTGGCATGGAGGGCAAGAAGGAGGTAAACTGGCTGGAAGGAGGAACATTGGGACACTGCAAGTGGGCGAAGTTTCCAGGTGACGACAGAAGAAATAGCCTCAGCATTTTCTTGTAGCCATTCTGGAGTGGGAACTGCCCAGGGGCCACCTTTGGGCAGTAGAGCAGGCCTGGGGAATGGAGCCATGGCAGGCTGAAGCGCTGCATGCTGATGCTCTCAGGACTGGTGCTGCAGATGCAGAGGTGCACAAGGAATCTGCTCATGATGCCTCTTTGCACACTCCTGTAGAACCAAGACTGTACTCAATGCATTGTTCATTTTGTTTGTTTGGATTTTTTTAAATTTAGGCAGAGACGTATTTTTTAATTCACCTTGAAGATGCCACAAAAATTCCCCGATAGGAGTCGCAGTATTTTTTTCTTAAGAGTCATGAACTGTGTCTTGCAAATTTTTTGAGTGCTTCCTACAGAATTTTGCTCTGAAGGCAATCTTTGAAATTCTTCTCAGAGAAGTGATTGAGGTGGTAATTTCACAGGTTGGCATAAACCAGTGCAAGCACAGAAGGTGTGCTGCCAGTAAATGCCCTCTCGATGTTGGCTTGCAGAGCTGGGAAGTGGGGCAGAGAGTGAGGTTGCTCTTTTGGCAACAGCATGGTCTTAAATCAGCCTAAGGTAGCCATGAAACTCCATGCAGTTCAAAGAGCTAGTGTATTAGTTTTCTTGCTGCATTCTGTTAAAACAGAAAAGAACTGAGGCCTTAGAGGTTCAGTCCCCTGTGTGATCTTCGCTGATCTGTCTCCTTCCTGAAACAACATCCTAAAATGTGAGCAATAAATTTATATTGCATTGCGTCCCTGCTTTAGTTTACTGACATTTATTGCTAGGATTTGCATCTTGTGGCAGTTCTTTGTGGTAGCAAGCACTTGTCCAAGGAGCCAGCTGATCTTTTATAAAAATAAAACTAGCTTGCATCTGTTCTTATTACTAACTATTTGATATGTCTTTCCTCTGAGTAGAAGGCTTACTGTAGCAGAGCTTAAGTCACTGCTGCCATTTTGGAGATCTCTAGTATACGATACACAGTAGCTACTGTTCTTGACTACACCCTCAATTTACCTGCTAAGTATCAGTTTGGGAAAGAGGTCTTACTCCTAGGACACTGAACTCTTACCTCCCGAAGACATCATGCTTGCCAGCCATCTACAGTGAGTCCCCATTAGAAAACTGGGGACAGGTATGCCTTTTGTATGAAGACTGTTAAACTCTTTTTGCTTCCCTTCTTGCTGCAGTTTCTAAACACGAGCCTGGTGCCTGTGACAACTATTGTTACCTTCACTGACATGACGGAATGGCCAGAACCTCCACGAGGCCAGCCCCAAATGCACTGGAAACTCCCATTTGACATCTTTTTTCCATTCAAGGTAGCCCTGAATGTAGAAAGAACTTACAGAGGTGATCTGGCTGGGTATTTATTGTTGATTCTAATAATGTCTAGTATTTTCTGCTTTTGAAATAGATGGAGCCTGTATTTAAAGTGTGGTGAGTGAATTGATATATTCAGGATATGACCCAGATGATGGACTTTTGTCATCAGGTTTTTATACTATTTCTGTGATATCTGTGTGCCTTCTGTTCTTGGATTAAGCCATGTGGGCTGCTTGTCCTCTCATGTTCCTGTTCTTTGTATGTGAACCATCTGTGAACATCATTGCAGTGACACACTTGAGAAATGTAGAGATCCAGGGACATTGCTTTAATGAGGGACTAGGAAGAGAATGTTAAAACTATTATTCCGTGTTCCCAGAAACCACGAATGCTTTCTAAACCAGGGAGTATCGAGAGAGAAGCAAAGTTCAATCAAAGCATTTTGGAGCTGCTTTCAGTTGGAGAAGCATCTGATTTTGGAGCCGCTTTCCTGTTGGAGAAATATTTGATTTTTCTATGTGAAACTAATCGAACATTTAAAATACAGGAGCTCTCCCAGGTGGCCTGAATTCTATTTTATGAGTAAGCATGTGTGCCAGTCACTCCTAACTTGTCCTGGTTAGATGACGACAACTGCACCTCTGTGAGATTTTTTGAATCTTGCTTTTTTTGTGTCTTTTCAAATACAGATATTCAATTGAAATTTTCATAGTTTAATCACTTTTTACATTAGCAACACTGTTGCACAGAAAAAAGTAATTGTGAATGCTCTGAAATACAGTTGAATTTTAGTGGTTTGTCAAAACATCTTCCTAATCTTTTTTTTCTCCCTGGAAGAAATGGGCCTGAATAGACTTTTTCCTAGATAACAAACATTCTCTTGTTTCAGATAGGAACTGAACTGAAAATGATAACTACTGAAATTCTAGTAGCACATCAGAGAGACTTGTGAATAGTTCTGAAGGCAAAACATTGAATATTTTAGGAAAATTTGTAGATATATTGAGACTGATGCTTGCTGCAATACTGTACCTCTGGCTCGCTCTCTGGGACTAGGAAATAAATTTATTAGTTAGTAAAATTTGTAGTTAAAGGTGGTCTGATTATCTAGACTGCCCTCTACCATCACACAGGAAATCTGCTTAATTGTTCCAGGAAGCTGTTGGAGGAAAGTATATTTTTTATCAAAAGATTTTATTATTTATCTTCTTCAGATGACGAAAAAAATCTGCCCCACCTGATGCCAAGTGCTCCAATGGAATCAATAAAAGCCAAAAATTTCAGAGCCTAGTTTTAATAAAATATATTTGTTACTTTTGTACCTATACTGCACATAGCAACTCTGTTTCTTTTCCTCATTGCAAACTTTAAAAATAATGCAAAAATAAACTGAAAAACTAGTAAATTAGTCAGGATATCAAAGGATATAACACAAGTAAAACAAAACTACAACCCATTTAAAAGCTTCTGGGTTAATGTCATGTATTTATCTTTGTCCTTATTTGCATGGTTTATTAGCTGGGAACAAATTCTGTGCAAGTGTCTTCAGTGTCTGTTGATTTCTATTCTGGGGCAGCCCAACCAAGCTAGTGTGAACATTCAGAGCTGTGTGAATTCCAGTATTACACAGGACTGTACCATTACACAGAAACAACCTTTGATTTTTAGGTAGATGTGGCTTCTCAGATGTGCCTGTAATACCTTTGGAAAGTTTTTCTCAGAACACATTTGTAATGTGTCCCATGTCGTCTCATGTCCCTAATTTGTGGAATCCAGGAAATTAATTTAGAGGTGACAGCAACTGAATTACAAAGGGTTAGCTGGAGAAACTTCCCAAATGTCAGCTGGGAACACATGCTGAATGTGTTGGGATAGGGCTTGAATGAAAAGGATCTGGCATCCTTGTTTTCTGCAATATTGAGGTAATTCACTTAGGTATAACCACAGAGATACTGTTTGCTCTATGGGCTGCAGATTTGTGAAATGCTGTAAGAATGCATCCCCTTTTATACTGTAATTATCTGCCATAATTATCTGACCTCCAACGTCCTATTTTTTAGCACGTTTGTCTCCTTTCACATGTTGTCATAGCAAGAAATAAGAGCTGGAAAGAGCCTTGTCCGTATTCTGGTCCAGCCTGAATTAAGGCATATTCAAATTCTAGGCACATGACAGCAGTGCTTGTGGGTTTAGAATCTGCACTTTCCTATGGCAGTGCATTTTCGTGTCTACTTTATCATATTGTGGTTTTCCCCCCTGCCTGATCTGAAATAGCCTGTGTTGCAATTCAGGCAAGGTTATGACATTACCACACACAAGGCAGACTCATATGTCGGACGTACAGGAACGGAGTGTTTGTAGTCCATGTCAGAGGGCTGAGACAAAACTTTTTCTGCTGCCAGCATCCTAGCTAGAGCCATCTTTCCAACCTCTCCCTTTTTTGAGGCAGTAGGTCTGTTTTTACTCTGTCCGAGTGGAGACGGTCTTTACGAGGTATTTTTTAAAGTCCTTTGCAAACATATCCCTCGTTTCTTTAGAAGACGTAATTTTAAATTTCAAAGCAGGAGCAAGTTTCGAAGCCGGGGGCGGGGCGGGGTGGGGCCGGAAGCGACGGGAGGCAGCGGGGAGCCGGGCCGGGCCGAGCCGGGCGGGTGAGCGGGGCCGTGCCGTGCCGAGCCGGGCTGGGCAGCGCCGAGCCGGCCACAGCGGCCTCGGCCGTGCCCGGAGCGGACAGGTGGGCTGGGCGCGGGGCTGCGGCGCGGCTCGAGCCGGCGCGGCTCGAGCCGGCCCGCCGGGCGGAGGCAGCGCGGGGCGCCGCGGCCGAGGGGCGGGCCCGTGCTGGGGGGCGGCCGCCGTTCGTCCGTGCTGCCCGTTCCCCTTCCGCGTGGAGAACCGGGAGCGGCTGCTGTGTCGCCCGTGATAGAAGGTCGAGGGCTCTGGGGGAAAGAAGGGAGCTCAGCCCTCGAACTGCCGGGGTGCACCGCGCACCGCCGATCTCTCGGACCCCGCAGGCTCTCCAGAGCTGCCCAGATTCGGGGCGCGTTTTCTCGGCGGTCCCAGAGCGTTCCTGCTGCGGGGAGCTGCCGGCAGTGTGGAATTGTAGTTTGATCCCCAGCGAGCCCCCGACGAACTGGTAAGGGCTGCACGGGCCTCATCCGTCCGGAGATCTGTGAGAGCAGAGCTGTTGCTCCTCTAGAGGTTTCTTTTTCCTTACTGATCTCTTGTGCCTACTTACAAGATTTCTCCATGCCCAAAGAAAGTATTTAAACCTTCCTGACGCTTGCATGACAGCTAACAGTCACTCCCTAGGTTTTGACCCAACTTTGTGATAAGCCTGTGTTCTTCACATACTGTTTCTTCACAGTAGACAGAACAGGATCAGATTAGAGGTTTTTTAAAGTAACCTGATAGCTCTCTGGAAAGAGTAATCAAACTTTAGATAATGGAGACTTGAACAAAGTTTAAATGGTTTACCAGAATTATTTGACAACTGTGTCCGTATTATGAAGTCAAGAGTTTTAATTTTTTAAATGAAAAATAACTCAAATATTTCCATATGCTTATAAAAATTTTCCACCTGCTTATGCCTATGCCGATGCTGTACCCTAAAATTGATGGATACTTCGAGTGTTTACCTTCTTTCTCTTCCCAGATTTGCTCTTGAGGATACTGAGGAGAAATTTACCAAGGGCTAAAATAAACTATTCTCCTTTTCTGCTCTGTAGTAAACTATTTATGTTTAATCACTTTGGAAACAATATCGCCTGTTCCATATTTGTGTCAGTGAATATTTTTTTTGTTGTGCAAACTGCTTTGCTAGTTTATTTTTTTGCTGTATTTCCTTGCTGTTCTAAGCTACTGTTTTGTTATGATTGTCATAAAAATTGTGTTCAATAGCAAATTAAGCATCTTTGAAGTTTACTTTGAAAGCTTCAGTAATTGTTCAGCTGTTCTTATTGCACGTTGTTTTACTAGGAATACAAAAGCAATGGTATTTTTATGGTTTTCTGCAGCATCTGGGGAAGAAAACATCTGAGAGCCACTGTACATGATACTCTGAAAAGTCAGTTCAAGATGTAGTGGAAAAGAAAAAGTAAATAGAATAGTAGAAATTATCACTTAAGGAATGAAATGCAGAATAAAGGACTGTATTATGCCAGTATATTCATCCTTTGGTTGGACTCTCCCTTGGCTAGCATGTCGCGCTGCGTTTGGACTAATCAGGGAGGTGGAGGAAGAGCAGTGGAGATCATTGCATATATATGAAATAGCCTTGATATAAGGAAAGCAAGAGCATCCTATGCAGATGTCTTAATGGCAGTGTAGTCTAAGGAAGTGCTGTGCTTCTCTCTTTCTGGTGCTAGTGTTCACTTGTATAGATGGGTGGGTCAGTTAGTCTCCGACCAGAGTATTACCATGATCGAGCTGTCTTGCTTGGGGACAGGAATTGCAGCTTTGATCAGAAGGGGTGGCAAAAGTGGTTGTTGAGGGACAACTCAAGCATGACAGCAGATGGAGGAATGAGGAGGTAGTTGCACTGCGAGTCTGTAAAATCATCAGTTGTATGAAGGTGAATAACCCCAGGCTCCACAAAGCTGGAAACTAGGAGAGTATTCTACTAGTTTTGATTGCTTTCTTGTCCTAGACATGTACTTTATCTGGGCATCTGATAGACTGCTGTTCTACCTATGAGTTTGTTTTATTTTATTTGTTTACTTATGCGATGTCTGGCAATTGTACAACCTTCATTTGATGGATGTAGGGAAACTGGAACAGAATGGGATGCTAGTTGTATCATCTTTATCTTAACAGCTGGTGTAACAGCTGGTGCAACCTGATGTTTTGCTGCTCAGTGCTCAAAACAGGTGGTAGAAGAAAGTAGCAAGATTTAATTGAGGCAAGAGTAAAGAGATGTTAGGAAGAACGAAATGCTTGAAAGTTGCTAATTAATCCTATCTTGAGGTTTATTAGTGGTTAAATCATGCTTGATTAAATTAACCTATCCTTATGTTCCTCACTTAGAAAGTTTGATTAAAGCAGATACTCTGTGATTTTTTTCTTCTTTTTTTTGTCTTTTTAATTCACAGGGGAATAAAATATTTGCATAGAGATGTACTTGTGTTTCTTGCAATTATGTCTGGGATGTAGGCAGGTGGACTGAAGCATGTGTGCCTACACATATGGTTATTACCATTACAATAGTTCCATGCTTTTTCTTGAAGATGGAGCTCTCTTTAGGATTACTGAAGGTTCACTACCTTTAACTGTCTGAAACTGCAGTTTTACATTGCTCACTTCTTAGTATGCTTGTGAAGTACATACACTAAGGTAAGTAACTGCTGACCATGTAGGAAATCTAGGATTCCCTGCCACTAACAAGGGTCCTTCAATAAAAACTACTGGTTTCATGTGGCAAATGAAAGTACTGATTTATTTTGTATGCATTTTCTCTTACCAATTCAATATCTATTCGAGTATCTGAAAAAGAAAAGCAGCTGTTCAGTATCTGCAATGATTATGGGGAACCTGTTGCTTTTTATTTGGAAGCACATTTTATAGAAGTTGCACATGCTAAAAATTGGCCAGGTGAGCTTAAAATGAGAGCATTTCCATTTCTTGTTAGCTTTTTGAAATGAATTACAGAATATTCTGTGTTGGAAAGGACCTACAAGGATCAGCAAAGTCCACCTCCTGAAAGGCTTGACTTAATATAGAAAAAAGGCTTGTCTTTATACAAGAAAATTAAGTCAACTGTTGTGATATACCTTTAGTTACCATTCTAATTTTTTTTGTGAGTGACCAACATTCTGGTGTTGTCATTCGTTTTACTCTGCAATTGCTAATAATTGGAGTGGGGAGGAGGGGAGAGCAGGGCTTACATGCATTATGATGATTAAACCAAATTCCACTTCTGGAAAAGTAAAGATCTCCAAATAGTCTTCTAACAAAGACCTTATGATGACCTTATTTTTGGGGTATGGTTTTTTTGTTTGTTTGGGGTTTTTGCGGGGAGAAGGATGGGGAGGATCTTACGGTTTTGGTATTTTTTCTTCTTTTTAGCAGGAGCTGGGGGAGTTGTTTAATTTCCCTTGTTTAGAGAGAATGATATATTAATGTCAGATAATTGTGAGTTGGATTTTCTGTTAATTCTTGAGACACTGAAGTTTTTCCAAATGTCTTGAACTCCACTTCCCACCACCTGCATATTCTACATTCTTTGTGAAATTTTCTCTGCAATTTTGAGACCTTCATTTAAGATTGTTACTTGATCCCAGAAGGTGATGTTTACAATTTAAAAAAACAAAACAAAACAAAAAATAAACAGCCCCCCAAACAAATAAACAAAAATAGCCCACTGAACAACTCCCTTGCAACAGTATGGGAATTGATACTGTTGGAATTTATTTGAATTCTAATAGGAATATAACAGTGGTAATATAAGATAGGTGAGGACAGGAAACAGTATAACTAGTGTCTGAGTTAAACTGGGGCATTACTGTGGATTTGGTGGTGTCTTTGATGATGAAAAGCTGTAGATTTGTGCTTTCTACCAATTGCAGTGATGAGTGCTTGAAGATGACACTGAGTTGGGCAGGAGTGTTTGTCTGCTGTTGTGCAGAAGGCTCTCCAGAAGGATCTGGACAGGCTGGATTGATGGGCCCAGACCGGCGCTATGAGGCTCAACAAGGTGAAGTGCTGGTCCTGCCCGTGGGTGACAGCAGGCCCATGGAGTGCTCCAGGCTGGGGGAAGAATGGCAGGAAAGGACAGGGTGTGCTGGTCAACTGGCTGAATTTGAGCCCACGTGACAAAGAACACCAATGGCATCTGGCTTGTGTCAGCCATGGTGTGGCCACATGCCCAGGGCAGTGGCCATTGCCCTTCTCTGGGCACTGGTGAGGCCTGCAGCTTTAATCCTGAAGTCAGTTTTGGGGCTCTCCACTGTAAGAAGGACAGTGAGGGACTAGAGTGTGTCCAGAGAAGGGAACGGAGCTAGGGAATGGTGTGGAGCACAAGTCTCATGAGGAGAAGCTGAGGTAGCTGAGGGGGGCCAGCCTGCAGAAAAAGAAGGCTCAGGGGGAAACCTTGCTCTGTGCCATCCTCCCTGACAGGAGGATGCAGCCGGGTGGGAGTCTGGCTCGGTTTCCCTGGAACCAGTGACAGGATGAGAGGAAATGGCCTCAAGAAGTGCCAAGGGAGGTTTGGTTGGATATTAGGAAAAATGTCTTCAAAGAAAGGGTGGTCAGGCACTGCTGACCATTGCTCACAGCAGTGATAGACTCACCATCCCTGGAGGGATATAAAGCACCAGGCAGTGCCCATGGCAGCTGACAGCGCTTTTCCTGGCTGTGTAGATGTGATGCTTCGGGTTGGATTAGGGCCACCACGGTTGAAGATGGGTTGCATCCAAGGCCACTGCAGTCAGGGATGCATCCAAAAGAGGGCTGCAAAGATGGTAACAGGTCTCCAGGGAAAGCCATACGAGGAGCTGTTGAGGGCTCTTAGCTTGTTCAGTCTGGAGGAGTCTGAGGGGAGACACCATCACACTCTGCAGCTTCCTCCCAAGGGGCAGTGGAGGGACAAGACAATGACCTCTGCTCTCTCTGACCAGTGACAGGACCTGAGGAAACCACTGGAGCTGTGTCAAAGGACATTTAGGCTGGACATCAGGAAAAGGTTCATCCCCTGGAGGGTGGTCAGGCTGTGGTCATGGGCCCAAGGCTGACAGAGCTCAAGAAGCAGGTGTGTGGTGTGATGGTTGGAGCTGTCCTATGCAGGGCCAGGAGCTGGACTTTGATGATCTCTGTGGTGCTCAGGATATTCTGTGGTTCTATATTACCCCAATTCCCTTAATTTAGAAGTGGCTTCAAATGGGATATGGGAAGTAAGTGGAGAGCAAAGCCAGCACTCTTGCACTTGTGAAGAGGTTTGGGCTGCAGTGGAGAAAAGAAAGGATGTAAACGGTGTAAGGAGCTAAAGCCAGTCTCAGAAGATTGGCTGCAGATTCCTTTCATCTGCTGCGCACCAGACGGCAAACATGTGAGAGCAAGGAGAATCCAGGTTAAGGGAGGCCGCTGTGGGAGATGGCTCAGCAGCTCGTGCTTTGGGTAGGGCTGTCTGAACTAGTCTGGGGCTAGACTAAACAGTTGTTAATGCTGTAACTTACAAAGGCCAGGATTTTGTGCTGCAACGTGGAGTAGAATTACATCATCTACCGCTAGCGCCGGGGGGAAGGAGCGCGGGCGGGTACGGCGAGGCGGCGGTCGGCGACGTGACGTGGCTGCTCCGCCGCCGCGGCCGCGGATTGGCTGCGGCCGAGGCCGCTCCGGGCGGGGATTGGCCGCGGCGGCGGGAGCGCGCCCGTGGGTGGCCGGGCTGCCTGCGCGTGCTGCTCCGCGGGCGCGCGGGGTCCGAGAGCCCCGGGGAGAGCCCCGCGGCCGCCGCTCCGCAGGGAGGCGCCGAGAGCCCGGCCCTGCCGCCGCTGTACAGCCCCTCCTGTGCTGCACATCGCATTTATAGGCTGGATCTGGCAGAACGGACTAACACCAGGCTCCTGCAGGTACTGCCCTGTGAAGCACTCGGAAGGGTTCCGAGCCCACGACAAGGTGCTGCTCTGCCGCGCCAGGCGGTGCTGCTGTGACCGCACTGTACTCCTGGGATGCATTCCTGAGAGAAAGGGATCGCATGGTGCTTGCTGCTCTGAATTGCCGCTTCTCTGCGCCTATACCATCTGCAGAACCCCGGTGAACCTATATGCAAGCTGCTCTGAAGATCATTTATTTGAAATTTTCATTTGTTTTAGTCAGTTCTTCTGAACTGGCTTCTCTCTGGGAATGTTTCTGGGGTTAAAGTTTGCAGGAAGAGCTGCAGATTGGGTTTTTTCCCCCTTGCAGTTGGTACGGTAATGAAGCGGTTTAAATAATAAAAAGCCTCTAAATGTTACCGAGGACTTAAAATTTGTGTTGTTGAAAAGACTTACTATATAGAAATTGTGTGCATTTCCTTTGGACTTGTTTTATCGCTGTTTCTGTGCTTAAGTGTTTTGCAGAATAGTTCTATCGATCAGAGTTTGACTTCCAGATTTTTCACTTGCGGAATGTTTTAATGCTCAGATATTTGCCTTTATATCTAAAACTGTGAAAACAGTTTATTTAATTTAATCAATTCACTAAAAGTAATTGTGGACATGCTATGGCTCTGCAGCCAACAGACTGAACAGGCGGTGTTACAGACTCTGGTTTTCAAGACACAAATTTTAGAATTTGAGATCGCTGGTTGCTTTGGAGGGTAACTAAGTCTCTTTACACTGATCTGGATGCTACTTAACAGCTGTTTTTATGATAATAAGTACATGAAAACTAGATCATGGTATTGCTTTCTGTGAGCAATAATACAATGATAACTTTCATTATTTAAAAAGATAATAGGAAATTGATATTTTTAAAGGTCATATTTGGAGACTACTCTGGTAGTGGAAAAAAAATTTTAAGCTGATGCTAGGAGGAATACCTGCATAATGCATTATGCTTTTTTTTTTTATTGCTTCCTCCAAGTAAGGCAGGGAAGTTTTATTTTTTAAAAAATCATTTTTAATTCTACACCTTTTTTTATTTTTTGTCACTGAATCTCAGAACCCTTCCAGCTATGGAAGTAGTGGAAATGTGAGTGGAATGGAAAATGAGGTTTAAAATTAACTTTAAATCCTTGACTGAGTGAGAGGAGAGAAGGAGTTTGATTAGCCTGAAAGAAAGCCTGTTGTTACATACCATAAACGGTGCTCTGTCTGTGGTTTCAGGCACCATCCATTTCCATTTCACATACTGATATTTGCTGCTGTTTTAAACTCTCTGTTTTCTTCCCTTCTCTCACAATCCAGTTTCAAAAACATGCTGTATTTTATAATCTTTTTCCTTCAAAAGATCCACACTGACACTTCTCCCTCTTCATTGTCTGCCTGGTTTTAGCAAAGTTGTCTCCGGCAAAGGGGAACGGGAGACAGTCTTCCAGAAGGACAAGGCTGCTCTTAGTTGCAAGCAGCCTATAGTGAGAAAGTGAAGTGGTTCTCCAGCAGACCAGTAGGAGCAGCAAAGCAGATGGCACAGTTTGATCTGGCCAGTGTGGGTCTGTGTTCTGTGACAGCGAAGCGCCAGGACGTTATTGCTGTAGCAGGAGTTGAAGGTCTGACAGGTGAGCTAAGAGGAGGTGTCTGGAGGTGAAAGTTCAGGTAGTGTGCCTGCTTCTGTCCTTTAAGGGGCATAGTCTGTAGAGGACCGGGCAGTTCCACTCAGGGTGTTTGTTGTGGAAAGGGGTCTGGATAAAGAACCTGGTGTTTGCCAGCTCATGGCAGGAGCTGCTGGGTCTGGAGCATCTCTGAGACCCAGCTAAGACCCCCTTGAGAAGACGGTGTCTAACAGAAGAGGTCAAGGTGAGCTTCAAGGTGGAAGGTTGAAACATAAAGAGTGGGAATTGGGCAGCCCCAGAGGCAGGTGCATGAGGTGCCTGGTAAGGGTTCAAAGGGGGAACCTTTGTCTAGGTACTACTGGTCCCCTGCTTTAAGCTTACCCTGTTATGAGAAGAGAACTTTGTGACAGCGTTGCATGGTCTGCTCAGAATCTTTTGTCTGACTCGTCCTGGAAATACAGAACTGTGAAGGACATTGCAGATTAATATTATTAAAGTCCCATGCAATGGAAGCTTTACTAGACAAAACAGGAGGAGCATTATATGCTGGTGACTGCCTTGTCTAATGTAGATGTGTATATTTTGGTAAGGATTATAATGAGGGATAATAGTATCCTGATGCAGGGTAATGAGGCCTCTTCAAGTGTCCTCTTTTCAGTGCTTCATCTGTACCATAGTTTGTGCAGTTTTCTTGCTTTATTTCAATGTTGCTGGAAAATGGATTGAAAGCAAGGAAAGGAAGGAAAATTTTGTAAAAGGCGAAGGAGAGGTTTTGTGGTTTAAATACTGTCGGTCTGGGAGAACTGGGTTCTTCTTAATTTCATTTGTTTCCATGGTGAAACTGGATGCATTACTTGAATTGCTAGACCTGTCATTACTAGACCTGTCATAGGAGATGGGTAATTGTATATCCTTTGTTTGCTGTGTACTTACTCTAGTGAATTTTAGAGTTAGAAGAATCCTGAGTGTTTAAAGGTTCAGTCAAGGGAAACTAATGCCAAGTGCTTGGAAATTTGTGTCTTTACTTGTAATCATGGATAAGTAATTTGATAGTGCTTAGGTAAAAGTGAATGAACATATTTCCTGTATTGAATAGGGCTGAGATTCATGAGAAGTATAGTAAGATGCTCTGTTGTGAGGTGTACAGAGAAGTCTGAAGGACACAACCTCTCTACTTTTATCTTTTTCTTCCAGGCTTCTCCATGAAAAAAATACTACTTTTATCCATTGTAGGTACATTGACTAATAGTGTTTTCCCTTCTCAGGGAGCCATGTTTTATTCTTTACCTTTAATAAAGATCTGGCAGCAAGTAAGGAAGAGGGGCCTTCAGTTCTTCTATATCATAGTCTGTGTGCAAATTCTGCAAAATGGAGAGTTGGCATGAGCAAATTGTATTAAGATGGTACAGGAAAAGAGGAGTTGGACTGAGGGAGTGGGCGAGGAGAGAAATATAGATGAAAAGTCATTTAACCATCCTCCCTTCGTTTTAACTTGCAGATATCCTTGATTTGCAGAAGGCATCTCAAAATGTTGTGTCGAGCTGCTCTGAGCCCTCTTGTCCGTTCCCCTGGATGGTGCTTTGTCTCACTGCCACATGTCACCGCAGCCATTTCTCGTTCATGTATGTATGAGAGAAAGCACACGTTTCTAAAATGTTGGTCCATGCGTGTCTGGGCATGCCTCTGCTCTTTCCTATGTTGGAAAGAAAACCACCTCATTAACATCATTGAAAACTTACAACCCCTGAAGTGAGCTGTAGTTGAAGCTCTACTTTCTCAATGTTACTTTCTCTTTTAACTCAGTAATATTCAGCTGGATGTCTGTGTATTTTTCATTGTGACATACATTTCAAGGAAAAAAAAAGTTGTAAAAGTACTGCTGCTGTAAAAGTTCCTTATTTCAACCTCATACATTCCTGGAAAACAAGATCTGATTGTGTCTGCTCCTGCATTTTCAGATGTCTTGAGTAAAGCAAAGGACAAAACTCAAATTTACTTGGATTAAATTCAAGTGGAAAGTGCATGCAAGTTTTATATAGTTTAAATACATAGGTGTCCTGAAAACCTAATTTAAGAGAACCATTCAGTGTCTACTTGATTAATGGTCTGAAATATGAAAGGTAAGGATAGATAAACTCTATTAGATCAAGAGAGTAGCTGTTTACCATTGCATGCAAGAATTATTTCCCACTGGTCTGTCTGTTAATAGTTTTCTTTTATTAATAACTATATGAATTAGTTGTTAACATCTTGAAAATTCTAAACTTTTTATTTATGAGCTACAGCTCTGTTGACTTCTGTATTTGTATCATTTCTAAGTATTCCTCATTTTCTGAAGTCAGTAATTTTCACAGGGCTACCTATGAGAAGTGTGTTCCCAAGTATTGGTAGTATCCAGCGGTGGAGCAACTCCTGTCACTTCATCAGTTGTGGTCTAAAGCTGGAGTCATCATTTATGACAGGGATTCTTTTTTGTTCTCCACTGTTTTCTGTTTGTTCTCCACATGTTTTTCCTGTTCTGTTCAGCTTGTGTGTTTTGAAATTCTGCTTCTTTACTCCTGAGAAGCAAGCCTTGTGCAGGCTGCACAGTGAAGGATCTGCAGTTCCAAATACTGAAATATGTTTCATATGTGTCCCTTTCTTTATTAAGGAAGTGAAACTGTGTACAGGTATGGATATAGAAACTGGAATCCCTTTAAGCCTACTTGTCCAAAACCTGGACTGGATAGCTATGTCAGTTCCTTCCTAATTGCATGTGGAGCAAATTAATGGACTTGCATCTCCATAAATGTATTACATGTGTAATGTGGGAGCCAATTTCACATCTCGGTCCAGTATAAAATGACTAAAAGAGGTAGATTTATGTGGCCATAGAGCAAGAGTAATGATTAGGACTTTAGTGGGGATGAATTGAATTCTCTGCTTGTTCTAGAACTGTGGTCTTTTTCCTTATTTTTCTTTGAAAAAGTAAAGGGTTTCTTTTCAGATACTGGTTAGCTCTCAACAGCTACCTTCTTGGAAACTTCTAAACCCTGAAGCCAAGAGAACTGGAAATAAACTCCTTTCTGATTATACTGTGTAGGTTAGGCAAATACTAAATAGTAGTACTAAATAGTAAGGTGTAATGTTCACTGACTTGTAAAGATACCTCTGCATCTTCAGATGATGCATTAATTAGGATTGGCTAGAACAGAATAGTTAGTTGTAAGACACTTAGAGTGGTCAGCTAGTCCCACAGCCTGATGCTTCAGGACTGCCCAAAGCTAAGCACACTATGGGCATTGTCCAAATGCCTCCTGAACATTGACAGGCTTGGAGCACAAACACATCTTCAAGAGGCCTGTTCAAGGGCTTGAACAACACCATGTCACCATGTCACTTGGAGTTCGTATATCTGTCATGCCCCTTCATTTTCCCTAGTTGAGCAATGTGCATAAATACCTGGCTTAGAGATGTTGTAAAAGTTATGTTTCTTTTCTAAAAATCAGGCTTTCTGTGCTACTTCAGACAGGAAAGCTCTCTGAAACTGTTATATAATGAGACAAGGCAAAGTAGATTGTTTTTAAAACTAGTCCTTGAGATGTGAGCTATACAGGCTCTTTTACAGTGTCTTTCAGTTTGGTCTTCTAGATTCCCAGAGTCAGAGCTCTCTGTTGCATGGGGTATTGCCTTCTATACCTTAGGGATGGTTAATGCTGCTCTGATACTCCTGTTTCTCACTTTGTTTTAGTGAATTGAATGGTAGCTTCTCATTCTCAGTTACTGGAAAGTGTATTGTGAAACCATTAAAACTGGTTTGTTTGTTGTTTCTTTTTTTTCTCTGTCCACAGATCTCCCTTGCCAAAGATTAAGGAATGAATCCATCCGTTGTTGGAGCAACATTCCATTTATCACTGTGCCACTCAGCCGTGCACATGGAAAATCATTTGCACACCGCAGTGAGCTGAAGCATGCAAAACGGATTGTAGTAAAGCTGGGTAGTGCTGTTGTTACTCGAGGGGATGAGTGTGGCTTGGCCCTTGGGAGACTGGCTTCTATTGTAGAGCAGGTAATTCTGTGACTGAACATTTGTGTTTACTTCAGGTACTCAGTGGTTGTTGGATGCTACAGAAAATTGTAGTCGTAACTCAGTAAATTGTTTTTTGAAGGTGTGGTGGGTTGATCCTGACTATCAGCTAAGCATCCACACAGATTCTTGTTTGCTCCCCTCGCCTGTTCCCACCACCAGTGGGATTTGGAAGAAAAGAGAAATAGCAAAAGTAAGAGAACTCGTGGGTTGAAATAAAGATAGTTTAATAAGTCAAGGAGAGAGGAAAAGAAATCTGCGATGGCAATCGCTACCTCACACAAGCAGGCGAATGCCCTGCTGGTTCTTGAGTCGTGGCCACCTTGGAAGATAACCAGCTGCATCTTGCTATTCTGGAACTCTATTTCTGTGTGTGACATTATATGATGTGAAAAGTCCCTTTGGCCAGTTTAAGGTCAGCTGTCTCAAGACAGCTGTGTCCTCTCTGAACTTTGTGTCCAGCTGCTACCTTACCTGCTGGCATCGAACATAGTGGAGCAAGGAAAGCCTTGATGACTGTGCTAGTGCTGCCCCTCATGGGGGAAATATGAGGCTTTGATGCTGTGCAAGCACTATTTAGCAATAGGCAAAACATTGGAATGTTACCAAAACTGTTTTAGAACTGAAATCTGAAACACAGTATCATATAGACCGCTGTAAAGAATGTTAACTCCATCTTGACCAACCCAGTATAGAGGGAGGAATTTGCACAGTGATAATTTTGTGCAATAAGTGAGACATGGGGCATTAGTTATCTATAGTGGGAAGGTGGCACTGAAGGATGTGAACTCTGCAAAATGAGTCAACCCTTCTTGATCATCTGAGCATTAGCAGAGTTCCTCCAAAGAAAAGCCTGAAACCTCGTTACTTGTAGGGAAAACTGATGGGACCAACGCATGTATTTCTTCTCCAAAATGAAAGGATTATGTTGGTGAGCACTGGACATGTCCTTTCTGGGAAGTAAAGTTAAGCTAATACATTAAGTTCACGTAAGACATTTATCTTTGGGGCTTTGAAAGTAATCTGGCCAGATACATGTAAGGAGAAAGTAATCAAAAACTTTACTATTGGGAGTTGGCCTTTTCGCTTCTAGAATTCAAAGTTATGTATAATGGGAGCTTTGGGAATGGACGGATTCAAGTATTTTTCTGTCACAAAAGCTGGTATTGTGAAAAGAAGGTTTATAAGAAGTTATAGATTGCATGCTGTCCTTGGCATAGCTTCCAAGTGGCCGGGAAAGTGTGCAGAAGCATCATGAAGGACGATTGCCTTGCTTTGCATATCCATAGAGAAATCAAAATCCTTGTGTCAGCAGGAGTTGGTGAGCACAAGGTTATAGTAGCCAGGACTGTTTTGCTCTCACTGATCATATGCCAGGCACTGTTTCTTATTTCCTGTACTTACAGGTCTCAATGCTGCAAAATCAGGGCCGAGAGATGATGATTGTCACCAGTGGGGCTGTAGCTTTTGGAAAGCAGCGGTTGCGTCATGAGATATTGCTTTCTCAGAGTGTGAGACAAGCACTTCATTCAGGCCAGAGTCAGCTAAAAGATATGGTGAGAGGCTGGTGGCACTCCTGCTTTTCCTTGAGTGCTGGGTACTACCTGTTCAAGTCATTGCCTGACAGCTGCTCCTTGTCTTTGTAGGCTATTCCGGTCTTGGAGGCCCGAGCCTGTGCAGCAGCTGGACAGAGTGGATTAATGGCTCTGTATGAGGCCATGTTTACACAGTACAGCATCTGTGCAGCTCAAGTAAGGCACTCCTTTTTTCCTAGATTGACCTTTGGAACTTATTATTGTCACATAAATGGTAGCTTATACAAGAATGGCTTGCTAAATATTTTGGAAACTGAGTTATCTATTGCTAAGATAAAATGAATATGCTTTTTTTTTTGGAGTTCAGGTGTGTCCTGCTCTTTTGTAGGCAGGGAGGATCTGTTAAGATCTCTTCACAAAACGTGAAGTTGATGGTCCAAAGGGAGGGTTTAAAAACTGCAAGCAGCTAAATTGCAACACCACCTGTAAAGCTGACAGAAGTACATATCCACACTTCAGAACATGCTGTCCATCTCCTCTTGGAACCTTTCCAACTTGTGGATGATGTATCCCTGGCCTGGGTCTTATGCTGAAGGCTGCAAGTTGAATTACTCTTGTATCAGTTGAATTACTCTTAAACAGGCTTTGCTTTTCTTAGGTACTCTGAAAATGCAGAATTACTTTAACTGTAAGGCCTTATTTGTTTAGACACTTTTAGCAAATTTAGGAGCCTAGTATGAAGTTTTCTTGGAGGAACTCCTTATTGTAATATGGTAGAGCCAATATGGTCAAATTGTTTATAACATAGCTAAAAATCATGATAGGTCATGCTGGATTGTAATCTTGTTCAAATCTGTAGATAACCATCATTCCTTTGATATAAAATAATTGATTGCCCATGCCAAAAAACTTACCATACACATTGATTCCAAGTGCTATTGTACATTTGAGTGGTGAAGTTGTTTGCTTAGTTCTCAGATGTCCAACGACAGAGTAAAAACAAACAAAATAAATCTCTCCAGAGCAGACATTGAGGGTGTTTTTTGTCTTAAAACAAAAAACAACCGAAGGAAAGGGGTGCTATCTACATGCAGGAGGCAAGATTATTTCAGAAGAGCAAGTGAGTTCTAGTGGGTGGAAGAAAAGTTTTGATAGAAAGCACCCTTCTGCTCGCTACAAGTAGGAACATTAAAGTGGGAGGAAAAACTGGAAAGGCAGCATCTTGAGCAACCCATTGAATTGTCCAGGGCCTGAGTATTTATTGTGAGCATGTATGTTCAATCTTGTTTTCCAAGTTCATTCTTGGAACGTGTGACCTACCAGTTTGAGATTGGCTATTACAGGCTTCAGTGGAATAAACCTGCTCATATTGTGGAAAGAATATTTCTCACTTGTATTCCAAATCTTTTAAATGTGGCTTTTGTTTCTGTAGTGACCCAAAAGGCATGACTGCTCTGTTATGACATATAAATACCTAAGTTTATGATGTTCTTACAGGAAATATGGTAGGCTAAATAGTTTCTTTCTTCCTCTTAGATTTTAGTCACCAATCTGGATTTCCACGATGAGCAGAAGCGTCGCAACTTAAATGGAACATTACATGAGCTTTTAAGGATGAATATTGTCCCTATAATTAACACTAACGATGCAGTTGTTCCACCTCCAGAGCCAAACAGTGATCTGCAGGGGGTAAATGTGGGTAAAGTATTGCAATGGAGGGGGGTCCTGCTTGCAGATGGTGCAGCATGATGTGTACTTGACTAATGCCATAACAGGGGACCTCTGAAGTCTGCAGCAGAGAAACAAAGATACAGAATTAGTATGTGGACAGAGAGTACTGGAAGACTTTCTGTATTTGGCATGATGCAGTATTGTGGGGTGAAACCAGGGCAAATATTGTCTGCTTTACCAAAAGCAAGCATGCCTCTGCAGCACCCCTTCTTAAAACAGCGTCAGTTAGTGCCTCTTGCTCTGTCACTGGGCACTAAGGTGGAGAAATGGAAGTACTGATGACACTGCTTGTCATTTGGATACCACTTTACTGAAGCATATGTACTTTCACACAAAGATCACCTTTGAAGTTTCCAGTGGGTGTGAAAAAAGTAGCACAGAAGGACTTGTTAGTGCTGAGGTAAATTGCTTTTTTAAGTTGGCACAAAATATTTCTTAGTTCCTCACATTGTTCACTGCTTCTGATATGCGTGTGTATTGCAGGTAATTAGTGTGAAGGATAATGACAGTCTGGCAGCACGACTGGCTGTGGAAATGAAAACTGATCTCTTGATTGTACTTTCAGATGTGGAAGGTTTGTGAGTAATTTCTTTAATTTCTGATTTTAGCAAAACATGTCAGATTGTCAAACCAACCTCTTTTCCAGTTTTACTTATCTCTTCAGTTCATCTGTTTTTCAAGGACAATTGCAATGTACTACAATAACTCCTTAAGGCCTATACCCAGTGTTGATACTGTAGCATCAACACTGGGTAAAGACCTTAAGGAATTACTGTAGTACATTGCAAACCAAACGCTGTCTGACACACTGTTGAATCTGAGTGGATGAGAATGCATGTGAACCTGAGACCTGTTCCAGATCCCAGAATACCACATGTACTATGGTACTTCTGATAGCTTCTCAGAGTTGTATGACAGTCAGGAATAGTATGCAGGATAAAAGCTATGTGTCTTGAATCAGGAGTATATACCAAATACTATTCTACAATAGTTTGTTTCTTCTGGCAGCAGGTTCTGTCAGTGAATTATCAGTGTATAGCAACTCCTGGTCATTGTTTTCCAGGTACCTGGGTCTTGCTAGCTTTTTCTGTCTCCCTTACTTTTCACTTACACTGCTCTAGTCTTCTGAGCTGTGTTGTTGTGACATCAGCCTGTCACCTATGGATGTTGAACTTCCTGTTCTAGAGAGAGGAGGGTAGTGGGTACAGTTTCAGATCAATGCAGTCCAGATCACCTTAAGTCACATATTCTTTTCATCTTCTCCAGATGGGTTTCTTTCAGTAGATCCTGGCCTTCAGCACATGCTTGTGGCCCTGAGGAGGAAAGAGCTATCTTTCCATAAGCACTGTGTCTTTTAGCAGATGCAGCTGGGTTTCATTTTAGTCTAGCTGGTTAATGCTGTTCTAGCTGGTTAATCCTAGTCAAAATGACTGTCTTAGAACAACTCAGAAATAGTCAAAAGGGTTTGTAAAAAAACCCAAAACCAGCCCACCTCTCCTCCAAGCTTATTTATTCAATTTGACAGCTTGTTTATGGAGAGATGTCTTCTACTTCCCAAGCTATCAAGGATGGGCACTGATAGACTGTGTTTGTGCTCTCTAGTTTGTTTTGGCAGTATTTGTGCACATAGCATTTCTGGGAAGTGTAGTGGTAGAGCTGAAGTTTAATATGTTGGGTAAATCAAAGTGTCATTCAACTCTAAGCATAGTGACATTAAATTACATGATTTTAAAAAATGCTAATGAGCATGTCTCTGTAGTGTTGTGTTCCTTCTTAGTAGAATTGAATAGTTACCCTTTTTATATGTTTCTGAATTGCCTGTTTTCTCACTGTGCAATCCACCTTTCAAGAATATTGTCTGAGTGTTTGGTGAGGAGGACTATTCTTTGCCAGTTCGGTTGAGGGTTTGTAAGTTCAGTTGAGGTGTATGTAAGGCCTGATTTTGAACATCTGAAAACTGCAAACTGTCTCCAACCTCAAGCAAATGTCATTACCTCCCAGCTTGCTTGCTACTATTCAGCATGTGGGCTTTTGGCTTCTTATTTTTAGGTCTTCAGTAAACCTGTACCTTTTGGGTCTGCCAGTTTAGAATTTTGTGCTTTCCAGTCCCATGACAAGAAGGATTCAGTGGAGGTTTTCAATCCTATAAAGCGGAACACAGCTTTTTAGCCTCATGTTGGTTGCTTTTGTTGGTTTCTCTTTTTTTCATTTTTTCATGGCTGAGCTTGCAACATGAAGGTATATAACTGATTTTTATATTTATTTCAGGACTCTTTGACAGCCCTCCAGGGTCTGATGACGCAAAGCTTATTGACATATTCTACCCAGGAGATCAGCAGTCTGTAACATTTGGAACCAAATCCCGAGTGGGAATGGGTGGCATGGAAGCCAAGGTAGAAATATGGAACATTTGCTTCACAATTGGGAAGGAGAGGGAGGCTACATGAGATGGTTGTGCTTTGTGCTGCTGGATGGATCTTGTGCTTCAGATGGATCTTGGCAGGTTGCAGGAATGGGCAGGCAGGAACCTTAGGAGTTCAATAAAAGGAAATGCTGAGTCTTATTCCTAGGGACCCTGGTATGAGCTGGAGAACTGACTGCCTTGAATGCAGGTTCAGTGAAAAGGGCATAGGGATCCTGGTAGACACCAAATGGAATGTACACCAGCAGTATGACCTTTGGGCAAAGCAGGCTAACCAGGGTTGTATGGAAAGGAACATAGCCAGCAGGTCGAGGAAAATTATTACTTTCATCTACTTAGCACTAGTGAAAGCACATCTGTAGAGTTGTGTGTGGTTCTAGATACTCCAGTACAGGAGGGACATGGCATGCTACAGCGAAACCAGCAGAGAGACATGAATATGATTGAAGAATTGGAGCACTGTCACACTAAGAGAGGCTGAGAGCTAGGATTGTTTACACTGGAAAAGAGAAGGTTTGGGTATGAGTAGCTGAGGGAAGGGTTTACAGAAGGCAGAACGAGATTCTTGGTGATATCCAGGGAACAGACAAGAGGCCACGGGCTCAGAATGAAATACAAGTGAATAAACTGAAATGTGAGAATTTTACAATGAGGTTGCTGGAGCACTGGAGCAGGTTGCCAAGAGAACTTGTGGATTCTCTGTTTGGAGATGTTCAAAACCTGGCTGGATGATGCTTGTTCTACTTGACCCTGCTGTGAGCAGGCAGTTGGACTATATGATTTCCAGGGATCCTTTCCAGCCTTAGCTATTCCTTGAGTACCCTGAGATGGTATGTGGATTCCTTTTGCTTTTCTTTTAGGTCGATGTGAATTGAAAAAATCTACTCAAATAGATTTTAAAAGGTGACATTTGGATCTGCATTTTTGTGGTTTAAGTTAGAGTCCGTCTCAGTTCTTTCTTATGTGATAATTCAAAGACTTTGGGAATCCCTGTCTCTTTAATTTGATATGGTACCTCTCTCTCCTTTCTGAGTTTGTTCAATGTACTGTTTGCTTCTGAAGGATATATTGGTGGAGACCAAACTACTTCAGTTTTTGAGCGCAAGATTAGTAGAGGTGGGAGGGCTAACGGGTTTTAGTCCTGTGTACGGTCAGGTGGTCTCAATATTCATTGCTGGGAGTAGATAAACATGGGTGTGTTGTTTGGCTTCAGCTTAT
Source organism: Geothlypis trichas (assembly GCA_009764595.1). Taxonomy (NCBI): domain Eukaryota; kingdom Metazoa; phylum Chordata; class Aves; order Passeriformes; family Parulidae; genus Geothlypis; species Geothlypis trichas. The sequence continues at coordinate 36,905,581 of CM019908.1, forward strand.
GTCTCTCATGAGGCTGAGATATGCACTGCTGTAGTATTAATTGCTGCAAGTTTCCCTGGGACTTTTCTGGAAAGTTGTCTCTAAAAACCAAAGCAGATCTTGACTAAGCAGGAAAAGACCAAAGTAAAATTCTTCACCAGTTTTGTTGTTGATTATTCTCTTTTCTGAACACTCAGGTAAGGCACACTCTTAGGTATCAGAGCATGGGCTGGAAGGTGGCAAAAAGAGGAGGCATTTGTAACTATGGAATGTGCAAAGCTTATTTAGGAATGACCTTCCTTTATCTGGCTTCTAGGATAATTTAAACAATTCCAGGTATTGAAGGTAAAGCTGCCAAAGTTAGACAGTACTTTATTGTAAAAGTAATAATCTGTAAGAGTTACTTGGTGTCTTTTGAGTCACATAGAGACAAATCTTGATGCAGGTGTTGTAACAAAAATTTTCTACAGTTGAGAATGTAGGAGACATTTTTGGAAAACTGTAGCATAAATAATGGAAAATAGATAGTGGCTCAAAGAACAGATCTTGTTTTTCAGTGTGAAATTTGAGCAATAACGAAGCAGCTGATGATTTTTTGGAAGCTGAGTTTGATGGGATAGGCCTGTCTGACATTTGTGTCTCATAGTGACTGTGGACTGTAATACCAAATTGTAGAACCATATTAGGAAAGCATAGAAGTGAGTAAGCAGAAAAGCTTTTGCAATTAAATAAATGACGCATAATTAAATATAAGTAGTGGATAATATTGCCCATATTGGCAAATACTTGACTGGGAAAATAAATGAAGGAAATCACTGGCAGTACCTCTTCAGCAGATAGCATCTGGGATTTGAGAGAAATAATATTCTGCTCAAAAATGTGCAAAGAGGCTAATCTTAGGACCAGTCAGTACACAGGGATTTCAAGGGACCCTTACTAATAAGCTAATTGTTATGTAAACTTAACATACTGTAGAAGGACTAAGCAAATATCAGTATTCCAGCACTGAAGTTCAGAGATTCCCAAAGTGTGTTGAATGCTCTTTGAAAGCATAAGCCATCAATCTGGCCATCAGAGTGGACCGAGAGTTCTTGTTGAGAGTGGTGATTGAAATAACCAGTGGATCTCTTGCAACTGGCTCTGTCCTTTCCTGTAGGTGAAAGCAGCTCTGTGGGCCCTGCAAGGAGGCACTTCAGTAGTGATTGCAAATGGAACTCACCCAAAGATCTCAGGTCATGTCATCACAGATATTGTAGAAGGGAAAAAAGTAGGAACTTTTTTTTCAGAAGTAAAACCTGCAGGTGAGTACAGAGTTAATGTGTACCTTGAGAGTTGTGGAGATTTCCTGAAAAATTAGGGTTAAAATTTGTCTAGAGCTTTGCAATAACTGGAAAACCACTCTCTGTTTGCAAAATGGATTTTGAAAGGTATTTTCTGAAGTAGGGGTAGAAACTGCTGAATTGTCTGCTCTTCTTCCCTCCAGCTGATAAACTGGTACATCAAACTTGCATTTGAAGAATGCAGTGAGTAGAGTAGAAGTTTTGCCTTTTGTAGTCTTAAGAGTTATCGTCAAGTATCCATGATTTTGCTGTGAGAATATGGATATAGAATGTGGTACTGAACTAAGGTAGTGTTTAGCTTTATTTTTTATCATTAATTTCTTTTATGACTCAGTCTTCTAGTATGGTAGGTAGGAATGTTTTCCTGTCACTGCATTGCTAGAACTGTGTAATAATTGCTGGATAAAATCCGACCAAAGATCCCTCACCTTAGCAGAATAGATACTGGGGTGGTACTTTTGACTTTCACTTTAAGCCAAGTGAATTTCTTTGTGTATAGTAATCCTTAATGGATTTCTTGTATAAATATGTCAGATCATCCTTTGAATGCACTTGATGTCCTTATGCTCAAGTACCTTTTTGGTTAGCCACACTATAATAAGCTGGTATCAGCAGTAAAGCTTCTAATCTTGTGGTCCCGTTCTGAGTCACAAATATTGTAAGAAGCAAAAGCCTGTCCCTGTGGACTGCTGTGGTCTTTATTCCAGTCATCTCTTTGTCTTTTATCTTCCAAAATACACACTTTGGAAATTCAGGTAACTTTAAAAAATCAAGTATATCTGCTTACATACATAATTTTTCTCCAAGAATACTAAAAAATGGCATATTTTGTAAAGTATGATATCACTTCAAGAAGCTGGCTTAAGATGTCATAAATTAGTCTAATTATTCTCATGTCCACACGTTCTTTTCTTACACTTCCCGCTGTACCTCTTTATAATTTCTACTCTGGCAGTTTCCATGGGACTCTTCTTAAATGGAAGTTGGATTCAAGATAGCTGGATGACAGGCTATTTCAGGAGAGTTAAAAATGGCAGATTTTTCACAAGCTACTTGAGAATTCTTTGTAGAAATGCAACCTGAAGAGGGTGACTTGAAACAGAAACACAATCTGTTTTCCACACCTTGCTTCTAAAATGCATACATGGAAAGGCAGGGAAAGCAATTTTTCTGCAAGCTGTTACTAGGGTTTTTGCTTCCTTTATTGTTTGTGTGTTCCCACGCATACATTCCTCAGCTGGATATTTAAACTTTTCAAAGTTTGCCTCTTTTCTTTCAGTAGCCTGCTATGCCCTAGTGACTTAGCCATCCTGTTGTTCTTTTGGCCTTTATTGAACCTTTTGATACATGCTGCACACTTGCTGTTACACAGAGACAGAATCTTTATGATAATTCTTTATGTAGGGACCATAACAGTATTTTTGTGTCAGGTACAGACTTTTCTGTATTAGGATACAACATTTTTCTTGAATTTGTCTGTTAAAAAATTGTTTTATGGTCTAAATAAAGAATTAGAAGACAAATGGGCTAGTGTTCACTTCTGCCTGTGCTGTTACTTTGTCTGCATACCATATTTTTGGTGTTTTTTGCAGGCCCTACTGTAGAACAGCAGGCTGAAATGGCTCGAGCTGGTGGCAGGACCTTGGCGGCTCTACAGCCTGAGCAGGTGACAGAATGACCAAATAGACCAAATAGACAATATGACCAAATTGTTAATAATGTGCATGTGTGGCAAGTTTTACAACATAGGCTTATAACATAAATGAACTTCTTGGGACAAGAATCTATTATTTCTGTGCCAGATCCATTGTTTGTATCGTAGCCTGGTTAAAGATGATAAAAGCAAAAAGATCATGTTCCTTGGGGTTGTGAAGTAGTATGAGCTTTCATGTGGGGTTTTTAAAAATTTTGATAGCATCAAGTAACACACAGAAGTGAATTGTGATTCAAGCTGCTGAAGAATTGGCTGGAATAACTTGCTCCATTCACACCTGAGTTTAGCATACAACATGTATACAAAAGTGGAGCTGTAGACAATTATTACTCTGCAGCTAGGGGAGTATGATGTGGTACAAGGTAGTCTTAAAGGAACAACATGTGAGTTTGGTGAAGAAGACTGGGAAAGGAAAGAACATGTTGGTGAAGAAGACTGGGAAAGGAAAGAAAGATAATAAAAAGCAAAGTAAAGGCTGAAGCAGTGTTTGGTCTTCTTTTTCACTGTGATGCGGTCTGGAGAAATCAGCTGCCCAAGTATTGGGAAAGTTAAGATAGTGAGAGGTTGTGGTCAGTGTAAATGGACTATAGGAACTAGGTGTCAAACACCATGGACTTTGAGTAAGGAGTCAGTTTAGAAAATGTTTTCTCTTTCAGAGAGCAGAGATTATTTATCGTCTTGCTGACTTACTAACAGACCAGAGGGAAGAAATTCTCTTGGCAAACAAGAAGGACTTAGAGGAGGCTGAAAATAAAGGTACTGCTTCAAACCTTCCATAGTAATACTGTCATCTTGGACCTCTCTGGGCCTCAAGACAAATGAGCAGAACTAGAATCTTCTGTCACCTGGGATTGTGCAGTGTGGCTGACACAGATTATTGAACCCGGGACTTTCAGAGCTTGTCAGTGTAAACAACTGCAGCCTCCTTCATTCATAAAACAGATGCCTTCATCAGAGAAGATACTGAGGCAGTGCAAAACACCAAGTGGTGTATTGTAAAAAAAAATTTTAAAAAATGGAACAAATATCTCTGTTACTGTCATGAACAAAGTGAGTATCTTCTGGGCTGGTTAATGTAATGCTTGTTTCCTGAAGAGGAGGCTATCATCTCTGCACTTAAATTGATGCTTGCCAAAGCATCAGTTGTCCCCTTCTGATTGAGGAAGGTTCTCTTTAGGTGACTCAGATGAAACCCCCTCTTCTGTGTTAGACTGATAGATTCATTGAGAACCTGGGATTGAGATGTGTACTTGGTGGCATAACAAGTATATGAAAAGGACACATCATGAATTGTAATACTATGTGAAAGGCACCACTGACCAGAGTATTTGAGGGAACATTGCTGGGTTAACTTACTGTTTGAATGTGTTCAGACTAGAAAACTCAAGTTGTTCTTGCCCAGTCTGCACAGAAATGCCATGCATGTGTCTGTGCTTTAATGTTTCTGTTTGTAAAACAGAAGGATGCAATTACTGCCTAGGCCTTCCAGAAATACTGCATGGGTAGAAATTTGTAGGAAATTCAGTCATGCATTCAGTACATGAAATAGGACAAACCTCATCTTTCTGGGTGTTGGTAGTTTGCGTGGTTGCTTCATGTACCGAGCACTTAAACCTCATTAATTTAAAATGTGATGTATGAAATAGTCATCATATTTGAGGGGTTTTATTGTGACTACTAGACTTGTTGCTATGCATTTTTAATCTCAGGTAGATTACTTGCTAGGGTATGGGAAATATCTTAATTTTCCTTAGGTTCAGCACTCATTTAAGTAATTTCTGCTTGAGCCTAGGAAGACCAATCTATCTTCAGCACAACTTTTTCTTTCTTTTAGGGAGATTAGCCCTCCCTTTGTTGAAACGCCTAAGTCTGTCTACTTCAAAGCTGAACAGCTTGGCCATTGGTCTGCGTCAGATTGCAGCATCCTCGCAGGACAGCGTCGGCCGTGTAATTCGACGAACTCGAATAGCAAAAGACCTGGATTTGGAACAGGTTACAGTGCCAATTGGTGTCCTTCTCGTGATCTTTGAATCTCGTCCCGACTGTCTTCCACAGGTTTGTAAGCCAGGTAGATTACACTGTTGAGTATTTCTTTTGGCAAGCAAACAAGAGACTACAAAAAGTATTGTTTCGAAGGACTCTTGCTTGGATTCTTCTACAATTGATTTTTTTGGCACCACTGTTTTTTATGCAGAGGTGTTTTCTGGACTTGCTTCTGCAGTGTTCAGTTAATCATTTGTCTTATGCGAGGAATAAGGCAGTTATGTTAAGGGCAAATGCTTTCCTCTGCAGTACTGTGTGGAAGTGTTGCTATAGGTAAATCCTGTTAAAAAATGCATGAAAATATGGGTGCTTAACTAATGTTGCAGAGGCAACCTTGGTCTTACTTTCTAACTCCCGACTACTTTACTGAGCAACTGAAGTAGATTTTAAAATTAAACAAACAAAAAAAGCCCGATTAGCAACATCTCTTCCCACAATTAACATTAGGTATCTAGGAAGCTTGATTGAGGAGTTTTCTAATGAGCAGGTGTTTGAGTAGAAAATGATGGGTACAGCCACTTTGAGGATGTGAGGCTTAATGAGTGGACAGCTTCATACTTCATGCCAGATTTTTGTGAGTAGTCCCCGCTTACAGTGAAAAGGAGTATGCGGTAAGAAAAGTTCCTATGAAACAAAAAGGCACTAGTCTTCCTTGACTACCAGCACTGTTGGTTACAGATAACCAGTATGTTACCTTGTTGAATTTGTGTCTGTCTTCCTGGCCTTCAGCCCAGGTCTCTTGCCTTGCATAGCTGATGCCTTCCTCTTTCTCTTTGTTGTGTCGTAAAACTTGCACCAGACCGACTCCTGCTGGCTTCCCTGCCCTGCCCTCCCTTCCTCTGCTTTGTTTTACCAACTTGGGGTAGCTTGTCTTGGTAGTTGCTTTGCTTCTTGCTAACCTCCTGTCCTCACACTCACATTAGGCTTCCTGATGCAACTTCAGAGGATAATCTTTGATAACTCTGCATTTGAATTGCATGATTTCTATCCCATCCTGTATCTGCTAGTAGGAGGGTCTCTGATTGAGAGGAACAGTTCTCTCCTCTTAGTCTACTACTGCATCTCATGCTTGTTTGGGTTAAGATTTAATAAGCTTCAAGTGAGCATATACAAACAGCATGTTTGCCTCTAATACTTAGAGGGTGAAATTGCAAGCATCCTTCAGAGACTGTATTGTATAGATTCCACCAAATCTGAAGTGTAGTCGTGTTCTACTAGTCTTTGAGACTGAACCATTTTGAAACCCCTTACCTTGTGTTCTACTTTTTATCACATAAATTTTTGATTTTTGTGTCTTTATTCTTGGTATTTTTTTTCTTTTCATTTTTTCAAACCAGGTCAAAACCTTTCTTTTAATCTCATGGCACTTTACTTAAATAAGCTTAGTTGTTTAGTTTCCTCTCGTGATAGTGATCTGGAGGGGCAGATAGAAGGTACTTTTGAAATACAATCAGATGGCTTTTTAATGTCTAATTATATAAGTTAAAAAAATGCATGATAGTTATGTAAGGCAGACTTCCCAGATGGTTACACTTCAGTGTGTTTTTCTGATGTGTTTCTTGTTTTCAATATTCTTTTCAAATGAGGTAGATTATCAAGCATTTTGATTATTATAACCTATTTGATTCTAGAGGGGGAAAGATGTATCTGGCTGCTTATTTTATGAATCAGGATCTAAAGTGTGCCACAAAGCTAACTTCTAATTAGATGTGAGTCTGGCTAATTTTGACGTCAGCATCTCAACAATATACAGTCGATACTCTAATGAGTGTATGTTTGGTGAATATATATACAGGTGATGATAATGATACATATAATCTTTCCCAGAAGACAGTAATACAGCAAAATAACTTAAAATACAGAGTTTGTTTATTCTAAAGAGAATAAACTCACCTCTGGAGAGGAGGTGATTTTGTTTTCCAAATGACTGCATGCTTTTAAACTTTTTTAAGTAGGTGGACAAATTGTGAGACCATAGTGAATGAAGTTGGAATGAGGAATACAAAATAGAAGACAAAAGTAAAATAAGTTTTGAAAAAGAGCTTGATTGTATGGGATGTGCTCTGAGGTAGAAAGGAGCAAAATTCTCTCGCATTGCTGGACTTAAATGGGTGAAATCTAGCACCTTGAGCAGAAGGGCAGCAATATCTATCGGTTTCTTCTGGTGATAAACATGGAAGCAGAGATGATTCTGGGCCTATTGTCTCAATTTTTTTTATATTTTTGCTTAGAGCAAGTGTTGTCTGTCTGTGACTCCTGTTTTAGACAGCATGATAAAAATGTTTTTCCTATTCATAGGAAGAGCTTATTTACCACTCTGCTGGAATGGTTAGAGACAGGAGTTCTTGCAGCTAAAGTTATTCTCCTTGGGGTAATTGCCCACACAGCCATGCAATTCATATGAAGCCCAAGTTTCTTCTGACTTTTTCACTGTAGTCTCTCCATCGCCTTAGTACCCTGAAAACTCAAGTTTGTTCTTGAAATTAGCATATTTAATTTCTGGAGTTAAATGTGCTGCTACTTGTAATGGTTTTTCAGAGCCATGAAAGGAAAACAAGATTAATATTGAGTAAATCAACTGAACAAAAAATCTTGGTTTTATTTTGTGGGTGTTATTCTGACAAAGGAACCAGAATACATTTAAAGTTGTTGGTTTTTTTTTTCCAATAATAAACTCCTTTGACAGGTGTCTGCTTTGGCCATAGCCAGTGGAAATGGCTTACTACTTAAAGGAGGGAAAGAGGCAGCACATAGCAATCAAATCCTTCATCATCTGACACAAGAAGCACTCTCTATTCACGGAGTCAGAGATGCAGTGCAACTGGTAAGTTCTTAGAGTTAAATCAACTATTTCTTTGCTATGGTTTGTATAAAATGTGTGGGCAAAACCTGAGAGGTAAAACTGTAAGCTCTTTGTATTGCAACTACCACAGGTGAACACAAGAGAGGAAGTAGAAGATCTCTGCCGTTTGGATAAGCTGATAGATCTCATCATTCCACGTGGTTCATCACAGCTAGTCAGAAATATCCAGAAAGCGGCTAAGGGAATCCCAGTGATGGGTCACAGTGAAGGGATCTGTCATGTGTATGTTGACACGGATGCCAGTGTTGAGAAGGTCACAAGAATAAGTAAGCTGTGGGAAGGTGACTTGAATCTCATGGGTGTAATTGAACTTTGGAGTATGCAATGTAGTTACAGTAATTTATAATTTATATATTATCCAAAAATCTTTGTTGTAAATGCTGTGTAACTAATTATGTACTCTTAAACCTCAGTCAGAGACTCAAAGTGTGAATATCCTGCTGCCTGTAATGCTCTGGAAACTCTCTTAATTCATCGAGACTTGCTGAGAACCCCGTTGTTTGATCAGATCATAGACATGTTGAGAGTAGAACAGGTTAGTCACTCATATTTGTGTTTTGTTTTGTGTTTTTTGTCAGTTTGTTTTCTAAAACTTTAGAAGCATTTGGTCTGGCTGGTGTAGCCCTGTTTCCATGGCGCAACATTTTAGTTACCCACGTGTGTCTTTGTACATGTCAATGAACTTTGGTTCTTCAGACAGCATCAAGTGGTTCTGTAGAAATGATCTGAAAGCAGCTTATTCAGTACAGCTACAGGCAATTACTGGGATACCTTTGTTATATACTTCCTTGTATATAGCAAAAATAATCTTCTGCCATAAAAGCCTATATTCAACCTTTCTCTACCTTTTCAAATTCAGTCAGATGCAAAGCTTTGTCTTCCTGAATCTATTAATTTAGCTTCTTACCCAAGTGAATTCCCTTCTGTTTTCATCCTTTCTGAATTTACGTCATACGTGTGTTTTTTAAAATTTTCCTTTTGGATGCCCTTTGTTTCCACCCATTTTCCCTGCTGGTATGTCAAAGGATATCAAAAGACCAGCATACTAATTAGTTGTCCAGACACAAGCAATGTTTTTTCAGTAACAATAGCAGAGATGCATCAGGAAGAAGTATCCATGAAGTAGTATGAATTGCACATAAATCAAGGGTTTCACACAGCACTGTGTATTTGACAAATAGAGTGCACAGGCAGTGATTAATGGAGGATAGAGAAGTCATGTTTTGATGCTGTTAAAAGGGTTATAGTAAAAGAAGCTGGTAAGTAGTCAAGGAGCAAGTTCTCAATGTTTGGGGCTCTTTAATGTCTACTTTAGTTGTTTCTTGGGAAGGGTAGAATGCAAGGTAGATGTTTGTATTTTGGATGGGAGGAATATGTGTACCAGTGCATTTCCACCACCAACCCTAACCGATCTCCTTATACAGTGGGGAAGATATTACCTCTGTCTAATCTAACCTGACAACGAGAAATATGCAAATATTGTGCAGGATTATGCAATTAAAGTAATTCATGGTTGCACAAGAAAATACTAGTTTAAAGATAATGTCTTAAAAGCCTTCATGTTTAGTAGACTTATGCCTTATTTCCCATTTATTCTTCTCTTGTCAAAAATTCCTGTTTGAATGGAAGTTCATCTGCATGGAATTTCTATGCTGTATCTGTTCTAAATTATCTCTCATTGTTTAGGTGTTTTGGCAGAGGTTGATAATGTGTTAAAATTTTCTTTATAACAAATGAAAAATATCTGTGTGAGGTTTTTTGGTTTTGGACCCAGTAACTCCTTTGTGTCTTAGATGTGCTTCAGAGATGGCTGGTATCAATTTATAAAGTAAAAGGATAAAAGTCATTCAAGATCTTAAGACTTCTGTAGGTGCAAACTTGGAAGCATTCCTTCCGTTATTCTCTGCATTGCAGTTGCTGTCTTAAAACAAAGGCTGGCATCAGTATTTTAGTTGTTTTCCTAGCAGTGCTGTACTGGCCTTTTCTGCCTGGTGACTGAGTGATGCAATTGCTTTAAGTAATTTCAAATGAGTTCTGAAATAGAGTTTGTCACGGTAGGTAGCCAACCTAGCATGTCATTTGTTGTACCTCGTAGCTAATTCACCTATGTGCCAGGTTTCCCAAAGTGTAGGTGTATTTTTCTTACACTGCATGCATGTTGTGGATTAACTCCACTCAGTGACTAAGCACCATCCAGCTGCCTGCTTGCTCTCCCCTGCTCCAAGTGGGGCAGGAGGAGAAAATTAGAAGAAAACCAAGGAAGCTTGTAGGTTGAAAGGTAGCTTAATAAGTGGAGGAAAGAGGAAGAAGAAAGGGGACAAAGAGGAGGAAATAGCACAACAAAAAAGTAAACCCTGAAACAAAACTAAAAACCCACCAGCAGCACCCACAAGGCAAAGCTAATTACTTGCTGTCTACCACAAAAAAACAATGTCCATCCAGTCTCTTGGGCAATGCCTACCTTCTTCAAAAACTGCCTCCCCTCAGTTTGTATTGCAGTACATGACATCATACAGCATGGAACACCCCTTTGGTCAGTTCTGGTCAGCTCTTGGCTGTGTCCCCTCCCAAATTCCTGCACACTCCCAGTTTTCGCACCAGGAGCACAGAGTTTGAACAGGGGGGAAGAGAGAACCTTGATGTTGTGGAAGCTCTGTTCAGCAACAGCCAAAACAATGGTGTGTTTTTAACACTGGTTTAGTCAGAAGTCCAAAACATAGCAGCACAGGGACTGCTATCCATCCCGTATTGAGTACAAGAAGCTACACTTTCACCTGAAAGGCTCTGTTATGGTCAGTAGTCACAAACAAAATGTTCCTGGTGTTGCAGGTGAAGATTCATGCTGGCCCAAAGTTTGCATCTTACTTGACATTCAGTCCTTCAGAAGTGAAATCTCTGCGCATAGAATATGGGGACCTGGAGTGCTGCATTGAGGTTGTGGACAGCGTTCAGGAGGCTGTTGAGCATATCCACAAGTATGGAAGTTCCCATACGGATGTTATTATCACAGAGAATGGTTAGTGACCTGGCTCCTTCTTTAACCTGCTGTTTTGTTTGACTGCTAATTCCTGGTGTTAGTGCAACTAACTACATACATTATAGTAGTTGGTCTCTTGGGTCTGCGCCAGTTCAAAACCTTACTAGAGCTGTGCCAAGACAAAGGTTGACTCTCCAACCAAACCAAGGTCATGTTGATCTGTGGCTGGCCATGTGAGTCAAGTAGTAGTCAATTCTGTTTCTATACTTCTTGCTGAGCTTAAATGCTTGTCACTAAAGGCATGCATTCGATACCATAACTACTGCCACAGGACCTGGTGAACTAGTGATTTATATTGGAAATAGAGTTACTCTTGAGTGTCTGTCTTGTTGCTAAGGGCTACTGACCTCCAAGTTACTTACGTGTGGCATTTCTGCTTAGTAGTTCTCAAATACTACTTGCAATAGCAGTTGAGTTTAGGATTTCAAAGTATTTGGAACAATTCCATGTCTGAGACTAATGGAGAGCTGACTGTAGCTTAACTGTCTCAAAATGCTGTTTGGGGCAGCTGTTCTTTCTCCTTGGTCATGCGACTAAATCTCTCTTTGACTAAACTGAATGCAGTTAGAATTAGACATCTTTTTGCTTGCTTCTAATCTTTGTGAGCTTATTCTAAGATTTGCAGTTGTGTCTAATTGATAACCATACTGGGAGGAAGGTAAAAATGAGCATGGCTTAGCCCAGGCTGTTTAAGTACTGTCTGATAAGGTCGCACGTTAAAGTTGTATTGTTACGTATGTTCACTGTTTTATGCAGTGGTTATTGGCATACATGGTCATTCTGTATGTAATGGATTTCATTTTTCTCTGCCTCTTTCCCAGAGAAAACTGCAGAGTTCTTCCTCCAGCATGTGGACAGTGCTTGTGTTTTCTGGAATGCCAGTACCCGATTCTCTGATGGCTATAGGTTTGGACTTGGTAAGGTGGAAGATATTGCAGGGTTGTGACTGCAGAATTTTGTGGTGTGTGAACAGTGTGGCAGTATGAATCTTGAAAGATAGGATTAGTCTCTTATCTTCCTGTCTAATAAAAGGTTTTCAGGAAAGGTACTGTACAAAAAGTTGAAGCCTAGAAATTTCATCCACACAAAGATATTTTGGATCCTTTGAAGCTCTATTCAATTGCAATAAAGTTGCTGCATGTGTATAGTGATAGAACAATGCAATACAGGATGTGAAACTGCTGAACAGCTTTCCTTTTGTTTCTCCTTCTAATGATGCTGTAAAGAGTGCAATACTTCAGCCCTGCTGGGCAGATTAAGGTGCTGTCCAGTGTGTGAGTCCTGCTGTGTTAAGGAATGAAGGGTAGAACCTAAACCGAGTATCAACTGATTAAATAAACAGGTGCAGCTACTGTGAATTGCAGAAGATAAAGGAAACATTCCTTGATGAGGTAGAAAATCAGAAGTCTGCACTACACGCTATTACTGTGTTAGCTGGAACAGTGTTCCATGTGACAGAAAAATTCCAGTTAAGGTCTTCCAATATCTCCTCAATGTGATAAAAGAGGTGTAAGATCATAATCTTTACTAGTTTAGCTTTTTTTCTTGTTTGAAGGATTCTGTCCTTAGATCAGTCTAAGAGCAATGTAGGACATACCTCTCTCTCTCTCTTGTATCTTTCTTTCTGAAAGTAACTATAGTAGCCAGAAGTATAAGCATTACAATTTATAATGTAATAGCTAATCTCCTATTGGGGAAATGGAACTGGTCTTTGGAGATGAGCAGAGAGAAAATGGCAGGTCCCTGAAAGGCAGGCAGATTTTTCTACTTTGAGGTACAAAAACCACTTCATTTAGTATGAAGTGGACATCATCAAAGGATTAACTGCCTTTATTTTGGGTGTTTCCTACAGGTGCTGAAGTGGGAATTAGTACTTCGCGTATCCATGCACGTGGACCAGTGGGAATTGAAGGACTCTTAACAACGAAGTGGTTGCTGAGGGGGAACAATCATGTTGTTTCTGACTTTTCAGAGCATGGGAGCATGAAGTATCTTCATGAAAGCCTCCCTCTCCCTCAGAGAAATGCCAACTGAAAACACTGGGGAGAAAATCCAGGATATAATTATTTCCTGAAGTTGTTCAGGCTTCAGGATAATATCTGAAGGTGAAGGAGTTTATTTTTCATCGTCAGAAACATTGTCCTTGGTCATTTTGCTGTGCAATGCCATCAATGGGAATTATCCCATCAATCAGGAATTCTCCCCCTCCCACCCCTTTCAGTTTCCTTAGACAGTATCTGCAAACTGACCTCACTTCTCCCAAAGACAGATTTTTTCAAATCATATAGGTAACATAAGGATTTCAGTATCGACTGCATTCCTTTTTTATCACAGTGCTCTCTGTAGCAAATATGTTTGGTGGTGGAGCTTAATTTTTTTTTCTAAGTTTTGTTTTATTCAAGTATCTGTTCTGGAGAACAGACTCAGTAGTTTTGGTTTTGAGGGTTTTTTTCTTCAGTCTTAGGATCATGGCGTCTCTTGAGGGCCAGAAAGCTTTATGCTTAATTTCTTTGTATTTGATCAGTCTTGAGATAGGGGGACAGATGTTCCAAATGTATAGTAAACTTTTGACCAAGAAACCTTTTATATCTAATTCTTTGTATTGTTTTGTTATCTGTCTATTGTAGATAAAAAACATCATAGTCTGCTACATTAATTTTGTTACTTATTTGTATCAAAGGTTTATTTTTCTTCGGTTTATATAAAACTTACTCCAACAGCATTTTGATCATGGCTTGACCAGAATGAAGCTCTCCACTTGCATGAACGCTTCTCATGGTGCACTGCAGCCCTGCCACATGGCTGGCAGCCAGAGCTCCCCGATGGCTGCAGGACATCCCGCTCTCAGTTGGGGGGTCCCAGTGTGCTCCTGGCCCATCAGGGCGCCGTTTCCTTTCCTGCCGGCTGCTCTCCGCTGCTGTCCTGGCGTGCGTGGTGGACGCACCGTGCTTGGGATCTGGTGCTGCTGCACCCCTTCCTCCACTCACAGGGGCATCATGATAGGGCACAGGGTGCATCTCCCCTCTGAGCAGATGCCGCGGGCGGCTGGACATGGGTGAGGCGAGTGAGATGCCTCGGTAGGTGTGGATGGCTCTTGTTCGCTGAAGGTGGCATGGCAGGAGAGCTCAGATTGGCATCAGAGGGTTGCCATGCAGAGGCTACGATGGGGGTTTTGCCTGGTCGTGAGGGCCATGGTGCTGTCATGACCACGGTCAGTGTGTGCAGTCAGCCCCAGGTGCACAGATACCCAGCAGTGGGTGGGCCCCAGAGCAGGGCAGTGGTACTGAGGCTCCCCTGCCTGGGCTTGCTGGCAAGTAGCAAGGAAAATGGCTTAAGAACCCCATTCCTCTGAAGTGAAGGTGAGGGAAGGATGCTGAGGGGGAGGGATGTCTCTGTGGAGAGGGGGCAAAGTTGGGAATTGCAGGGAGGTGTTTAAAGTCATTGTAGGGGACAGAGCTGTTCAGGAGCAATTCCCTTGGAGCAAGTCAAGGGAGCAGGTTAGTTCTCAGCAGGATGTGAGAACTGTGTTAAGAAAGCAGTTCTGGCATGCGTCTGTGTTGTATAAACTCTGTTAGTCTGTCGCCTGCATTGTACACTGTACCTTCCTCGGGTCTTGATGTCTCCATAGCTCTTAGTGATCACTAGGCACCTTGGCAGCCTTCCTGCAAGTCACAAGTGCATTGCTATATCAGCTTAGTGCCTGTCAAGCCTTTCTTGCCTTGCAATTCCAGCTTAAGGTGTGGATCTGTCTGGTGTCTATCATATTGTGGATGTTTCGGAGCAGTCATCCCTCACAGTGGTGGGCCAGGTAGTGCCTTCAGTTCCATTTCTGTGAAGGTTTTTTTGACAAGAGTTGTCCCCAGGGATTGCATCCCCATGTCCATAACAGTCTTTTGTTAAAGCTTGGCTGCTTGCTCATCCATCATTCTGCTTTTGATGGCTCTCATCCACATCTCTGCTGATGGCTGCAGCAGTCACCACTTTCCAGGGCTGCTGTAGAGCACCTGCAGTGTCAGGGCATTGTTGGACCTCTCTGCTGGTGGCTGCCATATTCCCTATGGAAGTCACTTGCTTGTGCACTTAGCACATCTCACACTCACAATGCTTGGGGTGTTGGGGGTCTGTGTCATGGTTGGAGCTGCCCTGCCCAAGGGTATAGCAATCTAAATAAAGGGTAGCACAGCCTCAGGGTGGTGTAATAATATGTTGATCTATGTAGATACTTTGGTTTGCTATGTAGACCATACGGTTCATCTCTGGGCTGTAGACAGCAGGCACAGTTATCTTTGTCTTTTGAGGGTGCCAGGCTCTGACCTTCAGTGAGCAGTAGTTGGTATGGTAGTGGAGTGGCTGGATCTTGAAGGTACCTTGCCTTTTACAGGTGGGGCTCAATATCTAGGTTCTTGGGTTCTTTTAGCTGTGTTAGCAGAGAGTAAGCTAGAACTGGACAAAGTCAATATTTGATAGACCTTTACTTGTCATGGATTTAAAAAAAAAAGAGAGAATTTGAGTGCTCAAGCATTTCTAATGAATTTTTAGTACCTACAGGCTTTTAGTTAAGGTAAAACTCTACTCCTTTTAACTGTCCACTTGCCTGATGAATTCTTTGGTCAAATCCTGGAGTTTTATCTTTCAAGGTTTGGGAAAAAAGTTTAAATTAAAAGCCTTACAAAAAAGGCCTTGTGTTGAGTGTGAGGGCATGAGAGCACTGATCAGGTTTTATTTAACTGTGAAGGTTAACCAACAATTTTAAAGTAATTTTTTAAAATTTCATTATGGTTTTCTTTGCAAGTGCAGTTGTTTTCATCCAGGAAAACACAGTTTAGTAGCTAGAAAATTGCTACTTTTCCATGTTCTGTAGACAAAATGGAATTGTCTTCAGAGTTTCTCGTCTCTTACAGTATGAGATAGCCTTGGAATTAATATGTGGGTGATATTGCACTGCAGTATAAAACATTTCACTTCAGATTGAAACCCTGTTAATATTATTGGAGTTTTCTGATGAAAATTTGATCAATGTAATTTCCTAAGTCAACTGTGATTCTAAAGATCTTATACAATTATAGGTTAAAAAAGGTGTGAGTATATGGAGTGTGTCATAATGCGGGTGTATTTAGCGCCAGAGACAAATTGTGCCGAGTCAAAATGTGAATTGAAACATTTTAGTCGTGTAGTTACATTATGGTAATATACAAAGCAGTGTTAGTGTTCTAAAACATTCCTACAAGCAGGTGTTTTAAGACAACTACAGAGGTAAACTAGCTTTGTGGTTATTTTGGGGATCTTTTTGTACCCAAACTCCTAAGCAGGAAGAAGACATTGCTGAGGCTCATGCTAAAGAAGTCTGAATGGTGAAGAATTAATGCCGGGTAAAATATGTTGAGACGCAGTACTCTTGCTTTAAAGAGCAGAGCAAGCACTTCTCTTGCGTGGCTGTGGCCCTCGCATATTTATAATGAAACCCGTTGCGGGGCCAGCAGCTCTGTGCACTGCTGTATCGTTTACAGCTGCAGTAAAGCTCGACAGCTTCTACCAGCAGAGCCCGTCTGTGGGTGCAGCGGGTGGGCCCGGGTGCCGCCGTTGCCGGCGGCGGGCCGGGGGCGGTGCTGAGGGCTCGCACCATGGCGGGCGCGGGCGGGCGGGCCTCCGCCTCGGCCAGCTCGGAGTCTTACACGGGCCGCGGCTCTTCCACGCCATGTGTGGGCCGGCGGACCGAGCACACACCCCGCTACACCCTGGGGCTTCTGCAGACGCCACACAGCTCGGAGAGCACCGGAGGCGCCTCCAGCGCTGGGACACGGCCGGGCGGCTCCAGCGGGGAAGGCCTCGCAGCCCGCCGGGCTGCCGGGAACAGCGCCGTGAAGCCGTCGGTGTCGGAAAGGGCAGGTACGCTCTCTGCCTGGGTCTTTATCTGTTTCTTTCTGCTATCTTTGCTCGGGTCGGGTTCGAAAGAGCTGTTAAAAGCGGTCATTACTGAGATGGGGCAGCTGCAGCTAAGCTTCATAGCGACGTTTTGTCATTTAGCTGGACAGAACAATAGAAATAGTTCCTTGAAGTAGCTGAGCTCTCCAGTGGGAACAATAAACGTGTTTGAATTGCTGCACAGGGTTTGCTTTTCAGGAGAGAACCGAAACATGGGTTTGTGTTTGATTTGTTGGTTGTTTAGGAGTTTTGTTGCTTTTGGGTTTTGTTTTTATTTTTACGCTGGCTATGAAATAGTTTTAAGAGCCTGTCGGTCTCGGTGTGCAGTAAGAATGTTGTGTTCCTACAATGCAATAGTGCTACTTGCCATTGTTTATAAAAATCTGCTATCAAAGTCTGTATCTTGGCAGGCAGCAAAAAGAAGTTAAAATTGTGGTATTTTCAGACAAAAAGAAACTATGAAAAGAGTTGGAAATTATTTTAACACTTGTTGCAATGAATTCTGATGTACGTGTATCTCCATTGTGTATAAATTGGAAATTAGGTAAAATGTGTTTGGGTATTATATATGACTACTGAGGAGTCCTAAAAAAAAAACAAAAAACCCTAACAGGATGATCTAAATGTTGGGTTTGAGAAATAGCTGTGTATCACTTGGTTCATTTGGTCTTTTAAATTACTGTTTTTCCCCATTATGCCAGATTCGGTGCCTTCTACAGGAAGTCTCTTCTGCCAAAATTCTGACTAAACTTATCTGAGTGAATGCTATTTAAAAAAAAATACGCTGATATGTCCACTCTTTAAGTCCCCAACCAAAGATCTGAGCTAATATTTTTATCACTTGTCACAGTTTTTAAGATTAAAAAAATCTCCCAACCAAGCAAACACAAAGAAAAACCCACCTCACCTGAACAAACTCCAGAATCCCAATACAGTCGATATTTTTCTACCAACCAGCCTCGATTAAGACTCATGCAGTTAATTGATCATCGAAAACCATTACTTATGTATTTTGTCTCGTGTGTCAGTTTTTAATGTGATATAAGAAACAGAAACATTTGTGTTTGCGTGTTTTATAATACATGGATTTTTTTAAGTGGATCTGCTGCTTATATTTTCATTCATTTTTTAAATCTTAGAAAGCAGTTATCTAAACTAGATTAAGGATATCTTCAGTCATCTCAAGAGAACTAAAACCAAGTAAATTACTTAAATAATTTATTGAAAATTTAAAGTCTTCTAAGAAAAGATATTTTACAGGACTTGAAAAATGTAGGTAGATCTTAAATACATGTGTGAAAGAAACTGCTGTTAACAAATACATCCCAGATTACCATATAATTTCCGAGAGTTGATCCCCATAAATTCGTAGGGTTATCATTCCCAAGTGGTTCTTTCTTTTCTTTTCTTGTCCTGTTTTTCAAAAGGAATGCTCGGCTTTTAAAAAAGGATTTCAGAAACACGTGTGCAGTTTTAGATAATGATTTTTCAAATGATGGGCAAATGTGAGATAAAGTTGATTTAAAGCATTCTTTCGTAAATTTAGAATTCATTAGCATATGAAATGATACTTAATAGAGTGACTTCTGCTGTATTATTTCTGTTCAACAATGTAAATAATTTTTTTATTAGCACTGCAGGTAATCTCATTGTAAAAGATAATCATTTTAATGCAAGCTTGTTTTCAAAGCAGTCTGATTTATTTCATTTTATACTCTGGAGAGCTTTCATAGAATGACATTTTGTTTGGATATCTCTATTTCTGCTAATAAAAATTCAAGTGTTGTAAGCTGCTTTTTTGTATGTTGCTTTCTGAATAAAAATTTGTTGTGGCTGTTTTCATAATTTACTTATTTCTCTCCCCTCAGAATCATATTTTGGGGACAAGAGTTCTTGTGTAGAAAATGCTAACACATTGAATCTCACGAGTTCTTCTTCTGTGCGTGGCCTGAATAGCACATGTGTAGGAAAAACACCTCTCTCTTCTGGTAGATCTGGTTGCAGAAGCCATACCCCACTTATGGGATATTCAGGTAAGATTAACAGCTCTTAGGGGAAACCGTCCAATTTATATTTCTGATGTTATTTTATTAAACAGTTTAATTTTTAATGCGATTATATTAAGATACTAAAACAAACTCAAAACACAATGTATATATTGTGTAAACACAATATATTTTGTACCGCAGAGGATACTGCCAAGGAACTGTACATGAACAAGAATATACTACTTTGTGTACTAAGAAGATGTTTTGGTATTGCATCCTCTTACTTCTTAGTTTGCATTCATGTATGTATTATCAGTGTAGTTAGAATTCAGACTTCTTTCAAATTGTCCAAAATCAAATTTGTGGGCATGTAGTGTGGTCACTAAAGAGCCCAAATTCATGCACATTTCTAATCAGGGTTCATTTTTAGCCTTGTAATGCATTAGACATCATAAATAACATAATTATCAAGTTTCTTGATGCAAGTTTTATGTATTTTATGTTCACGTGTTCAGAGGTGTAGAACACTTGTTCTCCTGAACACTTAGAAGCTGATGGTACATCTTGCAGTGCTTCATATGAGCAAAATGGTGTTACAGGGTAATGATGCCTTGTGCCATGTTATAGGTATCATATGTGCTCTCATAATGCAAAAGTAATGGGCTTTAAAGTTACTTTTTTCACACTCTGACTAATCATTATCAGTTCAGTCTTTAATGTTCTTAAAGACTGAACTGATAATGATTCCTTCCTGCATCTGTATATTTGTTTATGCTTGCTCTGTCGTTTGTGATGCTTGTTGATCAGTCTTTCATTAATCTGTATTGAATGTAACTGAATATATATGACTGTTTTACAGTTACATCCTCATCTGCAGTTTCTGCTCATACTGTTGCATCAGTTATTGTAGCTGTAGTAGAAGGAAGAGGCCTTGCCAGAGGTGAAGTAGGAATGGCCAGTATAGATTTAAAAAATCCTGAGATGATATTATCACAATTTGCAGACAATACAACTTATGCCAAGGTATTTTAGAGTCTAATTATTGCAATTTACTTTCTTGAAAAAAGCTTATGACTAATGGAAAATTAAATTTCTAGTTTGTGGAAGAGATTTCTCAGAGGTGGAAGTAACAACTAGAAAATGTGCAGTGTTGAAAAGACTGCTCTTTTCCTTATTGTTAGTATACAGTTAGTTATTGTTAGTATATTGTTAGTTATTTATATATTGTTAGTACTCAGATATTAAAGAGGCAAGAATGTTTTTCAAAAGAAAAATAACCTTTCTGCAAAATACACTGTGGGACTGAGATACCTCGTTTTGAAGAGCATTGGGCAATACATGGCAGTAGAACTTGCAAGTATTTGTCACCAGGCAAAACAACTCTGAGAAGAGAAGTGCATAAATGTGTGTGTGTTTGATAGAGTAGTTATAGTTCTGGCACTGGTTACATACTCCGTTTCAGATTGAAAGGCAATTCACTCAATTTACAGCCAGCACTGCATATTCTACATTAATTTGGTGAGTAATCTGGTTTATGCAGCAATGGGATTAGTGAAACATCTTATTTCATGGGTTATTTTGTAGTTATGCATGCTAGAAAATAATGTGGCTTGTAGCATCTTTACAATATTCAAAGAAACAAAAGCTCTATTAGGACAGTAAGTAGCTCTGACTCAGAATATAAACAACCATCAAATCTGTTTACTAAAACAGGTGTTGTATAATGTTGTACAATGTATATTGTACAACATACAACATTGCTGTGCATTACAGTTGTATAATGTACAATGTTGTATAATGGGTTTCTTTATTTTTAAGCATTAGTGCTTATAAAACCTCTTCTGGTCTTAACATACATAGCTACATATTGAGCATCCTTTATAGCTGCCTCTCAGACCGTGGTCAG
Source organism: Geothlypis trichas (assembly GCA_009764595.1). NCBI lineage: Eukaryota > Metazoa > Chordata > Aves > Passeriformes > Parulidae > Geothlypis > Geothlypis trichas. The sequence goes on from CM019908.1 coordinate 36,926,373, forward strand.
ATTGTTCATTGTTTTTCTGCCTTACCAATACAAAAGCTGGCATTTTCTTTGTACACGTATGTTCCTAATTTTTCATTAAGATTACTGAGTTCTCCGTTCTGTGCTCAGACCTGATACTGCATTCACCATCCAGTCAAAGAAAGAGAGATGCTAGTGTACAACTGCTTTTCCCCTAATGCAAGAAATGGCCTAGCAGCCCAATTTCTTACCTTAATCTCTCACACCTTTAACGATGTGTGAAAAAATCCATGGTCAAAAATTTATATCCACAGAGGAGACAGAGGAGTTCTGTACCTTTTATTCTTGAACAAAGGGAGAGGCCAAGGGGCATTTCCTGATGGGGTCTCTCAAGTTGTTGGAGGACCGCAGCCTGCTTTTTATCCTAACCTTCCTGGCTGCAGAATCTTTGCCTGTTCTCTACTGGCTGAGGTACTTGGGAGGTACAGACTTCCTGATCTGCCTGCTAAATGTGCCCCTTAGTATGCTCTCCCCTCTATAACATGTGATACATGACCTTTAAAATTAGCTTTAAGTCCACCCTGGCTGGGGAAGTTAATATTCATAACCCTATTAAGTCTTTGTTCTTCTCAGAGTTCAGGAGTCGAGCATGACCTTGGCTAAGCAGCAATCCATGTCAATTAGTAACATTTTTTGAAATTAATGGTTTGTCCTGTTACTTCCTTATCTACAAGTCTGGCCCTATCTGCAGGCAGATTCACACAATCTGTTTGTAAAGACACATTAATCATATTCCTGTCAACAATTCTGGGTTATCTGCTGATCAACTGTTTACTTACACTCAGAATCCATGCTTTGCCTAGTGATTGGAATCCAGCCTACTGGATTTTCTCTTTTTTGGGAATACTTCTGTTTTTGAATGTTCCGCAGATAATTTCAGGAAAGTTTTCTTATATTCTTTTAAGTTCTTCAAGATTTGCTGAATTGTGATGCTACTGGAAAAAAATTTCCTAGCGGTTAGCAGCTATGAAGGGCAGTGACAGCCTTCTGACCCCAAATACCCTTAGATAATTTTTTTGGTGTATTTTTTGTACTTGTTTACCTTTTTACTGGGACATCATCTGTCCCTTCTTGCGCATCTTAACTTGTAAGCAGTTAAAATACAGTCTGTTTTTTCATGTTTCTCCCTTTAGAATTTGTGAATGCTGATATAAATGAACATAAACGCATAATGTTGTTTGTCCTTTCTTATACAGTAGAAGAGCATATAATCTACTAATAACCCTTACAGGGGGTGTGCGTAACATAAAGCTGGTAAAATATGCACATTTTTAGCTATGTTAACATTGAGATAAATCTTACTAGAGGAGATGAAAACAAAATAAAAATTTAGTCTCAGTCAAAAGATTAGTAGTATTCAGACATGTTTTATTTCTTCATCATCCAGAGCACCATTGACCTTCCATCTGCAAACCCAGAAAGCTGCCATCTGTTGAAATAAGTCCTTTTCCCCCATCATAGCCATGGAACATAGTTTGGGATACCCATTTCTTGCTTCAACAGCAAGCATAATTCTGTGTTCAAATAACAGTGGATAAGCTCTAAATTTTGTTTGTTTGTTTTTAATTTAGTTTCATGTATATTTAGATACATATTAATTTGACTCAGTTAATTTGACTCAGTACATGCTAGTGTAGAAGTTAGCAGATAATTTGGAACTTGAACTGATTCTAAAATACAAGAGTTCTGTATTTTGTTATTGCTGGTCATTATTTAAAATACTTGAGATTATCTATTTTTTTATTGAATTATTTTGAATTTTTTGTCCAGGTTATTACTAAACTCAAGATCTTAACACCACTGGAAATAATAATGTCAAACACTGCCTGTGATGCAGGGAATACAACAAAATTGTTCAGTCTGATAACGGAGCATTTCAAGGTAGTTTCTAGAATTTCATTCAATGTTTTTGAGTTCTTGTTGATCACTTTTATATAATGGTTGATTTAAGAGTTTGACACAACTTTCAAAATCTTAAGATTTTGTTTTCTATGATTTTCAGGTGTGATTTTAGAATGGTAGTGAATAAACTAAATGCAGCTCCCCAGCTGCTACTTCTAATACTGACAAGAACAGAGATAGGTATATTGCTGGTGAAAGCTGAAAGTTGTGAATTTGTGACATTGGGTAATACTGAACCTAGGAAAGATACAGAAATTCAAAAATCAAGCATTCTCCCTCGTTCTCTCAACCTGATAAATCAATAGGGCTGATGTATCATAGAATCGGAAAAAGAGCACTGTCAGGGTAAAAGACAATAAAATGAACTAGTATAAGTAATTTATGCATATGAAAGCCTCAGAACCTTTAAAAAAACTATTAATTACTACCTGAATTGCTTCATTGCTGCAGAGCTGATGGCTTCTTCGTCAGTGTTCTTCTACTTCCTGACCTCTGTCCTCCTTCTCTCACATAAATCACTTGTGCATCACACACCTCCAGTTACATTGACCTGCTTGTGCTGGTCAGCTAGAATGAATACTTCTATGAAGACAGATTGCAGAATCAATTGATAAATTTCTTGAAAACATGTATCACTAGAAAAATACAGAAGTGTCTCTGATGTAACTTTTAAAACTGTTTGCTTTCATCCCCATCTTCACAGAATGTGACCTTTACAACTGTCCAGAGAAAATACTTCAATGAAACAAAGGGTTTGGAGTACATAGAACAATTGTGTGCATCTGAATTTAGCACCATTTTCATGGAAGTCCAATCAAAGTATGTTTAAATAAGGAGGAGCATACTGTGTCCAGATAAGTTTTTACAGAATCATTTTATGACTCATTGCATATATCTGTGTCATGTTGCAGAAGTTAGAAAACTCTTTTAACAGATCTTTTTATTTTGCCCTCCAGTGTTTTTGATACATGTAGAAATGTAAATAGAAAGCCTGTTACATAGCCTTTTACAGCTCTCCACTTCGCCTTTTTCATTCTTTTCTTAAAGATACCTTTCAAGAGCTAGCTGTGACTGCCTTTCTTTCTGGCCTCAGCAGGCATTTTCTATGTATCAACAATTTTAAATGCTGATACTTGGTGACCAGCGTCTTCAAATCACATGTGTCTGTTGAAATATGTATGTTCACAATACCAGTGATACAGTGGAGTCTGTCAAGTGTACAGAGACTCAAACATTTATGAGCATTTGATCTGTATGAATATATGTTCACGAGGCATGAGTTTGTGCATATTTGAAATATACTGCCTTTTCTGTGCTATTAATCACAGTAGTTGCCAAGCCACAGTAGTGTAAATGTTATTTCTGTAGTACACTACTTTTGTGGTATTTCTATAGCAGTATTCAACATTCATAAAAGATTTTTTTTTTCCAAGGTATTACTGTCTTGCAGCTGCAGCAGCTTTGCTAAAATACGTTGAATTTATCCAAAACGCCGTTTATGCTCCTAAATCACTAAAGGTTCGTTTCCAGGGGAGTGAGAAAACAGCTATGATAGATTCATCATCAGCACAAAATCTTGAACTAGTGATTAATAACAGAGATTCTCGGTAAGAATAGTTTTTTCAAGTTACGTTTTTATAAAGATGGATTTCTCTAAGTTTCCTTGATGTTTGTGTGAAAGAGCTGAGCATTATATTTATTTCTATATGAGAGAACTTGCATACTCTTCAGAGCTTCTAAGAAAACATCTTGATAGAGAAATATGTTACAATTCAGCACAAAATTTCTAGCACAGGAAATCCTGAAGTGAATTGTAGAAGGAGATGATGCATAATCGTCTTTACATTGATGTGTATGTTTTATTCAGACTTTAAAAATTTATTTATGTAAAATTTTACAGACTGGGAAATAAAAAAAGGCAGTATTTCTTCAAGTTTCTTATGTTGGATTGAAACACCTACATTTTACTCATTTTACACAAGAGACATGCTTCAGCCTTGAAAGGTTGTTTTGTTTTAGATATAATAGTGGGAAAGAGAGTAATTTCTATAATGATGGGAATGTGCAATGTGGTACTTGGTTGCATGGTAGTTTTCCACATTGAGATCAATGCTTGGAGCACTTCCTTAATTGACAGTTAGTTGCCATGTAGGCAGAAGAAACTTCAAGGCTTACCTTCTCCAGACTATTACACTTAAGGTTAGCAAGAGAAATACCTGGAACTTGCGTTTTGCTGCCTGTCAGGTTCTGAGATTCACCTCTGTTTAGATGTCTTCTTAATCACCCTGTTATAAAAAGGAGAGCCTGGAGATTCCTCACTCTCCGAGTGCTGATCATAAGAGCTTTCCCCTTGGGGAGATACAGTAGAACACAGAATGCCTTGCATAGAAAGGTACTTTTGGAGAAATATTTTTCTGAAAAAATATTTTTCTGTTCTTAATTTCACAGATGATTTTGAGAGGAAGGTAGTTACAGGAGGAACTGAGCAAACTGCTTTAAATTTCTCTGGTTTTTTTTATAGCATTGATGCAGAATTTTTGCTGATCCATTGGCAAGTTTGAATCAGCCAGACATAGCTATTTTTATTACATAGATCTTACCCCCAAAACCTGGTTAGATATCTTTGTATGAGGTATCAGCAGGTAAAAGTTAATAGCACAGGCACACACCAGAAATACCTGTCAACTTTGGGTGCCAATCTTAATTCTGGAGGGACTTGTCTCTTCATTTAACTGTGCAGGGAAATAAGTCCTTCACTGCATAAAGACAGGCACGGTGGATACTCTCCCAAATACAGAGTTGCACTTAAGTGTTGTCACGGGTTGCGTCATGCAGTAAATGCACCCTTCAAACAAAATGGGGTTTGAATTTCCCCATTTTTTAAAAATTCTCTTGACTATTGCTTTGCTTTTTTTATACCATGGTATTTCAGGATGTTTCTGCTCACTCTGTCTACCTACCTACTTACCTGTCTTACTACCTATCTATCTTCATGGTAAGTGTTTTGTGTGTTTGTATCAGGCTTCTTCCTGTTCAAGTTCTGGTTTAAATCAATATGTTGTTATGGCCCCGGTATTTCATAGGTCATCCTCGAGCCAATAGCATAGAAGATTTCAGGTTTCTAAAACTGTTTGACTGTGTAGTAGGTGTAAATATTATAGATGGCTTATTCTGCATAAATGCAATCACCTTTAAGTGTGAAACCCTGGGATATGTACAATGTAAAAGCCATAAAGGTGAAACTAATACGTAGAAATTATAAGCATGTTATTTAGCTCCTATATTGACTGAAATATGTCCTTTAAAATAATAAAAAAATATTTCTCTCTTTGACTTCTAAGTGTTTTAAATTATTTTCAGATATGTATTTCAAGTAAATTATTCCGATTAATATTTGATCTCTGATTATAACTTGATAATTTGCCTCCTTGTGTAGGGTTGGTTTGTTCATTTTAATAAGTCTAATTGAGAAGGAAAATGTGAACTTTACCACTGCAGTAGCAATGAAATACTACTACAAAATATGAATAAAATACCAAGTTCAAATGTATTTCTATACTTACATAATTGAGTGCTAATATTATATTAAATTACATTGAATTACCTAGTTTCCTAAACTGCTGGAGTTCATATAATACATGGCAAACAAGGAGATGCTAAGCATGCCAAAGCATGCCTCAGATTTGTAGGATAGTCTAGCCTATAAATGTCTCCTGACACTTACCATCTCTTTTTTTGGTGTACGTATTCTTCACATCTATTTTATATTCAAAGGAATGGTCACACACTTCTTGGTGTTCTAAATTACACTAAAACTCCTGGTGGAAGTCGAAGACTTAGATCCAATATCCTGGAACCTCTAGTTGATGCTGAAACAATTAACACAAGACTGGACTGTGTTCAGGAATTACTCCAGGATGAGGAGCTCTTTTTTGGTCTTCAAGGAGGTAGTAGTTTATATTGTAACAACTAATACTATATTTCTTTTTAAACATTGTTTTTTTAGTATAGGAAAGTATGTAGTGTGACTCAGTATGTTTGGGAAGTATTTTTTAGTGGTTTGTTATGTGACATAGTAAGCACTTAATTTTTTAAAGTAATCTATATTATCACAGCAGTACTTTTCTCAAGTACTTTGATTAGAAAAGTTGAATTTCTCTGAAACAGTGTATAGAAGTCTGTGAGCCAATAGCTTTGTAAAAGAGTTGGAGTTTGTCTCTTTACCTCTATGGCTGGGTATGCATTGTGTTTGATGTATACAAGTGTATATAATGTATAAATGAGAAAGCACACATATTGCTTAAGTAATACTTGGGTATAAATATTTCTTCATGTTGCTTCATAAAACATATGATCCAGAGGAAGGCAAAATACAATACTAGAATTAGTCCTCCTGAAACTGGATCATATAATTTTCATCTGTGTCACAAGAGAAGCACAATTCAATCTAAGAAACAAAAAGTATTTCTGAATTGACATAATCACTGCATGCTTAGGTATAGTAAGTCGTAAGTATAGTTATGACAAAATAATTCAGATGTTAGCTATTTTAAAGCTAGTTTTTACCCTGTAAATAATTTGTTGACAGTAGAATGTAAGAAAAAGATTAGCATTAGTATAGCTAATTAATTGTGTCCTTTCAAAGAAAATGCATCTTATAATTTCAGTTTAATTTCTGATGTGTATACTTTTGTTTTACAGTTATCTCAAAATTCCTGGATACAGAACAACTACTTTCAGTTTTGGTACAGATTCCAAAGCAGGATACAGTATGTTTCAAAATACACCTTGGAAAAATCAATTATCTGTCCATAACATGCAATATATAAATGTGATGTCTATAATTCATCCTAATTTATGCAAATGTACTTCCAAAAATGTTTGCTCTTTCATCACTCCCCACCTTTATTCTTCATAAGTGTACATTTTATTCAGCAGTACTCAGATGAGAGAGAGAGGAATTTTCTTTACATCAGCATAAATGGAAAAAGTGTTTAGTGACTTACAGTCTTAGTGACTGTTATGTCTAAGAGCAAGATTTATTTTTTCATTAGGCCTTGCCTCATATATCGGTCTGCATGTTGACACATGTAATACAAATATCAGAATGGAATAAATACATGTGGTTCACCGGTGAATCTTGGTTGAGACTAGATTCAGCAGTTACCTACAGTGAGCTTGGGGTTACTGAACCTCAGCTCTGTTTCCACTAAGCATATTGAAACCATGGTGTTAAAAGTTACATTTGCCTACTGTGCTTGAGTTGGATATGTCTGCCACTGCCTTTGAGCTTATATTTACGCTTGTGTGCCAGCATCTTAGATATTCTCAACTCTTTCACCGTTCAGTGTCTTCTAACATGCTGATTTACCTGCCTAGATAAAGGATTTGTCTAATTCTAGTTAAAGAAATTAGGTACAGACTCAAACAGGACAGTAGTAATAAATGCAGATAAATCTCTTTTATGACATAATCAAAACCCAGAATGTTTATTTTTCGCAGCTTTCCTTGTAGTAATGTCTAACATGAATTCATGAGTTCTTTTTAATGACTAAAACTGCCACACAGGATGCTTTTATGTATGCATAGGACCATGTACACCAAACATTTTTACTGCAGTGTTTTCACTGTTGACTGGTTCCAGTATAGCAGAGCATACTATGCACACAACAGATATGCTTATTCAAGTGCTAGTTCAGTTGCTTTTATCAAATGCTATATTAGACTATTCCCTATGTTTCATTCCTACTCTCCATAAAAATTTTCATTTTAAATCTTCTACCAGTCAGCACATGAGATGCACATCTGAAAAGCCTGCAGTTTCAGTTACTAAATGTGTGAGTGGTATGTTCAGCATGAACATTCTTTTATCCTAAGGAGGCTGTCACTCACACAGAATCACAGAATCACCAGGTTGGAAGAGACCTTCAAGATCATCGGCTTCAACCCATGCCCTAACATCTCAACCTAACCCTGGCACCCAGTGCCACATCCAGTCTTTTTTTAAACACATCCAGGGACAGTGACTCCACCACCTCCCCAGGCAGTACTTTAAAAAATAGGTTGGGAAAGGTCAATTTTTTTTAAATTGCTGCTCTCTCTCCAGGTTATGTCATGCAGTTACAAAGTAGTTAGGAAAAAGCATGAGTTTCTTGAGGGACTAAGTGTCTTTTTTGAAAAAAATTAATATTCATTGCATAAATAACATCTTGCACTTCAAGGAGACTCCAAAGCAGAAAAGCCTTAAACTTCAAAAACTGCTTGATCCAGTTTTGTTGAGATGTGTGCTTGAAAAATCATGTCAATGGTGAAATAATTTACTGCCTTTGGGTTGGAGTGTATCGTGTGCAGAGATTCACTTGTAACCCTAGTTCAGGTAAAATTCCTGTAAAAACTAAATAGGCAAAGATCCATTCCAGTACCACTTTTTTATGTATGCCCATGTCAGTTCTTTTGATCTCTGATTCCTTCATGGGACTTAGACCCCATATTTATTTGGAGATTAGCATTCTTTCATTCATACATTTAGCACTGTTTAGTTTTGTCTTTACAAAAAAACCTTTTATATGACTAAGTTATGAGATGCTCTCAGCCACAAGAGTAAAGAGATATTATATATGAATGAGAAAAGATTTCACATGGGGTCATGCTCCTATGTTTATGTGCTTATCTATATTTATCTGTGTTATTTCCTTAAAATTGTTTTGCACAGTGTATGTGTGCTCCATATGTTATACCCTAATGTCAGCAGCAAAATGCTTTATCGTGAGTGTTAGTGGGGCATACAAAACAAGGTCAAGGGCTTCTGTGAATGAAAGATTTTGAAGAACAGTCATTACTGTGAAAAAAATTTTGAAATATTTATTGGATTTTTTTTTTATCATATGAGCAGATGTTTAAAGATAAATGTTTATTAACCAAAGAGAAATCAACCAAACTGGGTTATGTTGTGTTTAACAGCATTAATGGAAAAGGTTGTGAGGTTCATTATAATACATAATGTATTTGCTTTGAAAAAGTCTGCAAATAGTAGAGCTTGTATAGAGTTATGTATACATAGAAGATTAGAAGTTTTCACAGCTTGGGCTAGCAGGGTATTCTTAGGGTATTCTTATTCAGTCGTTATCAGTTCAAACATAGAAAAATCTTAACTACCGATGGACAAACTGTCACAGCAGGCACTGTAAAGTTTAGGTAAACATTTTTTGTGCAGACGCAAAGTTGTCAAAGTGAGCTTATGAAGTGTTTCAGGAATTTTCTTTCAATGTACAAGCCTCTTACTGTTAAAAATATGAGTTCTACTAGTTCTTAAGTACTTTTTAGAACAGTCATACAGATGCCTTCAATATTCAGAAAATTTTTCAACAGGTTAAAACTGCTGAATCAAAAATAACTAATTTAATCTACCTGAAGCATACCTTAGAACTTGTGGAGCCTCTGAAAGTAAGTGGCCTTTGGTTTTTTTGTTGTTGTTTTGGGGGTTTTTTTGGTTGTTGTCTTTTGGTTTTTGTTTTTTAATAAAGTACAGACAATTTTTCCCTTAGTTTTATGAAGTGCACTTTATTAAATTTCAGAGTATCTCAAGTTGGAAGGGATCGATAAAGTAAAAAAATAATATAATTACAGAACACAATACTGCCAGCATACTGCCAACGTTGATTCTTGACACCAGTAGGAAATACGCATTTGTGTCTATGCTCTGAAGAGCAGGATTCCTACCATTACCTGAGTAATGGATTATATACCAAACGTTTAACTGAAACTCCTGCTCACATTCCACAGACTATTTACAAAAATGCCGATTAGCCTCACTGAATCTAAAAGCTTCCAGTCCTTTAAAAAAGCTGCAAAACGAAGTAACTGTCATGTCCATGTTTTAATCTTCAACAGGCTGCTTTAAGAAGCTGTAACACACAGCTGCTAAAGGCTTACTACAATTCTCTTGAAGATACAAGGTAGTTCTCATAATACTTAGATACTGTGTTGTAAACTCTCATCTCAAAAGTGCCTGTAAGATAAAAGATACTGCATCTTTGCCTATTTATAGTTATGAGTATAGCTCAATTCTTTTGCTTAAAGCTGATTTTAATTACCAGAAAATCTTAATTTTCAGCTAATGAATACAGGGATAAAAGCAAGAGAGCTGGCTGTGATAGTGGAATTGCTACTGAACTGAACTCCCTTAGAAATAGTTCTGAAAAGACAATATTGGTTTCCTAGAGTCTCCATAATAATGCAAAAAGCAAGTGTTGTGTATTTGAAACAAAAGTATATTTGAGAAATAATTTATATCTCCCAAAGATGTGAATAGTATTTTTATTTTTATTCAGACTTCAGTATAGTCACGATTCATTCTGAGGTGAAAATAGAAATGTAATGTAGTGTTTTGTTTTAACAGTAGAAAATTTAAAAGTAGCTTCACTTACTTGTAATACTGCTAATTGTAATTTGGGGATGGTACTGCAAGTAAAAATCATAAAGTATTATGTATCTAATTAGTGATACAACTGATATTGCAGATTTGGAATTATACTTGAAAAGATTACAAGTGTAATTAATGATGATACAAGATACACAAAAGGATGTCTGAGTATGAGGACCCAGAAGTGCTACGCTGTTAAGCCTAACATCAATGAATTCCTTGACATAGCCCGTAGAACATACACAGAAATTGTTGATGACATAGCAGGTATTTCTAAACTAAAATTTGTATTTATTTGGAGTTCAAAGTAGATTGCACTTGACATATAGAAGCCATGTAATTGTATGTGTTATAACCTTCTCATATGTAAAAAGTATTTAGTGTTGGTATGGATGGATTGTCATTGATAAGCAACTGAGATTCTCCATTTCTGGATAAAACCTCAGTTTTGTCTTAGTAAAATTGAACATTTATATGGTGATTCCTGTATTCAAAGCTGTGCTAGTCCTTGTTCTCTTAAAGTGCAAAAAAGTTGAAGTAATGGAACAGAATTACTCCATCTAAAACATTCTGCATAAAACATGTAAATCTTCGGTTTAGTTTCTTCATTTAAAGTATCTGTGTTCTGTGTTCTTTATATTTAAGCAGTCTTGATCTATCTGTGGACTACCTTTTAGCTAAGGTATTAAGAGCTGGGAAATATGAACAAAAGGAGTTTTAGCATAATGTGCATTACTGTGTTTTACTAACCTTCCTGTCTATCATTATGTCAAAGTAGAGGAAAAAAGTTTTGTCTGAAACTGATTTCCTTTTTTTAGTTTAAATTATTGATTTCTAGAAACGACCATCTTAGTTTAGTCTATAGTTGGAAACCTTAAAGAGCATCAGAAACTTTAGCATCTGTCATATGTCATGAAGTTCCTGTTTTATTCTAATCCTATATTCATACATAGTGAAAAATACAGATGGTACTGGTTTTGTATTTCTGAAACCTTCCATTAGCAGTTTCCATCTTTGTACCACCACAAGGAGGAGAGGGAGAGGTGTGTACCTGAACGTGTGTCATTTGGGTTAAGTCTTTGTATGTGGTTTGTAGGTATGATAACGCAACTTGCTGAAAAGTACAGCCTGCCCATGAAAACAAGTTTCAGCTCTGCTCGTGGATTTTTTATCCAGATGAATGCTGATTGTTCAACATTACCTAATGGCCAGCTTCCTTCAGAATTTACAAAGGTATCTGTACAAAATATATTTTAGCATAATATATTACTTTATTTACTATACTTTGTTTACTTTATATATCAATAAACTGCACATTATGCAGTAAATAATAAAAATAATTTCACTGAAGATATTTAGAAGTAAATTAAGTTTTAATTGGGATCTTTTTTTAACTACCCTATATTCAGTTATAAAATCAAAAATGTGCAAGTACATGCAATTATGCTTTGTGCAAGAATAAAGCTGTATATCTTGCTAATTGTTATCTTAAATGGAATTTTCATTAAAAAATTATGTAGTAAAAATGAAAGTGGACATTGTTTTTTCTCTTTTGTTTCCCCATATGGTTCCCAATTCTGGTTTTAGAAGCTGTTTTTCCTACTGATAATAAGGCAAGCTCTTACTGTTGGTTTCAATTCCCCCTAGATCACAAAAATGAAAAACACATACAGCTTCACTTCAGCAGATTTAATAAAAATGAATGAAAGATGTCAGGAGTCCCTGAGAGAAATATATCACATGACCTACTTGTAAGACCTCTTAAAACTATTATATAAATAGACTTATATAAATATACTTATTTAATAAATATAGTATGTTTATTAATAAATAAATATATTTTATTATTTATTAATAAATAAATATTTATTTATTTAAAATTTTTTAATAGATTTTTTTTTTTATTTCTGCTGAGTATATTTATTTTCTCCAATTATCTGTGCACGGGCTTTTAAAGCTCTCTTTCTGTTAAATTATGGCTACTTACAGCCATATTCTAAAGCAACTCTGTTCAACTGTGCCTCCTGAAACAAAAAACCCCCCATAAATCGTGTATTGTATTAAACATTTGCAAATATATTGACATTTATTAATAGAAGTGGTCAGCATGTAAATCTTTAATGGATGAATTACCTGCACAAAATGGCACAATGAATGTATTTATTTTGGATATGTAATGCAGAATTGATACTTTTAGTCAGTTCCTTATAATTAGAGCAGAACTGTCTATTTTTGTATCTTGTCCTTGTTGCTTGTCATGGTGCTCTCCTCTGATTCACAACTTAGTAGGTGTAATGTTGCTTGTCAGTTGAATGGGAATTCTTTCTAACAACCATGTGGGGTTTTTTTAACATGAAGATCTAAGGGAATTAGAGTCACATTTCCCATATTAATAAAACATACTTGATTCCATAGCTGTTTTTAGTTCATTCTCTGTGTGAAGCTTTCATGTGAGCTGTTGGTATTTGAGATGTGTGTTTTACATCTGATCAGCAGAATGTTAGCTTGAGATGATGGTACAAGATCTTAATTTACTTCCAAGAAATTTATACTTTTGTTCGCATCTGGTACACATGATTGCATTTTATGAGTGACATTTTATCCTAAGGTATGCAGCATGGACATTATAAATCCTTTTTTTTTGTAAGTTGTATAAAGTGACAGATGTGCTGTGCAACAGCTGAATTCGCGTCTTATTTCAGAATAGTGTGTAAACTACTGAATGAGATCTATGAACACATTCATTGCTTATACAAGCTGTCTGACATTGTGTCTATGCTGGATATGCTGCTTTCATTTGCCCACGCCTGCACTCTTTCCGATTATGGTAAGTTTCTTCCTTGATTCTGTTATGGGTTAGATAAAGACCCTTCTGATGGAGAATAACCAAACTATTTTGTTTGGTTCCATTCTTTTTCTGTCTCAGTAGTCTTTAAGTGGCTGTCTCTGCTCTGTCTTTATCATTTTTATGCTGATGTTCTTTCTTCTTCCATTAATCGAAATTAAATTCTACTAGTTAACTGCCACACGCCTTCCCAGTCACTCTTCTTGAAATAGACAGTTTAAGCATATTCCACTCAAAAGCATGAAGTGTATGGACACTCTCTGTTTATGCCTTTTTCTGTTCCATTAATGCTGGTAGATAAAGGAGCCGTGTGTAATTGGTTCAGAAAAGAACTGTATTCTGACAGAAATCCGTAGAGATAGTTCCAGCATCAGATGGATCTTTGTAGGCACGGTACATTTCCAAATAATCAGTATGGTAACATATAACAAAAATAGAAAAAATGCTACTTTCCTGTTTAGCATGCAAATACAGAATACGTATCTGGAAGTAACAGGAGTCCACGACTCTTGTACTTTATAAAAATACTTCAGCTCTTTGCATTTTTATTACTGGAGTTCAGCCCTACTGACTAGGGAACAAAACCACAGAACATTAATTTAGAAATAAAGTTTCAGTCATGGTCTTCTTTTTATAGTCATAAATCATGAAGGCTTGCATGGTAATGAGAATCTGTACCTGAAAGTGGCTGGTAATTCTTCCCAAGAGCTCTGCTTTTATTTTATGCTTTATTTCAAAACATACTAGCTTAGTAATGTAAAGGTTCCCACACTAACTCCTCAGTGTTTTACATCTTTTTTCTTCACTTAGTTCGTCCAGAATTTACTGATACTTTAGCAATCAAGCAAGGATGGCATCCCATTCTTGAAAAGATAGCTGTGGAAAAACCTGTGTCTAACAACACGTACTTGACAGAGGGCAACAATTTTGTCATTATTACAGGACCAAATATGAGTGGAAAATCAACATACCTGAAACAGATTGCTCTCTGTCAAATTATGGCACAGATTGGTGAGTAAGAGTGTACGGTATTAATCATCTTCTGCAGCACATTTTTTTTCTGGTAAAAATTATTTATAAAGGTTGAGTGATTTGGCTTCCAGAATAACATTATATCTAAATAAAATATTAACAGGTAATTTGTAGAATATTTTCTTCTACAAGCTCTTGCATTGCTTACAGAGGCAACTGTAAGGTTTTTCGTCTGCCGCTGGAAACATATGGGGCCCCATCTGTGTGTCTTGAAGCCTCCCCAGAGAAGCACAATTGCATGCCCTAATTCTTTGGAGCACCCTAATCCAATCTAGATGGATTGTCCTTCTGCTAGATGGATAGTGGATGTCCTTCAAGTATGCTGATCAGACAGGTGTTAGTCATCCAAAAGAAACACATGACTTTGAGCATACTTAAATTCCATAGAGAAACATGTTTCCAGACAAGTACAATTAGTAGATAAATAATCAACTGCTTCAAATAAAAGTAGTAACAAATGTTGCAAGGTTCTGTTACTAAAGTTATAAAAGGTCTAACTGAGATTCGTTCCCTTATTCAGGAATTCCTCATGACTTTTTTCTTAAAAGTAAATCTGGTAGCACATGTCAACAACTTAACTCTATAGAATGAAGCTACTTAGTAGTGGAGAATAAAATTTATCCATCACACATTTGTGGGTTCAGTCCCCAGTAACTGAAAGTTCTTGAGGAATTGCTCTCAAAACTGTGAGTTTAACATGAATGAAGCAAACTGTGAAGTTTTTGGCAGAAGGTTCCTGTTTTTTCCTGTTCAGTAAAACTACTATGCTTTGAAGTCTGATAAAGGCAACATCATCTTGATTTTGGGAAACTAACATTTCTTAGGATTAGTAAATCAGTGGCCACAGAAATGTAAAACAATCCTAGAGTTCTGCATCCCTTTAGACTGACAAACAGCTTCAGGCATATAATTTCTTACAAGTTTCACTGATAAGCTTCCTAATTATCCTATTTGTATAGTAACTTTTTTCTTATAAATTAATGGTAGAACATAATTTACAATACTTTATCAAGTAAGATGCTTTCTCTGCAGTGCACAAAAACCAAGTGTAAAAGGAATTTTTTTTCCCAGTGATGTATTCAGGCAAATGTTTTAGTGATGAGAGAAACTTGCATTTTACTTGCTTTGTAGGTTCTTATGTCCCAGCAGAGTATTGTTCTTTTCGAATCGCAGAGCAGATTTTTACCAGAATAGGTATGGATGATGATATTGAAACAAATGCATCAACATTCATGAAGGAAATGAAAGAGGTATGAAATACAGCTATCCAGGTCCAAGGCCCATTTTTGCTGTTAAGCTAATAGAAATTGTACTAGTATTTCCACTGAAAGAGTGTACTTTGAAAAACAGTAAAAAATTCAGCCTTCCTCTCTTTTATGATAAACCGTAGAAAACTAGGCATCTCTTAAATAGAAAGATATTCCAGTGTGAATAAAAATCAGTGCTTTGTTGGATAGTACTTTCAATATTTTTGGGTCAGCTTAGATGTTAAATGATAATTTCTTGGGGCTTAAGCTGTCTCAGTTTCCTCTCACAAACTGGTATCATTTTGAGGGTAAGTGATATGTTCAGCGAAAAGGAGAAAGAATGCTGTAGTGTGACTCTGCTTGATTAGAATTGCCAACTGTTTGAAAGCTTTGAGAAGGTAAAATTTCTGTATCTCAAGAGATCTTTTTTTTTAATTTCTGCATTATGTTCCATCTGAATAACATAAAAAATTCCTTTTTAAAGATCCACATTTATAGGAATGATAACACTTTGAATATTTTTCTAGATAACGTACATCATACAAAATGCTAATGATAAGTCACTCATCATTATTGATGAACTTGGCAGAGGTACCAGTGCTGAAGAAGGTATTGGAATTTGTTATGCTGCCTGTGAATATCTGTTGAACTTAAAGGTAATTCTGTTTTGAAGGAATTTAAGCCTTAGAATTGTTTTGTCATCCGGAAAGTAAATACAGTATTTTCTCATAATTTAACAACAGTTTTGCAAAGATTTCTTTGCTAGATATGGTGTTTTGCATACCCAGTGAATAGTAAGAATTGCAATGATAGAGGAAACATGCTGACATAAGCTGCAGTTCTGTTCACTGGTTGTTGTGATTTAACCCCAGTTACTAAACACCATGCAGCTGCTCGCTTGCTCCCAAGCAAGAGCCCAAGCCCAAGGAGTTTTGGGCTGAGATAAAGATGGTTTACTAAGTAAGGAAAGCCATATGCAGAAGCAAAATACAGAATTCATTCACTGCTTCCTATTGGCAGGCAGATGTTCAGTCGTTTCCTGCCTAGGAATGCTGTTTCCTCACAGTGACTGTTACCAGAATGCCAAATGTCCCTCCTTCCTCACAGTTCTTATTGTGGTGGTGTATTATGGTGTGGGATATCCCCATATATATGGGGGGTGAGTTTGGGTCAGCCATCCCAACACAAACTACTATGAAGAAAACTAGCTCTAGTCCATTTAAAACCAGAACACTGGTCACCATATCTTTTCAGCTTGCATGCAAGCTTGTAACTTTGTCTAGAAAGAGAATAACCCACTCTGTTTAGTTTTACTTATTTAGTTTAGTTTTAGTTTTGTTTATGCTCAAATGTTAAAAGTGAACCTCTTCACCTGGTGGCTACCTTTCAAAGTACAGTGGTAGTTCCACACAACTTATGAATTGGTCACAGAGGTTAGAAACTTGTTTAGAAAAGTGGCAGGTAATTTTAGATGGATTGCAAGTTTCACCTCTGTTGCTAGTTATGTGATCAGTCTCAGGGGGCTGTTATGAACCTTTTCAGTGTGCAGGTGTTTGTTTCTCCTCAGAGTTTATTCAGAATATTCCTGAGGGGATTTTGGTTTGAAAAGCTCAGATACTTTCTGTCACTTGTACTTTTGATAAAGAATTCACTGAGAGAATTAAGCAACCGTTAGACAGTCGTTCCAATCCACACCAGTCAGATTTTGTAAGCATAGTGGATTCTTCTTTGTTTCTGATATTGTTTTCCTTCTTTTGAGAAATGAGCAGAAGAATTCTCAGTTGGAAAAGATGTACTTGCCAGTGCTAGAATGCATCCCTTAAGGATTCTTGTTTGCTTTAGTAGTGTAAAGACAGCTTTTCAGTGTTTTGAAGGAAAACCTGGACACCTGTGAGATTATTTAATTTTTCTTATTTATTTTAATTTATTTCTGGATCATTGCCAAAATAAATTTTCTTTCTTGTTTCCTTATGTAGGCATTTACACTGTTTGCTACGCATTTCCTGGAACTATGTCATATAGACGCTTTATATCCCAATGTGGAAAACTACCATTTTGAAGTGCAACATGTGAGAAGCAGTGCTGGAAATAAGGAGAAAATTGCTTACACTTACACACTTTCTAAAGGATACACAGAGGAAAAGAACTATGGTAATGGATTCCACTGTGACTTACAGTTAGCAAAAGTTACACAAGATACTATTTCAGTTATTAGGCATCGAACAGTATTTTTTCTGATGACAGGTTTCTCTTGAGTTTGTGTCTCTCTCAAAGTGAGAGATAGAGAGATATGCAGGTCTGTAATTTGTTCCAAATTATTACGTGCTTTAGGTAACCACACAGTGAGATAGCTGTTTTGGGTAGTATGAAGAACTTAGACGATATTTTGTAGTGAAAAAAAATCTTACTGATGTCTTAGTATCTCCTTGATTCATGTCTGTTTGAATGAGTTGAGTCATTCTGAGCATGTGCTACTTGAGTTCATTTTATCTGCACTTAGGGAAGTGAATGGAATGTATGTATGGCAGACGTATCTTTAAGTTCTATAGTGACTTGAAGATGTGTCTGCCATAAGCAGTGATAAGACTGGTTAACAGCAGGTTGGCCCTTTTTGATTAGCAAAAAGGAATCAAGTTTCTTTAAAAAAGGAGAGGAGTTTTACAGGATATTAGGCTAAGACAATTTTGAGAGGGTCTACAAAAGCATCAGTGTTCTCTGAAAAGTGGATTTACTTATCTTTAACTTCAGAATAAATTAAAGTATAGATTGTACAGATTGATTAATTATGGGTCAAGAGTGAATGACAAAGATTTAAAGAAATCTGTATGTTTTCAAATATTAGATTCAGATGTTGATTGCCTGATTTAGGTAACATTTAAGCAAGAGGAAATTATCTACACATGACTTTTGCAAGCTGTTGGTAACTGAAGACTAGAAATTATTCCAGCTAAGCTTCAAGTAACGGGACTTAAAGCTCACCTTGATCAGAATTTCAGAATAAGTCTGTTTAACTTCAGCAGCACAAGCTCAATTTTAGATGCTACGCCAACATTAACTCCACTGAATTGTATGTTTAGAGAGTAATTTCTGAGAACAGGAGACCTTTAGAAACTCTGTGTTCATGTCTTGGCTTTACCTTACTTTGAGTAAAGTCACATTCTAAGAAAGGATGCAAGGGCTCTTCATGACCCTTTTTCATTTTTAAACCTGTACTTATTAAACCACCCAATGAACCACAGATTTTCCAGGGGTACGGATAAAGGAAGAAGTTAAAAAATCATGTTAGGGCAGGAAAAAATATCTACATCTCTTTCTTACCGTCAGTATCTGGAAGTGTGCCTGTTGGCAACAAAGAAGTTGAAAAATGACATCCCTGTCCACTGGATGTCTGGATGTAATTGAGAGTGCAGTTAGCAAAACCTCTGTATTTTCTGCCAAATTAAAAAACCTGAACCGAGAAAGCTGTTAACCCCATGGTGCCTTTTTTTTTTCCTTTTAACCCTCTAATATGTCTCACTCTACCCATTTACGGTATTACTGGCAGTAGCTTGATGTTGAGGTGTGTTTCAGAGATAGCATTGAAACAAAGTAGACATTTATTTTTGTATCTCTCCAAACCTTATTGTTCGTTAACAACAACAACAAAAAAAAATCCAAAACAAGAAAAACCCAAAACCAACCCTCTCCACCAAAAAAAAAAAAATAACCCCACATGCAAAGAGAAAATACACTGAAATTATTTTAATAAAAATTAAAATTAAATCTTTACCCCTTAGAAAAACAGGCTAAGTTAATTCTGGAAGGCGTAAAATGGAAGGTAGGGATAAAAATTATATTAAAAAATCCTGATTTGTGTTTTTTTATGTTTAGGACTAAAAGCTGCAGAAGTGTCCTCCCTACCATCATCCATAATTTTGGATGCAAAGGA
Source organism: Geothlypis trichas (assembly GCA_009764595.1). NCBI lineage: Eukaryota > Metazoa > Chordata > Aves > Passeriformes > Parulidae > Geothlypis > Geothlypis trichas. The sequence continues at coordinate 36,945,767 of CM019908.1, forward strand.
AATCACAAGTCACATTGCAAAACAAATTTTGGTATGTAGTAGAAAATTATAATGCTGTATTTCACAGGTGTTATACTACTCAAATGTATTTTCAGTTTCTGAAAGGTTACAGGATAAGTGCTGCCTATGTTTTAATGAAAATAGATTTCATTAAACTTTGTATTTCTGGAGCCAGTTCTTAAAGATTATACTGAAGGTCACTGTTAGCTGACAACACAAAATGGCCCTTCGGGTAAAGGAGTATTGGTGTAATGTTTGTATGCAAACCAAGAATTGGGAGATCAAAAACAGGCTAGAAAATAGCTAATGCTAGTGTTTGTTTTTTTTAATAGAACATAATTTCGTGTTTTAATGTATGTATATTTTTAAGAACAGCACAGACAGAAGAGCACTCCTGAAATGATGAAACAGAGAGCTGCATACCAGTTAGCAATGAGATTGGTTCAGACTGCCAGAAATTCTCGACTGGACCCTGACAGTTTGCGTGTATATTTGAAAGCCCTGAAGAAAAAGTATGAAGCCAGTTGTCCCACACCCAGAGAAAATGATGAGCAACAGTAACATGTAACATAGGCTGTTCTAATTTTTATGACTGCAAGATGATTCTCGTTTTTCCCACAGTATTAATAAAGTCTTTTCACATGGTGTTATATTTTTAATTATTAGTCTAGATTACATTCAAGTAATGGAAGACCATATCCTTTATGGGTTTCTCCCACCCTAACATACCTGGAATAAAAGCATTTGCCCTCTCTGAGGAACACAATTCTTTTTCACAAAAAATACAAAGCATTTTAGAGCAGCACTGAGAGGGAAGGACTGGGGCAACTGTAAGGAACTCAGAATTTCAGGCATGATACAAAAGAAAGCTCAGATTGC